>JAVTVJ010010670.1:0-600000 GCA_034509425.1 Eopsaltria australis | reverse complement strand
TAATCAGAAACATTTCCAAGATCACGCTCTTGTAATAATTTTCTGCAAAAATATCTGAGTTTAGTTCATGTCTTAATACCCCTGAGAACACTAATGTAAATATAGTGATTAAACAAAGATTGCAGTGCTAGTCTGAGTAGCCTTCACACTGCAATAGTTGCATTAAAAATGTCTCTTTAGCATAACCTTCCATCTAGAACTCTTTTTTAAAGACTTGTCAGTTTCTCTTTTTAATTTCTTGATTCTTTTTTAGTTTCCAGTGGTTTTGGCAAATACAAACCTTGATAGAAGAGAAAATGTAATTTTAATGATAAGGTATGATTTGCATCATATAAAAACATAAAGCATTCAAAGTGTCATAAGAATTAAATTACAATGGGAAAGAATTCACTATTTTCCCATAGCCTATAAGTAATAAAGTCAACGTGATCTGAAGCTTTAGGGAGCAAAATTAAATTAAAATTTTAGGGTTTGTTGGGGTGTTTTCTTAGCAACCTATGCCAATGGGAAGGATATATTAATAAATCTTCCATCTTAAAAAAAGTTATTTGGCTGACAAGTAATGCTTTTTCCTGAATGGACTTCTAAAATTAGAGAGAAACAAACCAGCCAGCAATAGAAATGGAACAGCAAAATTCCCCACTACCAACTGTTTGAGGAAGCCCAAAGGATGCATCCAGAATTAAGTTCACTTCTCCAGTTCTATCTCTTGATCTAACTAGAAGCTGTCACCTCATGTTGCAAACCATTCCTCTCGTGTCTGCAGACCATCAGAACGTTTCTGCAGCCCTGTTGAAGAGATTTGGGAGGTTTCAGCCTGCTCTGAGCTCTGCCAGGCTGGGGGAAGTGCCCAGCAGTGCGAGGGAGGAGAACACTGAGCCTGGGAAATCAGCACAGCATCACTGCCCCTCACCCAGATAAGGGGCAGCAGCACAGTCAAAGCCTCAATTCAAACCCTGCCCAGCCTCAGGGTCATCTGAGCCAGCACTTCCACTTGTTCCCACTGCAAATGTTTCTGTTCCTCATGGCCCTCCCACCTCCCAGAGCTGAGCTGCCAGAGCTTCACGTCCCAAATGCCCCTCCAGCCTTGCAGGGTAAAGAGCAGCTCTCATCCCCTTCTGAACCAATATAACTGCACTGCTGGGAGCTGAAAATCTGTCAGCTGCATGGTTCAGGCTGTTTCTGCTTGTCAAAGAAAGGGGACAATATTTGCTAATAGATTTCACAACAGTTGTTCAGTATTCACTGTTGTTTGGCTGAAGTTTATTTGTAGTCTTTTCTGAATCTCAGTGGTTTAAACAAAATAAAAAAGCTGTCTCTCATCCCAGCTGCAATAAGTGAGCATGTTGATTAGTCTTAGAATTTTATTAAATCACTGTTCTTCTTGTTCTCAAGCTCACTATCAAAATCTTAAAACTTGGTTCTCTTCTAAATTAACAAACATTTTCTAGAGGGGGTTTGTTGTTTGTTATTTTTTTTCTCACAAATTCATAAAGAGCTCATAGATGTTCTCACTAGTACTTCTGAGCAAGGAAAGAGTAAGAGATGAGAAAATACTTTATCATTAATGTGCTAAGACAATGGCAATCACAAAAAAAATTCGTGGGAAAATTGCACACATTAGAATTTCAAATAAAAATCAAAATCTCATTGCTTTAGAGCAGCACAGAGAGCTGATGATGCATCTTTGATTTGCAAGTTATCGCATTCTTCACTATGTTGTCCATTCAGAAAACTCAGAGTATGTATAAATCTTGTAGCCTTTCATTTATTTCCAGTGCAGGCAGACTGGATCACATCTGGATCAATGACCTGACAATAAATTTGGGCAGTGCCTACAGTTCAGCACAGAGCTGAGGAGCACTGGTTCAGTTCGTGGTTTTTTCTTGTATTAGGAGTAGCAGAAGGATTGAATGAAGAAGAATTGAAGTCATGTTGTTACATATCTGGTAACACAAACAAAAAAACACTACGTTTGGATCCCTGAAGGGATGTCCCTAAATGAGAGACAAGTCCTGCACAGATATTGCCTCTCTGAAGACAACCCTTCTCCCTAAACAGATGGGGTTTTTTTCAAGACATGAGATCATCTTTGAAATGAAAAATTTACTGTGGAAAGGGAAGGGAATAAAGCACTCCCAGGACAAGCCAAACACTGAGCAAAACACTGCCAGCCCCACTGCAGCACTGACAGCAGAGCACTGCTTAACTCCAGCCCTGGATGTATCTACGCATTCTTTTATTTAAGAATTCTGGAGGTGTCAACTCTTAAGGCAAAATATTCCTAGTCCTCTGCCCAGCCCATAACCACATAATCCCTTCAAAGCAAACAAAGTGTTTCAGTTGGATTTAGTAATGTGGACCAAGAATTAATTGCACTTTAAAATAAATAAATAAATGCATTTGCTGTAAAACTGAATGAGCTTGGCTTGAGCATGACTAATTTTGGAAGTGATCATACATCTCAGGGTTTTAAGGCTGAAGCACAGGCACAAAGTCTTCCTTCAAGTAAGATTTTTCTAGAAGTTTTCTTAGCTTTGTCCCTGCCTTCAGAGAAACGCAGTAATAAAACACAAGACATAAAACACTGTGCATGTGAAACAGCGGAGCACAGACCTGTGTACATGACAGGAAACCAATCCAAAAAACACTTCTCGTAACCAACCATGGGCTCACTTTATTAAGAAATGTGAGTCATTCCTTTATTTGATACTTAAAGAATTATAACTAATCCATCTGGAATGCTCCTGAGGTATTTCTAGAGTCACATTAGTCCAGATCTGTTGATGAGGTGCATCTCTATGGCCTCCACTGGAGATAAGGTAGCTCCACCAATTACAATTCTGTCTATAAACTTAAATTCTGAAGAAGGAAGAAGTTCTGAGCCACAAAGCCAGTGCAAACACATCTCAGCACATGTCAGGCTAACGGGGGTGGCAGACTGTCACTGACAGCAGGAATGTCCTCACACACTGCTGGCAGATAAAAACCAAAGCCTGCGTTTAGAGGTTTGTGGGTGCCCAGCTCAGCTCTTCATAAGCAAGGAGAAACATCCAACTCATGATATCAGATTTCAGTTTTCAGTTTACAGATTTCAAGCAACAGTGTGTTCAGTTCAAAGATTCAATTAAAAGTATTTGGAAAGGAGAAGTTTTATTTATTTATTTGAAGATTTAGTTATTTAGTTATTTGAATAGACAATTTGCAGCTTGGTGCCCGTGGCAATTTGCAGATGTAATCCTGGGTTTGCACAAATCTCTGGTGTCCTGCTACAGCACCCCCAGTTTATGGTGCCATGAAATCATGATTGCTCAGCTGGAGAACACCCTCCACCAACATCCTCTGGTAAGGACACCACCTTTCCTGTGGAGATTGGGTGGAAAGACAACAGCCCAACATCACAAAAGCCAGCCTGTGACAGCACTCCTGTGATTCCAGTGTCCAGCCTTCCTCAGACACAATCTCTGAGAACAGTTATCCTCAGACCTAGTCCTTTCCCATAGCTGGAATCAGGATTGGTTTCTGCTTTTGTTATCTTCCCAAATCAAACCCAGAGACATTAAACTTGAAATATGTTTCTTCTAGCTCATCACAGCAATCCCTCTGTATATTCTACTAAAGTCACCACACTAGTGAAACACTTACTTGCAGCAAACTTAATTTTTGTTCACTGTAATTGTTCATGCAAAATGTTTTTGAGCTTTCAAAGGCTCCCTCCTATTGTCCAAGGTGGGACTCACACAGAAGGCACAGCCTGCAGCACAGAAAATTTCACAGGCAGAGATTCTGCCACTCACAAATACACTGGGAGAAGGCTGCATCCCCAAAATCTGAAGTTATTTATGCCTCATGCAATACACTCAGATTAATAAAACTAAACCAGTGGACTCCTCTAGAAATAAACCCTTCCTGTACTTCAGTTACTGCAGCAGGTGAGAAGGCTCAAGTGTTTGAAATACCTTGAGATGCAGAGTTAAGAGATTAGCCAGAGGCAAAGACATTGGGAATTATTTACAGAAGTTAGGGAGCCACACAACTCTAAATAATTTTCAGCTCTGGACTGGACCTTGTCACATCTAGCATCTCAAACTGAAATTTTGCTGAAATTTTAAGATCTAATGATATATTAAAATATGATGATTTCTGTTCAGGATTTTTTTTCTCCTTGCATCTGTTACACTACACAGCCTACAAGTTTGAATGCTGTATTTTGTTAACTATAACATGACTTTATGGAAATAACTATTGGCCTGTTGTAATAAAGTACAGGGTAGAGGTGATTTTTAGGTCAAAGACAGTAGTGCCACTTCTACATTTACCTTTGTTTGCACTGGAGAAAATACAAGTTTCAGACAAATACCCAATAACAAATTGAGATTCTGATAAAACACAAATAATCCTGATAAATATTAAATCAGAAAGCAAGCCACATTGTAAGGAGAGAGAGCTCCAAATACCACTGTGCCTTTCTGTGACTTCTATTCTCCAAAGGTTTCCCCAGGGTTACACTGATTTTCACAACTATGGTGCAATCAAACTCGTTTGATGCAAAAGGGTCATGGCTGAGCATGAGCTGTGAGCATTCTATGGGCTCCTTTGTCCCCTGCTGAAGGGTTGAGAAGATTTCACAGAGCTGCTTCCTGCCAGAATTCCTCAAAAGTCACTTTCAGCCGCACTCATGGTGCTTTCCTATCCTTTCCTTCCTCGGCGTGACTCACAAGGAAGGATTAAAGCTGCACCCTGGAAGTTCTCTGAAAGCCAGAGCCTCCTTTTGTGAGCATAACAACCCTTCTGCAATTTCTCCAGTTTGCTCCCTGTAACTGACCCCTGCTCCAAACAAAATCAGAATGTTCCCACTGGCTTGGGCCAAAGAAGATTCCTGGTGCAAGGTTCAGTCCCTGACCATGAGAGTTAGCAGGTGCCTGGAGAAGAGAATAAGAATGAGCAGTGAAATTTAACCAGCTTAAGTTGGCTCACAGGTATTGTTTCTGTGACTAAAAGGCGTTGGAAGATTTTTCTTCCATGGATTTATCTGATTGCAGCATCCCATAACAGTAAGCTGCATGGTTTAAAAACATGCTGCTGAAAAGTGCCTTCTCTTCAGCTGATCCTTGACCTCTTGTCCCCTGGTTTCATTGGATTTGTATTAGTTCTTAAATGAAAAGGGAATTTTTTCCCTATCTATCACCCCTGTTCCATATATCATTTCAGATACTCCTCTTCCCCAATCCTTTCCTTTCTAGGATGAAGAGTCACAATCAATCCACTCTTGTCTCGTAGTGAAAACATTTCATACCTTCAACCTTTCATACCATCAACCAGCTTTGTCAACATTCTACAGTTTTCCCATTCAGAGCACACTCAGGTTTTCTCGCATAACACACACAAAAATCTCATCTTTTAACAAGTGGTGAATGAAATTCAGGTGACTCCAAAAATAATGCATTCGTGTCGATTTATTTAAAACACTTCACTTTCTGACCCAAGAGTTTTTTCCCCTCCTGTGCTCACAGCAGAAACCTGTGAATCCCACAGCCAGGTTCTGAGGTGAAACCCACAGTTATCTCTCCCAAATAATGTCCACACTGCTCTCTGTCTTTCCCTAATTTCTTGACAGTTCATTCCCACCCTGGTGAGGATCAAGGGAATCTTATTTACTGCAAGAATCTTGATCTTTGCAAAGCAGTTTTTTGGATGTTTACATGGAGGCACCTTCTTTCCACTGACGATTTTTATTATTAAAATAAATCTGTGATCTACAGGGATTTGAATCACAGCCAAAGTAATTAGAAAGACTTCACTGATCTTTGCTTCTGGCCTATAAGGAATCAAAAAATGATGTCACCATATCCCTGAATCACACCTTACATCTTAGAATCACAGAATCATTGAGCTTGGAAAAGATTTTTAAGGTCATCCACTGAACAGCCTGGAAACAATAAACCCCACCCAAACTAGGATTTTCCAGAAAATAAATCTAAATATATATCTTAGCAACCGGGAGACTGCTACAGCTGTGTTATGGCAGTATCAGCACTGAAACTGTGCTACCACAAATTATAAAGTACATTTGCAGGTTTCCAAATGTCCAGTCAAATCCCACTGTAAACAGAGACAGTGACTGTTCAGTTTGAGGGAGTCTTTGAACATGTTTGCAATAAATCTTGCAAGCTTTAAGCTTTTATGATGCCAGCAATTACAGCACTGATTTACAGCATGACTCAAATGAAGAATGCTCATGGTTGACTCAATAACATCCTCTTGCAGGGTTTCTCAGAGACAGGTGAAGATTACAAAAGGTAAAAGAATGGATGGAGAAATGGTGCATGACCACCTATTCATCCCCCTTGTGCAAGTGCAACTCAAAGGTTTTCCTTAGCTTCAGGCTCTTACTTGTACTTACAAAACCTTTTCCTGACAAATTCTAATCAAAACAGATAACAATGACAAAGAAAGACAGTTTATTTGACAGTTACTATCCAATAACTCAGCATCCCGCAGTACTTTCTGAGCTATTAAGAATGGAAATGATTTTGAAACAAAAGACTTGTCCAAAGGTTGCCAAAGTCTTGACCCAAGTTCCCAGCACCAATCTGTCTGTGCCGGTAGGAGGACAATGAACAGCTTGAGAACTCCAGAGATCATCAGGGAACTGCCTTTAATAGCCACATATAAATATCTCTCTAGAAGTTCCTTTAGCCACCCTGGCCTCTTGTTATTTTGTGCTTTTACTGTTTCATACTAGGAGATGGCAAACACATGAACTGGGAAGTGTGCAGGGATATTGAACCCACCTCTGCTGAGCTCCACCACAGCATAATAAACCTAATAAAACACACCAGAATAGTCCTTATCTGACTGCGCTTTTTTAAAAGCTTAGTTTTTGCCCTAATTGTAAGTGATAAAGGTGATCTATCTGGCAAATTATTTTAATGCTACAGAACAAAAGGGGAAGGAAAGGGAAGGGAAGGGAAGGGAAGGGAAGGGAAGGGAAGGGAAGGGAAGGGAAGGGAAGGGAAGGGAAGGGAAGGGAAGGGAAGGGAAGGACAAATAAGCAGAGCAACAGAGATGAGCCCTGGCCTTTACATTCAGCCCTTTCCCACTTGCTGCCTGCCCATGGTCTGTGAGGGCAGGCACAGCAGAGGAAAGGTGACAGAAACACCACAAAACACGAACGAGGTTGGCAGTGCAGAAAAGCTGCCATGCAGTCACACAGCTGAGGAGTTTAGCCCAAAATTTCTGAGCTCTCTGCAGCACCTTCCACACAGGTCCTTCCTTGCAATCACTGCCATCATAACCAGCCCATGAGCAGCAATAGCTGAACAAGAAACAACCTTTCCTCATACCTTGGCTCCTCCTCTCCTTGCTAAAATCTCAGCCCAGCAAAGCTGTCTCTGTCAAAACAGAGGTTGCTTACCCTTGAACAGAGATTCTGCTCCAAACACAAACTTCACCCAAAATCTACAAATCCTGCAGTTCTCCACTTACCTATCCAGAGTATCCTGAGGCACTTTACTCCCTCCAGCTCTGCTGCTGACACCTGTGTTCTTGTTGGCAGTCATGGTCATTTCTGCTGTCTAGAAATGTGGGTATCTGTGAGAAGAAAAGTCAATTAAGCTTCAACAAGCCCAAATGACAGTTCAATTAACTAGAACTACTGTGCTGTGTAAAAGCTGAACTCCAGGTTGCTTTTCATTCCATAAAATGCAATCAGTGTAGTTATGATCCTAAAAACTCAACCCTACCATCCCGAGGAATGAAGAATACTTTCTCACCTCTGAAGTGCACCTCTATTGTGGAAATATTTTCTAATAGTGACATTTATTCAATGATGGATTTTTGGAATATAATTTTCCAATCTGCGATATGAAAATACCACAAGTGGTTTTCTCTGTTGGCCTCAGGATTCTTTAAGTGTTTCAGGACACTTTTAAAACCTCAGGTAGTACAAAGAATATTTATCAATTCCTAGCAAGCTGATAATCCCAAAAGCTGTGAGCTTAATTTCAGCCCTGTGTATAAAGTTAAGTGCCCAAAAGATGGGTCTCACTTTCGTGACATTGCTGCACACTGGTAATGAAACAGCTCAGTACTGTGATTTATTTTGCCTTCATTCTGCTGTCCTAATAGGAATGTCATGCTGTGACTGAAGGGAGAACATGATGACGAGGATAAAGGCCAGGATGTCACCCAAGGGATGCAAAAGCAGGAATCCCTAAGATCATGCCCCTCCACTGACTTTATTCCATGTTTCTCCAGTGTAAAGCACAGCTCTTAGTGGCCATTTCCTCTGTCGTTGTCGTCCCTTGAGAAATACTGTGCAAAATGAGGGAGGAATGTCTTTCATGTCATGATCAGATTCCTAAAATGCCAGCAGATAAAGAAATGGGACATTATTTATTCCACCTGATGCTACAGGAGTCATTTATGAAGGATTCTGTAGCTCTGCTGACACCGATCTGGGTGGTTTCCGAGATGATGCTTAGCTTATAAACTAAAATATCTCCCACAGCTTACAGCAGTGCCACCCAGGGTCTGCCCAGAACTACCAACTTTTACGACCATTAACAGCACTGCTAATGCAAAAATGAGGAGTGTTAGGAATCTTCTTGTTCCCTCAAACCCACGGGAAGTTCAGGCTGCTTGAGAAGCCACTGCAGTGAGGTGCTGCAAAGCAAGCTGGGGACTCACAGCACACAAAAATCCCTGTACTAACAGACCTATCACAGCCAAAAGTAAATTCTCTAAACTACTTTATTCCAAGCAGTTCTGCCACAAACACAGTGAGAAAATCTGCAGATTGCAGCTCCAGAGGCAGAGCCAATCATGCTGACCACAGACTCCAGGTCTGCTTGTTCTTCTCCACTGTCTTGTATCAATTTTCCCAGATTAAGCGGAGATTTTTTTTCCCCTGATTGGTAACATTTTTCCTGCACTGAATCTCCCTAAATTCCTGCAGTGTCTCATTGCTATTGTCAGCGTTCCATTATCAAGATTACAGGGCTGTTACAGAACTGCCTGTTCTGGCTGGGAAAGGGATTGCTCAGGACAGAAAAGGAAGCCTGCTGATGCTGGCCAAGCTTTCTAGGACTGTGCATTCCACAGGGAGTAAGCAGTTCTTTTCATGTTTTCCACTTGCCAGTTCAGTACTTTTACTGTGTTAAATCTAAATCACTTATTAGCACTTAATGTGACAAAAAGGAGAGAGATGAACGTGGCATAAGGAGAACAATAATTGTCAGCATGACTGTGTAACATTCGTTTTCCAAGATTTGCTTTTCTGTTCAAGACAAAAATAAGCTGAAGAGACCCCCAAAAAGATGGGATATTGACACATTAAAAAAATACAGTGTGTTTTTATGCTGCTGGTTTTTAAGAGTCCATTTTCCCCATACCCAAAATCACAGGGGTAAGTATAAAAAAGAAGTATGACAAAGCTTGATAAAAACCACTGTGACCAAGATTTTTAAAAACTGATTCTTTAAATCTTGCTTTTCAAAGCCACCTTAAACGTGGAACAAAGTGGTTTGTTTTCAGCTAAAGATAAATTGAGTTCTTACAGACAATATGTCAAATTTAGTGATTTAAGTGTGTTCCTTCCCATGCAGTTGAGACTGTGTAGATATGGTGATATCAACTGATTTTTCTATTCAATTTTCCTTTAATGCTTATTTTGGTTGAATATTTTACTGCAGGTGCTGCTGGCATCATCCCAGCATATGCAGAGAAACAGCAAGCAGCATGAACAGGGCAGAAAAAAATTCAGCCATTTACAGAGGTGCCTGGAAGCAAGGATTTATATCACCCCAAAAAACCCACCAACCCACACCACCCCAAAAATAAAGGGGAAAAAAAACAGAGACAAAGAAACAAAGAAAGAAAACCTAATCTAAATTTTATGGTCATGTAGAAAGTTATTTTAGAGCCTTCAAATGAATCTGACAGCGTGCAAGTTTATTGAATTATTGTAGGGTCAGAATCACATCCCTTGGACTTGGGTGAGAGAATTCCATATTGCAGTATTTACAAATTGTTCTTCACAGAGCAATGGAAACCAAAGTCTCTCCAGTATTGTGACACACTGTTAAAAACAAATCCAAAAATAGTCCTGTCACACAGATTCTGCATTGCCTCATAAACCACCCAACAAACCTGGTCTAAAACTGCAGAATTCTGGTTTATTTGTGAACGTGATGAATTCCTCTGAAACCCTTATTTAGCCATAATTTTTGCTCTGCTTCAGACATGGTTTCACTAATTTCACCAGGATACCTCTCAACCTGGCAATTTAATGAGCCCAAGTGATAGGATCATTACAGCAATTTTGCCTCCACAGAAGATTTATCAGAATCAAAAAGTAAAGATGACAGACAAACATGAAAAATGGTGTGATAGCAACGTGGGATGTGCTGCTTGTGCCAGGCCAGGTTCAGCACCCTGACTAGAAAAAAAGGGCTGCTGCAATGCAGGTGTTTCCTAACACAATCTTTATCCTTGCAGGGAGCTCCAATAACAGAATATTCCTTGTGGACCATCTGTTAACGGTCCATGCACTTTTTTAAAATTAAAGTATGGCCTGAGGCTTTTTTATGGATTGATGAGGCACTGAAATCCATCACACTTTGGGCACCATTGAATGTTTAATTCCATTAACAGGTGTTAGCAGGGGAGGGATAAATCCTCTGCTCCTCCCCACTGCAGTTTAAAATTATCCTTAATTTCCTAAAGCATCCCAACCCTATGGATCACCCACTCTCAGTTCCACTGCTGAAAAAATGGAAGTTTTTTTTCACTGAAAGGTGTGGATGGGAGTGGGTTGAGGAGTGAGGCCTGGAGCAAGCACCTGAAAAGGCAAGGCAGCCCAGAGGGCTTTAATCACTTTATAACCTCCTAAGGTCTCAAGTAAACCTTCTGTTTTCATCAGCGTCCACAAGTTATCACATTCCAAGAACTGATTCCTTCTTCTCCTCCTGTGGAAGGTGATTATAATTGAACCCAGAAGAATTTACAAGTGGTGTCTGATGACTTGAAAAGGGAGCCCCTGAATGCAGGTTCCCAAACCCTCTCCTGGCATTATCACTAACAAGGCTTGAAATCTACTTGAGATCTCAAGTTCTGAAGCTTTTTCATGCAGATTACTTTTCTCCTTGAAATCCCACTGATCTGGGATCTGGAAAATATGGGAAAATGTTGCTCCTTTGGTCTGCCCCACAGGGCAGAGACCTGGAGACACAACAGGAAGGCACAACAGGGAAGAACTACAGGCTGCAAAAACAAACTCATTGTTTTGAAAAAACACTTTATAATAAATACAAGCTTTCATAAATGTATTGTTATTAATAATTTATGTGTCTACTTATTTTTCTCTTAACAGTAGCTGCAACAGAATGGTTTTAGCCATTAAGATGTTAGCTTAACGCATTAATTTGCATTTCTGAGTGCTTTAAGGGAGCTTGCCCACATGTCAAGAGGTGTTGTACAGCTGAGTTGCTGTTCAGGAGTTGCAGCCTGCTTTGTGGCAATTTGCCTACTCCCTGCCAGTAAAACAGATAATTCTGTCCTCCCAGAACAACATCAGTTCTGATTAACTGGAAAGTCCAATAAAATGTTTAAAGATTCCTGCCTTGAGAGGGCGCTTGTAGAGACTCCTGAGAACATTGTTAGCAGAACTCCATCAGGAATACCTGTTCTCTGCACTGGGATTAACCCCACAGTCTCATCCAAAACTTCCCTCCCTACAAGCCGCAGTTTTTCTGCCATGTAAAATGTTTTTCCCATTTCTGATATTCTTGCTCTTTTCTATTTTGTACCTTTTTTCTGCCTTCCTCACCCTACTTTACCTTCTTAAGACTTCATTTTTCCTCTCTCAGGCTATTTTCCCCACTTCAATTGAAAATGGGCGATACCTGGTGGAGAGGATAGACCCCACTTGAAACACTGAAGTTCAAAAAGTGATGTCTGAACTAGGTTAGAACTCAGGGCTGAGCTCCTCTATTACCCTTAGCAGTCCTAGGGCAATCACAGCTTCCAAACTGAAGGAAAACAACATGAAAATCAAGGAAATTTAGAGAAGGAGACACGAACAGAAAATATATGCCTGTTATTGAATCAGAAATTAGTGTTTCCTTGTGTAGGCTAAAGAAAAGGTTTGAGTTTTAAAAAACACATTGGCTATTTCAAGCTTAAATATCTTGATTTGAGATGCCAGGGTAGAAAGAGTCTACTTAGAAACGATGCCAAATATACATCACAATTCTTTGGTATCATTCCTCCTTTGTTTATATTTATTATTTCCCTTCATCATTGTCCTGGGTTAGTCAGGAGGGGTCAAAATCTAGGAAGTGACTGATGCTGCAGGAAGGGATACAACTTCCTTCCTGAGAGAGAGAGCCAATAACCAGGGAGTTTTAAGGATTGATGTGTAGATAAAGCAATTAAAAAGTTGATCCACCTTCGAGGAAAAACCATCTATAATCAGAGAGCCTCTGAGCCTCTTCCTCTTTGTGCCTGCTGCAGTGTAGGGAGGAGCATCTCCCTGCTTCTCTCCCCGGGAAGGCGCTGTCCCCCCCAGTCCTTCCAAAGGAGGGAGAGGGAAGGGAGGTTTAGGGCGGCCGTGCAGCTGCAGCTGGGCGTGGGGGAGGAAGCAGATGGAAATTTCGGCAGATGCAGTTCAGCCGACAGGTCAGCTCCACCAGACAGGGCCAGGCCCCTGCTCCGGGCCAGGCAAGGACCGGGCCGGACTCCATCCAGCTCGGGCCAAGCCCTGCCCTGTCACCCCGGGCCCGGCCGGCCCTACCAGGCTGAGCCAGCTTCACAGAGCCAGGCACAGAGACTCTGAGAGCTTCTGCCATCCAGCTGGGACCTTTCTGAGCCAGGCACAGAGACTCTGAGAGCTTCTGCCATCCAGCTCGGACCTTTCTGAGCCAAGCACAGAGACTCTGAGAGCTTCTGCCATCCAGCTGGGACCTTTCTGAGCCAGCACAGAGACTCTGAGAGCTTCTGCCATCCAGCTCGGACCTTTCTGAGCCAAGCACAGAGACTCTGAGAGCTTCTGCCATCCAGCTCGGACCTTTCTGAGCCAGGCACAGAGACTCTGAGAGCTTCTGCCATCCAGCTGGGACCTTTCTGAGCCAGGCACAGAGACTCTGAGAGCTTCTGCCATCCAGCTGGGACCTTTCTGAGCCAGGCACAGAGACTCTGAGAGCTTCTGCCATCCAGCTGGGACCTGTTCAAACAGCCTGGCAGAGAGCACGGGATCCTCACACTGCCAGAGAGAGAGATTGACTCTATCCATGCCTGGACTGAACTTGCAGACACCCATCCTTCCTTGCACAGAGAGAGGAACGAGTGAGGACATCTACAAAATACAGCATAGAGACTTTACAGTCAGTGAGGAAAGCAGAACCGATGCCTAGAGGGAGGTGTATGAGAAGTGCTTTGAGAGGGAAGCTGAAAATTCTTTTGGAGAACGATGGCTGGGGACTGAGCTAATAAATTCCCTGTAATATATGAAGATATAGTCCAAAGGGGGGATGTGAGGTTCTAATTGCAGCCAATGAACTGAAATACCTGGGTAAAGACAAGTAGATGTTGAAAGAAGTACAGCCTGATGAGAAACTTGAACCAAGAGAGAGGAGAGGCTGTGACCCAGAGCCCTGGTCCCGGGGAATGTCAGAGAACCTGAGTTGTCAGGAGAACCTGTGTTGCTCAGCACAGAAGAAGGGATTTTCTTTGTTGCTGCAATTGAACTGGGCATCCTTAAAAAGGTACCCCATGGGCTGTCCATGACCCACCCCAGTGGCTGTGGGAAGGCTGCTGGTGTGGGAGGGATCCATCACCAGCTGATCTTTCTTCCGGGCGGCAGCTGATGGTGAGGCTGAAGACCCATAAAAACTGTATTTTTCTTACAGAAAATCCATGGTATAAACAAAAGAGACTTCTCTCCCTAAATGAACTGGAACAAGAGCTGTTTCTGAGGTGGTAAACTGACTGGAGGTTGAAGTGTTGTCTTTTGTGTGTTGTCAGGGAGAAAGAAATGGAGAGGTGGGGAAAGGAGGGGAGGTCTGAGAAGTTTGTCCTGGTTTTTTCTCTATCTTAGGTATATTAATAAACTTTCTTTATACTTTATAAAGTTTGAGCCTGCTTTGCCTACTCCTAATCCTCATCTCACAGCAAACATAGGTAAATTTTGCTAAGTGTGCTGGCATTTGGCCACAAACTCAAATAGGCAAACTGGAACCACTACAATCATCAGGATTTTTGCATAAAAACAATCAAGTCTCAGGAACTCACCTGCTCCTGTTGCTTACTCCTCAGTGAAGCCACAATGCTCTAATAGCACCATCAACACCATTTGCACAACAATGAATTGTTTCTTGTGGCACAAAATCCAAATTATAAATTTTCCAAGGAATGAGAGTTGGTTAGCTTTGAGGAACAAAGATTCTTTTTCATTAAAATCTTTTGTGTCACAAAGGATATGATAAATGAGAAAACAGAGCGTCCTTTGGTGTTTCCCACAGGGTGTGACCAGTCCCTAAAAACATCCCAGTGCAACTCACAGAGTGAACAAACAAAGATGAAAGTCTTGGTAAGTCTTACAAAGAACTTCCCAGTTGAGCTGCCACTGAAGACTGAACCTACCTCACACCAAGGCTGACTGACAGAGTCTGAGAAGCATCCTGGCTTTGCAGCTGCTATAGGTTTGGATTTGTTAGAGCATCCTCTGAGGCAAATCACGAGTCACAGCCACCCTACAGAGCAAGCTGTGCCCAGAGTTGTCACACACCTCCCTTCCTGCCTGCCAGGCACATGTGGCTCCCTCCCAGAGCCCTGCTAGAGCAAGACCTGCAAAATTGTTAGCAGTTATAGGCCTTGTGGGGTGTTTTAATAATCCATGATGGGAGGAAGGGCAATCAGCTTTGAACACCTCAGTAAGGTCAAGAGCTGGTATGCAGTGATACCATGAATCTCCTTCTGGTCAGATCACTGTGTGTTAGTGCCTGTTCTGAGCCAGTATCTCCCAGAAACAGGTCCTGTCCATGATACCCAAGCTGCTTCCAGTGAAGAAATTATTAATTTGCATGGACTTTCTCAGTATCATGATATAAAAGCACCCTGGGAGGATGAGGTATAGGCTGGAGACCTCATGGATGTTAGCAGAAAACACAGGCCAAAGCTGTCTTGGCTTGTACAAAGATATGAGAACAACATTGGGTCTGTCTCTTTAGCTCTTGGCAGCCACCCAGGGAATCTGTAGAAAGGCACACAGAAGATTTTAATTCCCCTAGAGAAGATCTTCATTGCCCTGCATGCAAAGCACATCCAGAAGTGAACCTGGACACAGGCATTAGCAGCAGCAAATGAGATGGCAAGTGAGCCCGTTGTTTGTGTTAGGGATTTGTGCAGGAACCTTTCAGGAAGGTTTACATTTAGAAATTATGTTCTTGCACTCAAAGCAACATCTGCAGGATGCAGGAGCTCTGAGCTGTGGATGTTGGAGCTCTGACATGGATTTCAATGGCAGTCTTAGGAAACCTGCTTGGAGGTGAGATCTGCAAATTAAGTGCCAGAGATTAAAGCCCACCACCCACACTCTGGCATCTGCCTAAATGGCCCATTTTCCCAAAGCTACTCATATTTTTCCTACTGCCTCAGAAATCTATCTAAATCTCCAAATATCACTGCTGTACCAGAGACAGAGGCCTGAAACAGGCCCGTCTTGAGGCAATGAACAGCTCTCTCATGCACAATGCTTTTCTGATTCTGATTCCCTTCATGGCTGTGAACATTTGGGCTACTGCCTCCCTCTCCTTCAAACACTACACATTCTAAGCCAAAAGAAACAAACCCCAGCCCCCATGCTCCCAAGATGATAAACTGCAATGAAAGGGTGCAACCCATGCCCTGCCTAAGCTCCCACTTCAGACAAATAAGTGAAGAATTATCAGAGAGATGAGTGAATTATCAGCAAAATGAGTGAACCCCAACTCCCTCCCAGCTGTGCTGCTGAAACAGTGGATGCATGCAAAGATAGAAACAGAGAGGAGGGGTGAGGTCCAGGCAAACATCAGAAGAGTTCAAGGCTGGTAGAACAAACGTGAGGTGAAGGATAACTAACATACTGTGGGAAAAACACAAATGGGAAACAAGAAAGTGAAGAGATTTTTTTTAGAAAGATGAAAGGGCAATGAGAAACCCCAGGTGGGAAGAGAATTACAACCCCCTTCCTTCCCTCTGTGTCCCCCAGAAAAAGCAGTCCACCTTTTCTCATGCTCTGGGATGTTTTCATTCCATGGCTAAAATCTTCCTTGTGGAATAAACTTTGAATTTTCCTAAAGATACATCAAGAAAAATGGATCTGCGATGCTGTGGCAACCTGACATGAGACTTCACCAAAAGGGACAGAAATTCCTGCAGTCCTGAGAAGCAGGTGCAAGCCATGGGAGTGAGAAGTGCTCAGGGTCTGCATAGCTGATCATTCACTACACAAACCCAAACTCAAATCTAAAACTCAAGTTTTTGTGTCCCTCATTCACGGGTAGAAGCCTCATCCCCTCACACACACACAGAGCCCTGCAGTGACTGCAGGAGACTTGCAGTTCCCAGATTCCTGCAGTTTCTTTACAGAATTGGTTCTAAGGGAGATTGGAGAAAAAAGAAAAGAGGAGAAAGGATTGAGAGAATATTGGCAGCTATACCAGAATGACAGTAACAAACCAAGCACAGCAAATCACTTCTTATTCCCTTTGTGAACAAAAATTATAGTAGCAATAGCAACAAAAAGGTGGCCAGGGAGGAAAAAGTCCGAGACTTTTCAATATCCCCAAAGAACTCAGCTTTCTAATATGGAAAAAATCAAGATTTATGGCAGCAGCAGCTCCTACGAGGCAGGGCTGTAGTAGTGCACAATGGTTTCAATTAAAGGCACCGATCATTAACCAGTAAAGCTGGGTTAGCAGTTGACAGGCAAAATCATCTCTTCCAGTGAGCCACAATTCCTTCAGGGGCTGACCCAACTTCTCTTGCTGTGTGAGGTGCCCTCCATCCCCATTTCTGGTGGATTTCACAGGATCACCAGGCTGGAAGAGACCTTCAAGATCATTGATTCCAGCCCATGCCCCAACACCTCCACTAAACCATGGCACGCAGTGCCACATCCAATCTTCTGTCAAACACATCCAGGGATGGTGACTCCACCATCTCCCTGGGCAGACAATTCCAGTATTTTACCACTCTTTCTGTAAAAAACTTTTTTCTAATATCCAACCTATATTTCCCCTTGAGGCTGTGTCCTCCTGTTCTGGAGAAAGAGACCAACTCTGACCCGACTACAGGCACCCTTCAGGAAGTTGTAGAGAGTGATAAGGTCACCTCTGAGTTTCCTTTTCTCCAGGCTAAACAACCCCAGCTCCCTCAGCTGCTCCTCACAGGGCTTGTGTTCCAAGCCCCTCCCCAGCCTTGTTGCCTCCTCTGGATGCACTCAAGCTTCTCAAAATCCTTCCTAAACCTCATATTTTCTGTCAAGCCCTGTGACAGAGTGCCTGATTACACTGCTCAGCAGAGACATCTCCTGTGCTCACACCTCCATCCCTTCTCCAGGCATCACATACTGATATCCCTACAGACACAGCACAGCCCTGCACACTCAGCAAGCAGCTCAGGGAGAGAAGCATTGCAGCTCCCTGCTGCCTGTGTGTATTTTCCTCCTCAAATACACACACTTCAAGCTCAGAAAGGGGAGGAATGTCTGGCACTTCTGTGGTGACCATCTGGCAGAAGCCCTGCTCCATTTTCTGGCAGCTCAGCCAGAGTCTTAGAACAATTATTGCAGTTCCTGATACAAGCACTGGAGGCGGAGGATCAAGTTACATTTCTCTCCAGCCATCAACACTAATTCATTTTTCACTCAGTCAGCCTTGCTGGAATTTCACTCTTCCACATTAAAACAAAAAATATAAAGGAAAGTGTGAATCTGCACTGAAAAGCCAGTAGAAGAAACACAAGGAATTTCATGAACTGCCCTTCACAAATGTAAAAAATGCCAATTAGACCCAACAGAGAAGGTGCTGTTTCTTCCTAGAAAGGATATTTTTATAAGATAAAATGAAGAACTGGATGTATTGAAAATTAAATGACATCATGGTCCTCAGAGGTATCCCTGGCTTTATAACAACATTGTAAATAAGCTTTCTTCCCTAATTATCACAAGCTGATCGTGAGTTGAAGAAAGCATCTTCGCACCCATGGCTCACAGGTAAACACAGCCATCAGCAGAGGTGCTTTTCCCAAGGAAAGAGTTCAGCTCCCACAGCACTGACCTTTGTCATCTGCATGAAAGGTAAGTTTCAACAAGCTCCCACAAGCAGAAGTGTTATAAATCACCTTTCATCAGGCCTCCAACCACCAGCCAGAGAAACAACTGGAAACACTTAAACCTGTTTTAATATTCCCTGTAAAAGGAGGCTGGGAAACACCTCCCCAGCCACCCACTGGAGCTGATTACAGCCACCAAACCACTCTGGACTGTGGCTCCTGCTGGTGGAGTTTGTGTTGCGGGTTCCTGGAGCAGCAGCCTTTCCCAGCATAGACACAGAACCAGGCAGCAGCCACAGAAACTCCAGCTCTGCTCCCACGTGCGCTGCATCCAGAGCGGCACAAGGGAACCACAGGGGTTCAGATGGAGGCAAACAGGAACAAATCCACAAACAAACTGTGAATGATATCACGTCTCTTTTAAACCTTCACATGCTGGGAGAGGGTATTTGATGGTTTGAAAGAGCTTCTCTCCTTTCCTTTTATGAAAATGAGTTACATGCAGCTGTGTACATGACACGTTGCAGGCTCCTCAAGAGAGCGGCCGCTGCTCCAAAGAGCTCACACTTGTATGACAGGAATGTCATAAACGAAGGCATTAACTATCTTCCCAGATGCAGGCTTGAATGGCCCCACTGTGCTGGGGAGCTCTGCTGAGGGAACAATCTTCCTTCACAGTGGGCAGAGCAGGAGTGAAGCTGACACAGAGGAGTGGTACAGCCTGAACCCCTTCGTTCTCAGGTTGGGGAGAGGGAGAGCCACAGGAAACATCAGACAAGGTCTGCACTTGTGCTGATCCTGGCTTCCCAAATCCCCCTTCTCTGATTGCAACCCAAGTCTGAACATCTGTAATGCCAGAAGAACACAGGAGAGCGCATCCTCAAAAATATTTCAGGAAGAAAATGTGATCCTATGCCCTTCCAGTCAGCTGGATGTGCCCAGGAATAACAAGTAGCCAGTGTGTGCAGAAATAGGGTCCCATTCCTTGTTTCCAGGTTGGTTGCAGTGCCATAATGTGCTACCACTTAATGTTTAACAATATTGAAACATGTAATACTAACTGGAAATATTTGTGTGAAATGATTCATTTTACCCAGACAGCGTTTGGAATGTCACGCCAGCACCAGCATTTCTACTCAAGGTTTGAGCACTGGTGTTCCTACTTCAGCTCAGTTCAAAACTGTGAGTAAAATATCATTTAATAGCAATTTGATTTTGCAATGATCTCACTGAAAAGGCATATGCAGCATTGCCCTTGCAGCACAGAAACAGCCACAAGATAAGCCTGAGGGACACAGATTAACACTCTGATCAGATAAAATTTCAGCCCCTTCTCCCTCGCAGGGAGGGTTTTGGCCTTTTGCCAAGCAGAAACCATTCCACACACAGTAGGGTAAATTTGGTATAGCACCCATATGGAAATATCTTCTTCACAACCAGGCCAGGGTATAAAATCTGAACACAAGTGCTTTTACTCCAAACACGAGTGAGCAATGCTTGACTCAAACTTTCCCCATCTCCTGGGAGCCCATATTTGAGCAAACTTTAGAAAGGCGCTGGCACTAAAGCTGGCATTCATCTTTCTTTTCTTCCTTCTTATGGATTTAAGCTGAACACAGCAGAAGTAGAATTTGGATCTGCTCCCTACACAAAAACATTTTTATTGTCTCTTTTGAAGTGTGGTTACCATAGACAATAACTCTGCATCAACCAGACCTTCAGAACTGGACCTATCTACTCACAACAAAAATGGCAAAGCAGGTTTGTTATGATCGATAAAGGAATGGCCTGAAGTTGTGTCAGGGGAGCTTTAGGCTGGATATCAGCAAAAGGTACCAGAAAAGAAATTGCATCTCAGACTTCTCCCCTGTTTCCTGCTCCTTCACTGCTCCTCCCTCAGTTCAGGTGTATGCACGCTCCTCTTCCCAGTACCAGTAAGCAGAGAATTTAAAAACGTGCATCCACAAATAGACAAACTGTTACAGACAGAGATAACACACACTTTGATAATAAACTTCACAAATTAAACTTCTTTCCCAGAAAGTAAATTGAGAAGAATAAAGTATACACACAGAGTATAAACAAAGCTTTCCTACGAAAAATTCCATCATCACAGAACAAATAAGTCCTTGAGGGTTAGAAAATCTATTACACAGAAACAATTTGGTGTCAGCTTCCTGTTAATGCATTTTCCCCTGTGTTTGATTAATGAACAAATCTAAACATTCAAGACAGATACTGAACAGTTTTGTTTGGCATGAAGTCTGCATTGCCAAACTCCACATGGTTTCCAGTTGGTACCACAAACCTGGCCACAGTTCATTCAAAACTCAGTCCTAGTCCTCCAAAAGGTAGATAAATACCTATGAACCTTCAAATACCTTTTATGACTATCTGCTGATTTTGGGATGAGTTATTTTAACTGATAATTTGCATTGAGATTTGTAGGTGTTATAAATGCACCAGGATTCACAGGCTCCTACAGAGCACAAATTCCTGAAGTTTCCTGATGAAATAACTGCCTCTCTCTTCCAGTGTGTGCCTATTACTTCATATCTGAACTCCTACCTCATTTTCCCCAGACAAATATTCTCCTATTTAACCTAAAGAAGAATGCATGGTGCACATCCATATAAAACAGGTTTCCTTTATCCTGTGTTTTAGATGCAAGAGTCATGTTAAGAAGCTTTTTTTCTGATCCTAGGGAGTCTTAGGGTGTGAAAAACATGAAATTCACATTGGCCGATTCTTTATAACAGCTATATTCTAGGTGAAGCTCTAAAGAAAATAAATGTGAGAAAATAGTTTGAAGTTTGAGGGCTTTTTTTCAAATTGCAGTTTAATTTTATGGCAGTTTTGAGATATTATCTCTGCTGTTTCAGACAACTGCATTTTCTTAACCCTTTGACCAGGCTTTTCATCAAAGAGCCACTGAGGTTGGAGTTTCTGTGCGTGATAAATTCACCTTGTGCTGTAGCGAAACATCAAGCAACTGCTCCATTCAATTCTCACAGCAGCAAGTTTCAGTCCTCCCAGTTTTAATGGGGAAACTGGAGCCAGGACACAAAAAATGGGAGCTCTTTGGAAATGCAGCCACACCCCACTCAAATTCTGCTCTGTGTCCCATGTCCCCCCCACAGAGGAACACCAGCTGTTGAAGCTTTGCAGATGGCAAATCCAATATTGTGCCATTTTGGACTTTCTCCTCAAAGGATCGTTCCACATGGTTTCTTTTATGGGGTCAGAGTTTCTTTTCTTGGGGAGGGATGGGTATTTGGGCACGGAAAATACCTGTGGGCATGAACAATGGGGAAATAGCATTTATAAACTGAAATAAAGCCCTTCCAACTTGTGGAAACAGCTGGAGGGAGGAAAGAATCTTATGAATAAAGCAGTTGAAGCCCAACAGGCTGCTGACAGTGAGGCCTTTCAGATGCTCACTATGGCTACACTCTGACATGACAGTACAACATTTAAAGCTAGAACTAAAGATGAGTCAATGCACAGTGATGTGCCCAGCATTTCATTTCACTACACTGAGATTAATTAATCCATCCTTCCCCTACACATAATTTGTAGGGAAGGAAGAGTAATTTCTTCTGCATCTTGTGTACTTCATGGTGCTGTGCAGGTGCTGGAATGAGCATTAATTTTCAATTAATTAATAAATAAATAAATTATTTTAAGCAGACAATTCACTCAACACAAAAACATTAATCTCAGCAGTCAGTCCAGGGGATGCCTGCACAGGCACCTTCAAGGAAGCATCTGCTGAGCTTTGTGTTTCTCAGAAGGTATTGAAGGTATTTCACTCCTGCCACACACAATGAGGCTTTAAAGTTGCAAGGAATCTTGTTTCTCACAAGAAAAGAGGGAGACTTTAAGTGTGTGCCTTTCAACACAGCACATTTTCCATACAGCCCATTTTCAGAGTAATTCCACAAGTAAATGCTCAATGAAAATAGACAAAAAAAAACACAGAGCCAGAATTCCACATGAGGAAACACCATAACAATCTCTTTAAAGGTACTACAGAAATCTTTCAAAACACTGTCAGCAAGGTACTTTGCCCACATTAAGGAGAAGCAAACACATTTTAATAAATAATTTTCTTTTTCCATTGGAAGATGTAAAAGCTACTTGCCAGCTAAATATTTTCCTTCAAAGCTACCCTGCTTCAGCCAAGCCCCATTAATCACGGTGCTGTTAGACAGGATTGCATTGTTGTCCACAGATCATACAGAAGATTTAAGACAAAAAGCTGCCTGAAAAATTCAGTGATAAGGTCAGGGTAAATCAAGGTAAAAAGTGTTTACTCAGTTCTAATTTAGTCAAGAGTTTTACTTGCTTCACAGAAACCCGAGAAGTTTGTCAGCTTTAGATTGTTGTTGTATTTTATCTACACTCCATGGTGCAAGACTTTTATTATTACTATTGCCTGACTTGCCCAGTCACCTGGAAACTCAACCATCTAAGGAGAAACAAAGCCTAAATTAGAAATACTCTTCTCTATAAATGGGTTGTACGGAAGGCACCTTACTTCTGCAATCAGTTATTGAGTTTAAAATTACAGGGTCATTTTTCAGAAGTCAACAGCTACAGAGACAAAGATGGGACAAGGACATGAGCAGGATTATAGAGAAACCCCTGTCCAGGGAGCTGGGAACTGCTGGATTTTTAATTTGCAGGATTGTGCCTGCTGATAAAGCTCTCAGCCCAACAGCTCAGTGAAATCAATTTATTCAAAAATCAAGCACTTTAGTCTGCCTCCTCAGTTAGCCCAAAATTAAAAGGAGCATTTCCAGTAGTCTTTGTCTGTGAAAAATAGTTTGGAAGTAAGAAAGCTGCACTTTCAACACCCCTTGACAGTAACATTCTTGTAAAATATAGGTTTTGTGCCAACACTTTGGATCCTGAAGAACTTTTATTTCTGAAACCAACAAGAGTTTTGTCTGAATGATAACAGGCCCCTGTTGCTTCCACAAAACATCAAAGAGGGTTCAGGCATCTGGACTTAAGGCCCAGGGCCACTGTGTTTTAGTCTGAACCTTATTTCTAAGGCTTACTTTAAATAGCACCAATGAGCTCTACAAGTTAAAAAATAAAACAACAAAAACCAACCACAGGAACTGGAAAGGGAAAAAGAAGTGTTGACTTTGATTGGAGGGGTCCAAAGCCCCTGTTCAATTTGGCCAATGAATCTGAGTCTCACTGAGACTGAGCCTGAGAACCTGGGCAAAACGTGAGGTTTTGGGGTTTGTTAGGGGGTGAAAATTAAAATTCTCTTTGGGCACTATAAACAACAAGGAAAACCCACACCTCCTCTGTCAAACAGCAAATGGATCCCCCAAGAACTAGTTTCAGCAGAAACTTATTAAAAATTCTTTTGGAAAATATTCAAGGTATGGTTTATGGATAGAAAAGCAGTTTGAAAATACACATTAATGCTTCCATTAAGAAACAAAAACATAGAAACATACAGACAAATAACTATTTAAACTAATGCTTTGGCAACAACAACAAAAAAAAATTAAATAAATCACTTAACAAATGGATTTGACCCAGATTCCTACCCTCTGTTTTAAGAGAACATTCTTGAGAAGAGTTCACAAGCACTGTTGGTGCTACTAATTTATCTCAATTGTGTTCCAGCTTTCAAAGCCTCAGTAAAAGACTTGCAGCATCCGTTCCCACTTTGTTGCCTCCACATATTCTTACCAGCAAGGGCTATTAAAGGAAGCTGAACTAAAAGTGAAAACAAGAAAAATTTTAAATCATAATCAGCAGTTTCAGGGTGTTTTATATCCTAAATAAGGGACTTGAAGGATTTGCCACAAGAGCAACCTTGGCTTGCTCTCCACTTCATACAGTCCCTAGTTCTTGTGACAATGTTGGTTTTGGTTTGAATTTGTGTTTGCTTGCCTTCAGCCCACCCAGGCTGCCTTCATCCTCAAGTGATGACACTGTCAGGCCACTTCCTTCATTTCAGTCTGAAAAATCACCAACTCAGCTGTGCAGAAGGAGCAAATCTGACAGCATATTTCTTTTAATGAACTTTTTTATGGAGATAGTGCATGAAAGTAGTCTCGAGATACTCAGGGGTTCATTAATAACCTCCCTACAATAGGATATTTTTCTCTCAACACTAGTCTTACCTTAACATCCATATCAATTCACTTCCAAGTTGCTCTACTAATTCCAAATTTCTCCCTTAGTTTCCACTATGGTTCTGCTACCAAGCAAAAGCCCAAATAGAACAAGCTTGCCATTTCTTGGACTCTGCAATAGAGCAATCTGAGGAAAATATCAGATTAGTCAGCATAATCTATGTTTTACTTTTAAACTCCAAGGCTCCACATGTCCTTTCCATCCAAGTTGGTTTATCACAATAAGAAACACTGACCTGAATTTTCCTCTTCTGGAAAACAGACTACATTTGCAATTTCCTAGAATCTCTGGATAATTGGGGTTGGAAAGGACCCCTGAAATCCATCCAGTCCAAAACCCCTGCTGCACGTTCACCTTGAGCAGGTTCCACAGGATCTTGTCCAGGTGAGGCTTGGATATCTCCAGATGGCTTTTTTACTGGAACAGTTGTTTTCATGTGTCCTTCATATTTACATACCTGACCAATTCAACCCATCTGATATTATTAATTAGCCGTAGCTCTATCAATTTTCTACTTGAAATAGGAAGCCTTGTTATAGGCCCCCTTTTAATTCTTTCCCATTATTTAAAAAATAAGAGTAACTGCTGTTTTAAAAGACTGAATGAGCATTCTGTTTGAACAAAGATCTTTCATCTCCTTATTAATCAGTAAAATCAAGACTAAAACTCTATCTTGTCAGTTAAGAGATTCAGAAATTGCTAGACATCATTAAATATTTTCAGCCAAAGTTATAGGAGCTCAGCATCTTTAAATATCCCAGTGAGAAGGAATAGATTTTTAAAAAGTTAAGTTTCCCGTTAACATATGTAAAATCACACCTCAAGCTTTTTTTCCCCTAAGCTTTTCTTTTTGCATCTCATTTTTGTTTCTGTCCACATTATAACACAAACCATCTGAGAGGTTTAAAAGTAAAGAGTTGTAGCAGTGGGTGAAACCACAGCACGATAACTGACAGGAGGTTTTGGCTCCTTCTTCATCTTTAAGCATCTATTTTTCAGATGCTGTTTCTCTGCAGCAGGGGCTGGAACATTTACAGACTTCAGCCCAAGTTTCCTAATACCTGCTGCCTAAACATGTTTTCTCTTGATTTGGTTGTTTCTTTGCTAACTACACCATTATTGTGTTCCAGCTTGCCCATCTGAATACAGCCAATGTTAATTCACACCTCCTGCAGCTGGTGCCCTTCACTGAGCACTGATTGTTCAAATGGCAGCACCTGGCAGAGTTATCCCCACCTGACAGGTACCAGAGCTGGGACAGGGATGAAGGATATAAAACAAGGCATTGATAGTGAGAAATTAAGGTAAAGCAAAAGAAATACAAACATGATATGTCTAAGTATTAGCCAGTTCTCCTTCAGTCAAATACAGAGCTGTTTTCAAAAAACTAAAATATTTTCCCTATGGCATTATAACCCACAGCCAACTCTAGCACAAGAGATTTTATCCTCAAACAATCTGAAGAGTGGAAGAATGAAAGCTTATAAAATCTATATCCTTGTCTATGTTGGAAACAGCACAATTCCAAACCAGAGACTGATGCTGAAATACAACCCAGGGGCTGTGCTTCCATTCATAAACTGTTCCATTCCAACATGGGGTCTGGAATGAATTTTATCCTCATGTTCAACCAGAGAGCCACAATTTATTATAGTGCTGCACTTTTCAGTTTCAAAATCATATCCCTAATATTTTTTTCTGTCAAGTCCAATGGAGATTAGCAGACTTTTCAACCAGTATCATCCATAAAGGGAAAATATAGCAGAATCCAACTGCCCAGAGACATGAAGAATCAAGCCCAGTTACGTACCACATGGCTAAAAGAACTAAAAGAAAAGAAAACCTACTGTGTGCACATGGCTTCAACAGGCTGAGCTGGAAAGGCATCAGAAAAGTCCTTTCCTCAGTAACAGCAGAAGTGGGATCTCAAATTTTTAGCTCAGTAACAGCTTAAGTGGGATCTGAGACTTCAGCTGTGTCTGTAAGTCACCACCAGACAGTCTGTGCAGCAACCATCTCTATTTCTCCTGTGTAGGATCACAGTAATGCTCCCTGACAATTTCAAACCCCAAATAAATACCCAGTGCTTCCCAGGCACTGCATATTCTGCAGCTAAGGTGTGTCACAAAGGTACAGGATTATATATATCAGCTAAACTTTGAGCTGCTTCAGGAACATCCCCAGGTTCTCTAGGTAATCACTACTCTCTGATGCTCAAATTAAAAGAAAATTAGGGTTCAACAACACTGGTATGACCAATTTCAATCTATAGGCTCACTGCATTTTGCACCAGTTGTCAACAGTTTTTCAGTGTCTTAAAATACTTCTCTGGCAAAAAGATGACTCCAAGAATTGCAACAGAGCTGAAAACACTTTCATTGATGGGTCTCCACATATAGCGAGATTAAAGAAGCATCTGCTGCCAGTATACAATGAGGTAAAAGCACTAAATAATTACACAAAACTTCCATCAACTTCTGGGCTAGAACAGTTTCCTTCTCTGGGAAAGGAAAGGGAAATTGGTGACATGGTCCTTCAGCCCCAGGATGAGATCCAGCAATCTAATCTGTGATTTAACATGACATTTCTAAACACTCATTTTTCTCACAAACCTTACTGCACCTGAGATCTCTAGGCTGATCAGGATACACTCATATCAAACCACAAGCCAGATCTCCACAGTACATGGAGAAGTAGAAACCAGACTTCAGTTAACATAAACCTCTAACGAAGACAAAGGAAATTATGGCAGCCATCAGGTACAGAACCCTTCCACAGTAAAATTTATTAATCTGTTAACTATCAACCAAACTTTTACATGCCAGTAAAAAGCTTTCCATTTGATAAGCCAAAGCTAATGGCATGTCTCCTTTGCATTACATTCATATATTTTATCTGCCTGGTCACCTAATAAAACAGTCTAGATCCCTTCAAGCCTTCCACCTCTCTCTGACACTGAGTAGTCATTTGACAGCAGGGATGACAATTTAAAGTAAGCCCTGCTTTGACTAGAGCTGCTGTAGAATATCTTTTTTAAACTCATCTCTGAGTAGCTCTGTTTGTAACTAAGATAAGAAACATTTTTAACACAGCAGCTAAAACTCCATGAGATGCTTCACCATCTATTTTGGAAGGCAATATGCCAAGAGAGCTGTGGTGCATTTTCATTCATCTCTTGGCTACTCCTTCTTCCAAAGTTTCTGTCCAAAGTCAGCCAATACCAAGTTCTGTGAATCACTGCTTGAATGAGATCTAATTATTCAATTAGTTTTAATGCCTTTCTGTTCCTTATTTCTTGCCAGCCTTACACACCTCTTGCCCTTCATGGCATTTGTCCACATGTCCTTCCCAATACTGCAAATACAGGCAATTTCTTTCCCACCCATAACATTTTTCAGATTAAGGAGAGAACTGAATACAATGTCCTGCAAATCCCCTTTGGATACAGCCCTTTTTATCCAGGGAGAGAGGAAGAATAAAAATCTGTATAATCAGAGACACACTTTGCTGAGACCTGAGCTGCTGCTTTGTATACACTACAGATTTATTGCGAGTTAACTCCCTCACAAAGATATTTGTCACATTTACTTGTACCTGAATACACAAGATTATTGATAAAGCCTCAGCTATGAAACTGCAAATATATGATCCACCTGGCTAGTGTAGGTGGGGAAACATCACATTTAGCTGTAAAACATGAACTGCTTCAACAAGTGTATTGGTTGGAAGGTTTTGATGATGGGGAAAGAGGAAAAAAGGAAAACCTCTCTTAATTCTCCACCTTACTCCTTGTGAGTCCCACTATTTTTTGTTTCAGCTTCTACTACATTTATACAAAAAAAAACCAAACCAAACAAAACAAACAAACAAACAAAAAAATAAACAAAAAACAAAACAAAACAAAACAAAACAAAAACCAGAAAAACTCCACAAAAAACCCCAGCCTGTTTCAGAGCAATGTTTTCTGCTTTCTCCCTGTACAAGGACACACAAAAAAACCCAATAATGAATGGTATAATGTAGATTTACAGCAAATTCCTCACTATGTGTTCATATTAGACACAAAGACAGTAACCCCAGGTCACAGTGCTCTCTCAATTCCCAAGGAAGATGACTCAGCTGCTTTTACAGGAACACTGTCTGGGCTTCAGACTCATTTTTCTGGGGGAAGATTTTCAAGGTAGAATGAAAAATGCAAGTTAGGATGCAGCCAGCTAAGAGACAAAGCACTTTTTCACAGTTCTAAGCTGGTTTTCCACTTCCCCACCTGCACTGCCAACAGGAATGTGCTGGCAGTAGAAAAACAACAGAAATGCAAACTTCCCATTGAGATACAGGATGAAGAGATTTTGTAAGTACTGCATTTTTAGCCACAGATTTGTGACAGGACTGGGAGAAAGTGATGAGCAAATTGATATGCATTGACTCATTTTCCTTTCCTTTTAACAAAAATATAGTTAACGGCTCTTGAAAATCAAAATGTGTGTATCTCTAGAAGAGCTACAGCTCAAAAGTGTAATATTCTACTCAATTTAACAGTGGTACTCATCAGACTTGAACTTTACTACACCCATACCCCAGAAACAGAGTGAGACTGAGCACAGTGAATACTATAGAAACAAAACTGAAAATGTTGATCTCACTTGAGCAGTTTCTCTTCAGACACTGAGGTAATTTGAATTTGCTGTGATGTCACCCACAGAGTTTCTTCCACCATCCCTGCAAAGGTGCCATGGAAGAGGTGCCTTGCTGGGACTGGTTGTTACCAGGAGACAAAGAAAACTTTGCAGTAAACTTCATGAGTCACCTAATGCTTCATTTTGCTGTAGTTTGGCAAAAGAATTTACAGCATGATTGGTAATGCTGCACACCAGAGCCTACATACAAAGGTCACACCTTATGAAATGGTTGTCAACTCATTTTGACTGTCTTTTCTCAAATATTGTCTTTTTTACTTTCAATGCCAAAACCAAAAAATTTCATTCTTGCATAGAAATACTTCATTCACTGAGCAACATCTTCTCAAGTCTTTTTCCTCTTTCTGAAAATAGAGATTTGATTTTGTTAAAAATGAAACACAGAGGTATTCCCTCCCAAAATACCCAGCTGTGCTGAGATACAGAGCATCCTTTGAGAGCAAACCCATTTGCATCCATTGCCTTTCGTTTTCCCACTGACTGTGCTTGAGTCACAAAGTTTATGGAATTATCAAATCGTAAGGACTGGAAGTGACCTTTAAAGATCATTTAGTTCCAATTCCCCTGCCATGGATAGGGACAGCCTCCACTAGACCGGGTTCCTCAAAATCCCATCCAACCTGGCCTGGAACACTGCCAGGGATGGGACATCCACAACTTCTCTGGGCAACCTGTTGCTGTGCCTCACCACTCTCAGAAATTAGAATTTGCTATTAGTACATTTCAAAATTTTATCTGAGACACTTCCTGATTCCTTTTTCTTCAGTGTCCTGAGTGTAGCACCAGGATTTAACTCATGACCTTCTGATAGAGACACCCAGGGTCTACCACTTCAGTTAAAAAAAACCTCCAATACCTGCCAATATTAGCAAAGCTGCATCCTGTTTGCAATTCCCCTCAGAGATGGATCGAATGCTTCTAAAGCAGATCTGATTCTATTCAGGAAAGGGCAATCATGTTGTACTTCAAAAAGCCCTCCTCCTTTTTATTATACTTATGTCATATTATCTTATTTATACAACTATAATTTCCCTTCTTTTGTCTTCCCTGCAGAAGAGGGGCAGGCAAATACTGCTATTACAGATCCTTCTAGACTTCAAGATCGATATGTTCATGACAGAAAGAGAGCCCTCCATGTCTATAATTTTATCCTTTTGTTTTTTCCATGTTTTATGCATTAGTGTAATTTGGAATAAAATATATTAATAGATAACCTCCAGATAACAAGTGGTTGCAGACTGCTGCATCTTGTAGCGCTCACTGAGGAATTTCAAAGGGAGATATTAATTGAATAGAAATAAAATGCTTCTGCTTTTTTTTTTTTTTTAATAACTACAAGAGAACAAGTCTGACTGCTCACCCCACAGGTTCAACCCTGGCCAACACACCTATCTGAATATCTGTAACTGCTCTGCAAAAAAGTCGGTTTGATTCAAGGGTGCCCAAATCTGCCCTGCAGCACCTCCGCTGGTGCTTCAATCCCCTGAACTTCAATCTGACCTAGATCGGTCCCCAAAGCAACAAATCAAACTTCTTAACAAATGGAAAATGTATTGAGTCAGCAGTGGTTCAGCCCCACACAGGAGGCACTGCAAATTGCAGAGAAATGTCACCAGTCATGGCTCCACACACAAAGAGCACGATCTGTCAGCAACAAAGAGCAGGAAGAATCATTTTCTCTCCTTATCCATGTGCTTTCCTGAGCAGGGCCCACGGGGGATTTGCTGAGAAAACACAGCTTTGTCACGTTTGTCAGACCTGAGGCTGTCACGGGAACATGACTGATGACACAATCTTTGTCACAAAGGCAATCTGTCCCAGGCAAGAGTTGGTGCTCATGTCCAGCACTGAATCGGCTCAGCAGGTCCCAGCATCATCCCACTGCCACAAGTGCCCTGTACTGATTTGCTTTGTGTCTATGATAGTGAAAAAAATACTCCCAGTCTACAATGATGAGTCAGTTTGCTTTCAAATCAGATCTTAAGCAAATCTTGCAATGATAAATGTTGAAATGCTAAACTGAGCCAGAAGCCTGGGCTTTGACTTTGCTCCCCTTCTGCCCAACTTGCAGAAAATCCACCTCTCACCCAGAAGAATGATTATGTTTTATCAGCTCCTTCACAATATCAGCTGGGGTTTTTTTTGCTCTGTTCCTCCAGCTATTTCCTAGCATTTCCCTTTTCCACCCAGACTCAGGAGCAGCTGACTGTTCCCTCACTGCAAGCCACAGGTTTCTCCTTTTCTCATGACAAATCATTTTTTAATAGCAAACACTTTAATGCTTCCAGAAGCCAGCATATCACTTGGCACCAACACAGGTAGTAAAATCTCAGCCTTCTCAGGAGCCAGTGGCAGCTCACTTTGGAGTCTGTGGTGTCACTATGTCCCTGAGGGACCCGTGTGACGCCAGATCTCAGTCAGCCCACATGCACTGCTGCTGTAGGCAAGCTCACAGCAGCAATGCAGCTGCCAAAGTGACATCACACTCCTGATACAGCTCAGCAAGAGGCTGATGCACAGGAGAATTCACCTACTGCAGCCTGGTTTTGTACATGGAAATACTGAGGTGGAGAACGAGGAATTTGTTCAGGATTTCAGGACATCTCGCAAGCCTGACTCCTGAAATCCCTGGATGGATTGCCACTTTCAGTCAGTCTGCCCTACGCAGAGCATGAACTGCGTAGATTTTCCAGAAAAATCATGGGAACCTTTAGCACAACTCCACTGCCTCCCTCTATCTGAGGATCTCACATACTTTTAGAGCAGGTAGCACATCCATCCTCAGAGTCACAAGCACAGAAACTGTACTGGGAACTGCTGACAAGGTGCTGCAGCTGATGGCCTCGGGCTGCCTCTTGGATGCTCTCCCTGAGCTCTCCCAGAAGGCTGTACATCCCAGGAAGGATCCATCCTGTGCTATTGCATGGCACCAAGCCAGGTTTACATTTGTTTGCTGAGTCACGTCTACATTTGTTTTCTGCTGTCCAATAGTGCATAAATCCCAGCAGGGACCTCAGCTCTTGATGTGTTTCAGCAGAAACCTGGATGATGTCTCCATAGGAGAGGAGAGCGTGTCTAATCTGACAGCACGTTCTGCTGTGCACTGAGATTGGAGCAGAAAAGAGCAGAACCTGCTGATGATTCTCTGCACAACCAGCTTGGACAGCAGCCCCCTCACCACACAAAGAGCTCCAAATACGTGGGCACGAAGTCAGTCTTTCTAAATGCAATTGGTTCAACCTCTGACTTCATCCAGCCTTCCCATGAAACAAATCTCATCACTAGAGCACGATTTTGCCTTCTTGCCCCATGCCTCTCTTCACTCTGACCTTTTGTGACTTCTGCCAACACTAGAGCCTCCCACAGGGTGAGCAGGGGCAAGAAAATGAAAGTAAGCGACATTACAGCATCATGGCAGAGGCTTAATGCTGTAGGAGGCAGAAGGCCTAGGTGGACCATCTTATGCAGCTCCAGGCACAGGACAGGACTGGGACCATCTCCAGGGGCAGGACTGGCTCTCCTTCTCCACTGCAGCCTCAGATCAGGGTAAGAGCATTGTAACTGTGCCTCAGCTGCCTGGGCTGTGAGCAGAGTCCTGCTTACAAGTGCCACACAAGGGCAGTGCTTTCCATAAGAAATGAAAAGGGTGAGTAGACAGCACTTAAAAACCAATTTCTGCTCTTAGATCTTCATACCCTCCCAAAAGCCCATCTACTGTCCTGAGCCTGAGTGCAGCAGGGTCAGTCCAACAGCAAAACCCAGCGTGATGCACAGCAGAGCAGCTCTAATCCAGAGCATCAGCTGATTACACAGGGCACATCCATTGTCCAAATGTAGTTTTATTTTCACTCTTCCCTCTGAAACCAACTTGACTCTTCTCCAAAAAGCAACACCAGAAGGAGTCACTTGAAATAATTTTTTAGGTGGGTTTTTAAGACTGAATTGTAATACAGCCCTTGCCCTGTGACAACCTGCCAGGAAACCCCCGGGAACTCTCCCAGAAAACTGTGAGGGAATGAATGCAAAACAGGCTGAGCCGTTCAGCTTCTCACCTTCCCCAGCACGGGCTTGAACATGTTGGCAGCAGGGTGGTAAGGAGATGGTTTTGTCCCCTACAAATCTTTTGGATAAACAGGACTGTGCTCTACATCAGAAATCTCTCTTTGAAACTTCAGTCAATATTTTCTTGGCTTGCCACTCTTGACAGCCATAAAACAGCTCTCTCTGGAACACGCCATTCAAATTAATCAGATGTCAGCTATTCTTTTAAAACTAATAATAGAAGGTCTGCATGAGCCTGTGAGAGACTGGAACATGGGAATGTGAGTTGTGCAGCTGCAAATGTTTCCATGCTGCTGCAGCTCTCAAACTGCTTTTTGCTCTCTACCAAGAAGGATGAAACAGCATTACAGGAGCAGGTTTTGTGCTGTCAGAATTGCCCAACTGTCCTCAGCATGCCCATAAATGTTGTAAATGTTCAGTGATGCCTTTTAACTTTCAAGGAAGCTTTTAAAGACAGGAGGGATGTTCTGGGCATAAACCAAGAGGCTCAGCTGGCCCAGAAGCACAGATAATTTGATGGCTTTTATCCTTTGGATGCCAGCTGCACAGGGGATGCTAAACCGTACTCTTGCCACTGGCAGAAGTTTTAGCCTCCAATTCATCTTCTTGTCATCAAACTGCAACAGGATGGGCAAAAAAGGTTCCAGGAGGAAGCCCTGCCTCTGAGAGGATGGGGAAACATGGCTCCTTTGAACAGCCCCTTTGCTACAGCAGTTTGGCTCCAAGTGGGCAGAGAAGATTAATGTTGCATGAGGCCTGAATTCAGAATTAGAGCTAGCACTGGAGGAAAGCCAACTGTGCAACACTCCTGTCACTGCTTAGGGGACTCTGTTGTTGCCACGTGAAACTGAGGAGCAGCTGGGAGGCTCGGCTCAAAAGCACTCAGGTTGGAAGCACGTTTGCAAAGCCTGGGGAAGGAACAAGAGCAGCACCTGCTTCTTCCAGGTCTGCCCAAAGCTAGCACCACCTGGGGACTTCACCTCTACCAGCAGTGGGTCCATTTTTAGCCTGAAAAAACACTTTTAAAAGCCACTCATGCTTTCAAGAGAAAGAAGCAGTTCAAACCCCAGACCGGAAGCCTTAATTATAATGGATTTGTGTGAAAGTTGCCAGATCTTGCCCTGCTCTGTGATCAGGGCTGTGCCAAGAGCCTGCTTTGTGTCACACTGGCAACTGTGCTAAGTTCAGCAAAGTAAGTGGGTCAAAGATGCACAGCCAGAGGGGAGATCACTGATTAGCACTAATGAGAGCCCTCAGTGCAGAGCAGAATGACAGTGCCATCGTGTCGAGGTTCTTGCTGTAATTAAAGGTAGCCATGCCCAAATCCAGTGTGAGCTGCACAGAACAGACCTTTCTGTGTGTCACATTTTACACCTTGAGAAGCCACTCATGACCAGAAAACAGAACATGAGAGGAAACAACTGAGAACTCTTTGTTCGTCCTGCCGGAATTGAAATTAATTTATGGAAAATCAGGAAAGATTGGAGCATCCTCATGAGCAGCTCTACTAAACATGCAGCACTGCTGTTTTCAATCAATTAATTCTACCTGTAGTGGGCATAAGGTTGTAAGGTTGTTGATGAAGAATACTGATCTCATGTTCAAGATTTTAACAGTACTTCTGTCCACAACACCAGGTGCTCTGAAAATCAACCTTCAAAGAAAACAGCAGAAACAGAGAAAACAACAGGGTTTTTCCAGTGTCTCACAGACCTCCCCTAAGAAGAAAAATAGAAAGGACTCTGTAGTTATCTAGAGAAAGGAGTAACAGCAGAAATGGTATTGAATGGTACAGACAGAGTCAGCCCTAGGCTTCTAGATAGCCCCAGCTCATTTGCAAAGCAGTTTATTTCTAAGTAATAAAGACAAATAGGGTAGCAGTTAACCTGGAATTGACCTCAGTAGACAACACAAACATCTGCTGTGGAGAGAGGCTGTACAAGGAGTTACACAAGACAGGATCTTATGCAAGATGAAACAAGCAATTAAAACTCTCTGCCTCAGAATATAAAAACTACTCAGTAGACAATCAAGAACAGAGAGCAAAAAAGATTTCTACTGTGTCACTTCACTTTTCTTCTAAGTACAATGAGACAGAAGCCATTAATCCCAACAAAGAACCACACCAATATGTCTGGAAAACTCAGAGCCACTGAGAGAACATGGACATTCAGCCACTGGCAGAAATGTGATGGACACCTGGGACCAGTGAGGAGATTTATATCAGGACAGCACAAAGAAACTGGCTTTAAAATACAAAAATGCACTGATAAAGTGACGGCTACAGCAAGCTGGAAATGCTGAGCTAAGGACCTGTCCAGAGGTGCTGTTTTGAGCATAGAGCTGTTACACCTGCACAGACTCCTACAAGAACTCCACCTGCCTTAGCAGCTCTGCCAGCAGCCTTCCTGAATTTCTCACTCCCTCAATGGATGAAAAAAAAAAGCATCAGTCTTGTTACAATTGTAATTACAAATATATTGTTTACTATTATTATTATTATTATTATTATTACCATTATCATTATTATTTCCTACTTGTAAGGTATGCACAGCATAACATATGAAAACTTCATTTGAAACCATCCAGAGTGCTGGAACATATGGAAATTATCTAAAGGACCCAGGGAATGATGCCTTGTATCACTTTTCAAAGTAACTTGCAAATGCTACAGCACAGCCCATTAAGGGAAATGCCACTCAGAAACTCTTGGAGAGAATTCACCAGGCTTCCTGCTGCATCCAGCAAGCAGATACACACCATAAACAACACCACTGCTGCTTTGGAATACCCAGTTTGCAACACGTTGCAGAGATCACTTAGAATTCCCAACACGATCATCTGTAAAATGTAAGCACTTAAAAGCAGCGGTTCTGACATTGAAAATAATTCGATTTTTCTGTCTTAGAAATTTCAGGGAATATTAACATTTTCCTGCAAATGACCTTTAAACTTGGGAAACCATCAGTGTTCTTTCTTAAGGAGGGAGATGGCTCAAATCAGCACACCAGCTCACCAGACATTTCATTTCTGGTCAAAAACAGCACAAGGATTTCTTATTAAACTGGTCCCAACCATCAAAGAGATGAAAAAAGTAATTTTTTTTCCAAGCCAGGCTATGGATATCTGCTAAGAGTAGTACTTTATTTATGGAATCAAGCTGGTTTGCAGATGACAGCTGTCAGTTCTGCTCCAGCACATCCTGCTTCTCTTGCATGAGTGCTCTAGGGTAGCTCACAGCTCTGACAGCGTTTTTTCCCCTGAAGTCCTCCTGGAACTCCCCTCTGAAGCAGAGCCCTTTAATCGAGGAACAATTTGCACACATGAATTCATAAACAACAGCCATTTGTGAGGAGAGGAGGTGGGATAGGAGGATCCCATTTCCATCCAGGGCACTTTCACCTCTAGGAAGGTCTGGGGAGAAAGTGGAGCTCAGCATCACCATTATATCCAGCGTATGCTGTTAGCAGCCAGTCAGCAGCGCCTGGCATTGTTTGGGGCAGCACAAAAGATCTTCTGTTTGGAAAGTTCAAGAAAGAAAAGGGACAGCCTGTGGCCTGCTCCTGCAGTCAAAGGACTGACACAGAGGCTGGGAAGTTCTCAGGCAGGGACTGATCCCCAGCCCTTTGAAGTTGACGGGAAAACTCCCGTGGGCTCCAGCAAGCTTTGGGTCATGCCTGAAATTCAACAAAGCAGCATAAGAGTAGAACAGAGCATCTCCAAAGGGGAATTTAAACAGTGCAACGGTGACCTAAGGCATTCATCATGGCTGCTGGTACAATGTAGTTTTGTGATGCTTGGCAAAGTAGGATTATATCAGAATTTTAAGTCTTTTTCTGTGGGATATAGCAGCTGTACACTCATCATTAAGTGTTTTTCTGCTTAAAATGCTATGCATGATACCCCAGCGTTGAGTGCTTAATACAGCATTCAGCTGAAGGAAAGCTGGGAGGAAAAGTCCCTTTCAAATTGCTGAAATTATGAATTTTCTGCTCCCTTTTCCCACTGCCTTCTCCCCAAAAGGCTGCTTTACACCTATGAAACACACAGTCTGGGACTGAAAACCTTATTGAGAACAATGCTGCCAGCATCATCTATTCATGAGCAGCCGCTTGAGAGAGAGCCCAGCCCAGAAGAAACTCTAGAGCAGCACATTCTCCAAACAATTACTAAAGGATCCCAAGTGCAGGGAGGCTCCAAATCCTCTGCTTAATTATAGCTTAATTGATTTTCTCATTAAAGATGAATATAGCAGCATTCAAGACGAAAGAAAGGTCTTCTGATTTCTGTAACATTTCGAGAATAATTTTCTTGCATATAGGAGTAATCATTGCAGTGGGTTTAAGGTTTGGTGCTGTCTGGGTCCTAAATGATGTTTTCTGGGAGTTAATTAATTACAAACTTTTTTTTAAACGCTTCTTCTAGCCTTTGCACAAGATTCAACAAAGAGCCAAAGCAACTCCCTTCCTCCCTCCCACCCCAAAAACAAAAACTGCAGGATGTTTCCTCTTTCCCTGGCTAATAGAATCCAACTGTTGCTGCATGACATCATTCCCCAGAGTCAGGGAATCCAAGCTCGCTCCGACAATCTCAGCTGGGAGTAAACACCACCACCAGTTAAAAAAAATAAAAATAAAAATAAAAAAATCATCAAACTTTACAACGGGGAGGACACGACATGAAAAAGGCAATTTTTTTTACCTGCAGTTTGGAGCGTTCCCCTTTCCACTCCATCCTCAGATTTGTATTTCCCAGACAAAACTCTGTGTTATTATCTGAGGCAATCAGAAAACCAGTCGTTTAGTGCCTGATACCTGCTGTGCTTCCCATAACTCCTTCACATGACCTCTCGCAGCACTGATTCCAGCTGAAATGATTGCAGAGAACACAGCCTGGCCAGGCCAGTTGTCATGGAGATCTCTCCCCCCCACCCCCCTTTTTTTCATAAGCGCGCGCGCACACGCACACACAGATTTAAACAATTCTGGGAGGCATCCACAAAACAGCATGCCTTTTCATCAGCTACGCTCTGAAACATTCCACCCCTCCTCCAGCCCCTCCCCAGAGTCAGCCCAGGAAGCTGAGCTTTGGGCAGGAATTGATTGTGGAAATTAGAGATATTGCCTTCTGAAAAAGAGAAAACCACCACACAACTTGTATTTTTTTCCCCCACAGAAGGAAAAAAAAAAGAGATGTTTGCTCAGCAAAGCTTTGAACTAAATCTATCGCATTCAGACCTGCAGGCTGTTTGTCTTTGCCTGCCTAGTTATGAATTTGATATCTGAAAGCACTAAAGCTTTGTTGAAATACAATCATGCAGATGACAAGAAATGCTACTGGCATGGCCTGACTGCTTACCTTGCTGTTCTCCCAGCACCAAGCCAGTGACTCAATTAGCACAGGTATTCATAAGGTCGTGCAGGACTTCCTGTATTCTTTCATGTTTCTGTAATTAAGAAAAAAATTGGGCAGCTCAGGAGCATGCAACTCAAACAAACAAGCAGAAAAAAAAATCCCCCAGCTAAACAAGATCACAGAAATACCTCTGGAAGTTTTCTCTGTAAGTTTAAGTGCCTCTTACCCAAAACTTGCTATCTCCCAGTTAAAAAAGAAACCCATTTCACTGACGTTTGTGAATACAAACACTGATTAGTTTCCCATATTCACTGGCACCATGGTTGCAAAACAAAACTTACTCCAAACATAAATAAAGACATACAACATTTTTTCCTTGACAAAAAAAATCCAAATTAATCCCCACCAACGTCATATAGGAAAGTCTGGACTGATAAATCAAGAGAACAGAAAATACTTCATAAAAAAGAAAGAACATCTATTAAGAAAATTAAGTTTAAAAAGTATTTGGACTCAGAAGAAGAATACTGTGCCCAAAGTTTCTACACTTTGAGAAGTACCTTGGAGACTTACTCTTTAGAGGATTTAATCAGAGTCAGTCATTCAAAGTTTTAAAACTTCCTAAAAGATACTGAAAGGACTTCATGAGTCTGTGTTCTGAAACCAGCAGTATAAGCAGCAGTCCCTCTAGTGGGCAGAAAATTGCAAAGCTGCCTATGCCAAGCTAAATAGGAAAGCAATTTCTTCTCCATCTATTAACCACTTCATGGTGCTGTTATGATATTCCACCTCTGCCTTTAAAACTCGGTATTAGCATATGAAATCCTTTATGTGTTATTTTGGGAGCTGAACACAAGAAAATGTACACAATGTAATCAACACAACTGGGTTTGTACACGAGGAGATTAAAGAGTTCCAACATCTTATTCTTCTATTTGTGTGAGATAGCCAGGATGCTCCCAGGGAACATCTGTGTCTCCATATAGCCATTGTTAGATATAAACTACACCACAGCACATTACTGCCTGTACTTCAGAAAATTCTGAATTTTGTGACTGACAGAGCTCCCAGCACACTTAAAGCACCTCCCTGACTAACAGGAACATCAGACAGAAGCATATAAATGAGGCGTATTTGACACTCACCAAAAACTGCATGCAGACTACTCACAGGTAAATATATAAATTATATATAAATATAACAAAACAGCTACTCAAGCTGTCAAAGATGCAGAAAATGCTGAAATGACATCACATCAAATAGTTCCTAGATATGAAAGCATCACATGCTAAGTTTGCAATTTCACACTAAGTTCCCCTAAGAATGCACCAGTGATGCCCAGCCAGAGCCATGAGAGCCAAATATTAAGGAATTATGACTTGGTTTTGTCCTGAAAATTTCCTTTGGTGTATGACTGAGGTAAATTCATTACACCAGTAATGAATTCATTACTTCAGCAGCATGACTGGGGAAAGAGGGAAACTACTAATTCCTCACAGGAAAACAACATTTTACACTGTATCACTGCAGAGGGAGTGTTCAAAGACACAGGAGTAATTAAAAACACCCTAGAAATTGAGCAGTGGACAAGTGAAATGGCTGATTAAGCTCAGACTTTCTATGGACCCCTTTACTGATAACATGGGATGTACCAACCATTTCCATCACATCCCACTCCAGCTCTGTGGCACTTCAATCAGTGACCACATCTGCATACATGTCAAGGATCTGGGGGAGCAGGCAAGCTGCCATTCATAAATCATTGAAAATGCTCAGTGCATTATATACACACTCTGTAACAGTTTAAAATTCCAAGCAAAGCAAACAAAGTCGTTAAAATACATCACATATACAGAAATATGTAGGAACAAGGCACGGTAGTAAAACTGTGACTCAAGCCTTGGCCTTGGGCAGATGACTACCTCAGAAGCCCTCAGACAAGCCCATTTCTATTCCAAGCCCCATGAATACACCCCAAATCAGTTCCTTGCCTAAAGGTGACATGTGTAGCTCAGACTGATCCCAGCAAAACAAGAGCCATTCCCACATTTTACTTTTTTCTCACTGGGCTTTCATTTGAGCACATCAATACCTCGGAACACGATTTAGGAAGGGGACAGAGTCTGAAATCATGGACAGAGGACATGATGAGCAGCTGATTTTAAATTTAATTACAGCATCACAGCTACCCTGCCATCCAAAGGCATCAGAGTGTGCACCCTCACTCCTGCAGGAGACAGACAACCCATTACTCACACACAGCTGATCTTCAATTTCTTATTTCCAATACACTTCCCATTTCTGGCTGGCTGAACGCACTCCTTCCTACACTCCTGGCCCTGGGATTTGGCAACCACATGAGATGCAGGAGCTGGCATGCCCTGAGCAGGGTGAGAGCACAGCAGGAGCCCTCCCCAGGCACACCTGGAGTCCCTGCCCAGAAAGGCAAGGGAAACAGGAGCTGCCCGCTCTGAGATCCTGTGCTGAATGCTTTCCAAGCAGCCATCAGCAGCAGCAGGAGAGGAAACAAAAATCAGGGTTGTTCCTCATGAAATTTTATCACTTTCAGTAGGTGGAAACACAACATCAGAGGTGAGCTGCAGACTAAGCCAGCCGCAACAGCAGCACAAAGCTCTGGGAGGTATAAATTCAGATTCATCACTGCTCCAACCTCTGTAACATTTTCCTTTGCATTTTTAAGATTAAAACCACTGTTGCAAAGTTACTTAGGATTTTTCCCCTCCTCAAATGACTTTCTGCCCTTCACAAGGGCTTTTGCCCCTTTCCCATTGAAGATGGCCCTTCCTCATGCCATCTCTACACATTTACTGACCATCTTCCCAGTGACCTCAACAAATATGTATTTGTTCGAAATTCTGTGATTTAAGACTCAACAGCAAAAAGTGAAACTTAATTAATCTGTCCCAGTACGTCTGCAAGTGCCTGCAGCTCCTGCTGACCTCACTGGGAGAGGCAGGGAGCTTGGGAGCAGCACTTCCTCAGCACCAGGCAGTGACTTGCAGAGGTATGGAAATGAGGGGAAAAGCCCCAGCCAGCTCTTAATGTAAAGCACACATGTACTACAAAAACAGCGTTCTTTGCTCTTTTTATAGAGAGCCAGCACTCAGTACTTTTGCACAGGGAATTCTGTGGACTGCCAGGTGGGACAAAGTGATGACAGGCAGGGCAGCAGCCACCACGCACTCTGAAGCAGTCCCACAGCACCACTGAGTTCTTTAAATTAACAGTGCCCAGCAATGGCCCTTATTGTTAAAAATCCAACATGATGGCATAAGAACACAACAATAAAGCAAGTGGCACAAGATAACACCTCTGACCTCAAAGGCATCCCTCTACTGAAGTGATTAAACCTTCAATGGCACATTAACTTCAAATTTGCCTCACTGCACGTTGTGCTAGAATTGTGATATCAAAGTAAATAGCACAAAATGTACATTGTAGCCTTGCAAACAGCAGCAAAGGAGTTGGCCCAACATAGGAACTCCCCAGCTGCAAGGGGACTGCAGAGGTGAAAGACTCAGATCAGTCAGCTTCAAACTTGTTTTCTTCCCCCATTTCAGAGCAATTAATTATAGCATATCCACAACTCTCTTCTAACAGGAGAACTAAGTTTCCATGGCCTCCTCAATGGTCTAGCAAGGATCAGGTTTGCAGCACAGTACTGGTTTCACTAACCCAGAAAAAGAAAAGAAAGTGTGTGTATATGCCCAGTATTTATATAGCATGTATATAGGAAATGACTAATCTTAGCTGTGCTCTCTTTGAGATGATGCCAAGCCCTTTATGGCCCTAGATCCCATTTCAGTTTGATCTCATTCTGCAAATCAGAGCCTGCCCTTCTTGTGTCTGACCCTGACGCTGCAACTGCATGCAAGACAGCAACTGGAAAAAGTCTCTAATTCACTGAAACTGAGGGGAGATCTGTACCTGGGGGCCATGACAAGGAGCTGACATGCACTCAATTGCTGTGCAAACACTCGTTCAAAAATAAAGTGGCTTAACTTTGGGGCTATTATTATTTTAGGCCCTGATTCAGCAAAGCACACATTGACTTCAAAAGAACTTACAAATACACCAAACACGTGCTACAATATTTTACCAAGTGGTGGCTTAGTAATGTTGTATATTCTAGAAAAGAGAGGTGGAAAGAGTTTTTATTTAGCAATTAAAGCTTTAAGACATTGTTTGGCTATACTGGGACACAACCCCCATGCTAAACCTACTAATGATGCTGAAAATTTGCTGAGCAATAAGCTGAATAATTCCCTAATAAAACAACTTTAAATGTGAACAGCGTGGAATTAACTCATGCAAATGCCTGGTTTGAGAATTACCCATACCCATGGCCTGATTCCTGACAGGAGACACACATTGCAGCTCACCCTACTAGAAAAGCAGTGCAAAGCCAAACAAGCCACACAAACTGGCTCTGGGCCCAGGCAGCCAATCCAGCCAACCCTCAGCATCCCAGCACTGCAAACTGTGTCAGATGGCACCAGGCCAAGGCACAAGGCAAGCCAGAGGGATAACCAAAAGGTGGGGACATCATGGAAATAAGTTCTTCTGCTCCTTAACTCTCCCTGTCCGCAACCCATCTTCCTTCCAGTCAACACCTCTCTTGCATGGCTCTGCTGCATCCCAGGTGTGCCAAAGGGGAGATACAGAAAGCTGTAGGTCCTAAACTGATGGAGGGGGAGAAGCCCCCGAGGAGAGGCTGTTTGTGCTGTCTGTACATCCACATCAAGGGTGGATTTATGTCCCAAGAAGAATGGGACAAGCAGGCTTCCTCTGGGAAGCAGCCATATCAGGAGAGATGTCGATGAGTGGCTTGAAACTCCACAGGATTTCTGGTCTGGCCCCACATGAATGCAAGATCTCCATTTGTCTCACTTCACTGCTGGTTCTTTCAAGTACAAGTGAAAGGAGCAGTTTCTGCTGCCCCTGTTCCCAGCACATATCCTGTGACACAAGATGCTACACGTGGGACTGCAAGACAATTCAAAAAGCAGATCCCTTCACACCTGGAATTGCACTGAAGCAGAACACACAAATAATATAACTCCGAGAGGACGAAATCTTGTGTGAACCTGAGCAAGTGCTGCAAAGCTTTGACTTAATGGGAACACAGGGGCAGAATCCTTCTCAGAGCACATAAATTATGGGAATACATAAGCCAAATCCCCAGCTGAAAGGGAAATTTTTAAATCATTGTCAAAGTATCCCACAACCTGTACTTTCATCCAGGTAGTGGGACAAAGAAAAAGATGCTGTTGGGAACCATTTCTATTGATAAATCAGCTGTATGAAGCTAACAAAGGGAAGAGAATCTTTTAGCCAAGCAAGGGACACAAGGACAGATGATATTGCAGGGATGACTTCTGAAGCAGAATATGGGTGGTGGTTGCATTTTTCACATTTTTCCCCCTGCTAAGATGCTTTCCAGAGCAAAACAGCTCTTAATTTAAGCTCAAAATGGAAAATGTGGGCCTAAGGCTGTGCATCCAGTATGATATCATGTTGTTTACATGAGGGAAAAAAAAAAATCACAACCAATAGCGCTGTACACTCTTTGAACTTCTAAATAGATAAATAAATAGATAAATAATGACAATATGTTTTGTGATTCCTTTTGATCATCGACTCTGAAAGTTCACAGGAAGTTTATACAACCCCCTCTGACTGGATGGATCTTATCTTCCAAATGCTATGAGCCAAGAGATTCCAAGAAGAAAGTGTCAGCCTGATGTGCCTCTGGACAGAAGGGAATGAGTTCTCTTTGTGCTGGCACAGTTGGCTTGCTTTATTTTAGTCATGACTTGAACTTCGAAGCTGGCCTGGAGAGCCTGTGAGCTGCTGCTCACATGCTGGGGGAATGTCTGGGAGCCCCACTTCTCATCTCTGGGGAGGATGCAAGTGCAAGCACTGGCCCAGCTCTACCTCTATCACCTTCAGCCCACTGAAATCAAAGCCAGTGTCAGCCTGTGTTTTCTCAGGCATACAAAGGGTTTGCCTTTTGTGCTGTCATAAACATCATAGCAGGCAGAATTTAGGCCACAGACAATAAAGCATTTACTTCTCTACTTTGGGTAGAGCAGATAAACATAATATTGCTTTGAATATGCAGAGCTCCTTTCATTCAAGGCCCTCGGGGTGCTTTGCAAAGCCGTGTAAATGTCACTCCAGTGTGGCTGCCTGGAAAAAAGGAGCTCAGTGGCCTTGTGTGCAAGTCTGGACAGTGGTCCTCTGGAAACTGTGAGTGACCAGCACTGTTCTGGGTACCAGGCTCTGCTGCTTGCCCTGAGGCCAGAGTTAGAACCTGAAAGGCAGCTGGGGTCAGTCAAAATTGAGATCTTCTGGAAAACAATTTGGGCATGGGAAACAGCCAAAATAAGGCTTTTTTCTAGCTGGTTTCCAGAGTGGAGTGACTGGGACGAGCTTGTGCAAAACAAAAGAAATTCTAAACCAGACCATGCAGACAGTTCAAAAACATTCCATGAACCCCATGTTTGTTTCTCAGTACCTCAGTGCTTCCTGGGTTTAAAAATGGAGTGTGGTACAGAGATGCCCAAACGAGCCACAACCACCCTAACTCCAGAACTGGAAGCAGCACAGCTCCATAAGCACAAAGCAGCACTTGAACTGGTGCAGCTGTATTTTCTGGGAGTATTCTGTATTTCCATGCAGTGCCCCACTGCACTGTAGGGTGGTACAGACCTCCTGCAGCCAGCTGCAGGGCCCTTTGTGCTGACATCCATGGTGTGGCACACACATTCCCTGAGCAGCACGCTGCAGACCACAGAGGCAGCCAGTCCCAGCACTGGAAATTCAGCTCCCAGCACCCAAGCTCCAGATGAATGCTGCAAAAGCAAGGTCATTCTTTCTCCTTCAGTTCTGTGCATCCTTCCAAACAGAGCTGGGGGATGTCTCTGGAAACAGCCCCATATCCAAGGATGGACTGTCCCAACATCCACATTTAGGCTGCTGAAGAATCACACATCTACCTAGCTTTTCTTCACTACTAACAGGAGAGACTATTCCTTAAGAAAAAAAAGCACATATTCTGCTTCATTCTCGTCAAAACAGATGTCTCAGAGATCAGATTTTGCCTCTCAACATGAAAAAGCATAATTTCTTATTTTCATTAAATTACTTCCCATTTTAGAGACAAAAGGAAAGCAAGAATCAACCCTTTTTTCTTTTTTTTTCACATCAAACTGCAAAGGGCGGAACTTGGGAATGTACCAGTGCTTTTCTTTCAAGTCTGGGAAAACTATACAGTTTACACAGGCCAGGACACTTTTAGAGATATTTTCCCTTTAAAACACTGGATAAGGTCCATGCAGTCACATGATGTTCCCCATTGCTGCGTACATTGTTTTAAGGGGATGGACAAAACCCCCTCGCTGGAACTGCTGCTGCTTGCTGCTCATGCTATGGAAGTGGTGAAATCCCACAACACAGGCTCAGCGTCAGCCATTCAGTGTGCACAGACCACACACCAGAAGGCCTTGCTGCCAGTGAAGGAGGGTGAGCAAAACCTCTCTTAAAAGCCTCAGTTTCTAGCTGGGATAGCACTGATTGCTATACACTGACATCTCCACCTAAACCCCACAGCTGGGCCAGGCTGCCAAAGGAACTGGACAGTCCCAATCCATCCCACAGGGTTGTGACAAGATCTAAACACGTAAACGATAGCTGCTACCCTCACAGCTGGGTGTGTGTGTGTGTGTGCACTGCAATCACAAGTCAGTGCCTACACTGCTGGAAGCAGCTTATGGAAAGTCTGAACCGTGAGATGCAAACCATGAGGAGCACGCAGCACAACTGGCTCTGGGGAAAATTCCCTGCTCAAGAACAGACACGCTGATTACGTCTCCAGCTTTCTGATTTCCTGACGTGTGAAAGTCCCATCAGCAAACATGAGAGCTCTGTGCTCACTGAGAGCATAAGCAACGCTCTCAATTTGCCAAAGAGCTATTTTGCACATGTGCATGGTGTTGAAAACCTCTGCGCTCCTCCTGCCCTAACAAAGAGTCAGAAGAGTCAGATGCTGTTTTTGCTGTTGACACCATGCAGGTAAATGACCTTGGATAGCTTTCCTTGCCAGGTAGCACGAGGCCTGCTTGGCTTTCTGAAGGTGTTGGAACAATGCAGTAAACTGTAATCCCACCATGAACTTCAAACAGTATCTATTTTTGGTCACGTTATACAATTCTGTACCTTAAACAACCTCTAAGGGTGTTTCCAGTTTCTTCACCCGCTTCACATCTGCACATTTTTGATATTCCCTCCAGCCTGAAAAAGGCAAACATGAACAGGGTTTCCTCATCATCCTTACCACTGAAGCAAGAATTTTCCCCTCACAATTTACATGGTCCCAGAGAGCAGCAAATGCAAATGCAGTCCTGAGCCCCTGAAAGAATTAGAACCTGATTTTTACTGCCTGTTTACGACACAGTCAGAATTTCTGCACGATTTTTCTTATATTTTTGTATCTGGTCACACTCTAAAATAATCAATAGTTACATTGTGAGATTTAAAAGAAACAAACAAGCAAACAAACAAACCTGTTATTTGGGTCATTTTTAAAATCCCCTCCATCCAGCTGCATTTACAACAAGCTGCACAGCACCTGTCTTGCAGAAACCTCCACAATGGTTAAATATTCCACACAAAGTCTTGTGTCTTATCACTAGTTTTATATCTGGTTTACCTGGGCGTGACCTGGAGCAAACCTTAGTAATTTTAATTCCTCATCTCCTCTAGAGTGGCTCCCAAGTGTAATTCACATGACTTGTGAACCAAGTGCAAAATAGGCACAAAGCAGGTGTTTGTAAAACACTGTGTGTCATTTTACATCCTTTTGGAATGGTAGCTCAATACTTTAGAAAATACAACCATCCCCTGCAATTCAGCATGAGACACAGGCAACTTAAACCACTTTCTGCTTTCTGCCTGTTCCCTTATCTCTAAGGAGCTGATAATAACTGAATCTATTAGAAATACTGTTACAATAATCTTATTGACCTTCACAAGGTGACCACAAACTGCTGCAAGGAAAGCATTACTACATTAAGAAGAGATTGGCTATATATTTTTTAATTCAACTGGATTCCCACTACTAGGCTCATTGAGGAGTATTAACACACTCCTCAGAAACATTTTGCTTCTACAATTTTAAAATCACACGGTGAGCTAGGGAATGGAAAAGAAATGTCATGCACTGTCATGCACACACAGAGAATAAGAGTCAACTGCTTGGAGGCTGTCTCCTGGATGAAAGAGCGAGCCCATTAACAGGAGAAGGTGATAAAAAATCCATATGCAGCACAGAGCAGCTCTAAAAGCCAAAACAACTACAGGCAATTGAGGTGGAGAGTGGAGCAGACCACTATGACTCATAGGCTATAAGTCTAGTCAGTGAAAAATCTGGCAGAAGTTTGCTGTTGGACTGTGTCTGTGCATTCCCACGAGATTTATAGCTGCTTATTAAATCATCTGTTCCTCTTAAAACTAAAGAAACTGTATATGTTTCGCTGGATTTTACATCTGCTAGAAAGACCCATTAACCATTAGTACAGAGCAGAGTTCTTCCTATTGAGTGACTCATTCAAAAGATTTTAAGACCTCGCTTGAGAGAGGAAGCAAAACCAAGCCCAACACAAGTGATGGGCTGCAGTGTGATCCAAAACCTGCAGCTTCAGGATGGGTCTCCCTCATCTCTGGTTCGCCCGGCTAATCTTCAGAACAGGTTTTTTGAGTAACACTTTCTGCAGAGGAAAGGAAAGGAAACAAGTACTTTCTACAGAAGAAAGTTCTATTGGAGAAATAGCCATGTCTTCAAGTAAAAGACCACTGTGGCTTGAGACAAGGTTTGTGGAGCAGGTTCAGGGAGTGTGGTGACACACAGGCACACGCAGGTGCCAGAGGACCTGTTGAAGCACGAGGAGCTGGCAGTGTCATCAGCTTCCAGACAGAAGCTGCTACACTCAGGAGCTGGAGAGAAAGCCCCACCAGCCCTGCAAGGTCATCTCAAAACCCAAAGGAACAGAAAAAGGAGCTGTGCACGGTCCTGCCCCAAACATGAACAGTGCTGGTTAGTTCACAGCAGAGCAAGACAGAAGGATGGGTAGGTAGGGTAGCTAATCATTTCCACCATGATTAGCTAAACAAGCTGGATTTTTTATCTCAGAGTGCTCTCGGAGCATCTCCACCCCTACCCTTCCCACACTTTATCCATTGAAAAAACCTGCACTAACAAAGAATGTTCCTGCTCCCATTTCCCCTCCCCTCCTCTCAGTCTTACTTTTTTGCTCTTTTTTTGCCCTTGGGCATATCCACAGATTAGCTCTCTCTGAGATAGCCATCTCTCAGTGGTAATGTACAAAGATGTTATTAAATAGAAGCCATTTGCTGAGGCGTGGATGGGGCTGAACATCCCGAATTCCCAGGAAGTAGGAAAGTTTTTACACATTTTAAATTAACCCCTTAAAAATAAACACAATCTGTGCACATTTGCCAAACATAAGAATGCAGAAATACTGTATTTACAGCTACTTCAGTGCTAAGACTGGAATAGAGAGGTGCTGTAAAAACACCACAAATGCCCTTCAGGGTCAGACCAGCAGTGCCTCTAGCTCAACACTGCCTTCAGGGGCAGTGGAAGGCAGTGCTAGTCAGGACAAGCCCAGGAACCTCTCCACTTTCTGGCTGTTTTCCTCTGTCCATGGGAGCCTGCAAGCTGAGGGTGAGCAGAGCCGAAAAGCAGCAAGGTTTACAAAACATTTCTAACAGTGCTTTTGTTACTCCTGCCATACCACTAAAATCCTATTAAGTCTGTAAAGCCAAGCAGGACAGAAAGCCACGTGTGAGCTGTTGCACTTAGCTGAAAAGTCAGCAACTTGGGAGCTTGAGAACTCAATAATAAAATCAAGAGCCACAGCAGCTCACACACTGGAACTCCCAAAGCCTGCGAGCGAGTGAGGGAGCTGAGCATCGTCATGCCCAGGGGTCAAACTGTGGCAGATGTGCCAGCACGCACTGCATGGGGGGACGAGGAGGCAAGGGTTGCTCAGCACATTTCTCTTTCATGTTTTTTGAATTGCTGCCTTGTAAAAGTCAATTTGCTAAAGAACATGACAAGATGATGGTAGGGTCTGCTGAATCTGATTCCTGCAGTAAATCGTGTGCACTCTCAGAGCACAAAGGCAGGGCTGTACAGCTCTGCAAATTCTTTATTTACTTTTGCCAAAAATTACAAAATGTCTGTCAGACTTGTTTTCTCTTTATTGTCTCTGCATTGAACTATCTTCACTTTAGAACTCTGAATCAATACAGAAGGAACAAACAAGCATGGTGAGTTGGATCTCTCAGCAGTCTGTACAAAAACTGAGCCTGCATATGCTCAGTAGGTTACAGCCCATCTCCTACCCTACAACTGCACATCACCAGCTGCCTACCTGACACAGTAACTAGCTTTCTGATATGTCAATTTACTGTCAATATGATAAGACTGATTTAGTGCTTTCCCTCTTAAAAAATAAAAAAAAGGAAACTATAAAACAATATTGTGAGAGGGAAAAAAATAACATCATTATGGGAATATCCACAGCCAGCACAGTAATACCACATCTTGTCCCATTCAGGGTGAGACACCATGACTAAGGCATGTCACCCCTGCTAGTCACACGCTACAGGAGTCAGGATGGTGGCATGGAAAACCAAGAGCATTAGTCAAATCCTGAGCAATCATCTCTGTATCTTTTGATTTGGCTCTCCCTCCTTGATGGAGGCAGCTACACCCATTAACATCAGTTGCTTGCTCCGTGTCAGCTTTGCTCCCTGTGTCATGCACATGGCAACTCCACATCTCACAACAGGTGAACTCAGAGCAACTCACACCCCAACCCACCCCAGACCAACTCCACCACCCCAGGGGATGACACTCCCCCACCTCCCCAGAGATCCAGCCAGGTAACAAGCTCTGCAAAAGGAGGAGGGGTGGTCATTGTATTCCACAAGCACAGGAAGCACACAAATATTGCTGTCCACTATCACCAGAGGAAACACCACATGAGAGCTGTTGTGAGAGTTCCATCAGCCCTCCAGGCCAGCACAGAACCTGAGTCAGCCCTTAGGCAAGTGCTGAAGCCAACGCTCAGCTTTCAAGCAGATGCTCAAGAATTTGGCTGAGCTGGGACCATTTTCAAGTGTGGGATGCAGAATCCCACTCAACGGTTGCTTCAGTGACAGACTACAAAAGTATTCTTGATATATAATAATGCAGTAATTTATGGGGGTGCACTCTCCCTTAGCCATAACCTCACACTCATCTGTTCTTTGCAAGCAATTGTTTCTTGAGGGATGTTGCTGTGCCCCTCATCTGAAACACAGAGAACAGCTGCCAGCCACAATAGGAAATGGTTTGCACTATTTGAAAGTCTTTCTAAAACCTCACAATTTCTGTTCCACGAAAAGAAAAAACCAAACCAAAAAAACACAAGTAACAACAAGAAAACCCAAGAGAATGTGATAGTCTTTATTCTGTTCATTGTTGAGCAGTAAGGATCTTTGTTTTCTCTTTCAGACCATCCTGTTATTCACACAGTGAATTACAGACCTAACCAATTCTATAAATGGCTGTTCCCCGAACTCATGGTTTAAGTTTAGGTCAAAAGAAGATCATTCACATGTGAAATATGACTATCCTCTGGCAAAGTAAAGCTATTCTGGTTCCTGACAACCCTATATTAAAGTTATTTTTAACTGCCCTGATTTTCTGCCCCTTTTCCTCAAAATAAAAAGTGGTAGATGTCAGAAGAAAGAGATTCTGCAATCCTCAGTTAGGTCACCTGGAGGCAAGCCCAGACCCAGGAGTCAGCCAGTGACAGCATGGACAGATTAAGACCTTCCAAACCCTAAATTTCATTTTAACATGGTACCACTGACCTACCCAAAGCCATATGAAAATCTCAATGCCTCAGTGCAGGATTATAGCATTTGTTTACCTAATACATGGGTTATCAAAAAGATGCAGTTTAGAATAACCAGATTGTTACCATTTGCAGATGACTAATGCTCCTCTGCTGCCTCATAAAGCTGTGACTACTGCCTGCACACTGAGATCATCAAGGAAATAAATGATGCCCTCTAAAACCTATTTAAAACAAAGCAAACACATATTAGGCAATATAGGTTTAAGCTTGTAAATTTAAGGTAATACAAGGTAAATTGCCAGAGTTTTAGATGAACAAGTACCTGTTTGCACCTGCAGGAGCTGAAATAACTGTTAAGAAGCTCTATTCACAGACACTTGAAGGTGAATGATTGTTCCTGTCCTTAATGTGTCCACAAAAATGCAGACACCACACCAGCCCCTGGGCTCCCAAGCTGACCAGGAGCATACAGCTATTTAAATATATACAGGACCCTGTTTTAAATCTGTAACAATTCAATCAAATAACAGGACACCCAAAAATGTGCAGCAGAGTGCCTAGCTACTCCCCACTCAATTCGGTTATCATTGATGCTAAGACCTTGCTCCCACATGCCATGCAAGGCAAGTTTCTATGGAACTTCAAATCCTAGAAGGGTTTTGGAGGCAGGGGATTGGTGGAGGATAGGATCAATTCTTATTTTTTTAAATACTTCAGTGTTTTCAACCTGTTTGTATTCTACCCAATTAATCTGAGTAGGCAGTGAAAGGTGCCAAGGACCAATCAAACCTTCAAGGGGCTGAAAATGAAACCTCAAAACGCTTTCTTCCCAATTAAAAACTTTGGAAACAAATTGGCCTCATCTGTGTGGTTGGCAGGAAGATAAAAAGTCTCAATGCACCATCACATCTGATTTCCTGCAAAGCTCTGCTCTGAAAAGCAGATGTTACAGGAGGAGGGTGCCTGGGCTGCAAACAGCCCTGCTCACCTTTCAGTGCAGTTCCTGAAATGGGAGCAAAGTGGAGAGCACAGCCATAAAGCTGTACTACCCTGGTGCAGGAGAAAGCTTCTATCTCTTGAGTTAGCATCTCTTTTTAAATGAAAGACAAAAGCAGTCTTTGAAAGAAAGAATGCCTCTGAAAAGTCATTCCTTTCCTCCTCTTCCCCCAGCTTTCTAGAGAAAGTACTTTTTAGACAGATCACATACAGTATCCTCCTGCTTGGAAAATTCAGTCTGCTAGTAAGATCAAATGCAAAACAAACAACAACAACAAATCTATTTTTGATGGGTTTGCTTGTCGTGCCACGGCCCCCAGCTTCCATTCTCAGGCATTTACCAAAATATTTGTTTATTTACACAGACCTGGAATTCTGGAGCACCAGATTCTTTTCCCATTGACCCCTGGCCCTGCTTAGATGTTACAGCAATTAAATATATTTCCAGTAGCTGTACTGTAAATAATAAGTTACAAAGAAGTGTGACTTTGTCCATCCCCCATTAGCTGTGTAATGGAATACACTGAGGGATAATGGAAGTTCTCTCTCCACTCCAGCTCTGAATAAGGTGCCAGGTCCTTTCCCTTCAGTGAGCACAATCTCTGATCACTCCAATCAGACACAGTTTTCTCCTGTTGTGCCTCTCAGCTCACTGGGAGAGGGGCTGAGTCATAAACCCATCTCCTGCTCTCCCTCCAACACCACACAACACAACACAGCAAGTGGACAGGGAAAATAAGAAGAAATTCATACTACTGAATTTAAGTACTTTATGCCTTGAAATAAATCCCTGAGATGCTGTGAGATGATCTAAACAAATCACAAAGTTTTAGGAATAAATAGAGGTGGAACTCCTCCTATTAAGTTTACAGATCTCAAGCCTCTGGGACTCGTGTTTTAAAGCTTTCCTGTGTAGCTATAAAAGCCAGAGAGGCTCAAGATTTCTGACGGTCACTTAGCTCCAGGAACTCTGGCCTTAAAAGAAGGTAGAAAAAAAACCAAATACAAAAAAGGAAAAAAAAATCCTACATTAAAATTGGCAGAGTTGACAAAAGCAAAGAAGAAAAGGTGTTGATTTTTTTCCTTTTGCATTTACCACCCACTGTCTCCCACACAATAGCATTGGGTAAGAGCACATTGTGACAACACTTCTACATCTTACTCCAAAATTCCTTTGTCACTGTAATTGTATACAGAGCAAACAAGATCTGCTTCACTTGCCAGCAAAACACAGCAGCACCTGGACCACAGCGTGGCAGCCCTTACAGGATGTGCAAAGATGAAGAGGAGAGAAATCAACCAGTCTGGAAATCGAATACTGGAGAACCAGACCAGCACATCCTGACCCAATGTGAGCAATGCTGCCTTTGATTACACAAATGAGAGATATTTGATATTGATATTTGATTTGAGCCCGTGTTTCAGTTATAGCTTTGTCCTTCTATGTGAAAGCTGACAACTCCTTCTTGCAGGATGCAGCCACCACGTTGGGGGTGTGACACAGCTGTAGTGTCCCTGCAGGAATTCAGGATGTGACAAAACCCATTACATCCTACCTACCTAAGATCAGCTCTTCCCTGCCCTACCAGAAGGATTCATACCCAAAAAATGGCACTTCTGGAGATGGAAAACAAGAACTTAGATGAGATCCACCATCCCAGGGCACGAGGTTTCACAGTGTCAAACTTCCTGGTATTTTCCTGGAGCAAATATCAGCATATTCATCTGTGCAGTATCGGCATTTTCATCTGCACATCAGGCTTATCTCAAGAGGCCACGATGGTTAAGAACATCTTCTCATTCACTAGCTCTTCTTGTAATCCCCTCCACAGCAACTCCTGCAATTACTGGTTCCTCATGAACCATCTCATGCTGCCTACACCTCAGCCTCACTGCCCAAAAATATCTGTGTTGAGTGCAAAAACACTGCTACCACAGAGCTTTCCTACAGATCAAACTGCAGGTAAGCAAGCTGCAGGACTCTGCTGCACGTTCATTTTGTGAACTCCAGATACAGCAACTCCATCTCCCAGAGAACAGCTCAGCCTGGGGGTCAGGGTGATGCTCCCTTCTCGGGGGAGCTGCTGTGTGGAAGAGCATTGCTGAGGCACAGACCAGCCTGTGAACATTTCTCCTTGGGTGTAGAGCTGCCTTTGAACTCTCTCATAATTGCACCAACCTTGTGAGCACATGTTCATTGTGGGTGGGAGGCACATCTGGCACCAGCTCTGTGCAAACTTTGCACAGCTTCATTCTTAAGACCACTGAAGTCAACGTGGGCCTTTCCAGAGGCTTCTCCAAGCTTGGGGCCTGACCCACATTCCTTCATTTTAAAGGACATCAGACCTGCACTGGGTATTTTCAGGCAAGTGTTGAGTCACCCCCCTGCTGCTGCAAGGCCAGGAGAGTGACCTGCTCAGCCAGCTTTCTCCACCAGCCCTCAAGGCAGACCTTATTCACTGCACTCACTGCGTGCATTTTCATCTCACTGACAAGAGGAAAATCAGACACAAACTGGCCATGAAGAATCTTAGGCTAGAAATTTGGAGAAAATATTCTTTTTTCTCCCCTTTTCCAACACTTATGTTCACCCAAACTCTTCATTAACACAGAAATGTCCCTCTGCCCATCTCAGCTTTACTCTGGGACTGCAGGGGACATCAACAGGCAGGAGGCCCAGCTCATCAAGGCTCAACCACTTTCTCAGTCTGCTCCTCAGGAAGTGAAATGTTGGACTCTTCCTTGCATTCGCCTGGGGTATACTCATAACTCACCATTTGGCCTCTAGAAAGGAAGCCCTGCTGTTCCTTACTCACACTCAGTAGCACTTTAGTCACTGAGCTGTCTCACAGAGCCCAGAAGAAATTCTGACATAGTAAATAACATGTGCCATTAATTACATCAGTGCTTGGCCCAGATCAGAGCAGCTGTCAGGGCCCCAAGTGCACCTACAGCCCTTAAACATCCTGTCCAGCCAGACCTGGGACTTGCACCCCCAAAGCCACTGCCCAAGAGACAGAAGCCCGGGGTAAGCTCAGGCTCAGCCACGCTGCAGGTCTGCCCAGCCCTAGACCTGACCTTGCTGGGCCTGACTCTGCATGGATTTAACTTGGTCCTGGCTCATCCCTCTGCATCTACACAGTGATCGCTGGGCTAGCAGTGACATCTGTCACTGTCACCAGCCTGGTCCCACCTGGGCACTGTGGGACTTTGCTGAGGTCAGTGAAGAGAACACCTTTTCAGAGGGATTCTGCACCTTGGTTTTGACCCGTGGAAAAATCTGAAGAAGTAGCAGCTAACCTGGTATCAGAGCAGGTTTGGGAAACTGGGTCACTGGTTTTCCTGGTGATTAATTCCAGGGTGAGATACCAATCTGGTTCAGACAGAGTTCAAAACATCCCTGCTTATACAGTCAGATATATGAACAGGAGAAGCACCTTTGCAAGCAATCATCTTTCTTCAAACAGAAATACTGCATCACAGAAACACACCATCTCCTGCTCACAAAAAGGGCTGATGGATAAATTCGATTGTTCACACTTAGCAAAGTTCTCAGCCATCCATACTGTCCTAGCTAGCCTGAAGTAAAAACAAAATCTTAAAATAAGTTTGTTATTCCCACAGAAACAAATCTTCAAGAGCTTCTGCCATTTGCACTAAAGGCAGTGTATCAGGGAGCATCCTTACAGCCCCACAGCAGAACTAGAACTGCACTGGAGATTGCCTCAGGATATGCAGCAATCCTTGTGAGCACTCTTGCCTCACTTTACTCTCTGCCTGTTCGGAGCACAGGCTGGAGGCATTGGGAGAAAACTGGAGTCCAGTTTTGGAGCTGTTTTATTTTTGGTCTTGGAGATCCATTCCTCCTCTTTACATCTCATCCTTTCAAACAGAACAAACAAACAAACAAGTCTTTCGCTCTTTCCTGTTCATGGGTAGAGGCAGAGAAATCAAGAGAGCTGATTTCCTCTTAGAGCGGCCACCAAGAGCCAGGTGCAGTGTATGAACTTCAGAAGTTACTGCAGGGTCTGCAAAGTGGCACAGTGATGTGCAAAACTAACACAAGCCAAAAACTGAGCATATGATCAACAGAGAAATTACACAGGCAGGTTTCAAACCTGCTTTTTTACAAAATGGCATCAGCTGTATAGGCACCTTCACAGCGACATCCTACACTGTATGCTACCAGCAAACCGAGATACAATTTCTGGAGCCAGATCATTTTGTTTTGGGAGAGATACCATTTTACATACAGCTGGCTACTTTCTAAATCATCTACCTGCATTGTTTGATTCCACCCACACCCCACCCCAGCCCTAGACAGTGTTGTCTTTAAATAGTCAACCAAAAGCTCTTACAGTATCACTGCCTACATATTCAGGGTTTTTTTTTCTGCAGGGAGGATTGGGGGTTTTGGGGGGAGAGATTGTGGTTGGGTTTTTTATTCCCCTGCAGTTAAAAAGGGGGCTTTGCCCTCCAACCCTTGGTGGCTGTTCTGGTACAGATGCCTACAGAAGACACACTCATATTCTGAGGACATGTGCAAGGAGAGTATGAGATAACAGAGAGCAAAATTGGGCTGGAATGTGTGTCCTGGGAGTCCCACAGGTAGTCCAGGTTTCCAGGAGGGAAACCTGGAGGAAGAAGAGAGATCCTGTATGTTCTCTCCCTAAGGACAGCTTTAGGGCTCTAACATTGTCTGCACTGCTCTGTTTCACCACTGCATGCTTGCTCAAAAAATCGGAATTCAGCTTCCCCAAAAGCCACTCAGTTCTGCAGGTACTTGTAAGCAACAGTGACCACATTCATAAAGTTTTAATATAAGAAAGGAAATGCACAAAACTATGCTCAGCAATGAGCACAAGCCTTATGGGAACATAGGTCATTTGGAACTGAATCCAGAAGTTTAAATCATTAGGTTTCTGGATGTGGCAAGATTAGCCTGGTCCCATCATGAGACCCAACCTTCCCACAAGGGTCACAAAACAGGAAAGGCTGGGACTAAGAACAACAATAACTGCAAGAAAATAAACTTTATCTGAAAGTAATCAGTTACTAATGATTTGAGGAAGATTATGTCAGCTCCCCATATATGGGCTCTTTATCAGAAGGGGTGAAGCACTACTCTGTCAAATAACAGATGTGACTTGCACACTGATCCTCATTTAAGGTACAAGTTCTTCAATTACTCTTCTCATGTTCCTCAGAAGAACAATGGGAACGGATTCCCAGCATCACAGGAATATCTCAGGGCTCAGTTTATATACAGCCAGGGTATCCCACTTTCCACAGGATCAAGTGCTTTGATGTGACCTTTACTAATGAAGCTGTAAAGATTCACTCTCCTACAACCACCTGAAAGCAAGGTGGGGCTTGGTCTCTTCTGCCAGGTAAGGAGAGACAGGATGAGAGAAAATAGTCTCAAGTTCACCAGGGGAGGCTAAGTTTGGATAAAAAGGAAAATTTCTCCACCAAAAGGGTATCAAGCACTAGAACAGGCTGCCGGGGAAGTGGTTGAGTCACCATTCCTGGAGGTATTTAAAAGCTATGTGGATGTGGCACTTAGGGATATGGTTTAATGGTGGAATTGGCAGGGCTGGGTTAACAGTTGGATTCACTGATCCTGAAGGCCTTTTCCAACCTAAAGGATTCTGTGGCCTGTTCAGAGTATTTGATTATATTCAGATTTATACAAACAGCTGTGTGTAATGCAAGCAGAATATGGAATATTCCACAAGATGTTTGTATTGCTTCCTGCAGAATTCCAGTTTGCTGGCTGGAATTCAGGAGCCTGGAATTTGGCTCCCAGTATTTCTCCTCTCAGGTATTATCATTCCTCCCAATGCCAGCCTGACAACATTTCTGGTGTTTTTCACAAACATTCAGATCACGTTGCTCAGGTCCATTTGTGCTGCAAGGCTGCAGAGGGCTTCAGGTCAGACACAGCATGCAGGAGGCATGAGCTGTGCAGCAGAAAGCTGTGCTGATTGCTCCTCTATGTCCACGCACATGGATTTGTTGGAAGCAGTTTGCTCTGGAACTCGTGGTACAATCGGTTCAGTGTTAATTTCACACCTTCATAATTGATGCATAGCTCTTTCTCAGAGCTGCGTTTCTGCAGCTGGAGAGGGCAACAGACCCTCTGTTAGCAGGATTTTGATGGGAGGTGTCCTGAAGTTTTACAAAAATAGGGACACAGGAAGAATGCCTCTCTGTATCAGCTGCAGGCACTCTCCCTGCGTGAAATGCGGCAGAAAGGTTTTCAGCAGACACACACACACTTAACAAGAATTACAGCAGATTTTGATCTCTCCCCTTCAGCACCCTCAGGCCTCATCCACCACAGCTGAGACACTTGAGCTAAAGCCTCACTGAAAATACTGCCCTTGATGAAATTTCCTCTGAGCAAGGAGGTCAGGGACGTATTTTGGCCAAGAACCTTAATGACCCAGCAGCACTAAGACAAACCTTTTCCAGCTATTCGTCTGCATTCTTTAGGCATGAGGACACGAAGAAGGGGAAGCACTGAACTATGTAAAGCTGTGAAGGAAAGAGAGACATTCCACACTACAGAGCTGTTCCAGTTAGCATCTCATTTATATTCTGGGATATAAACATAACTTCTCTCCCATATGTGATGAAGATTCCCATACATCATTTTTTTAAGGCCAATGCAGCATAAACCTGCTTATAGCCCAGTCACCCCACAACCTCTGAGAATTTTTGGTGAGTGACATCTTTGGCCACTTTTTAGTATACTACCAATAAATGAATCAAAGTTAACATGTATTTCTCTGCTTCCTGTCCACTTCTTACATCTGCTTTTTTCACATCAGAAAGGGACTTTTGACAGTGCGTACACACACAATTCATGCATGCAGAAATACCAAAAAATCTGGCTTCAATCACCAACTGGTGCTTGTAGACTACACTGGAATACAAAAAAAGGTAATAAAAGGCAGCCAATGGGAAAAAAAAAACATCTGAGGAGACCACGAACTTGTTAACAAACAGCATGGCATGAGCAATGAAGGTAGGTACACAGAAAAAGCAGAAGATGAGGTAGGAGGGTACTGTACCACCCAGATTCCTGCCAAAGCCAATAGGAACAAGAGAGGGGTTTAAATAGACAGGCCTGTCTCCAAGCTAAAATTCCCAAAAGAAACTAGGAGTTCATTTCTCTCTCTTATTCATGCATAGTTTAGGAACCTCTGGAGACTGCTCTGCAAACTGGAACAATAAAACAAAATGTCAAGACAATAAATGGGGCATTGAATCTGTGCCGTCTGTTGGAGGAAGGCCTTTTCTGACTTGGAGGCAGTACCTTCTTTTCACTTCCCAACAGCAGAGCACTGCAGAGTAAGTGTTGTCTTTCAGGATGACCTCAACAAAGAGTGGGGCAGCACAGTGGTACTTGGCTGGATCAAGTACCTTCCAAAATTTCGAGCTGAAATGCAGCTTGCCACAGGTGTATCTCACTATTCTTTTGTCCTCTATTCTATGTTGTCATAACAGGTATGTTGTTAGAGACACTGATAAACAGCAGGAATCCATATTATTTTTCTATAATTCTGAGGAAATTAATTCCAGTTCCATTTCCACTCCCAAACTCCAAGAAGCTCCACATTATTGCACATTTATATCAGCAGTGAAACAGTTAATGCTTTGTTCTCATTTGCAGCATAAGCACTTAACACTAAAGGTAGACCTGGCTTCCAATTTCTTTGACCAGGAGAAATTCACTGTTACTGTTTATCCACACACTTCACTTTGCTTGGAATTTTAATTTCTGGAAATGATGGTTTTTATGCAAAAGTGGTAAAGCAAGTGGTAAAGCCTTGTTAAACTATGGTGAAGCATCAAAGGGGCAGCTTTGTGGCCAGAAGACTCAAAGCCCCAGCTCCATCTTTGGCATATTGGGCAATTCAAGTCATGCAAGCAATGTTGTTTTCCTCCACTTTGATTTCTTAACCTACAAAATGGAGATACTGGCTAAAATTATTCAAGGACATTACAATATCCACAGTGTCATTCCTTGCTTTTATCTCATGTTTGAATGAAATCAAAAAACTCTGTTGCACAATAAGCCAGTTGTGATGATATGTCCATTTTCCCATAAAAAGCAGTCACTGGGTTTGTTCCTGTTTCAGTCAGGTCTTTAGCCCACTCTGGCTCCTCAGGAAGCTCTTCCAGCATTAAATGAATTCCAGAAAGTGTTCAGCACAAGCAAAACAGCACATTTTAATCATGCTTCATTGAATCAAAACCTTTTAATTAGCTCTAGTAATGACTCCATCCAGCTTTGCAAAGCACTTTGGAGAATCGCATTGAAAAGTGCTGCATCAGAGCTGGGTATTATTACCTACACAAATATGTGCTAAAGACTTCAAAATACATACAGGCAACATCTTTATGCCTTCATTGGCTTAAACACTGCTTGAAGTTATAGGATATTCCTTAGGGAAGAATTTAGCATCATTTAACAAGTAGTAACCTTGCAACACCTTTGAAAAACAAGTAGTGAAACTTGGGCACTCACAAATTGCTTCATCTGCTGGAATACAGCTGTTTCTGGAGCAAAACATAATATTCATTTAACAGTGCAAAGCCACAGAAGTATAAAGGGCACAAAGGAAAAAATACTGTTGTATCCATTTAGAGCAAGAGGGGAAGTTTGTGGAGGCAGAAGTGCAGTAAACCAAAATAAAATGAAATAAAAGCACTGAAATAGCACCCTGCTCTTGATGCCAAACTGGTCAGAAATAGCTCACATTTCCAAATTTGGTAATCTTCCAAGGAGGAGTCATAAGCAACAAATCTTTGTAGGGGTTGGTAAGGGTAGAAGGGGGGGTTTTCCTGGTTTGATTTAGTGACTAACTTAATCTATACTGTTTGTGATTGTTTAACAGTGCTGGTGGGCTGCTCTTGTGTTATCTTTAGATGACACTTTAATGTTGCAGGGCAATCATTATTACATTTTGGAGAGCTCAGAGTGCCTTGAACAATTGCTGAGATCCAGGAGATGTAGTAACTCCTCGGGCAGTCAGGCACAAGTGCTAAGTCCAGCACCTGGTCCAGATGTCATTTGAAAACCATGATGTCCAAGAGGACTGTGCCCTCAGCTCCTTGCTGGACCTTTGGCACACATCTCTGGTCAGGGGACAGATGCCATGAGCTGAATCACAGAACCAAGCAAGCTCTTGGGAGGTCTCCTGCCCACAGGGTGAGCCTTGCCCAGTCTGTTTAGCCTAACAGTTTAGTCAGAATGTTTTAGAGGACTTTGCAAAAACCAGGCTCATCTCACACGCCTTGCTTTGCCAAAGCCACCAGTCCCAGTTCAAAGGCAGATTCCTCACTGCTTCCAAGCCTGCTGGAAAATGTCATCCTGCTTCTTCAAGCGAGGGTAGCACACTGTCATATTGGGATTTTTTTCACCTTTTTACATTAAGTGGAGTAAGAAACACTCTGAGAAACAGGGGAGTGGGGTGCAGGCTACTCTCCTTCACTGGTCTTTCAAACAACACTGCAGAAAAGGCTGACATTCAGTCCTAGAGTAAGGAAGGGCACTGCAGGTGGGCATGGCAGAGTCCAGCCAGGAGCACGATCCTCACTGTGCACAGAGCCCCCAGGAGCAGCTTTCTAAACAAATGCAGCAGAAACCCAGTGGACTAAAGGCATTGATTTCCTTACAACCACGCTCCCAGATGGACACCAACTGGGCATCACTCAGCCTTACAGAAGGATAATCTGATCTCAGTAAGTTATGAAAAAGTTAAGTCATTTTTAGTTATGCAAAAACAGATGCTTGCCCCTGCTTTTCAATTCACTTGCCACTGCTGCTAAGCACAGTAGAGAAAATAATCAATGGATCAGGTTTCCAAATGGGAAGCAAAACTACTGGAAAGGCCTAAGTCCACTTTCACCTTGTTGGGAGTTTTTATTGTTACTACAGATCCTCTTCTAAGAGACACAGTATCATGCTGTTTGCATGCACTTAAATACTAGAGTTACCTCAGCAAAATGCAAGTGTGTAATGTAGTTCAAGGTTTAGACTTCCATTGCCCTTATTGTGAACAACATCCTTTGCAAAATACAAAAAGCAGACGCATTTTCAGGATTTCTTTTATGGGTTAAAAAACAAAACAAAACAAAAAAAAAAAAAAACAAAACCCAGATGGGGTTTCAGTCCCAAATATGCAACTGGCATTTGGCCCAGTGTAAAGACATGCCCAAACCACCCGAGAATGGAGCAGCTGTGGGGCCAGGGGGTAGGTCACAAACTGCCTAAACCAAGGAGACACTGCAGGAGGGATTCCCTTAGGACAGAGGAGAGCTCTGAGGAAAACAAGCAGTATTCTAAACCACCTCCATTCAGTCTCATGATGCACAAGTTGAAAGCAATTTCAGTCCCTTTAATGTTCCTTCTTCCTCCATCTGAGCCAGAAATTGCCAGCCAGCGTGGTCTCCTGATGAAACTATCTCCCTCCATCAGTTAGCAAGGAAAGGAGAGTTCCCAGAGCAGCAACAAATCTAGAATGGTACTGAAAGAAACTTCTGGGAAATTTAATAAAGTGCTGTCATGAAGGAGCAGCTAACTCAGCTTGTGATCCAAGCTCTGTGGAAATGCCTACATGAATGTAGAAAAGGACCAGAAAAAATACTGGAGGAGGAAAAGAGAGCAGTTCACTTCTCCAGCCTGCATCCTCTCCGCAAGAGAAGGGACAGGAGAAAAACTGGTAGCTCTGGTACCACATATCTGTAAAAAGACATGGCAAAACCACAGCTGAGGGTGTCAACAAATCTCCTATTACCTGCTTATTCTCCCCCTTCTGGATTTTATGCATATAGTTTAAAAATATTTGACCCAAATGCAATCCACTTACAAAAAAGTGAAATTTGAAAAAAGCTGCAGCAAGATTTGCTTCAGGGGGCTCAAGTCAAACAGGCAGCATTTATAAAAAACTAACAAGAGTCCCTACAGAATCCAAGGGCCTGAGAAAGAAATAAGGTTATTTGAAATGTTTCTCAAAGAAAGTGATATCCAAAACCCAATTTAACCTGAACCTGAAAACTTTAGAGCCCAGTAAATGTGCAAGGGAGACCTATACACCATTTCCTATAAGGTGGCTGCCAAACAGATTTGTTACACATTTAATAAAGCAGTAAAATAAGGTATTTATGCAGCATGTTTAAGTGTAAGCATATTGGTAGCATTGTGTTTAAATGAAAGTGTAACCTGATAGATGCTACAGCTCCTGGACAACGGGAAATATGAGGAGAAAAAGAAAAGTCAGAAATCCTACTGCATCACAAAAAGAAATAGCATCTTGCACAGTGCTGCTTTAACAGGCCTGTAAAAGGTGGATGCATTTAGCCTCTCACAAGAGTGCCTGGCTGGCAGACGGGGAGTCCTCACGTGCCTCGGAGGGTCCAGTGTTGAACAGCCTTTGCTGGGTCACACATCACTGCTATTCCTTCCTCCAGGGCTTCACCTCACACTTGGCAAGGCAGCAGAGCTGCAGCTCCTTCCAACATCAACACCTTTTCTTTGCTCTGCCAGAGGTGTCAGTGCAGAACAAACACAAATTTCAGCCTTCCCAGGTTCAGAGCTTCCCAAGCCACGTGCACTGCTCAGGCTCACTGAAACTGCACAGGGAAATTGCCATCACACTTCAGATGGCAATTTCAGCCCATCACAACCCTTCCAGGTTACAAAAGTAATGCAGCAAACTGCAAAGGTACATGTCATAAAAAACTAAATACAGCTAAATACAAATATCTGGTAGCTTTGGCTTCTCTAACGTGCAGATCTCAGGATGTGGGGAGATATCAGTCATTTTTTTACAAATGCACAGGGAAACTGAGGTTCCAGGTAATGGAATGGCTTAGAGGACCTCTGAAGGAGTGAGCAAAAAAGCAGAAATTGGACAAGAGGTTTGCCAGGTAGTAACTGTTCACCCAGATTTCTTTCTTTCCACAGGCATTGTACTTAGTTATTATGAAAAATAAATTACTCTGTCTTGGAGAACAATCAACATGCTCTTCCTCATGGGTGATTATTCCCAGAGTGGTTAAAAATCAAAGGGAGAAAAGTACAGAAACACCAACATTACAGAGCAAACCTGTTTTCTTCCAAGTGTGAGAACAGAAGCAAAACAGGGGTCAAATTGTTTCAAGAAACAATTTCTGCTTCAGCAGAGATATATACAGACAGGTAGAAGTATCTTCAATGCAATAAATTGCTGCCTTTTGCTTGCACATTCCTAACATGAAGATCCCAAGTTCCCCCTAAGAGGAACATGTGGATGTTTTATGTTAAACAATTAGGCCCAAGCCACAGTGAGGATTTTTGTATTTGTTTCAAACTGACTTTAACGGAAAATGAGCATCTAACTATCATAAGTGACTTACAAAATCTCAGCAGAGTTGTATAAAAAGCCAGAGCATTTTTTGTTCTGTTTGGATCTAACCTAGTTAAGGCTTTATAGAGAGCTGAGGACTTACTAATAAAGATCAGAAACTGTGAAAGCAGAAAGGGTCTTTAAGTCCTCCACTCCCTGGTCAAAATTAAGTTTAGGGATAATTGAATCATCTGCTGTGTTAATTTGGATATCAAAGCAAACCTCTGTTTCCATCCATTAAAAGGGCTAATTTAATCCACAAACAGAAAGCACTATTTGAAATATTTGTGAAAAGAAATGGGTAAATTAATATCTTTTGAATAGCCATGATAAATATACTCTACATAAGATACAAACCTGAGCTGCACACTGATGAACCAGAAAGTATCTTTGCCTCTTGGCACAGGTGTATAATGGGGGGGAAGGGTGACGATAGTAGATACAAAATAAATGCCTTCTTGTAAGCAGACATAATGGTTATGACTAAGACTCAAAAATTAAACATAAGAACTCATCTTTTTCAAGAAAAAAACTATTAACATCATATCTGTATAGATACATTAGTCCATTAATAAATATTTGAGATTACACAGTGAAGAAACAGGGTATTAAAAGCCTACATTTTCCTGACAGTCTCACCAGCTGATCATGCACATTTTGAAGAAAAGCAACTTCACTTGAAATCCCATTCTACATGGGGAAAAAATAAAATAAAGCCTTTTGAAACACTGAAGGGCAGTAGCAATATTGTCCTCTCAAAAGCACTACTCTGGGTACTTGTAGTTCAATAGGAAAGAAAGTGTTTTGCCTTACAAATAATTTCTGATTTCTGATTTTCCTAAGGCTTACATTGAAAATTAAGAAAAAAGGGTTTATCTGACCCCATAATTACCTTCCTGATCCCTCTCATCTGCACTGATGTTTCCCTCATCTATCCAAGTCAGATGCAGTCTTCTATTCATTTGTTCACATTTTGTTAAGTGCTTTTAGATTTACAAATGAAATATATAGCAGCTACTCTGCTGCCATAGCTCATCATCTTTCCGCTACTATCTGAATTCAGCTCCTGCTTTTTAGTGCCCTTTGCCCTCCTCCAGAAACCACCAACCCTAGCTTGATTCAGAGGCCCTCATCATTCAGGTGTTTTAAATCCACATGATAAAGCCTAGAGAGGAAAATAACCTGTCTCCATTAGACCCAGTATTAGGAATGCTCCGTTCAGTTTGTAGAAGTTACGGAGATAAGTCTTCATTGCGTATTGAAAACAAAAATATACATACATACATACATATACACATATATAAAATCTCATTTATGTCAATGAATCCTGGACCAAAATGTCTCTCACTGACTATCCAGTATTTAGGGTTATCCTAAGTCTGCACAAAAAAACTCAAATCTAAACTTCCTAAAAGCTAATGTGTACTTGCCTTTTACTCTTTGCCTAACTAGAAAGGGAAAGTTAATTTTAAAAAAAGTAGATTAGGAAACAATTTGAAAAGTCCCAGGCAGAACTGCAGTGCCAGGTGAGGAAGAGGTGAGCAGGCACTGCTGGGATAATTCAGCTGCTCCAAAGCAGCTGCTCTGTGTGGTCTCCAGCCCAGCTGACCTTCCCACTACATGCTTGTCTGGGCTGGACAGGCAGAGGTGCTTGCCAACCTGTCCTGCTGCAAAGTACACGGGAAAGGGAAAAGGAAGTTTTTAGTCCAAGGCAAAGCACTAGGCTGTGCAGGGCTGGATTCCTGCTGTTTTAGCCATTATCCCATGGCTCATGAATATGCATCACATATTGGAATTTCTCACACGAATATGCCACTAACCTTTAGTTGTCCTGCTTCCAGAACACACCTCCAAGCCCAGTGGCTCAGCTACACTTCTACGGAGCAAAACATTCCACCGTCTCTCCAGATTTAAGACTAGGCCAGATTCTTTCCTCTGTCACATCACTCTACCCACAGTAGCTCTGGGTCAACACTAGCATGCCAAAAATCAGCCAGCTTCATATCATGCTTTCTGTATATAATTATGCTCTCTACTAAAAATAATGATAATGGGTCGAATGTGAACCATTAACCTTCAAACGAGAAGGTGGCTTCACTCCGAGCAGCAAGCAACTTCTCCCATCTCTCCCACAGGCTGTGTTTTTAAGCTAGGTATTAACCCCTGTCATTTTTCAGTTGCCAGAAACATCACAATATCCAATGATCCACACAGCTGAAAAGATAAGACACACACTTCCCCTCAGCCATATATCCTGGAGTGTTCCTCCCCTCCAGATGCAATCTGGATAGGCACACACTATGTTTCTCTCATAACTTCTTACCTTCCACTATTATTCTCTCTCGAGCGTGTGCCTGCCACTGAAAACTTTGTGGTTCTCTCACTGCTTTGTTTGGGAGGCAGTGCTTTAGCTGAACTTTCACCAACTTCTCTGTTGATTTCTCCAGCTCACAGATGTCTCACAGGGAGACAACTCAATGGAAAACAACGCCAGAACTAAGCTGAAATCACACTCAAATCTTATGTGATACTCTTTAACAGTGCAAAGCACAGTCAGATACGTCTCTTGGCATTCCACTAAATACAAATGTCAATATCAGAACAACAGGCAAGCACAGGAATATGTCACTAGCAGCTCAAGTAGCTGCTATCAGAGTCTCTGTGACAGACAAGAAACCTCGATGCTCACAGGTGGATGAAGAATCTGTCACCATTTATCCCCTTTCTAGGGCCTAATAAATCCCAAGCCATGGTGGAAGTGGCATCCACAAAATGTAGGTCTCACCTCCATCTGCAGCTTGGAAGCAGCAGCACGAATAGAGAGTGTGGCACACACAGAGTTCATCCCAGCCCAGCTGCTGGGCCTGCAGTGCTTTCAGAGGGAAGAGCTAAAAGGAGAAAGAAGAAAAGCAGCACACTAAGAAAGAGAAAAGAATTTCCAACATTTCCCTGGGAGCTAACAGGCAACTTTCCTTCCCCAGAGTACAGGGGTTTAGATGAAGCCCTTGCCTCTCCTGAGTTTATTTTTTCTAGAGAGTTACCTGTTATCCAAGCTATACAGCCACAGGAAAAACAGAACAGGCAAATGAAGATTATCCCCAGCTCACCTTGGCACTAGATGAGAAGGCAGCTCTCCCACCTGGCAACATCCCCATTTGCTTCCCAGGCCCAAGGACATCTCTGGAGAGAAAGAGCAGCTCCTCTGCCAGCTGCTCTGCACCTACAGCAGCAACAGCCTCCAAGAGTTCTGCTCCTGGTGCTGCTTCAGAGGCTAATAAACACTGAGCCCATCAGCAGGAAACACCTCTGCACCAATCCTTAGCAGTGGGAAGGGAAGAGCTGAAGTGCAGCACCTCTGAAAGCAGGGTGGGAGGCTTGGAAGATACCCTGGGGTTGGGTAATAACGAAACCAGGCAATCAGGGTTGTGCCATTAAAACTTGCAAGTACCCCTGAAAGTCACAGGGACTTTCAGACAAGACAGGTGACAAGAAGGAGGCAGCATGGGCTCCTTGTCCTTGTTTTTCCCTTTAGCAAAATTAAAATATTCCAGGTATTTACTCATTTCCACAGGAGAAATGGTGACAGATACATCCATAGAACACTAACCTAAAGCTGCATGAATTTTATTGAGGAGAACTGAATGCTGTTTTATCAGTTTTGGAGATTGTTAAGTAAGTAGTCTTTTAAAACAGCCTTCAGGGAGGTGCAGATGATTTTGCACTGCTTCTTTATGATCCCTTTCTTTCTTTTCCTATCCTGATCTCACCTTTCTTTCAAGTCAGTAATTTCTTACACAGTGTGAGTGGCAGAGGGGATGTTCTGCTCAAGGATTAAGTTAACAAGATAGTAGGGATATAGCAGGCAGTAAAACGTGAGCTGTGGTATGGAACTGCAGCCCAATTTGCAACTTCACAGAGGAAACAGAGCTTGCTGATTGTCTGGTAAGCTTTTGTACTTTACTCATTTGCCATATCTTCAAAACAATATTCCTGGCTCGTAAAGCTCATTTGAACAACACTGGATAAGAGGATCTTGTGAGCCTAAGAGCCAGGATTAAGACATGAGGCAAACTGGAAACTTCAGTCATGCCAATCCTGTAGCACAAGTGAGAAGCACTTTCACACACAGTGAGTTGGTCAACATGTCCCATTTCTCTTTAGCATGTTGTGCCCACATAGAAAGAAACAAGACTTTAGGTCCTTTCCCATGACTTCAAGTGATAAGAGTTTTCATCAGGACAAAGGATCAAAATCATTAGAGCTCCTCATTAATTTCACCCCACATTGCAAAAACTATTTGTACTCCCTCAAGTAATAACAATGTTGAAAGCAAAAATGTCGAGAGACAGATTCAACTCCTAATTTGAAGGACTTCCCAGAACAATGAGCAGAGTCAGTGTCTGAAACATCTGCTCCTCACTGAAGGAGGGTTGCAAGATCTTCCAGGCCAGCCCTTCCCAAGTGTTTTGTCTCTGCCCTAATTCTTGGAACAGCAGGCTGAGCAGAGTGCTCTGCACAGTGCCACTCAGCATCTGTCCCCTGTGATTGTGACTGGCTGTCCCATGCAGACAACTGATCCTTTTCCTAAGGGGAAAAATGCAAACCAGTAATTCAGTGTGACAACCTCATCAAAATGATAAAACGAATTATGGCTTTAAAACTTTATGCAGTGACTGTTTTCAATAACGTGGGAGTTAGAGAATAATGTTAAAAGTTTCAATTCAAAGACCTGGTTTCCTGTGTTGGCACCAGTCCTAACACTGAATGTTAACACATTAAGCATTCCTACATCTTCATTTTAAAGAGCAATTAGGAGACAGATATAGTCAAACTGAAATAACATCCCGTTCCTGTGTGTGTGAACACACAAGGGGTGCACTTCCAAAAGAAACCCACTGTGCTTTCCCTGTGTCCTTAAGGACTCCTCCATTTGCACGAGTTCACTGAATCCTCGACTACACTGCAGCAGCTGATGGGTTTGATGAGTTTTTAGCCTACAGACACAGCTCAAACAAACAATGGCAAAAGGTGGCATTAAAAGTGAGCACCTACCCTTGTCCTGTGTTCCTCAGCCTACCAAGCACATGTCCAAGGTCAGGAGCTTACAGCAGAGTGCAGCACAAGCACTGCCTGTAGGAATTAGACCATTCCTTTCCCTGAAGAGCTTTAACTGGAAACAGGAAAAGATTTTGCAGTCGAATAAGGGGTAAAAATTATGAGTACTAACTCTCAGATAATGTATGTACGCCCAAAAAAGATATCCAAAACACTTCCCAAAAGGGGGAATTTCAGGTCTTGTAGGGTGTGACTCTCCAAGGTTTGGCAAAGCCATTTATAACCTCACCAAAGTTCAATTTGACTAAGAATGTTTACAAGCACAAAAACTAGGCCAAATTGAGAATGTAAATATTTGGATTCAGTTCCCCAAACTTGTCTCTATCTGCACTGCCAACTAAATCCCAACTGCAGACCAAAAATTCTGAAAAGCAACAGTTGCACACACTTTACAGAACACAGACAAAACTAACACACATGGCACTCAGCAATAGAAAAAAAAGGGGAAAAAAAGAAGGAAAAACCCCAAATTCGTAATCTAAACTAAACTTACTCTAAACAAGACATCAATGAAGTTTGGACCAAAAATCAACTCCACTATCATTTGGTACATTTTGAAAGTCTGATCAGTCCAGATGTTGGTCCTCTGCCCTGCAGGAGCCTGGGTTACATTAAACATAGCTGGATTACTCCAGACCTCATAGATAACATGATGTTTGTAGCACACAGTGGTAACTTTGACCTAAACCACATTCTCTTAAGCCATCCAAGGCAAGGACTTCCATTTTTGAGGCAGATGAATTGAGGAAAGACTTCTCTGGGATCACAGTATTTTATCTGGCAACCTCAGTCCCATTTTCAGAATTGACTTAGGATCCCAGATCACCTGGAGTTCTCAACACTCATGGTCTTCTGTTTTCTTTTCTTTTCCTTCCTTTTCTTTTCTTGTTTTACCCCTGTTCTTTTAGGTATAGATATAAGAATGGCAATCATGGACCTATTCAAGAGACTTTTGACCTTCCACAAGCACAGATCCCAAGGGATACACCATATTCTCAACTGCCAGTTCCCATCCCATCTCCAAAAGTGTTAAATGCCTTTCAGTCCCACATCTCCATTGCAGATACTCACTGGAGGAAATCGGAGAGGCAAGAGTGTTATTAAGACCTGGATTGTTGTTGTGGTTGTTGTTGTTGTATGATAAGAATTTGGGCATCCTTACTCCCACTACAGTAAACTAACCAAAAACATCCATCCTTTCCCTCTTCAGTTAAGTGGGAAAAGCATTAATCTGGTTCTTTTGCTGTACTCAGCTGTGGGAAACTTGGGTTTGCTTTCCAGTTAAAAGCAGGCTCTCCAGTGTACTTCACTGTGACCTCTTCACAAGGGGTTTGTATCATTTCTTTAAATGCCCCTACACTAAAAATAGTCCTGCTTCCTAAACATGAGTGTTTAGCAGTTCCAGGCATTCTGAGATTCTGCATACCACTTTAATTTTTTTTTAACTGGCAACATTTATTTAACCAGCAATTAAAAAAAGGAGGCCCAGCCGCCCCAGTGATTCTTCCCAGAGGGTCTTAGATGTTTATGAAACACAATGAAAACAATAAAGTGGATAAAATCGTGGTATTCCATCAAGTTCTTGGCAAGACTTCCCAACCAAGAATAAATTGGCATGGTATGTTACAGTCAACAGATTACACAATGGCTTACAGGGTCACCAAAAATAAGGGGTCGCACACTCCTTAAAGAGCTCCAGTGGACATTAAGGCACTTGCTTAAAGGAAAGAGCAATGCTTGATCCTGAGCTTCTTGGAGCATATTCTGGCAGCCTCAGCACAAACACGCTGCAGGGTAAGAGAGGACAGAAGGCACCTCTGCCCCTGCCCCGAGCCAGGAAGGGCAGTGACTGCACTGCACAGGCTGGCTGGGGGAGTTCAGCACCCTGAAGGGAGCAGCAGAAAGCCAGGCCAGGCAGGGCTCTCTCATTCCTGCACACCAGAGAACACATGCTGCATCCTTTTAGGAGCAGGACAGGCTCCATGCCCAGTGAGGCCCAGCACCACCGTCCCCACCACCCCTTCCCAAGAGCCCCATTCCTCACTCCATACCCTCCGAGGAAACTGGCTCCACCCCAGAAGCAAGATACCAGTTCCATGTCAGTCTAGTCACTCTTAACACTGGATAGACAGCAGCTGACTTTAAAAGGTGCTTGACTATACTTGTAGTAACTGATAAAGTCATCACCATTGCTATGAATGTGTTGCAGTTTTACATTAAATAACTACAGTTAAAGCAAGAGGGAAACGAATGGTCAAACCCATAAATCTTACTCTTACACGTCAACTTGGTAACAGAGTTCCACTATGTCACTGGCATAACCTGATCACCACAATGGAAGTTAAATTTTAGTGTTCCAAAAACATAAATTATTTCATCAAATCTCACCTTAAACGTGTGATACTCCTACCTTTGCTCTGTTAACTTACCTTCCACTATATGGAATATTTTCATCCACCAACTAGAAATTAATCTTGTATAAACAAAACATTCTTAAAACTTAAAGGCAAATCAACCTCACCTCAATTCATCCTATCATTAACTACTGTTAGACTACAACAGCTTCATCCTTCATCTTCCACGGGTTTTGATCACTCTACATATTTTTATTGGATTATTTAATATATGTCTGAAGTTAAAGTCTGGTTAGCTAGCTTAAAAATGAAAGAAAACCTATTCCCCACTCAGTGCAGAATGTAGAAAACAGTACTACTGACATACTCCACGCAATAATACTATGTACACAGCTTCATTCAGCTTGAGTACTAAATTCAAAGTACATTTGAGTGATAAAACTGGAGTAAACACAAAAAGGCTCGCTCATATGTAACCGCTACTCTCTGATCGCAGTGACCTTAGTAACGCAAATGTTTGGTACCAAGCCAAGAGCGGGACATCTGATTTTCCCACCAAGTGAACTGCTGCAGAAGTCCCTTAGCTCTTCTGCCAAATCTGTTCTGGGATCCTAAAATCTTCCGCCGGAGTCCAGGTGGCTCCTCTACACTTTTCAGCACGCACGCAAACACCGCATCCGGCTGGACCGACGATGAGAGTGGGCATTGGAAGGGAACTGCCACAGCTGCCCGTCTCCCCCAGCTCAGAGCGCCACGTTCGGGGCGCTGGCTCCCCAGTTGGGTTGGCGCTACCCCAGTCCGGCCGAAGCTGTCCCTCCGCGGGCTCTGTCCCTCCGCGGGCTCTGTCCCTCCGCGGGCACTCTGTCTTCGCACCCACGCGAAAAGCAGCGTCCCGCGAGGCACGGCGGTGGCACCAGCGCGGGAGCACCGCGTCCCCGCTCCGCCCGTGCGCAAGAACCCCCCTCCCATCTGCGCTCCCCCGGGGCAGGGCAGGGCAGGGTCCCGCAAGGATCGCGGGGTCGGTCCGCACCGGCACGGCCTCAGGCGGCTTCGCGTTCTGGGGACCCGCAGCGCCCGGCGAGCCCCCGCCGCCGCCGCCGCCGCTCATCCCCGGCCCGCCCCGCTGGCGGGAGGCTCTCAGCGGGCAGGGACGGCCACCCGGAGCACGAGCGATCGCTTCTCCCCCCAGTCCCACTCCCCTGCCCGGGTCCCCGGAGGTGATCACCGCCCGGCAGCGCAGCTCCCCGGCTCTTACCGAGGTGCGCGGGATGCGCTCCCTCCGCAGGCCGCCTGCAGCCCCCGTCCCGCAGCCAGGGCGGTTGTAGCTTTTTTGGAGAAGCTGGGAAGAGGGAAAGAAAGGGGGGAGGGAAGGGGGTGGGAAGGGACTGAGATCGAGGGAGAGAGAAGTATGCAAAGGCAGGAAGTGGAGACGGCCACGGCCAGTGCGGGAGATTAATGGGAACCAGTCACCCGGCAGCCAACAAAGAAACTTGCTCCCCCAGCGCAGCGCAGCGCAGCCCGACCCGGGCTGCAGCCCCGGGCTGCCGAGCCACCGCTCCCGCCGGCAGCGCTCGGCCCCGGCCCCGCGGAGGGGTGGGCGCCGCCCCCCCAGCCCCAAACCCGGGTCCCGGACAGGAGAGAGGGAGGGGAGCAGCGGGGCAGGGCCGGCCGGTCCGCGGGGAGATGCGATAGGCACAGGAGGAGGAGGGGAGGACTGAGCCCCCCGACTGACAGTTTCCTCCTCGCTCTAGCCCGGAGGGGCGATACCGCTCGGTTTTTATTTCAAACACTGCCAGCGCTGGGCTCCTGTCGGCGCGGAGCTGCTTGCGGGGCAGAGCGGAAGGAAGGAGGAGTGCGGGAGGCGCGCTTCCTGCGCCGGGCGCGAAGCGAATGGCTCCAATCGGTGAGCTGCGAGCCGGGGAGCCTTTCCCGAGCTCCGCGGGGTAGCTCGCACTACCAGCACCTGTGGAGGACGAGGGCAAGCGACGTGCTTCTCAACTTCGTGCCGGGTACCGTGGTTGAGGTCCAGCCTCCCGGGAGCAGCGATGTGGAATGCTCTGCTCCCTGGGCAGCCGAGCCCGAGGGGTCCCGCTTGCTGGCACGGCCCAGCCAGGACCCCCAGGGTATTGAGGGTACCAGGGGTGAAAAAAGTCCCTGCATGGCGCATTCTCCACTCAGGCCACCAACGGCACGTGCGGGCCACCTCCCTGGCACACGTGTCCACGGCTTCTGGTGGTTTGGCAGATGAGAAACCCACCCAAAACGTGTGATATAAAATAATACAGCAGAGACAGAATGCTACCTGTTAGCAGGACCGTGAGTATTGCAAACTACAGACTGCTCCTAGATCTTGAAGTATTATGTAGGCATTGATAAAACAAGTCACTTTACAGTACATTAACCAAATGATAATAGGTACAGAAGAGAAATACAGAACAATGTGTTCTCTGCAACTTGAAATACAAATTCCAGCACTACACATTTCTGGAACTTTTAAGTACTTGCTGGTTTTCTTTCCTTTGACTGAAATGGAAGCAAAATAGTGTTCAGCATCAGGCAAATGCTTACGAGCTTTGCTACACAAGGATACTTCTCTGAACCCAGAACCAAATGCTCAGGATAAACTATTCTTGGCGTTTGCCACCTCACCAGCAAAATGAAATACATTGTCTTCAGATATTCTGGTCCACCATCCCACACTACAAGCAATCTGGTGGAAAAGCCCAGCATTTCACAAACCTCCGTTATATTTCAAAAGAATGAATGTACAGGAAATAAGGGCAACTCTCATCTGGATTCTGATGTGAATGTGTGTTTCAAAGCAAGAGCTGTTTCAGCTGTCAGCCTCCTTGGGACAGATGTATTTACTCAGCTGCAAAAGGAGTGCTGTGTCACCAAACATCAGAAAGTGGTGGGAGTTTGAATTTCAACACAACAGGAATAATTTACCTCCTGAACAACAAGCTACTGCTACAAGTACCTGGCAGGGATAAGAAATGAAGACAGTTTCCTCTCCGTGTTATGAAAACTACACAGGAGGGCCTTTCCAAGGCTGTTTCACAAGAGCAGCAGCATAGCAAGCCCGCTCACCTCTTCAGGAGACCATTGCTAACAAGGCATGATGCAAACAAAGATGTTCAGCTTCCAATTGAGCAGGAAGCAATTTGCTCTGGCTGCTTCTCCACCACATCATCAAACACACTAACATTGCTTTTATCAAATGTGATTTTTCTCCCCCATTTGTGTTGCATTCAGTTCCCCAGACCTCAAGCACTCCAGCAACTTGCCTAAATTTTCTTTTGAGTACAGGAGACCAAACTTAAAGTTAAGCTGGATTTGAGCACTCAATGGGGGCTTTCAGTGTTTTAATGAACAAACAGCCTGTGAAGGGCTTGTTTATTACAGGGGCTGGCTGCTGCTCCGGTTAAGCAACTGGGAGATGACAATCAAATGTGAACTAGGAGAGGATTATTTTTCCTGCTTTCCAAAGAGATTACAGCTAGCAAAGCTCTCAGCAAGAATGAAGGACTTGAAGGATCAGGGCCTCAGTGTTAACCTTGGGCATATGGCACTAAAAGAAAGTTTCTGTGCTTATTTTCGCTTAGTACCGTCACCTCGGTGCACACGAGGTTAGGGAAGGTTCCAAGTGGCTCTAGTCACACATACAGCCGCTTCCCGAGCCGCACCGGTGACTCCGAGCGGTGACCGCAGCCTGGCCCTGCTCTCCTGGGACAGACCCAGCTCCGGGGGAGCGAACCGGCTTGTTCGGCAAACCCTGCTCGCAGGGGCCCGGGCGCTGCGTGGGTTCTCTCACCGCCCCGGGCGAGCGGGCTTTCCTTGGGGAGCGGAGGCAGCTCTGCCCTTCGACCCACACCCCGTCACTCGGCCGGCCACCGCCACCTACCGTCACTGTCAGCTCGCACCGCAAAACCTTTCACAAAAAACACGCGGGGAGCACCGCTTCCCACTGGAGACCACGGCGGGGCTCGGCACCTCCCGCTTCTATGGGCTCTTGCCCATTGTCGCACGGCGGGGACAGCCGAGGAGCAGCTCCCGGGGGTACCCCATGAGCCTTTCAAGGAAAGCCTGCCCGGACGCCGTTACCGCAGAGCAGGGCGCGGGTGTAAGGGGAAAAACAAAGACCCTCAAGCGCTGAGCTGCCCCGGTGCCCCCGGCCGGGCTGAGAGCAGGCTGGGGGCGGGCTGAGGGCAGTGTGAGGGCAGTGTGAGAGCAGGCTGGGGGTGGGCTTAGGGCAGTGTGAGCAGGCTGAGAGCAGGCTGGGGGTGGGCTTAGGGCAGTGTGAGGATGGGCTGAGAGCAGTGTGAGGGCGGGCATAGGGCAGTGTGAGGGCGGGCTGAGAGCGGTGTGAGGGCGGGCTTAGGGCAGTGTGAGGATGGGCTGAGGGCAGTGTGAGGGCGGGCTTAGGGCAGTGTGAGGATGGGCTGAGGGCAGTGTGAGGAGGGCAGTGTGAGGGCGGGCTGAGGGCGGTGTGAGGGGGGCTGAGGGCGGTGTGAGGGCGGCTGAGGCGCGGGCTGAGGGCGGTGTGAGCGCGGGCTGAGGGGTGTGAGGGCGGGCGTGTGAGGGCGGGCTGAGGGGATGTGAGGGCGGGCTGAGAGCGGTGTGGGGGCGGGCTGAGCGGTGTGAGGGCGGGCTGAGGGGCGGTGTGAGGGCGGGCTGAGAGCGGTGTGAGGGCGGGCTGAGGGCAGTGTGAGGGCGGGCTGAGGGGCGGTGTGAGGGCGGGCTGAGGGCGGTGTGAGCGCGGGCTGAGGGCGGGGCGGCGGGGAGGGCGGGACGGGCGGTGCGTACGCATGCGCAGTGCGGTGGCGGGAGGGGGGGATGATGGAGGTGGCGCGCGCCGGGCGCTCGGCGGGGCAGGCGCGCGAGGTGCTGGAGCGCTCGCGGCGGCGCGCGCCGAGCGCGGCCCCGGTCAGTGCCGTGCGCGCCCCCGCGGACACACACACATCGATATAAACATACAGATACATACACAGAGATATAGATACAGATATAGATACAGCTCCGTACGGGCCGCGGGCCCGCCCGGTGCCCCCGGGACAGCTCCGAGCACGCCGAGTGACCGCGAATGTCTCTCGTTGCAGGACCAAGACCGGGAGAGCCTCAATGCAGCCTTCGCTTCCATCGCGAGGATGATGAGAGAAGTCACGAGGGAATGCGAGGTGAGGGGTCAGCCCCGGACCCGTCCTAAAGGGGATGCTCGTGGTGTGCACTGCTTTTACTGCAAAAATTAGGGTTCAGGTTTGCTCGTTGCTCAGCCGGCGAGCCTGTGGTGCCTGCCGAGATGGGGAAATTTGGGGCGTTCAGCATCATGTGGCAGGGCACATCTCACCGGTGCTGCCTGATCAACACCACTATCCGCATTTTCTCCAGGCAGTACCAGCCCCGTACAAATTTTAGTAGGAGGTTTGTCCCTTTCTGGGTGGAGAGGCGGCATGGTTAGAGAGACGGAGATGACAGGCAACATCACAGAGTACATTGTGTCACAAGGTGTGGAACGTTTCTAGTGCTCCACAGTATCCCTGCTGGGGAATGGCAATGACACAGAGACCCTTTGTTGTCATCAGGGGAACGCGAGCCGCTCTTGCTGGCTGACAGCCTGTTCTGGGTGCTGGGAATAAGGGAGAGTAGGAATCTCGAGTGAAGAGATGCTTTGTGTCCCGTGTTTGTTTTGCATTTAGAGTTACCCCACCCAACACTGTTGCTGTTGTGATTTAACCCCGGCTAGCAACTGAGCACCACACAGCTCACATCCTCCCCTGGAGGGATGGAGCAAATAAAACTCGTGGGTTGAGATAAGAGCAGTTTATTAATTGAAACAAAGTAAAATGTGATCATACCAATGATAGTAAAAGTAATAAGGAAAAGGGGAGAGAGAAATAAAACCCAGGAAGAACAGGTGATGCACAATAGAGCTGCTCACCACCCACTGTCCAGTGTCCAGCCAGTCCCCAAATAGCAGTCACCCCCTGGACAACTCTCCCAGTTTATATAGACGACATTCCATCGTATGGAATTTGCTTTTGGCTAGTTTGGGTCAGCTGTCACAGCCCTGCTCCCTCCCAGCTCTTTGTGCACCTCCCCACTGGCAGAGCATGAGAAAAGCCTTTGACATAGGGTGAGAGCGACTCAACAACAACCAAAACATCAGTTTGTTATCCACACTGTGCTGCTAAATCCAAAACACAGCACTGTGCCAGCTGCTAGGAGGAAAACTCACTCTGTCCCAGACAAAACCAGGCCAGACTGGATTTGGGATGTTGCTGCTGGGTAAGGAGCGTGGGCTCAGCTCCTTGTTTGTGTTGAGTAGAAATGGAGAGGTACAGAGGCACAGCTGCACTGTTCTCCTTCTGGCTCTGCTGGCCTTGTGAACACAGCCCTGCAGCCCAGCTCCTGCACTGAAAGCTCAGAATTCCACTGCAGTTTGTGCCCTGGGATCTGTTATCCTAACACTGCCTGCAGGACTAATACAGAGCCTAAGTCTGCAACTAAATTTGAGAAAACAGTACTCCAGCACACCAAGGGATCAGCTCTGAAAGAACTCCTTTATCATTTCACAGCACTACGTAACCAGTTAATCCTAAAACAGCTGGGGCAGAATTGAGTTTTACACAAAATGAAACAAAGTGTGGGGAGACTCATCCTTATCAGCAACTTGGCAGTTCTGAGTTTACAGTTGGACTCTAAGGATGCCTTCCAACCTAAATTATCCCGTGGGTTTATCTTCTGCCCTGTTCAGAATACTGAAGTTGGAACAAGCAGTAGATAACTTCCACATTTATGCATCAGCCAAGACAATGCTGCTTCAGTCATTTCTGTAGAGAAGAAAAGTCATGAAAGGGAGGAATTGTCAGACCCATAAGTTCATGGATAAAGTTTACAAAGTGCAAATAAAAATTCACAGCTGAATATAAGCATTTAAGCACTTGAATGCAAACGATTGAAAGTGTAGTTTAAGGTGAGACTTTGGAGGTTACTAGGGGACCAAAATTTACCCATTTCTCACCAAAAGTTGGGTTTCATTTCTTTGCTCTGTGCCATCATGTAAAAGAGATGCTCTGTGAAGCATTTTGTGCCAGGTCAGAGCATTTGATGTATTTTGTAGCAACCAGATCTGGTGATTTGCACACAAGCTCAAGAAATAAAGCACAGCAGTAGGTTTGGAAATAAAAATGCTATTTGCCTTATTTTTGTTACATTTAGTCTTGACAGTAAGGGACAAGAAAAACAGAAGTGAAATAAGAGATATTTTGGATCTTTTTGGTCCCTGCGATCAAAAAGGTAACCTTGGGAGGAGTTCTGTGGTGACAACAGATGGCAGTAGAACTGTGCTCAAGAGTTTAATTTGCAGTGGGGAAGATGCCAGTACATCTGCAGTCGAACCACAAGAGGGCTGCTGTGGGCTTAGATCAGTTCTCAGAGATGCTGTGCAAATGCTGCCAGCCTTGAGGGCACTTCAGCTCCTTTACTGACTCATTTTTCAGTATTAATGTATTTGTTCTCTTAAGGACCCATAAACTGTGCCTTCTTCCAATAGGGCTTTTCTTGACCAGGCAGGCATTTCCAGAGTATTCCTTGTGACATTCTCATGAATTCAGTTCTGAGGTGTCAGAGTCCCTGCCCTACATACTGTGTCAGGAAACAGGCCTGTGATAGTCCTGCAGCAGAAGGCAGGTGTCCTTTGGAGATACAGGCATCATTTTCACCCTCTCAGAGAGCAAACCAACCAATTAATACACAGCATCAATGTCTGTGTAGTTCCACTTTCAGCTGTAAATCTGCAGTAGCTGCAAGGGTAGTTTGGTGCCTCCCACGTGACATTTTATGTTTCTGTTGCTGTCCAGAAGTACTATAGTGATATGGCAGCCAACAAGTGCAAGGAGCATGAGATCAAACACTTCTGCAGATACCACGGCAAGCCAGTGGAACACAAGATGGATTGCACAGAAGAAGAGGTGAGTGGGTACTTCTGGTTCTGGTGGAAGGTTATTCTTTCCCTTCCCTTGCTGTGGGGCATTTGTTGCCCACCAGATGTCTGTGACACTCACACTCATACACATTATGGACTTAGAAAAACCTGGACTGATCCAAGCCTTTTGTTGGGCTGGGGGAAGGCAGAGTAACTTGTGGCACCAATCAGTGTCCTATCAGTCCTTTTGTGGAGGGGAAATTTTCATCCCCCTAAAGCATTGGCCTGGATTTGCCTTGTGTGCTGGATCATTAGAAAATAATTCTCTTTTTCTTTGCAGAGCACTGATAGTTCCACAGAACCCCGCCAAGCTCCAACTTACCAGGAACTTGTAAGTGTATGGAATACTCTGGTTTTAAGTGGAGGTATTTGCTAGCAATTCTTTTATCACTTTCAGTCAAGCTGGTTAAAAATTGGGACAGATCTGGAGACCTTGATGGCACAGAAGGTTAACCAGTGGTGCATTCACAATCAAAATATATGTATAGGCAGCCAAATGGGCATACAGAGACTTGCACAATTAGTTAGAAACCAGATTGTGGCATTCCTGCACTTGGCCCTCCCACAGGCTCTCTGAAGACTCCTGTTCCTCAAGGAGAAGAAAATTTAAAAAATAATGTTTTTATTTTTCAAAGCCTAACACCTCAGCAAATCAATTTCAGGAACTTCTAAGCCACAAAAGATGAGAAACAGGGCATCTGTACCACAGTATAAATTGGTGACAGCACCCTTGGTATAGGGAATGGGAATTCCCAGGTTTATATTCAAAACTGTCTAGGTTGGTAACTTTTTAGAAGACATAAATTACAGCACAGTGATTGCTTCCACTGACTGAAACATTAGCTGAAATACTTTGACATTACCTTAAATACCTTGAGTATGGCACGTGCTAATTTTTGTACTGACAGAAACATCTTACAGTTTGGTTCGCACTGCCCTCTATATATTTAGAAAAATCTTAGTACATTTTTATAGCAGCTGAAATGTAATTTGTTTTACCCAAATGCATTTTTTTGGGGGAAATCTAAGATGACTAACCAATAACATAGTTTTTTGGTTTTGTTTTTTTTTTTTAAAGCCCAGAAGACCTTCCAAAGACTTCTACATTGAAGTTTCTCCTGGCGTCTATTCTGTCACAGCCATCTCAGAGGACATGGTGCAAGAGACCCACGTAGTAGATGTCAATGCAGGACAAAGTATTGATTTAACTTTTGTTCTGTGATACTTGTTGTTTCCTGGCAATTGCAAGAATAAAATATGAGGCTCTTTGTAATGCATGTAATGAACTATAAATATCTTTTTCTTGTTAGCACTTTAATAACAGCTTCCTCTTTGGGACTCCATTTTTATGGCCTGTAGATTTGTTTTCTACTTAATGCAATTATATGCAGCCCACTTTGTACACTGATTTTTATAAATATTTGTACATTGTGTGCCTTTTAAATCCAATTATGTGACTGTGTAACTCCAGATTCTTCTGCTCTGAGCAATTAAAGATACAATCAGTGGAATAAAATACATGATCAGGCCTTTGTGATGACAACTTCTTTTGTGTTGTCTTCAGACAGAACCCCCATGTCACAGTGCTGAGCAGAGAGGGCAAGATCCATGTGGTAGAATATGGGTGCACTGATTTTAGAGCAGCTGGTTCACAAGCCACTCTCCTGTCTGTACTTTTATTAGGCTGGTAAAGTAATGAAATGCAAATGAAATTCACTACCTAGAAGCCCAACTCAGAAACATGCTGAAATGTGTGCTAGGTGTTCAGTCCAGGCACATGAGCTGTTGATTCAGGTCCTGTCTCTTTTCAGACCAGGCCAAACCCCTTTTCTGAGGGCTGTGAGGTACCCTAAATTATCCAATTTACTGCTCACAACTGCACACTGCAGCTTATGGCCAAGTTCATATGCTTTAAACATGAGCAGTGCCGCTAACAAAACTCCCCAGATGCTTCACTTTCCCAAAGGACCAGATTATTTAGAGTTACTGATGTGATCTATAGAGATCTGTCATCTCTTTGTAGCTGGTGGTATTAAGGTTTCAGTTCCTTTCCATCAGAATGTAAAAGTCAGTGGTTTGGATGCTGATCATTTTATTGTTTGTATTTACAGTAGCAGGTCCTTTAGCCTCTGGCTACTTCTGTGCTTTAATCCTGAAAAAAATACTTTCAGCTGTCAGCTTGTATTGTTTCTCCATTCCTCCTGGCTTTCTACAAACAGAAATTGCCTTGCTGAATTTCTCTGGCTCGCTCCAGAGAACTGTAGACAAATAGGAGGTTTATTGGACTCTTGCTGTGCATCTGTTCAGGCTTTTAGTGCTCATACCAGTTCATCTGATCTCCCCAGAATTGTAAAGGCAAGTCCAAATAGTTAGGAATTGATTGTAGTACTTGGGAATAAAGAATGAGGATGCTCAAATTTGATGTGAGTGAAAATAGAGTTGCTCAGTCATTAAAATTATATGGTCATCCATAAAGATATTCTACCAAGGCAGTACCTAAATCAGAACTTGATTTGCTGAATAAATAAAACACTGATACAGTAGAAGCAGTTTACCTGAAATTTCAGCCCCTGAATTTGATCAGTTGTCCTGAATTCTGGCTGATCATGTCTCTCTCTGTTGCAAGTGAGCTCTGACAGGGTCTGTAACATCAGGTTTGTCATCTCTAACACAAATCACTTCACATTTATCATCTGATGCTGCTTTGTATCTTTGTTCTTCCTGGAGGACAGAGAACAAAACCCTCAGAAGCCTGGTCTAAAAAAAAGCATCATTTTCTTTGATAACTGCTGCTTTCCTGGCTGTACCTCTGCCTCACACAGCTTTAATAATGCTCTGTTTTCTGTGCTGGTACAAACTTTACTGCTGGAACACACAACTTGACCAAAGGATTCTCAGAAACTGTTATGCTTTGATTGAAAACTTTTCTGCTTCAGAAGTCAGGAGGGTTTTGTTGGCTGCAGTGCGGGCACCTCTGAGAAGCCTGTCCTCTAACTCCACTTGTTTGCTGCAAGGCATTTCTGCTGCAGCCTGTATCAATATGATAAAACTGCTTCAGCTGTCTCAGAGCAGTAATGGATCTGGGTTTAAAAGCACCAAGGGCTGTTTTACAGGAACAAAAGTGTGTCATTACACCCTTCATTACCACATTGCATCCACTGCTGTGATTCCTGGTGCTGCTTTGGGGCTGGAATGAAACAATTCTGGATTCTTATTAGTTTTACCAAAAGGCAGCTCATGTCACCTCAGTGCACAGCTTTGACACTGCTGACACAGAGCATGCTTGCCTGGAGCTGCCTATTGGCCTGGAAATTCCTAGGAAATCAATTACAGAGGTGTGCAGTTACATAACTATGATTATTTAAACAATAAAGTAGAATAGAAGCAGAAAGTAGGAACCATACAGCTGATAAGTTGGCATCTGCTTAAAATGAATGAGTACAATTGGGAGAATACAAGATGTATTCCAGTATATTCTCTGTTCACCAAGACAAGTTATTAATGGATTCATCTCTAAACATGCAGGTTTAGAACATTTCAGGTTTTACTTTGCAGTCAGTTCACAGCAGCAAGAGCATGAAGGTACAAAGGAGCTAATATTTGATTTCATGTCTATAATTTATTAATTATACCCCTGATGCTCTTGTGCAGAGCACTGTTTCTGTTGATCCTGACACTCTCTCTCATCTTCCCCTTCTTCCTGTAAGTTTCTTTCTTCCTCATTTCTGTGTTTGCTTTTTTTAGCATTCGTGTTCTGATTATCTTTTTGTCAAGTTTTTCTAAAGCACGAGGGAAACCAGGTCTAAAAACCAGGGTAGTGATGTTGCTCCTAGCTGTGACACAGTTTGCTTTCTCTGTATCCTCCAGCTTCACAGCAGTGATCTGTTTAAACTGGTGGCTTCTGGTGAGGGAGAGAAGAAATTCAGTAAAGATTGTTTGCTGAAGAATCTGCTTTTATCTCTCAGAGACAGATTGTGACAATCAGAATCTGCCTGGCACCTTTCCATGGGTTCAACATAGGACTTCACTGGATGTCAATGGGCATTTGGCAGGTTTCTTAGTTGAAATCTTCATTATCCAATGCTCACATGCCTACTGACAATTGTTTCCATGTTACCCAGTAGCTTCAGCCCTTCCTTAAGGCTTGGGGATTTTTGGTTTGGTTTCTTTAGTGGAGAACTTTCCTGCCTGTCACAAACCTGCTGCATGGCCTCAGGAAGCAGTTCAGTCACAATGTATTTTTCTTGCCAGGTTCCAGACAGTTAACAAGAATATTTTTTTATATTCAAACAAACCTGCTTACATAACTACAGCATTAATACAGATTACCTTACCCTCAATGATGGCTTGAAATCTTGGTCTCCTAGGATTTCTTTCACTGTGAGTTGCCCTCTGGGGGTTTGCTCCATGGTTTCAAACATTTCACTCTGCTTAGTTGGGGCCACACTGGACGTGTCCCCAGTGGAGGTGGCTTTGGATTCCAGCTGGCCCTTTGTACATGGGCTGCTACAACTTCCAGGCCCTGGGAAGTAAAATTGTACCCAAGAGTGAAACCAGAACTGAAATGGAGAAACATTCATTTCAGAAGAGGCAAAAATGCACTTTAAACCTCAAAGGAATTATTTCAGGTTACTCTGCATGGATGAGTTATGCAGGTTAATGGAGATGTTAGCATCATAAAAGGCATAGGAAAATGACAGAAAACAGGGAGGAATATCTATGCTTCCAAATGAAATTAATTGTTCTGGTAGTTTGCCATGGGATGAGTTGCCAGAGGAAGAGGAAGCAGAAACATTGGGAAGGGGAAAGAATTGTCTCAGAGTCTGATATGCAAATTTACATTTATATTTATTAATACAAATAACCTGCAGGCAAAGTGGCTGCCCTGCCCAGGAGATTTTTGGTTTTGCTCCCTCTGACAGCTGCTTCCCTGTAGAGGTGTTAAAAGGTACCTGAATTACTGGGATGGGACTTGTGGTGGCTTCTTTTCCAGTATTTTCCCTCAGGTCTTGCAGCATCCTTTAGCCTGAGTTTTTCAGGACACCAGGAGACTGTGTTAGCAGCACTCTTAGTGGGGGATGGCTTCAGGTCCCACTCTGAACCAGAAGAGGGGGAAGATGTTGCAAGAGCTGCAGCTTCTCCTTGTTTTGTGCCTTTCAGTTCTAGAAGGCATGGTGAGGGCTCACTGCTGGACTCTGCCTCTCCAGATTTGTCCTGGAACATCAGAGGCCTGGAGGGAAGAGGCCACCAGGCAGCAGCACAGGGGTGGCAGCAGCAGATGCACCTCACACAGGCTGATGAACAGCAGAAACCACCAGCACAGAGATGCTGGAAATGTGGCCAGCAGGGAGAGCAGAGCAAGCAGGGCTTGGCAAGGCCACACACAGCACAAACAGGAATCAGGGCTGCCTTAGGAAAAATACAAGAGTTGGTATCCTGGCTTGGTCTGGGCTTGACCCTGCTGGTGAAGGGCATGTGGATCATGTCCACAGTCCTCTCCCACAGGCCAGGAGGGATCCACAGAGCCATGCCACGGGGCAGCTTCACTTGCTTGTCATTCCAGAACTGCACTGTGATTTCTTCATCTTCCGAGGCTGGTGAGAGAAAAAGCAAGCAGCCTTAAGCAGCCTGGGCAGTGCACACAGACAGTCAGGCTTTGCAGCTTCGTGCACTTTCTGCTCCTGTCAAGGGGCAGGATCAGCTCTTGCCCCTCTAACACCTCACAGTGTCACAGAGGTGAGTGGGCAGCCTGGACACCATCATTAAAACAACAGGCCTGGCAGCATCTTCCCTCCCAGTTTGTCATCAGATGAACAAGAGAAACATGACAGTAATTTTTGTTGTTGCTGCCAAAGTTAGCAGTGCCGCTCTGAGAATAGTATTTGGGTAAGTCAGTGGAGCTTGACTGTCAGACACAGGGAAAAATGTATGAGCTGTTGAAATCTCCTACGTCTGGGTGATAAAATCACCCCCAGATGCACCATTTGGTACAAATGTGAGCATTTAAGCTGAGATGAATGCTTCCTGGAAGTTGTCTCATCATGAAAAGGCCACAATCCTGCACAGGCAGACACAGCTTTGTCCCAGCTGCACCCACAGACACGGATGATGACATTTTTATGGGTCACAACTTCCTTAGGGTCAGCCTGCGAGATTGCACACACACATCCATCAGCAATCCTATCAGTTCCTGCAAGCAGTACTAAGCTGCAGTCTGTGCTCTGGTATTTCCCTGGTTAATCCTGCCAGCCCCACTGGTGCTCCAGAGGAATGAGAGGAGGAAGAGGGCAGCACTTTCCTCACCTCGTAGGGGATCCCTGGTCTCAATGCCAGTGAGGACAGTCCCTGGGCCATACCTGGCCCTGTCTGGCTCCCAGGGTGCCAGCACTCTGTCTCCAGGGAGCAGGGAGTGCCTCATCCCCTTCACATACTCCAGGATGTCATCCTTTGCTGTTTTCTGCACCCACACTGGGTGCCTTCCACGTGACACAAGTGGTTTGGCAAACTCCACCAGGAACGTGCCTCTTTCACTCTGTTACCAGGAACAAAAGAACAATTACACTGAAAACCAGTCCATAATGAGCCAGGTAATGCAACTTTCACTGGGAGACCATCCTGTGCCTGTATGACTGGGCCGACACAAGCCTGAACAGCAGGTGAGGAGTGTGTGGTGTCAGTTCAGCATTGAGACAGCCAGAAAAAGCTCTGTGAGGCTCACCAGAAAGCAGCATGAGGGAAGCACGAGCTCAGATTCTCTGCCACCAGGATCTGAGTTTTCTTTCCCAAGAGAAAAAGCTATAGACAAGCTATATACATGGTTTGTATTTCACAAACCATGCTGTGTGTGCCAAGGAGCAAGGGGCACTGAAGCCATTCAGATCTGTTGTTCAGCCATGCCCAAGTCTTTCCTCATCACAAACAACACCAAGCCCTGCTTCTTGGGAGGGTTGTTGGGCATTTTTATTTACTTTTATATTAAGGCCTTTCCATCAACAAAGAGAGGAGGCACTTCCCTGCTCTTGAGAAAGAACAAGCTCCTTTTTGTGTGAAGTTTGAAGTGCCAACAAACCAGTGAATTAAAGCTTTAACGGATCTTTCTGGAAAGGCCCTGAGCCTTTGGTCCATGTCTGACTCAAGCTGGATGTGTGTACACAAAACACAACCCCTTTTCCTGTGCTGTTGGTGGTTCTGTGAGCACACACAACAACAAGCATCACCCACAGGGCTGGCTGAGCCTGGACCAGCACAGGGCTGCTCAAGCACCTGCTCTCCTGGTCTCCAGTCTCATCAGCTGAACGAAAAACTCAGCTCAGGTGGTGTGTGAGGACTGCTCCCTGTCACACACCCCCCCAGGTACCACACAGCAACCATCACTCACCTCTAGCTCCTCTTTCACTGTTCCCTGGTAATAAAATCCATCCTGTTCCCCTCTCACCAGCACAGGCATGTTGCTGTCTGTGCCCTCTGGTCCCCCCAGCCTCTTCCAGGCTGGGCCAGGGGAGGGCAGGCAGTGGCCGATCCAGTGGCACCTCAAGGAAAAGAAAAAGGGTCAGCCCTGAAAGAAACAGATTCTGTAGGTCGTGAAAAAAAATAATCTTGTAAGATTTAAGAACTGGAACACTCCACCTCATTTTGCAGCACTCCCACAGGCCAAATTGTGTGGGGAGAAACAGAAAACTTGCTTGTGCTGGGATAATTCCTTGATCTTGGGAAAAACACACAGTGCCTGCTTTTACTGGGATTTCTTTGCTTTGGGGTTGCAGGGAGTGAGGCAGGAGCGTGCTGGAATCCTGGGCCAGCATTACCTGCACCAGTCCCTTTGCTGTTTGCCTTTGGATCAGGAGAAAGGATCCACTCCAGAGTGCTAGAGCTGCTGCTTTACTCCAGAGCACTCAGGGAACAGCTAAGCAGAGAAATAAACAACAAAGCTGCTGGTTGGTGACAGGTTCTGCTTCAAAACTGGGGAAATAATCCCCTGTCACAAAGCTTTAGAAACATTTCATGGAAGATGACTGCTAGTGCAAGATGCTTTTGTTTATCCCAATAATATTAAAGGAATGTTTCTCTGATGGGAGGCTTACTCAGGCTTTGCTCTTCATAATCTCCAAGGTAGCAAATGGCTTTAGTTAATACATCTAAAAAACTGCCAGTGCAAGGGTGGGAAAGCTCGAATGGTGCTCACACTGCTAATTTATTAATCTGACACACCAGCCTGGTTTATGCTATCAGATACCACAGAAAAAAACAAATCACAGACTTAAACAGGAACTTGATTTTACCTCTGGGGATGGAGGGGCTCAGTGATCCAGGCAGGATACAGGACAAAGGAGCTCCTGCAGCAGGGGTTAGCTGTGGATGTGAGCCTGGAACATGAGAACTTGTCCAGAGCTGGCCTCACACTGCAGTACCTGTGAGCCCTGGGCAGGGACCCTTCCAAACCAGCCATTCCTGGAAAAGCTGCTGCCTGCAGGACTCAGTGGTGATCTGTGGCAAGAAAAGAGATAAGGTGCTGGCATTTCTAACATCAGCAGGTGCTGTCCAGTGTACCGCAAGAACCCAGTAATTATGATCAATAGTTTATTCTTTTTTTGTTTAAAAACACTGAATTCAAAATGTTCACATCACTGACCTCAGTGATCTTCACTCACCCAAATCCTAACCTGGCAGAGGGGCAGAAACACCCTAGGAAACTATAAATGCTGTGAAAATAATAACTTTCACCTCCCTCCAGCATTTGTTTCCCTCTGTCACACCCAGCTCTCTTTTCTTATCCCTACACTCTTCCTTTAAAGCTTTCTTGCACACAAACCTTCTGTTTTTACAAGATGAGACAGAAATTACAGCTGAAGTTGACAAGCTGAATAAATGTGATAGGTTTTGAACTTGATGTTAGATCACATTTCCCTGTTATTTATTTACAGTGATGTATTCAGAGGAAATATTTTGATCTTTCAGCTGTCCTGTCATGTTTTATTAACAAGAGGATTATGACTTGCAAGAAGAAAGAATGGGATGCTCAGATGTGCCAAGTGATAACCATTCAGAGGCTGTCACAGTAAGATCAATGATGTGATGCTGTCTCCGATAAATTCAAAAGATGCAGCAGACAAGCTTCCATTAATTTCTTTCTTTTTAAATATTGCTCAGAAACTCTTAGGATAAAATTTGCATGGAAATTCAACAGCACATAAAATTTAAGTGCTTAATTTATTTTACAAAATGCAGTTTAAGCACTCATGTTTAGGTGACATTTTGTCTTTTACCTAAGAAATGAGAGCTGGAAGTCTTTTTTTATGGAGACTCCCAGATATACCTGTAATTTCAGAAAACTAGCACAGCAAACCCAGCAAGAAGAGGGGATTAACTGCTGGAAAACCCATCTTTAAGTCAGAAAACCAGCACAATATATCCACTTATTTCATGACTGCACAAACTCCTGCTATAAACCAAACCAAGATGGATGGCTTGCTTTCACAAAGAAAGGCAACCCCCACCTCTACATTAAAGCACATTTTAACACCATTCAGCTGAGAGCAGGGACCCCTATTTCTCCACAAAACAGTGCACTGGCAAAGGTAATAATGCTGTTTTTTTCTGGGTAACTCCAAGTACTTTGGCACAGCAATATTTCAAACTTACCAGCTATTGGCAACACCACATCTGGTCTGTTTGGATTTGGTCTGAGTGCAGAAATCTCCCCCTTCTGCCTGTTGGGCACAGGAAGCTTTTGCTGCCAGTGTTTCCCGGTTGCCATGGAGGTTGCCACAGCTGTTCCTGCCAGGGCTGGACATCCTGACCTTGCTGGTTAAAACCCAGCAGACCTCTGACTTCAGAGAGGAGCATTTGACTGCCACACATTTGCTCAATTTTCAGCTTTTACTCCACTCCTCTAGGTAGAAAAGGCATTTTAAGAGAGCTCAGTGTCCTCTAGACTTCTGTCAGTGATTGCAAGGCAAAAAAACAGCATCAAAGTTACAGCTCATCTTAAGGGAAATTAAAAAAAATCTTACCACCACAGGGTGTGACAGATAAATTGGTTTGAAATGTGCACAGAAGGGCTGAAGCCGAGACAAACCAAGGCCAAAGCACTTTACAACTTTCTCCTTTCACAGTAAGGGGGAAGCATTAATGAGCTCTAGCCCTCTCTAACGAAGTGCCTATCAAAAATAAGTCACACTATAATGTTTAATCTACCTGCTGGCCTCTGCTGAGGTCCCTAATTTTCACGTCCTCCTTAAAAGAAAGACAAAGAGTTGACATTTGTGGGTTGATTTTTTTTTTGTTGGTTGGTTTTTGTTTGTGGCTTTTTGGGTAGGGAGGTGCTTGGAATACTTAATTGTCTTTTTTTAACCACGTTTCAATGCACTGCTGTAAAAACAACATAATGGGGTGGGATGATGCAGTTAGGGACAAGGATACACCACTTGGGAAGCCTGTAACCATTTTTTTGTACATTCTGCTGCTCAGTTTACAAGCTCTCATGCTGTCAGCAGAATTATTTAGCATTCCCTTACACAGAGTAAATGTTAAGACACTTTAGTAGTTATGAGCCGAACTCTCATCATCATCTTCACACAACTCTGTAACATTTAACCAAAATCATCAGCAGTACAGAGGAACAGACAGGGAGGTTGGGGAAAACCACTCCAGACCTCAACCATTATCAAAGTCCCAAACAATTTCTCTTGCAGGATTATTTTTTATGCCCATGGCCAAAATCTTGCCAGCCCTTTTTATACTGAGTGTTGTGTAAGCAGTCCTAGTAAGTTTTAAGGTCACTGACATCTGTACAAGAATCCCATTTTCAATAGAAATCATGCAGAGTCCAAAGTTTTCAATGTGATTCAAATATTCACTAATAAGAAAATGATGGAACAGCACTTGCAGAACTTTATGCTCTTCCTGTGTTCAGTAACTGAGCTTCAGAGAGTTCCTATCCTCTTCTATTTTTCTCCCCTTTAAACAAAATTATCCTTTCTTTTGGCATCTAACAACACTCCTTGGAACCTTTAAAAAGGTCTTTAAAAAGAAACACAGGCAATTAGACTGAATATTTTAAGAACGTGCATGTGAGAGTAAACCAGTAACATTGGAGAAAATGAGAAGAATCTCAGTCCCATAAGTAGAAATATTTTATTTTAAAGCATGCAGGTTGTGATGATACACACAATCACTTCACACATAGAGGTGTTACATTTTTAGCTGGGTGACAAATTTAGAGCAGCATTCTGATTTTCATGAATTAACTTAGGTCACTGAGCTGAGATTGTCCCAGCTGTCTCTCTCATATGTGAGTGTGGTTACTCTGCAGCGTTACAGCTCTGGTGTGGGCTGGAGCTGACGTGTGCCACGATCTGCTCCTGGGAGGTGCCAGAACACACACGTCAGTAACACAGTGGCACTACACTCCCAGACAGGATATCTTTGGACTGCTTGGGAACACTTTAGGTCACTTTCAAAAGCTGGGTTTGTTTGTTAGAGGTGCTTGTTTTGGCTCCAGGACACCTTTTGCTGCCAGCACAGACTGCAGGTGCCTGATGTATTTTATGGCAGCACGCAGGGTCTCCACTTTGCTGAGCCTTTTCTGCAGGTACTCCTTGGGCAGGTGGAGCCTGAGCTTGGCGTAGCCCTCGTTCACACACCTCACACGCTGCCTCTCCCTTTCGTTCCTCTTCCTGATGAAAGCTGCCCCATAGGAGAACTCACTTCTGTGCACACTGGGATGGGGCACTGGGCAGGGGAAGGGGCAGGGCTCGCTGTAGAAGGTCTCTGTGAGGAGATGCTCTGACATGAAGGGAAGGAATGACAGATCCTCAGACAAAGGGACCTGGCTTGGTGCTTCTGGGCACATGTGGAATGTCACCAGAGGGTCTGCACAGAAAGGCCTGGCCAGCTGGATGTGCTGAGCCTCAGCACAGAGCAGGTTACAGCAGCTTTTGCCATCCATCAGGTTCTGCATTTTGCCTGGAAACACATCATTACAGAATACTTTAAAAAACTCACTGACACTCAGCCTTGCTGACATCTTCCAGGAGAAATTTTTTTAATGCATTTGTGACATTTCAGAATGGTGCTGGAAGATCAGGTAGAACAGACAACATCCCATTTGAAAAGTACAAGAAAGAGCAAGTCAGTCACACTGATTAAATTAATAATAATATAAAGCCACTAAAGTTTCCTAAAGGAAAGAGCACACAGTATCCTTTCACCTCAGCTTTAGAAATTAAGAGAATCTGCCTATATGTATTCCATAGGTCTGGCTTGCTCCAACTCCACCAAAACTCACAGGTCTACAGGCAACAAACAAACAAACAAATAAATAAATAAATAAAGCAGGCCAACATCTGAGGCATTCTCCCCACCCCCTTCCCCTTCCCCTCCCTGAAGAAAACTGAATCTACAATTCCAGTAAAAGACTCCCTACTCATACCAAAGAGCCTTCAAAGACAAACTGTTTTTCTCTCTATTCACTTGATGTCACATTCAATGTATCATCTTAATAAAATGGAAAACTTGTGCGGAGAGTGGATCTCAATCTTAAATCCACATCTGTCAGGTATTACATCCACTCATACAAAGATTTACAAGAAGTTTAGAGAATTTAGAAAAGAGAATTTCTACTAAATCTAACATCTCCTTGGGTTCTCACATTCCTTCCCCACTCACCTGCAGATTAAACACAAACATGCTAAATAATGCTAATACTAAACCCAATCCTACTGCTAGAGGGTTATGAAATAAACAGTTTATTAAAGGAAAAATGCATGTCCCAGTAACATAAACACAGTTGTTGGAGTCCTGCTGGGAACCTGGAAGCCAGACTGGCCTACCTACATTGTATTGTATATTTTGTACTACTCAAATCACCCTGATATGTTTATTACAAAGATAATCTTGCAGTGCTTTATAGAATGCAATGACTGTTACCTAATAGCTTCTTTAACTACATTTGAAATAAGCAATTAATTTTTAAAGAATCACTGTGAGCCCACCTCACAGACTGCAAGCAATACTTGCCTACACAGAATTGACCCAAAAACGCTCTTCCTCACCATCCACTTGTACATCCATACATTGCTGTCTAGAGCACTTAGGCTCCTCTAAAATGGAAACCACACCTGAACATTAAACTGAAACTCCTGGATTCCACACTCACAGAAATCCAGCAAAGCTTCAAATGTTCCAATCGTGGTCCCATAACGTAAAAGAGATTTATTAATCCTTCACAAGGATATGAGGATAATGCAATGTTTTCTGATGACTTCATACCTGCAACATTTATACAGAGAATTTTTACTTGGTATGGACCTGTTCTCACAACAAATTCCATGAAAATGCCTCTTTATGCAGAGTTTTCTCTTTTACTAATGCACATGGATTTCACATCAGAAATCCTGAGTGAAGAATTCATTTATAGCTGCTAGGCAGGCGTGGGAGACCCATGCATCTCAAACAGGTACTTCTAAAAGCATGAACACACATCCATTTCACATTAATGTGCACACAAAAAATTCAGAAGTGAATGCACCCTCTCCATAAAATGAAAATATAGACAGACTTTTCTACTTACACAGGTTGGGTTATTGCCTGGAAACTTCCTGCTGCTAATAACTTAAAAACAGGAAGGAAGAGAATTCTGCTACACAGCAAAAAAATCACTCCAGAGCAAGAAATCAAACCCGACACAACCCCTCAAGAAGAGATATTTGAGTATTTGTTGCTCAGAACTGACATTTCTGCTGTGTAACAGTGTTGGATAAAACAGTTACCTGCTGTCTCAACACCTGCACAAAGTGCAAAATGCAAGTGTGAGGAACATTTTCCTGTCAGACCAGAGACTCACCAATCTTCAGATGAAAGGAAAATCCAGGAAAACAAGGCGTGCTGTCTTAAGAGTGATGAATACCTGAAAATATCTGAATGATATTTAAAAAGAAAAGAAAGTTAATGTTCCATTTTTCTTATTAAATAAGAGACCACATAAAGCAGGATTCGTTTACAAAGTTATGAAAACACTGTCATAAATAGCTGGTATAAGTGATTTACAAGAACACTGATATTCAGTGAAGATCTGTGGCTAGATACAGCACCATGCAAGTCTCTTACCTGAATTTTGCAGCTCGTCCCACTGAGTCAATGATTGCTGCAATTTATAGTCAACTGACAGCATGCAAAGTAGCTTACAGTTAGATCTGCTCATTTCTGGTTGGGCTTTTCCACCCACACCACAGCTATGATGGCAACAAAACTTGGCACTGAGGGCTAGAAATTTTCAAACTGTTATTGAACCCATCCAGATCACCTGAAAATGTGTTTTTTTCACTTCCTGTTCGCATTGTGCTGCAGAAAATTCAAAGCAGTGTTTTCATTTACTGGCATTTTGTACTCTAATGTCTAAATAAAACAATCAGCTAGAATGTAGGTAAATATTCACCATCAAAGCATAAGCAAACTAATTTCCATAGCTTCATTTTAAACACAGAAAAACAGCATTTAGTTAGAAATTTTGTGATGGGTTTCTCTCCACTAGAGGTGAGGACACGTATTTTCAGTCAGCCTTGAAATTTAAACATTATACCTATAATTTTGGGAAATTCTTTTAGTGTCAAGTCTAATTCCATATAAAAGGTGAAGAGATATAAGAAGAGAAGATTTGTAAACAATGAGCCAACAGCAGCAGGACAAGTTTTGCTTAAAAACAGCATGGAATCTATAATGCAATGTATACAGATGCTGCATACATCAGTATACAGCTGTAGAGGTGCAACAAAATAGGATACCTATCTTCAAAATTCACACATTTTACAGGATTGGCACTTATTGATAAAGTATAACCACACAACAGAAATCCAAAACAAATCCAGTTTAGCTTCAAACTTTAAGACACTGTAAGGTTAGAAATACTTGTCCTACCAAAAGAGGTATATCCATTCAGTCCTGCTTCTTGTGACTGTCATCCATCAGGGAGAGAAAGCTTCGCCTTCTGCTGCCCCTGTGTGAGCCACAGTGCTGGATCCAACATCCCATTCCCAGGCCACCTTCAGGTCTCTGGGAAAGGCAGCCAAGAGGTAAAACAACTCCCAGGACCGGTAGACGTGGAAATATTCAACAAACAAGGCATGAATTCCACAAACAGGTTGCATTTTTCTCTTTAGTGGACTCCGAGTACCTCAGTGTCATAACCAGAAACCAAAGAGCACCAACTGAGCAACTTCCCACTTGTGTTGAACACAAAAATTGAACCCAGGTCTGACTTTTCTTGACCTGTCAATCCTTGTGTATTTTTTTTTTTATTTGCAGCAAGAATCTTGTGAATCCAATTCACCACCTGGTTTAAATCCTTCCAGATTAACTCCGTTCTGGAAGCCTACAGGACTGACATGAAAATAAAGCTCTGTATCTGCAGAAGAGCTCAGTGAGTGCAGATGTTGTTCTGGGGTAACTGTGTTTGCAGCCCTGACCTGGCAGAGCCACAAGCACAGGTACAGTCTATCCCCCAGGCATGGACTAAGCAGGCCAAAAGTGCCCCCAGAAACAGAATATTCTTCCATGTACCACCTCCTGCCACACCAGAACTGAAAACTGTCACACAGTAATGCAACTACGCATGAACAGCTACATCTGAGTCAGGGATTAAAAACTTCTTTCCATTAGCAATTTGCTGAGCCTTTCTTTACCTATCACTGAACAAGTATGTATTTCTATTCTCAAGCATGTTTAGAGAAGTGCTTTTAGAGATGGAATTTAATGAGGGAGAAAAATGATGACAAACTGATAATGCAGATCTGTTTTTCAAAAACCAGGTTTATCTTTAATTGTTACATTCCAAAGGGGATATATGAAAGTTAGAGTCATCCAGCAACTGTATAACCTCTGAAGAGAGATGAGTACAGAGTCACAGATAAAAAAATACACCTAACTCCCAAGATGACAGGTGCCAGAGAAAGTATGTGCCTCACACCATCAATCCAGACAAATGCAGGAAGATTTTTATAATAAATATTTCATCATATGCTAACTCCTGAGACTTTACCCATGAAAAGAAAGGGAAAGATTTTTTTCAGAGCTATCATACACCTACAATACATTAAGCTATTAAAGCAAAATAGAACAAAATGTCAACACTGTCTTGAATGTGCACTGCATTTGAATTTATCTACATCACAGTACTTGAAATATGCAGCTCCAGGAGTCAGTGTCCACTTGTGTTTTGCCTTAAATCTGCAGACATCACTTGCCATACAAGCATCTTGAAAGTACGAGTGCAAGAAACCAAATGATGAACACAGCCAGCAGGGTTTCATTCTCTGAGATCAAAACTACACTGCAAGACTTTGATTTCCAGTACCTAGCATCAATCAGCAGAAAATCCAGGTATATTTACAAAAGGTCTTTACATAAAGTGATTAGTGAGTTGTTAGTAATTACTGTGTTCCCAGGTACTTTTTAACCACATAAATAGTAAGAGAGAAATATATAGTTAAAAACCACCATAAAGTCACAACTGTAAATAATGTACCACAGTGACAACCCAAGGAATCTCAGGCTTGGTTTCCTTTTCAGTTCTGTTAGTAAAAGCCATTTGAAAACAAAGATTTAAGATTTTGGTTAACTAATCTTTTTAAACCGCTCCCACTCCACTACATCCGTTCAAACACTTCTTTAATTAATTCTTTTTAAATCAAAAACAAATCACTCAAGAAAACTCCTCTGGATTGGCAGGGTGAGGAAGACTTGTGTCAGCTGTTTGCAGTAGTGCACAAGGCTGGAGCTGCTGTTCTGAGCCCAGATTAGCTGAGCACGACGTGGCGGTCAAAGACGGACTTGCGCTGCTCCTGGACCTGCAGCTTCCAGCGCTGCTGCGCGTACTCCACCTTGTTCAGCACATTGGCGCGGCTCCGCGAGCGCGCCAGCACGTCGTGCGCGTTGGCAAAGGGCTGGTGGTCCTGCAAGGGCAAAAATCCACACTCACACCTCGGCACTTCCAGCTACAAGACTCTTGAGTTGTTCCATTCCACAGGATGCAGGGGTTGGTTTGGTTTTGTCTTTACCAAGCAAGTTTTGGAATTGTTGGAATCACTTCAAGATCATCGAGCCCAACCCATGCCCCAACACCTCCACTAAACCATGGCACCCAGTGCCACATCCAATCTTCTTTTAAACACATCCAGGGATGGTGACTCCACCATCTCCCCAGTATTTTACCACTCTTTCTGCAAAAACCTTTTTCCTAATATCCAGCCTGTATTCTCCCCTGGCAGCTTAAGGCTGTGTCCTCTTGTTCTGTCAGTCGCTGCCTGGAGAAAGAGACCAACCCCCACCTGACTACAGGCACCCTTCAGGAAGTTGTAGAGAGTGATAAGGTCACCTCTGAGTTTCCTTTTCTCCAGGCTAAACAACCCCAGCTCCCTCAGCTGCTCCTCACAGGGCTTGTGTTCCAAGCCCCTTCCCAGCCTTGTTGCCTCCTCTGGATGCACTCAAGCGTCTCCACGTCCTTCCTAAAGTGAGGGGCCCAGAACTGGACCCAGCACTCAAGGTGTGGCCTCAGCAGTGCCCAGCAGAGGGGGAGAATGACCTCCCTGGTCCTGCTGGCCACACCATTCCTGATCCAGGCCAGTACTTCAATTTCTCATTCACAGAACTTCCACAGTTTTCCCAAATACACACTGTACTTCATTCCCTTAGCAGCCCAGAGCAGAGCCAGGCATCCCCATGACTGTGGTGAAAGCACTTCCCAACTGAATTAGGGTCAGTTCCCTGCCAGGCAGCTCAGGATGGTCACACACAGCCTCTGTATCAGACCCACACACCCTGCTGTTTACCAAACCAAGCCTATTGTGCTGAGCTGTCTGAAGGCACAGTGTCAATACAGCTGTTTAAGTGACAGAGCTCAACAAGAACTGAGTGCTTGTTTAATGTTTACTCTGTGTTCTAACAGTACCTGCAAGGCTTTATTTTCTGCTGGCAAATACAGCCAGGTTATAAACAGTAAGAGTTGGAACTGAACTTCTTATTTGGCTCTCAAACTGTTTGGACAAAGTCATGCTGCTAAAGCTACATCAGAAAGCATCATCTATACAATGCATAACGAAAAATAATATAATTATGACCTGTATTAAATAACTGCCTTTTTATACCTACATTTCACTATTTTCTTTTTTCAGAACACTTTTGAAAATATCTACGTTCATGGATACTTTATTTGTGACATGACTGTGTAGAGCAGCTCAGTGACATTCCTAAGGGACCTTAAGTTCCGTTATGTTCACAGAACAGCTACAGCAAAACATGACATTGGTTAAGATGAATCCAGACTTCAAGGTAAATTCATTCTGCAATTACCCTGAACTCTGCCATGGGACTTATTCACTTCTACCACCTACAATCAAAAGACTAACTCACATTTGGAGGCATTAAGGTAATCTATCTAAGGTATAAATTTGCCTGAGGTATAGCATACAGCACAAGCTCAATTCAAGTAGGAGCTGCCCAATTTCCTATAAGAATTCACACAGAGGAAGAGTCATTCAAATACCTCCTTTAAAAAAAAAAAAAAGAACAACAAATCCTGAACCCAAAATCCTGCTAGAGGTGACTGGGAAAATCTTATGTTGTCAATACAAAAACAGTTGAAACATATCCACGTGTAAAACACAGGGAAGTTAAGAAACAGTGGACAACCATCAGCCATCTCCACTTAAAAAGGTGTTTCTGTTTGCTAAGGGGATAATTAAGGATTCAAAATTAAGCATTTTCCTAGATAATAGTTTTTTACCAGCTATGGTTTATGTACCTTGATTTCACAACAAAAATGTGTGACTGTTACCCAGTGCAGGAGATTGGAAAGGCCAGTGATGACAGGAAACCATGTCATTAATGGCCTACTCCCCCTCTTCTCCCAAAAAAACCTCTTCTGATCTGCTGGAATATACTGTCACATCTTGATTTCTGGCTGTAATACTAAGAAATTATTTCAGCATCCATCACTATTCTGCTTCATTACAGCAATTCCTTCTTGAAGTGTTAGCATCAAGAAACTAAACTGGAACAACAGAAGATGCAACCCTCATGCTTTCTTTTTGTAGAGAGCAATCTAAGCAGCAAGTACTTTGCATAAATGTGATCACTGGCAAGGCTGGATCATTAACTCTTAAAAAGCTGTACTCCTGAATCTTCTCACCTCCATTCCTACACAGTTTCTTCTCTGTGAAAACAATCTGTGCCTAGAGCTGGTGTAACTGAAGCAGTAGTCCCCTTACTACTTCCTAGTTTAGTGAAAAATGAAAGAGGCTTCACAGAAGTCACCACACAGCTTTCTTCCCCTCTTCCAGCAGGAAAAGCATTTACACTGCCTGGCAGAAAAAAGCTGCTCACCCCAAAGAATTATTTACCAACCAACCACCCCAATCTTTATGCTAACCCAAGACTCACCCCAATGTCCTCATCACTCTGTATGAGCTGTGAATGTCCCAGGAGACGCCTCTTCAGGATGGGCTCCACCAGGGTAAGGTACACCATGTAGAGAAGGAGCAGGCCCAAAATGGACAGGTATATGATGATTGTCACCTACAGAATGCAAGCACAGTTTAAGCCAAAACTGGGGCAATTCCCCCCCTGTCTCACAACAGCCAGCAAGGACCAAAAGATGTGTACAGGCAAAGTTTGATCTTTGGTGACTTAAAACTCAGAAAGAGAGGAAAACCAACAAACTACAACATGGTATTAAAAGGGTTTAAGGCAGTGAGACAGTGAGACCTTGCAAAGAATCTTATGCCATCCCTCTTAAAACAATTCAGTGTTATAAACCTCACTTACACCAAGACAAGTGTTCAGCCTGGCCACTAAACAGGTGACAAATTTAGGCATCACCCAGTGATCTCCCATTCTCTAGCACAGAGCTGCATTCAGCCACCAAGCAGGATAGGAAAGCAAAACAAAACACCAAATTTCTAAAATCCCAAAATAAAATAGTCTGTGTTATCAAAACCCAAAAGATATACTGCAGTCTAATCACACCAGTCCAGGCCTCAACAGGACAAGAGTGTGACAAGTACAGAAAACATCTGCTAGAAGAAACATGGATAAAGAAAATTTATAGTAGGAAAGTAAGGCAGCTGTGTAATGAGAGGCCTGCAAAAATAAGAAGGAAAACAAAGCCCAAATCTTGACAAAAATTCTTAGAACACTCAGAATTTTAGCAAGGTGTAAAGTGTGATCTCAAAAGTGGAGATCTTCAGTAAAGGGTCTTGGGTTCACTTCTTCAGCTGGAGTTTGATGCTATTGTTACTGCTCAAGATTGTGAACAACTACTGCAAAGAAAGTTACATTTTAGGCTGCCTTAGAAAAGTCTGCCCTTTAAAAATAGCATTTCTCTAAAAAACAACAGACATTTCCTAAACAGCTGAAGTCTTTAATATGTGCCAACAGAATCACACTGCTTACCTTAATTGTCACTGAACTTCTCTCCTCATATTTGCACTCACAACGTAAACAATAAGCTTCTACATCGGGCCCAGGGACAGGCATAGGCTCCACCACATGGAGACAGTCACTGAGGAAACACAGAAACTGCCCTGTCAGTTTACAGTTGCCTTTAGCTGGGCTGTTCCACTCTGCTGCATGAGCTGAGTAGCTCAGCTTGCTTAAGTTCAGATACAAATAAATCACTACACCGCAGTTGCTTCACCCAAATGAGAAATTCAGCTACTGACAAGCTGCTAAACAAGTTTTAAGATCTTTCTAACTCAACACAGTGTCTTCATTTTTCAGTGGAAAGTATTAAAGCTGTTAGCAGAACAAGTCCAAGGATATGAATCTAGCACAAATGCATCACTTGACACTGACATCGTAGAGAAAAGCAAATTCCAGCTACTAAATCCGCTTTTCTTTACCAAACTCAGAAGAGCATTATTCCATCCTTTCACTAGCTGAAGGGAGATTAGCCTGTCTCTGACATTCATGAAATGAATTTCTTTTTTCTTGTCATCACAAGGTACAGACATTGAAAAAAAAGAGGAAGTCAGATGGGCTGCTTCTCGAAGCAGCAAGACAGTGAAAAAAGAGCATTGAGCTTTCAGCAAAAGCATTTGAGTTGAAAGATTAACAAATATAAGTCAGGCCCCTGTGGGAAACCCTGGCTGACAAGATTATGGGTACTGTATTCCAGAGCAGTAAAATCCAGCTGCCCTGAGACAACTGCTTCCAACAACACCTTATGTAACATTGGTCCTTCTGCTGACTCAGGGTGTTATTCAGAGTTCAGACCCCCAGGGTCCCTACAGGGCACTGACAGAACCCAAATCCTGCTCCACCTTTCTCCTCGTTACCTCAGTGTTGGCACAGCCAGCAGCAGGCAGGGAAACAAAAGGCCTGAAGTGACAGCAGCAGCCTGGGACTCAACACTCCACTGGGCTAAATTACAGAGCTGCAAACACTCAGCCAGGCACCAGCTCATCCCTTCTGCCTTCTTTGTACTTCCCCTTCAGAGCTGCAACTGCTGAGTGCCACCTCTCAGCCTCTGGAGGGGAGTGCACGGTTCATTTTTCTCGTTTATGTGAAGGCAGAATTACATTCTCCTCTGTGCAAGAATGCAGCATTTAGGCTACAAATTCAAAAATCAAGACATAATCTCTGCAACTGCTATCCCTATGACTGAAAGCTTGCACCAATGCACTGCACAAGTAGAGTAGCAATCCTGTATGTTGCCTAAGTACAGTAGTAAATCTCTTACTGAGAAGATAAAAAACATTCATCTCAGTGATTTTTCTTCTCCAAATTGCTAGAAAGTGCAAAATCTACTGGAATCTCACAAAACTCCAGAAACAACAGTCCCTAAATGTTGGGATGGGTTTCAAGAGCAGAGCAAGCAAAGACAACACTCCCAGGTGCCAGTTCCAGCTTTGTGCTCCCTTGCCTTTACACCACTCCAAATCACTGAATTCAAAACACACCACTTTCTTCCCTAAGAAGAAAGTCTAAATAAACCATTAAACATGCAAGTAAGCAAACCAAAACAGAAGACAGGGCAAAAACTCTGGGGTTTAAGCCTTGTCTCTTGCTAGAGCTGAATTCTGGAGCACTTTTGAAAGAAAAGCTCCAGTAAGTTACGATAATGCTGGAGCCACCACAGGAGATTCACACGCAATCACTACAGAATAAGTTTTTACGTATTTCTACAAGTTTTACTTCTTAAATTATCATTTTGCATGTGTCACACACACTCACCAGTCCTTCTGAGAAACATTTTTGTTGTAGATGTGGCCTGAATGGTCCTTGTAAGGAGGGCAGATGCACTTGCAGCGGACATCCTCAGAGTTCTAAAAGTGAAGCAAACAACATGCTGAGGACAAGTTATCGTCAGTTATTGTATCAGTTATATTATCAGGGGTACAGAAAGCATTCTCCACATAATACTGGAAACATTCAACACAAACTACTTGCCAGTACCTTTGAACAGTCTCACTCAGGACTTCCTAAAAGTTTAAGAAGAGCCCTTCAGGATTACTAAGGCAGCAGAGCAATTTGTCAAGTAATGCTATTATTTGAGATAGAAACACATTCTTGAGGGGAAAAAAATGGACTTTAAGCTCATTCCCCTTTCTAAGAAAAACCACAAACGCAGAAATTGCTGATGTTGATGACTCAGTTGTTCAGTTTATGCAGACAGCTGCTTAACAGACACGGTGATGAGCTTAGAACGAATGAAATACTAAGATTATTTTAGCAAATAACAAGAGAAAAGGATAAACGTGGCTTCTCTAAAGTTCAATGCAATTTTTAGTGGCATGACAAAAGAATGTTGTGGACAAGTACTGGTAATGAACTTCTACACTGAACAGCGAAGTCAGAGTGGGCACAGATCAGCTGGAAAACCTCAACTGAGCTAGCACAGAATCACAGAAAGGTTGGGCTGGAAGGGACCTTAAAGATCACCCAGTTCCAACACCACTGCCACAGATGGATCAGCCACAGCTGCTCTGGGCAACCTCCACCAGTGCCCCACCACCCTCACAGGGAAGAATTTCTTCCTGTTACCCAATCTAAACCTGCCCTCTTTCAGTTTAAAACCACTCCCCACCGTAAGCAGTTCTACTCTTACAGCTTTCAGGTACTGCAATTAGCTCACCCAGGAGCCTCCTCTTCTCCAGACTAAACAACCCCACTTCCCTCAGCCTTTCCTCACAGGAGGGGAGCTCCAGCCCTGGGATCGCTTTCGTGGGCTGGCTCCAGCAGCTCCACATCCTTGCCGTGCTGGGGAACCAGCGCTGTGTGCAGGAGGGCAGGGTAAATACTCAGACTATACACCAAACCACTTCTGCCCTCGCCACAGAGAAATCAAACCGCTGATTACCATTAAAAAGGAGAGAATTCAGGCGCGCGGGCACTCTGCCTGCAGGACAGAGCGTGCTCCGTGCCCGTCACACAGAGCTGCGCTCACAGCCCCAGACATTAACCCAGCAGGGCCGGGAGCCGAGCGCTCGCACCCAGCGAGCCCGGGCAGCGACCGCGGAGCGCCGCACTGGAGCCGCGGCGGGCCCGGCCCAGCCCCGGCACCTCCGGGAACAGCAGCTCCATCCCCTCCCGCGGTTCTGTGTGACGGGGTCCCCACGGCAAAGCGACAACAACGGCCACGAGCTCAAGGCGAACGGAGGAACCGGGGCCGAGGCCGGGCCCTGCTCCGAGGCCGGGCCGGGCAGGGCAGCGCCCGCATCAAAACGCCGGCCCGGCTTTCCCCTAGAGCCGGCCGGGAAGGCAGATCGCCCCGCGGGAACCGAGCGGCGGAGGGAGGGAGGGAGGCAGGGAGGGCCCGGTACCGGCAGCACTACCGTGACCGCCCCCGCCCCGCTCCACTCACCTTGGCCTCGGCGCCCAGCCCCGCCAGCGCGGCCAGCAGCAGCAGCAGCAGCGAGCAGAGGCGCGCCCCGCGGGCCGCCATGTCGGGCCCAGCGCTCGGTGGCCGCTCTATCGCCGCTCTATCGCCGCTCTATCCCCCCGGCCGCCGCCGCCATCACTTCCGCCCGCCGCCGCCCTCACGTGGGGCGCCGTCCGCCCTGCTGGCGGCCCGAGCGGGAATGGCAGCGCCGCACCATGGTTCCGGGGCAGGGCCGGCCGGCACGACAATATCCCTGGAATCGTGGAATTGTGGAATCATCAGGGTTGGAAAAGACTTCCAAGGTCATCCAGTCCAACCACTGTAAGCAATGAACTACATCACTCAGCGCCAGATCCACAAGCCACTTGAACATCTCCAGGGACGGTGACTCCACCGCCTCCCTGGGCAACCTATCCCAACGCCTGACCACGCTGACTGTGAACATTTTTTCTAATATCTAATCCGAATATCCCCTGTCTGAGCTTAAGGCCATTTCCTCGTGTCGTCTCACTGCAGGCACGGCAGAAGAGAGCAGTCCCCACCTCACTTCACCTTCCTTTCAGGTACAGAGAGTGATGAGGGCTCCCCAAGGCCTCCTCCTCTCCAGGCCAAACAAACCCATTTCCCTCAGCCTCTCCTCACAGGCCATATTTGCCAAGTCTTTATTTTGTTACCCTTCTCTGGACACACTTTAGGATCAGCATGTCCTTTTTTCAGGGGTTAGGCTGACGGGCCTATAATTCCCCCTATTGGAATGGGTTAGAAGTGATGATTAGTACCACTGGAGCAGCACATAATCCAGTTTTTACACATCTGAACACACAGTAATATAAATCCTCATGCATTTTGTAGACAGCTGTTTCTCTAAGAAGACATTACTAAAACTCAACAATGTTGCCCATTTGCCATGTGATTGTTAATTATCCCCACCCAAACTAGGTGGAACTGGGAGGATCTCTAAGGCCCCTTCCAGCCAAAACCATTCTACAATTCAATCTTTCTCTGTCTAAACTCCCAAATAGAAAAACTGTGCATGGCCAAAAGCTGCTGTTTCTATCTCCCTCCCTCCCTCCCTCCCTCCCCAGCCCCCACTTGGTGGCTGGAATTTCATAATCCTTTAGATTCAGTAAACTTTTCAGCTGTGCTCATGTAAAACTATCAGGGCTTGAGACATCTTGGGAAAAGGAGCTCGAGTCACCATGGAAACACAAAACACCTTTATTTAAAATCCAGGGGAAATTGCCAGCAGAGTGCAATGAGCAGGTTCCAGCCTCAGCCAAACAATTTGTCTATTTAATGACAATTTGTCTGTTTAATGTATCTGCAGTGAAAGTGTTCTGAGGCGTGAAGGTGGCTCTGTGTTTTCCCCACCACCCACAGCCACAGTCTACGATGCTGATTGGAAAAAAAAGATTGGCTGCTGAGTGGAAAAACATGCTGAATCTTTGGGAAAACACGGATCACAGTTTGAGCTGAAGTAAACAACACACAGCTTCAGAGGCATCTCAAGAGTCTTTGCTTTTGGAAGAGTTTGGTGTAGGAAAAGAGAGCCTGATAAATTAAATTTTTAACCTGTTCAGAGAGGTCTGATATACACAGGTAATAAATCTGCTTTTATTGATTTTTATTTTTTTAAGTTTATTTATGTATTTTATTTATTTGTTATTTTATTATGTGGCTGAAGCAGCCTTTGGAACCTTCAAGCCCAGGCTTGGAACTTCCTCAAAAGCAGGAACAAAAAGGCATCACTGCCTTTGGAAGAGTTTGGTGTAGGAAAAGAGAACCTGATAAATTAATTTTTAACCCATTCACAGAGGTCTGATACACACAGGTAATAAATGTGCTTTTATTTGGGTGGCTGGGACAGCCTTTGGGACCTTCAAGCCATTCTTGGAGCTCCCTCAAAGGCAGGAACACCAAAAAAAAGGAACAGGAATTTGTGAGCCACAGGCTCTTGGTGCTGCAGGAGGTAAAGGTTACTTCTTCCAGAAGATGAGGCCATTCTTCCCCTAGAAAACAATAAGGAGTGATTAAATAAGCAAAGCTCCTGGATGTATTATTAAGAAGTTTCTGTCTTAATATTTAAATTTTTTTTCAGTTTTGTTTCAATTCATTTTTTAAATGTATTTGTCAGCACACCAGTACCAGAAGCAATACTGTTAAACTACAGTTTTAAAAAAGGAGAAAGACAGTTAAAAATTTCTAGAAAAGGTGATTTTAAAGAAATTATTAAATGAGTGCCATGACCATCATAGATTTTCAGCTTGCTAATCTTCCAGAAGGACTGAGGATGTGTTTCATCTTCAAGAGAGCTCACTCTCACTAGATAATTGGCAGAGTGTGAGCTTTAGAGGCATCACTGCCTTTGGAAGAGTTCAGTGTAGGAAAAGAGAACCTGATAAATTAATTTTTTAACCCATTCACAGAGGTCTGATACATGCAGGTAATAAATGTGTTTTTATTTGGGTGGCTGGAGCAGCCTTTGGGACCTTCAAGCCCATTCTTGGAGCTCCCTCAAAGGCAGGAACACCAAAAAAAAAGAAACAGGAATTTGTGAGCCACAGACTCTTGGTGCTGCAAGAGGTAAAGGTTACTTCTTCCAGAAGATGAGGCCATTCTTCCCCTAGAAAACAATAAGGAGTGATTAAATAAGCAAAGCTTCTGGATGAATTATTAAGTAAAGAGTTTCTGTCTTAACCTTTAGAGTTTTTTTCAGTTTTAATTAATTTTTTAATGTATTTTTCGGCACACCAGTATCAGAAACAACACCATTAAACTACAGTTTTTAAAAAAAGGGGGAAAGACAGCTAAAAAATGTATACAAAGGTTGATTTTAAGGAAATTATTAAATGACTGCCATAATAGATTTTCAGCTTGCTAATCTTCCAGAAGGGCTGAAGATGTGTTTCATCTTCAAGAGAGCTCACTCTCACTGGATTACTGGCAGTGTGAGCTTTAGAGGCTGCTCCCTGCACTGCAAACTGTGCCCTTACTGGACCAAACCTCTTTGTGTTAATGGAGCTGAGCTCTCCCATCCAGTTTGCTTTGTAAAAATAACACACACTCTGCTTTAACAACAAGATTTGTTTGAGGGTTGCAACCATGCACTGGTCTCTCTGAGCTAAACCTTGCACTTTGCTGTCAGGGTGCTGTGTTGAATTGGGATTTTTACAGTTTTGTAGCTGCTCTCATCTTTTGAAGAGAAATCTTCATCACTACTCACACGCCAAGTGCTCCCAGGAGCTGCTGGCAGTGCCTTTGATCACTGCTGGGGCACAGCCTGAGGCGGGCTTTTGGGAGCAAGAATGAGGCCTGTGGAATGAAAACACAGCACAGGCACTGAGCAGGGCAGCTGCTCCAGGGCCACGTCTTTCCTGCTCAGTCATCTCACAGAAATAGCTGATAAAGAGCTTTATATTTCCAGGCACTGTGTGTGCAGAGTGAGCTCCTGCATTTCCTTTCCTGCTGCAGGAGCCTTCCCAAAGTCACATCATGTCTGGAGCCAGGAGTGCATCGAGCTGTCTCTCTGCTGCTCCTTGGTGTGGTGCACTGATTCACGTGTGAATATGAGTATTTTTAAAGCTTTTTTCTGCAAATTACCTTTATGCTCTGTGGTAATTACACTGTGCTATGTCAAACCAGTGGTGTGGAGCTGCTTCACAGCTGAACAGGCTTTCTCTGCCACGGGCTGGATGTTCCTCAGGGCAAGTAGGGATAGATGCTATTTACCCTAGTTTAAATCATCCATACTATGGTTATTTTTTACTAATGCAAATTGCCGTCTTTTTATCTCAGTGCAGCCTATTCACATTCAGAACTTGCCTGGTTTCCCTTTGTTTTCCCAGCTGAGAAAAATCTTTTCATTATCAACAGTGATATAAAAGAAAAATCTGAGGTGATTATGTAAATAAGTGATTGGATCAGCACTTATTGCCAACATGGAAGTGGTGTGACATTTGCACAGAAGAAAAACAAAGTCAATGCAGATTCTTTTTTTTTGGTCTGTTCCCTATGCTCAGTTAAAATATTAAAATGATGGCAGCACTTGTCACAGCAGCCTTTACTTAGCAAAGAAACATGGGAAGAGATTGATTACAATATCAATTACAACAGTCAGTTGGTCTAGGCTAATGAGAAATTCACCTTTCAGCAGGCTGGTCATCAGCATCCATCTGAATATGTTCAGTCACTGGGTATGGCATCCCTTCAAATAAACAGCACAGTTTTTACTCATTAATTTCTGTTTGGGGCCAAAACCCCAATTGTACAGTTCCAGTCTAGCTGCTATTCTGGTCTTTGATCTCTGGAGAATACAAAGAGAAATCAATGCCAGTGGGCTGGATGGGGTACAATATTTTATTTTTACAATAAAAGCAAGCTCTCCAAATCTAGTTCATCTCAGGGCCCCAACACATTACAGTAATGCAATGTAATGGCTGATGGCTTCCTTCCATAACCCAGACATCATTTTGCAGTCTGCTGTCAGGAGTTACATAAAGCCTTTCACAGCAGAAATGCATGCACACGGAAAGGACAAACTGGGCAAACTGTTTGCCTCTGTATTTCTATATTTGTATTGATATTTATGATACAGAGCAAATGGAGGGAAGTGCTGAAAGAGCTGTGCATTTATTTTATCTTTCTGTCTCAATGAACCCACTCCTGACTTTTCTGCAGGCTGTGAGAATTCAAGGTCCCTCTCTGTTAATGCAAGGTCAGCCAGGGCTCTCACACACTGCAGTTTCAATTAGTGACATATGTCATACTCTTATCAGTGCAATTTCTGCTGCATGTCCCTTCCTTCAGCAAAGGACACACGCTGCAAAAACAAGGAACAGCAGCTTGTATCTCTAAGTCCACAACTCTGGCTTCATCCCTTGCAGCATGAAGAAAAGTTTCTGCATTTGTTTGTTTAGTTCAAAATTTATTAAATAAATAAATTCATTTATTTATTTAATAAATGCCCAGCAAGACCTCAGATGCCCTGCACGTATTGCTCGTGGGAGAGACAAGGTCAGTGCTGCTCCACACACTTTGTCTGCTGCTCCTTGTTCCAACCCAGAGAGCTTTTGCTAGAAGCACAGAGGCAAACATGCCCAAAAAGGAGCCACGCTTTCTCCCTCATGCAGAGTAATCCACTAGGATTACTCCAATAAATTCACGCCTCCTTTTTTATATTCTAAGGGATCAGCACGAGAAGTAAAGTCACTGCCAGCCATTTCATTCCAATTTTTGCTGCAGCCTGCATGGAAACACCACAGAGATAGGTTAAAGACAAGGTAAAATTATGTTTATGATACAACTCCAGACATTTTTGTGGCAGAGTTTACCATTACTTCCCACAAACCTGTTGCTAAGCAGGGGGGCTTTCAATAACCTCAACAAGAACACTTCGGTGCATTGGCTCCATTTTCTCTCCTTGCCTGCTATTCTGGTCACTTTTCCAAAGCAGGAATCAAGCAAGCCCTGGATGGCTGCAGGCCCCTCATTCACACTTTGGGGTGGAAAGGAAATGAGGAGTGTTCACTCAGCACTTGGCTGGCCTGGGTCAGCAGCAGCAGTGCAGTTACTCTGCAGATGCCTGCTTTAATTAGGAGATCTTTACTTTGCCAGCAGACCTGGGCAAGGCAAAATTAAATCTCGAAGGCAGTGAATTGCATTTTGCTCTGTTAGTCTTTTTTCTGTTAGCATTTTCAACCTTTGTCAGATCTTTTCTTACCTGTTGCATTGAATTCTACTTCCACTGGTCTCTGTGGTGCAACGTTAACAATATTCTTTTTCTCTTAGATACATATCCCTAATAAATTAAAGAACAGGAATCTCTGTATTCTTTTCTGTCCAGGAAACCATTGCTTGCCCCTAGCAACCACAGTATCACACCAAGTATTTCTTATAAAGAAAATCCCAGCAATTCTACAAACAGAGAAAGTAAGCTGCATTCAGAGACAACACCGTGCAAGGTGAGTCAGATACCTCAGATGACCACAAATATTGACTCTGGCAGTATTTTATATTCTGAGCTTGCCCACCGTGGTGATGTGCTCACTGACCAGGACCAACCCTTTGTCTGCTGCCATTGGCCATTGTGGATGCCAGATTCGAAGGCATTAAAATGTGCACAAAAATGGTGCAAAGTCTTCCACTCAAATCAGGAGTGACATCACTTTTGGACTCTGCATCTCGTTCAGCTTCAATCTGTGCTAGAACAGCCCGGGAGCTGGCTCTGCCAGCGCTGCAAACAGCATCGATTTTGTGCCCCGGCGCTGGCAGCGCTCGTGCGGAGGATGCGGAGCAGCGGATGCCCTACTTGCTGTGTTCCCATGACAACTCCCTGCAAAGCAGCTCCTGCCAGCTCCCCCCGGCTGTCTCATCGCTCCCAGGCTCCGACTTCCTGCCCAGACAACGCCTCTTGCTGTAATTACCAAAGCGCCTTTCCCAAGGAGGAAAGATCTGTTTGAAATAGCTGTGTTTTGATCGGCAGAGCAGAGGTATTAAGCTCTCCACAAGCCAGAATGGCTGGGTTTGGTTTGCCATTCATGCTGCACGCTGCTCCTCGGTGATGGAATCAGGAATGACTTGTGGGCTGGCTCCAGGACTGTATTCCTTTCTTCACTGGTGCTGCTTCTCCTTGTATGCTGAAGTGAATTAACATCTAGCAGCACTTCGAGTAACTCCTGATTTCACAGATGGCAAATTGCTTGGACTAATGTTTTGGGGAAAATAATCTGCTTTTCTTGGGGGTAAGCCTTGTCCTCTGTGCCTCCTGGCATTCCATGAGCAAAGCCTTGAGTTTAATCTAGCCAGCAGTTCTTCAGGCAAAATGAGCAGGAGCAGATGAGAAATATGGAGCATAAAGATGAGTTCAGGGCATTGAAGCTGGGTGGCAGAGGAGGAAAGTGGGATAAGTTTTCCTGCCTGCCAGTCCAGTGTAATGCTATAGTGAGGTAGAGGATTATATTTTCTTTTTTTTTTTTTTTTAAACATTTTTCCTGTACAGATTCTAAGCTTTTTGTTTGTCGACTGAGAGCTCAGTCTGTGGCTTTGGCTATACCACTCCCAATTGCTCAGTATTTGGGATGTATCCTCAGCGGATACACGTTGTCATCTGGCCAGGAGGGGACCAAAATTAGGCTTGATAACCAAAAAATGGCTGAGATCCTGACTAGAACTCACCAAAGGACCCTCAAAAGAACTCCTCCAGGACCACCCAACTGAGAGGAGCTTGCAGCTGAATTCTGACAAGGTTATCCCCTTTCTGCCACATGAACAGCTCTGTGACTGGGGAGTTCTCTGTCCTGGCACAGCCAAGGCCTTACTCAGGACAGGTTTTGTGAGGTGTGAGTGGCAGTGGCTCTCAGCACTGCACCTGAGGATGGTGCCAGGCCCAGAGGTGACAGCACATAACCCATCCTGGGCACTTGCCTCATCAGCAGCACCTGAACACACTGGGCTCTGGCTGAAGAGTTTTGCAGTGCAGCAAAGACTTAGAATAAAATCCACTGCACAAGCCAGCTACCCTGGTAGACAGAAAGCATTCTATGGGTTATTGAGCTCAGGATGTCCACTGGAGGACTGTCCATCCTGCTTCTGGGTGACCACAACACGCCTATTTTGCTTTGTTCCATTGTCCAGCCCAAGCATTTCTGTGACCGCAGCATCAGCCTGCACAGTGCCTTCCACTTAACTCAATTTCTGGCTCATTTGCTATTCCATTTTATTTGATCTGAGCCTTAAAGACCAAACCCCGTGTGCTGCAAATTACACAATGCCCATCCTTAACTTGGATGGCTTCAAGCAGGTGCTGAGGAACAATTAGATCACTGTCTGTGGAAGCTATTTAACTAAGAAAGAAAAGACAACTCTAAATAAGACAGATACAGAGAGAGTTCAAAACTTGCTCACACTGATAATGAAAATTAATCAAACATCATTAACAGTCTCCAGAGAGTTCAGTACATCATGTGCTTCTGAGATGTGCTTCTGGTTGTTCTCTGCTTGACAAGAGCACCCACTTCTCCCAGCTCAAGGGCAGGAAGGAGATTTACTGCCTCAATTAAAAGATTAAAATTTGGGGCCTTTTTCAGAGAGAGATGGGTGGCTTTCTTTGAAAGCCATTTGGGCCAGCCAGGATGTCTGGGGAGGTCAATAAATGCAGGCGATTCTACTAAATACACAGCCTTGCTTTTCTTCCCATAGAGTGGGACTTACCTGGAGACAATCAATTCTGAGCAGTGCTCCCTGGGAGGCTGTCTCTACACCAAAATGTGATGGGTGAGCAGCATATTCCATGCAAAAAGAGTTGTCAGGAGAGCTGATTACTAATACCAATCTCCTGAGGATTATTTTAGCACACAGTTAATACTACTGAAACCTCATGTCCTTCCTTTTGCCATCCTGCCTCTCTTTTTTCATTGTCTTGATTTTAGCTCTTCAGCCTCAAAAGCTGGACACTGAGTCCATTCCATTTGTATTGTGTTTAACACACTGGAGCCCTGGTTAGAGCTTTGGGCTTTACAATAAGTGAGTGTTTTGTTTGGGGTTTTGTGTTTGTGTCCCTTGGATCTGGTTGTTTACACACCACCACCACTTATGTTTATAGTTTGTTATTGTGGGAATTGTGGGGAACATGAATAACTGACCTTGAAGATGTGTCAGTTCAGGCTTTAAAATCAAGAGAAAAGGATCTAAAAGAGTGAAAGAAACTCAAAGTTTATGTTTGCACATGAACATGTAGTGATGCAGACCTGCAGCCCTCCCACTGACCTCACTGCAGTTGTGGCAGCTCACAGTGCCAGGGATGGGGCTGTGCCTTGGGGATGACCCTTGGGACTGACCCACTGACCTCCCTGCAGCTGTGGCAGCTCACAGTGCCAGGGATGGGGCTGTGCCTCTGCTGCATGAGTTACCTGTGACCCTCAGGAACAACCAGGACACATTTTTCTCCTAAAGCAATAAGAGGTGCGTCTGGATCACCTTAACTTGATTTGGGATGGTGGAGAGGGGAAGTGCAGGGAGGGCAGCTGATGTGGGCTCGTTGGCATCAGTGTCTTCTAATACAATTTTTAAATGAGAGCATCCTATTGACTCCCTTTGCACAGACCACAGTGATTCGCTGTGCTGGAGCTTCCTCCAAGCAGCTTTTTTGCAGCTGCCACTGTGCTCAGATGCTTTCTGGATAGGTACAGGTGAACCCAGGAGGCATTTCCTAGCTTTTAGAACATTGACTAGGACCATAAGAGAGATGTCCCCTCTGAGACACGTCCCAGCCCTCACAGCTAAACCTGAGATCTTCACTCACTGCTTCATTGGGAGTCACTGAACAGGGCACTGGAAGGTGGCTTGTGACTTTAATATCACAGCAAGAGGAAGGAGATGCTGGGCAGAAGCTTTCTTGCACCAAAATGTGGTCTCAGTAGAAGCAAATTTAACCAGGAGAATGCTAAGCTGTAAATGCCAAGTTAATTAGTCCTCATGCATAATTTGTTTTTAAAAATATGCTGTCATCTCCTCCTGAAGGAACAGGAGCCCATTTTCCCTTCTGTTAGCTTTAAAAGTCAATCTGACAAATGCCATTGGAGTCTAAACCAAGAAGCATCATGATGCTTTCAGTAGAGAGGCTCTCTGTGAGTAGGAGCTTAAAATCCACAGATTTCCTCTCTAAGCCTGCCAAAGCAGAAGGCTGAACACCCTTCCCAGGGCACCTCTCACAGCAGACCCACTTCACTGGATTCTCATATGACTGCACTGTTGAGTCCCAGTTTCTTTGTTACACCAGCTCCAAGCCACATCCACATTTTGCCCAGTTATGGTTTTCTTCTACCCCCCAGCAACCAAAAAGGCAAAGTCCTGATCATTTTTCATGTGTCCTCTACTGGTCTGGAAAAACCCAGATCACTGGGCTGCAACTCATTCATCCCCAGCTTTGTCTTCCACCCAGGGATTTTGGAATGGTTTTTTGATTTGTGATCTAAGAAAGACCAATGACTAAGTCCCAATTACATTTTGATTTTCAAATTAATAGCCAGTGCTGCCTGGTGTTGCACAGTTTCTCTTTGCCCCTGCTCTCCATGACTCAGTGTGTTTTGCATCTGTCAAGTATCTGATCTCTCCATGTGATCTTGTTTGTGGAGGGACACAGGACTGAGATTTCCAGCAACACTTTAAAATATATTGGTTTTCTCGTTGAGAGGTACTTTGCCCTGCTTACCTTCTCCTTACAGCAGAGAGAGTTTTTAGGTGACTGGATCAAGGTCTCCCTCCCCAGTCTTCCTCTCTTAGTGCTTCATCCCTTGGTAGGAGCATCTGTTGCCTTTTTTGTGGCACCAAGCCAGGTCACCAGTTTTCTGCAGCCCCTGTGTAACCCCTAAGGCTGCTGCCAGCAAGGACACAGGGACATTTCAGCCACAGTCGCTGCACTCAGCCCAGAGGCGAGCATGACCTGCTGGGTACCACAGCACAGGAGCTGTGCCAGCCCCACAGGCAGTGAAACCCTAGAGACACCTTGGAGTGTTGGGTAGTGATTTTCACACCCGCATAGTTCCGCGGGAGGGAGGAGGTTGTTTCTCTGAGAAAAGAGAAGTGAGAGGAGGTAAACAGTAAATCACCACTGTCCAGGGGGAACAGGTGGAGACAAAAGGGGCTGGAACAGCATTAAGAGCTCCCCACCTTCAGCAGATCACAGAATCACGAGGTTGGAAGAGGCCTCCAAGATCATGGATTCCAACCCATGCCCCAACACCTCCACTAAACCATGGCACCGAGTGCCACATCCAATCTTTTTTTAAACATCCAGGGATGGTGACTCCACCACCTCCCCGGGCAGACAGTTCCAGTATTTTACCACTTTTTCCATAAAAAACTTTTTCCTAGTATCTAATCTGTATTTCCCCTGGCATAGATCCCTCAGCTGTGTCTGGATGCCGGGCGGGTTTACGGTTGGTGAGCTCACAGCTTTGCACCGCTTCCCCTTGTGCGATTCCCTTTTCTGGGAAATCCAAGAGCTTCTCCCTGCAGGGGCAGCCCTGAGCATCGATCCTGCCACATCCAAACAGTAGAGAAAGTCCCTGCAGCTTCCCCATCCCAGTTCTCCTGCTGCCATGGCTTCCTCTTATTCCTAAACTCCTGGTATTTTTAGGTTCGACTGCCTTCACACCCACTTTGGGAGCGATGAAATCTCATCCTGGGGAAATGGTTGCAGCACCACTCTGGTCACAAAATAATTTAATCAATTGCCTTTGCAGCAAAGCTGTCTCTGGTGAAATGTCACTGATACCTGCAGTGACATCTCCAGAGCCTGCAGCCTTTTGTTAGCCATGTGATCCTTAACAGAGGAGAAGGAGGAGGAGACCAGCACAGGGCTGAGCTTCTGCCAGCAGCATGGAAAAGAGAAAAGAGGAATCTCAGCTTAGCAAAAGGAACAGAATTTCCGTTGATGGGAATCTGATGCTTCACCTCCTTCTATTAAGCAGCAGGTGATAAAGCAATACAGACCTCAGCTGATGCTTGTCCCATAAAATAAACCCAGCAATACACAGCCCCAAGACATATGTTTATACAGAAATAAGTCATCAAGTTACTTGCTTCTGAGACATAAGAATTAGATTTGTTTTCACAACATGGTGAGCATCATTTCATCATTAGCTATGGAAAAGCCCATAAAAAGGACCTCCCTGGAGAGCTATTAAATAACAGATCACCCTGGAGATAACTGTGAAGAGACACCCCAGCAGGTCTCCTCTAATCAGCTGCTCTGCTGGTAGAGGTGATGAAAAAATAGTTGGTGAATCTCAGCAGGACCCAAAATGCTTGTGAATGATGGCTGTGGGGCTACTCCTGGCTTGCCGCTGCAGAGTGGCCAGCCCAGAAGGAGTTGAGTAGCAAATGCGGTGGAATGTGTTGGGATTGTGGGGTGAGCCCCACTCTGCAGCCCCAGGGTGCTCCTCTGCTGCTGCCTGCCCACATGCACTGGGATTAATCACTTACCATGAAATACAGACATGAACTGGGAGCCTGACAGCCACTCTGCACCAGATCTCCAGGTCTCTACAATTTTCAGTGAGTGTTGATGCCTTAGCCACAAGTGCCCAAGCATCAAGATCCTGCATGTTCCACCAGATTTTGAAGCTCTGCAGTGAGTCACTAAGGTTCTGTTTAATGTCTTCTTCTTCTTCTTCTTTATGTGCTTTGTCTCAGCTTTAGGCATGACCAAAATGAAGACAAGGCGTGGTCTTGGAGGGAGCAAAGGTGTTTTGTCCCACCACATTCTGCTGACCACACTCTGCATAAGGGACAGTGCTTTGGCCAAGGAGCAGCTGCCTCCCTTTCCCTGAGGCTGCTCGGGAAGGGAGCTGTGCTTGCTCTCACCTGTGAGGTGTTCATGTGCAGCATTAACCAGCTGGGGAATAAAACATTCAACAAAACCCCCTCCCACCCCAGAGGCTTCTCAGAATATCCTCTCACAGCTGGCTCTTTGTCTCCTGAGCCACCTCTGAAGGGCCACCAGCTCCAGAGCTGCAGAAGGAATGGAGTTTTACCCATTGATTTTCCATTTGTGTGCTGGGACTCTGCTCTCCAGCATCAGGAATAGTCTGAGTAAATCTAGAAACCTCTAGCAGCTCCAGGAAGCACGAGACATTATTTTTGCCTGTACTGCTGGAGCCTGGTTTCTTTCCACTCCCAGAGAAAGTGCCAGCCCCCTTTCCTTAACAGAGATCTGCACTGAAAACAAACAAACAAACAAAAAAAAAAACATATCCTGCATACAAGCAAATAAACAGCAATAACAGTATAACTTTATTTAGATTTAATTGGACATTCAGCACAGTAATATGCACAGAAAGAAAAGAAGTACCAAAATACCAAACTCATAGCATATAAAATAATCAAGTATATTCCATGTTTAGTGAAATATTTCTACAACACGTCAGTGTGGCTACCCTGGGCAGCCCAACCCTGTAAATATATATATTTATATTTATAGCTGTGTTATATAAAATACTGTATGTAGAGAAAGCACTGAAACTTATCACCAAAATAGAAAATAGCTCAAAATACAGATAGTTCAGGTTTGCTGGATATACCCAATATTGAAAAGAGGAGATAAAGCTCCAGCTGAGATGCTCTGGCATGGGATGGCAGGGGTGGGCACACCCTGGATCAGCTGGCAGGAGCCTGGCTGCCAGGGGGTGACAGAACTTTCAGGTTCTCATCCACAACAATCAAAATGTTTCTGAAGTGGGAATGCCGTCGGTGCTTGTGGCTGCTGCCAGGGCCAAAGAGCTTTTGCCAAACCCCTAAAGGATCCAGCTGCAGGAGATGCATGACATCACAAGGACATTATTCTGAATTTCAAAGCCACCTCTTCAGCAGATGACAGAAAAGAATTCCCACTGGGTTTGGAAAACTCAAAAAGCTGTGTTTGTGCGAGGCCAGGCTCTCCCAGGCAGCTGCTCCAGGACAGTGATACCAAAGGAAATGCTTGACCTGCCAAAAACCCCACCTCCCCTGAGGGTCACCCAGCTTTGCACTTAAGAACCCAGGCAATTTGGAGACAGATATAAAAAAATATAGCATTTCTGGCAGCAGCACTGGAGTCAATAACCTGCACCAGATGTGACCCGGGTGCTGCAGGGGCTCCAGACTGGGATGGGCACAGGTCCTGGTGGCAGGGGCAACCAGGGGCACTGCATCTGCTGCTTTCCAGACACTTTTGTGCTTGCTTGTTGCTTTTTGGCCTTGTAAAATGATTGATTTAGCTGACTGCCCCCACAGGAAAGCAGCCAAGACTTGCCCAGAGGATCCCTCCTCTGAGGTTTTCAAGCCCAAGCACTGAGGCCAACCCCACAGCAAGCTGGGAGCTGAGGGAGATCAGCCTGAGAGCTCTCCCAAACCCTGCTCCTGTGCTTCTGCCACTGTAGAGAAACCTACAAGCCCATTAATAATCCTGCAATTGCTCTTTCTCATCAAGCCAACAGTTGCATCTCTAATTACATGGCAACAATGCTATGCTAACAGGATGAGCTGTAATTCCTGGGTGGTATTAATGGTATTTTACTCCGAGTGACTTCCTGGTAATGGCCATTTGAATGTGGCAATATCAATTAAGTGAATATAAATGCTTTGCCCCTGGAAAAATCATTAATAAAAATCTCATTCTGATAGCCTCTAATCACAGCTAAGTACAATTACTCGTGCGAGGCCACTATAAAAAGTGTTTTTCTCATCAGAATAAATTCATAAGGTTTTCCCACCCATTTGTAATAAAGAGGACACCATATAGAAAAGTCCAGAAAATAAGCATATGTTTGTTTCTCAAAACCCATAGATAAACATGACAATATCTCTAAATTACTGGCTACAAACAAGGTTTCATTTAGCTCTACTCAAGCTGTAGCCTGGTATAAATGTTCTCAAAGCAGCACATTGCTGTTTCATCTGGAACAGCTGCACAGGATTTCTTTGATATCGAGCTCTTGTGCGGGGAACGGCATTTCAATTTCTCTTTATGCCTCCAAACTGCTGAAACTGGAAGGAAAAGACATTTAGTAGAACAGGTCTTTTTCATGAAAAACAAAAATAAAATAAAAGCAGCATAATTTGGCCTTGAAAGCAGTGCCTAGAAATAATTTATCACTGCAGTGGTGACAGAACCACGCTGGGTTTCTCTCATCTGTATTTCAAAGGAGACCGGGAGACCAGCCCCGTGCAGTGCCTGGGAGGAGGGGGTTTGCCCTGCCTGCTGCCTGCCACCACAGCTACACACATTTAGGAGGTACAGCACTTATTTATCTTTCTTTAGGGAGATAAGGCTGGAAAAATCTGGGACACCAGAGAGAGCTGGCAGGAGGTGATGAGAGGAGAAGTGGCAGCACCATTATCTCCAGACAAGATCTCTCTCTCCCAAACATTCGTGTGGGTTTGTCATAAATATTTTCCAGACAAAGGTTTGTTTGGGAACACTGTCAGAGCAGGGCTCAAGGAGTCTTCTCAGTGACCTCCAAAAAATCCGTTTCCTAAGGCATTCCCCTGTGCATGTCTTGTCAGACACCACTTCGATGCACAATGAATAAAAAGCAGTAAGAGCTGACAAAGGCTGCCGAAAAATCCAGGGACTCCGTTTCAAAATGTGATGAGCTGATAAAAACAGTTTCTGCAGGGGCCACTGACCTCTCACTCGCCCCCAGCAAAGGGTCTGATGGCTTCTGTGTGGCTGAGGATGCACATGCAGCTCACCTCCCCAAACTGCTCACTGCTCTCCTGCCTCAGCACTGCCAATGCCCACAAATGGGATTTCTTCCCTGTCCATCTGCCCCAGAACCAGGTGCTGCTTCTCCATGTTTATGACACACTGTGGAGAAGAAATGTCTTCAGGTAATAGGGGGAAATTGCAAATTAGAGTGGTCCCAGCTCCCCCAGCAGCACAGGGGGAAAGCTCCTACCTTCAGAGACTTCAGGGTCTGTAGCCCAAAGGAGAAGGATTGCTCGTTGTCTTCTGGAAAAAAAACAGGACAATTCAGATTTATCCATTCAAAATTCCCTCCTGGGCTTTTTGTCAGTGACTCCATCCTTCCTTCATGGTTGCAAAACCCTGTTTATAAAGGGCCTGGCTCCAGAGGAGAACAGGAGGGCACAGGATGTGCCTGCAGGGAGATGCTCCATGGCAAAGCCAAGCCTGCCGAACACATCCTCCCCCCTCCCTCTGAGGGCCCAAACAAGACCTCACTCTGTTTGAATTTTAACACCTTCCTAAAGCTTTGTTTCCCCTGCTGGAATAAGAGGAAGGAGACCCCAGCCCACAGAGGAGGAGGAGGAGGAGGAGGAGGAGGAGGAGAGGGTTTTACACTCACCCACGACAAGGGCAGCGCACTCCACGGGGACAGCTCCCACCGTGAGGGACAGACCCTCAATCTGCCCGATGGCTCTCGCCTTGTTTGGCAAAGAAACCACCTCATCTTCAGCAGAGAGTGCTTTGAGGTGCTCCTTCAACCTGTGGGCATTGAAAACACTCCTGACATCAAATGGCCATGGCTTGGCTATTCCAGCAGGGAGCAAACGGGGTTTGGAGGGTGCTCACACCTGAAGTGCTCTCAGCTCACTCATTTTCCATGGTGTTCTTGGAAAGCTGCTTCCCTGGCAGGGTCTTTGGGGTGCTCTGCAGGCAGCCAGCAGCCCACATCCATGTGAGGTGACCCAAAATGCAGCTCTGGGGCTGCCCAGGCACAGTTCTGTACTGGATTTGGGGTTTTTTACCCCACGCCCACACCACATCCCAGCATGACCCAAAATGCAGTCCTGGGTCTGCCCTGAGCACAGCTCTGCACTGGATTTGGGGTTTTTTATCCCACACTCACATGAGGTGACCCAAAATGCAGTCCTGGGTGTGCCCTGAGCACAGCTCTGCACTGAATTTGGGGTTTTTTACTGCACACCCACATGAGGTGACGCAAAATGCAGCCCTGGGGCTGCCTCAAGCACAGCTCTGTTCTGTATTTGGGGTTTTTTACCCCACACCAGACCCCAGGATGACTCACAGTGCAGCCCCAAGCACAGCTCTGTACTGGATTTGGGGTTTTACCCGAGGAATCTTTTTCCTACATTTCCTCGTGACTTGGGGAATACAAAATTTCTTCTAAAGCAGTATAAGGAAGGATTAATTTACTCCACTTCCACTAGTGGAGCTGACACTGTGTCCCCATGGAAACACAGAAATGTTGAGGTTGGAACAGAGCTCTAAGATCATCGAGTCCAACTGTTAATGCAAGGTCACCACTAAACTGTGTCCCCAAATGCCAGACCCATATATACTTTGAACTCTTCTAGGGATGGTGATGCCACTACTTTGCTTGTTCCAAAGCCAGACCACCCTTTCAGTGAAGAAATTTTTCCTAATATCCAAATTAAACCTCATGTGGCACAACCTGAGACCATTTCCTCTGGTACCCCCGGAGTCCCCTTTTCTCCATGCCAAACCTGGGCAGCCCAGTCTGTGTTTGTGAGTTTGTCAGGCACTGCTGCTGGCTTTGTTCAGAGGAAATGGGGACAAATAATCACATTGAGCCCAAAGAAAAGAAAAAAAGGATGTCAGAGATCCCTCAGGTACAGCTTCTCTCTACACCCTTTGAACCAGCCTGACAATACTAATTAATTATTTAGCTTCAGTTTCTCTTTTGAACTGAACAAGAATCTAATGGAAAGGCTGTTTGAGGCACTGATGTCTCCCTCAGATAAAAGCTGTATCAATTTTCAGCTATTTGAGGAACCTTTCTGCTGAGCTACATTGCAGCAGTGCCTGTGTGTGTGTGTGTGTGTGTGTGTGTGTGTGTGTGTGTGTGTGTGTCCATCTGTCCATCTGTCCTGGGGAGAGGCCCCAGGACAGAGATGGGCACTGCCCACCCCATTTAGCACAGGTACAATGACCAGGAGGGATAGCAGGGAGAAGGAGCTGGATCCCCTCTGCTGCTTTGTTTTTTAAAAATCAGTGGGAACATATCAATGAGAAGCTGATGGGTTCCTTGGCCACCTCCTGCACCTCCCACAGCTCCACAGGGGATTTCTCCTGCAAGCCTCCTCTGCTGCTTTCCTCAGAGTGAGGGGGAGAGAGACACTGGCATCATGACAAAACACAGAAAGATTTTTGGAAAAGAAGGGAGGAATTGAGCCTGAGCATCAGATACACAAGTGCTGCTTTGAGGCACTGAGTCCCTGAGACCTGGGCAGCAGAAACAGCTCTGACTTTTTCCTTCTTTGAAGGACAGGGCTGCTGAAGGACAGGGCTGCTGCAGCAGAGCAGTGCCACAGAAACTGCACTGTACACACATAAATAACACTGGGAGAAGAGGAACTGTCCCAGAGCAGGAAATCCCTCCAAATGCCATCCTGTGGCCATCCCTAAGCTTGGCTGAGCTGCTCCACAGATTATGACAAGGTTGTGGTAAGCACAGCCGTCTTCCAGTCACTGAGCACTGTCCTGGAGGTAAGTAATTAATGTTAGGACAGGAACAGGCACCATTCATTCAGGGACATGCAGCAGTGCTCAGGGAGCAGGTGTAATTTCTTTTTTTGCATAATTACTGCAAGTTAACCACAAAAAGAAATTACTCAGTGGGAATAAAGTCCCAAAACCTCCTTGATATCCTGTGAGCTGATGCCTGGTCCTGTTCCTCAGAGATGAGAGAGAGTTTTGCTGCAGATTGCTGTCAGTCACCTCTCCAACAATCCATAAATACATTTCCTTTTCCTCTAACCAGGAGAAATTTGTAATTGGGAGCAGCATCAGACACCCAGTTCTGAGCACATGCATGCACAGAGCTGCTTCACACTGGGTGCTGGGCCAGCAGTGCTGCAGCCACTGGTGGGGGCACGTCCAGCAGCCTGGTCCCTGCCCTGCCACAGGAGCCTGCAGAGCTGGGCTGGGCTGCACTCAGCCTGCCCTGGGGACGCAGAGGACTGAGGAAGGTTCAGCTGTTTCATGAGGCACTGTGTGACAAGCGGGCAGTGAAAAAATACAAATGCATCCAGCCTTCTGAAGGGATTCCCTCACAGCTGAATAGGGTGGTACCAGTGGCTCTCTATTCCATCTCCTTGCCATTTACAATTGGGACAGGATTTGGTTGCAACAGGAGGTTCAGGGGTTTGTCCAGCCACAGCACAAAGCATTCCCTTCTAGAATGACCACCACTGGCATGAACAAAGCCCCAGCCCCAGGACGCTGCCTGTGCTTTCCTACAAAGCAGAAATGCAGCTGGATATTTACCCCAGCCTGTCCAGGCAGGCAGACGACATCAGGTTGTGCTGTGAGCCAGTGTCCACCACGGCCTTCAGCTCCTTCCCCGCACACTGCAAGAGCAAGAAGAGGTGGGAAATGATGTGTGGGGTACAGGATGAGCACAGAGTGTCCAGGGTCTCTGGTCCCCATGAACTCTCCTCATGCCAGCTCATCCCTGCTCCCCTGCACACTCAGGGAGCAGATGGAGCAGCCCCAGGCAGGAGGGAAGACAGTGGACAGTGGGAAATACAAAAGAATTAAGGAAGAGAAATGTGAAATTACCCTTGGGCAAGGAAAATGGGGGTGGCACTTGAGGAAAACAAGCAGGCTGTGATTAGGCACAGGGATTTGCCATGGATAATCAATTACACCTCAGCGTTCCAGCAGGCTGCCCCAGCTCAGCTGCCCCCTCTGCCCTGATGTGCAAAGGAAGAAATCCATCACACCAGTTTTCTCTGTGATTCCCTGGGCATCTCTGCCACAGCAGCCTGGAGCTGCAGAGGGAGTGTATTCTCACAGCTGGGAGCACAACCCTGACTGGGAAACACAGAGAGCACAGCCTGAGACTGTCAGAAATAAAATCTGCAGGGAAAAAAAACCACACACACACAAAAAAGGCTGTGGAGGGAGTATTACCTGGCAGCTGACCACGATGAGCTCTTCATCCTCTGTTTTGCCCGAGCTGCTCAGTTTGGTTTGGTTGAGCTTGTTGGTCTGTGAGGAGAGATCTCCCTTTGGAGCCCAGCTGCCTCGGCTGCCTCGGAATTTGGATAAGTTTGTCTCCATCAGGCGCCTCTGCAGGATGTTGTGTGGTTGCTTTGAGAAAGAACACACACGGGAGAAGTCAGGGGGAGTCAGAGCAAAGCCACAGAGTGCCACTAGCCTGCCTGTGGTGCCCATGGGCCAGCGCTGCTCTCACAGGAGGGATGCCCTAAAGTCTCACTCTCCCTAATTCCCAGATTACCAGCACTCTTCCTAGATAGTTCTGGCTTACCTGGCTTGGATTAAAAAGAACTTTGTATTGCAAAGGGAATAATACTTCCAAACTATTAATCTTTGAGACCTTGGAGGGATGCCTTTCTTTTACCAAACTCAAGTTCAAGGTTTGATTGCATTTGGGAATCCAAACAAGTCCAGCCTTTCCAAGCTGGTGTTTCAGCCGTGATTGCCTTCATCTTTTACAGTGGGAATTCTGTAGTGATGTGAAAAATTAGGATGCAACAAATCACCTTTCCAATGACATTCACCACCTAAGTATATGAAGAATATCTAAAATTGCCCTCTGTGCCTCTTCTCCCTGTATTTTTATTTTTCTGCTAAAGGTGGCTAAATGGGACCAATCCTGAGTGCCACAAGAGGAAAGGGAAAGGAGGGAAAGCTGGTCTGAGGTAGGTGGGTATTCTCCCAGGAATCCCCAACACTTCTCGCTGTCTCTGTCTCTGTCTGTTGCCTCTCAAGATCTCCTCCAACCCCTTTCCCAAAAGCCTTTTGATGTTTAATGTTCATTGCAGATGGATGCACACACTCTGCTGGAGGTGAAATGACTCTGCCTGATTATCTGCTCATTTCTCTGCCTGCCTAATCTGCCCTCCCCATTAATGCTGTTCCTTCTGATTTCAATTTGTCCACGGTGAGACATTCTTACTGGCTTATTCTTGAATTTTTGCATTCATGTTAAATATGTGTGTCTGCAGAGACATCTGAACCAGCAAACCTCCTCATCCCTGGGGAATATCAGAGTCAGGATAACTCTGAAAACCTTGGGGCACAGCTGCCTGAGTTGGGCAGTGCACAGCATGTTAAATAACACCACTTACGGAAGTCTAATGCAACCTGGCATCATCCTAAAATAGCTGCAGCCACGCTGGTGCTTCAGATTCTGCTGTGGGCACAACGCAGGCGCTGGAGCTGGACCTGACAGAGGGCATGGGGCAGCACCAGTGGGCACTGGGACGTGCCAGCTCCTTGTGTCCCCACTTTCCACTGTTACTTCTGCTACTTGAAATAAAATCCCATGGCCTTTTTGGGTTGTGCAGGTGCTGTGTCTGACCAACAAACTGAAGAGCACGTCCTGTCCTGTGTAACTCCTGATGGGGAGTTCCTTACTTCCCAGTGAGGCCAAACAGCTGAAACCAGTATTACTTAACTGGATTAAAGGCAGGCAGACCGGCTGCACTGGTTCTTGCCCCATGTGGAGGGACCAGCAGATGAGTTTGGGAGCGAGGGCTCCCTCAGATGAGGCAGAAGCTGTGGGTGCACAGTCAGCACTGTGATCACCCCCAGTGCTCCTCACCGGAGCAAAAATGCAAGCCAGGGTTTTCTGACAGTGGATGGGGTGTCCTTTTTACCCTTTATGTCTCAGGAACACAGCCAGAACACTAATTCTTCACATCATTTAGAAAGGGCAAAAGAAAGGATAGGGCAGTGCAGGAGTAGATGGGTGAGTTCACCCAGCTGGCCAGGACACAGCCAGTGGTCACCTCCTTGTGCCCAGCCCCACGCAGGCAGGACCAGGAGAAATTTCTGAATGGCATCACTCAGGACAGTCTGCTCTGCCTGGCCTCAATCTCCAGCACACTCCTCATTGCTGCTTTAATTGTCATCTAATCTTAAATTCAACCTATTTTTTTTTAAACTACAAGTTCTCCTATGGATTGTTAATCAGTAACACACACAGGTTTTCTGAAGCCCTGGTTTTATGAGTCTTATATGGGATCCATCACCAAAAGGAAAATAATCCATCACTCACCAAACACAAGCTACCAGCACAAATGGGATTGTTTTTTGTTGACATTTGCCCTTCTGAAAACCACAGCAAATCCTGCCTCTGGGGTGGGGGGGAAATATTCCTTATGTTGTGCTCCAGCACAGAAATAATCTGGCAAGAGGGGGCTGAAAATGTTCCCTGCAGCACCATCCTGTCTCAGGCTATTAATTAGTTTGCTCTAACTCGTATTTCCCCTGACTCTTGTGTGCAACAGAGTGAGGGGTGTTAGTCACAGAGATGACTCAAGTGATGGATACGTACTTGGCAAATGGAGAATGTGCCAGGGGACATTTGCAGATGCACATTTTGCTGGCAAACTGCAAGCAGGCCGTGTCTGGGACAGAGGGAGAGGAGGAAAACCTCCTCCTGACAGCAGTGGGGAAGGCAGCTGTGTTCTCCCTGCATCATTGTTTGAAGGAACCCCAGATTACCTGCTACAATATCCCTTTGCATTTCACAAAACTGCTCCAAGTGTTATAAAAATATAAAACGTTGCATTTCATTGTGTCATCAAAGAAATAAGTTTTCCTAGTATCATTCAGCACTACATGAGTACAATTCAGGATTTTTTTCATAAGAGATGTCCATTTCCAACCCTGGGACCTTGCAAAACCCTGTGATGCCCTAAAAATACCACAGTACAAACCTAAAGAATGAGTGGAGACACCATTTATTGCTGACCTTATTTACCACTGCCTGTCAAAAGCACAAATAATTCTGCCCAGCTTTGTTCCTCTCTGATTAATAAGCAAGTGCTTAATAAGCAATGGATACTGCAAGCTGCAGCTTGCAGTATCCATTTCTCTGGCAGCTTTCCCTCTTTTTTGGCTTCTAGATCTGGGGATAACAACACCCATCAACAATTTCACGCAGGTGGTGAAAGTCAGGGAAGGCACCATCTCCCCTCCTCCACAAACCCATCTCAGGTTTGCTCTCTCTTTTGTATCTAGGCAGTAGGGGGGGAAAGAATGGAAAAAAAAGAAGTTTTAGTGCATCAACAGAGCTCATCCCAAGAAATAATCAATTTCTCTCTCTTCTTCCATCCTTCATCCAAATTCACATCTTCTACCAGCATCCTGTGCTGTCTGCTCCTCTTTTAGGGCGATGAGGTGAGACAAGAGCTGCCCCCTGCATGCCCAGGCAGCAGCCAGGTCTCTGAGCCAGGCAATGCACATAAAATCAGAGTTTTTTGCATTTCAGGCAAGACACACCAAACTCTGGGGCGTGCACAGCAGGGAAATGGGGAATTCAATTCACACAGTGCTGCACCAGCTGTGGGAAGCTGGGGCTGGGGCCACCCAGGGTTGTGCTGAGGGTGCCCAGGAGAGCTCTGAGGGCATGGGGGAAAAAAGAAATGCTTTTGTTGCTGCTGCTGCTGCTGTTTGTACTATTTATAACTCTGTTTCCCAGCTTGTAAAGAGATGAGGGGCTATTTCAGGCAAAGCTGCTCCAAACTGCTCTGATGGCTCTCAGGGCAGGAGGAGCTGCAAGAGCCAGCTTGGGGAAGGGAAGGGAAGGGGGCTATGGTCACCCTGTCAGGAAGCTCACATCACACCTAAAGACCATCTCATGCCAATTTTCTGGGCTGACAGAGGGAAGAGGCATCAAAACAAAGCCATTTCTGTTCTCCACATCCAGCCCTACATTTGCCAAATTCAGTGTATGCTTTGCTATAGCTTGGTCTCATACTGGACAGAGCGGAGTGGATAAAGGGAGCGAGGAGCTGGAGCTCAGTCTGAGCCAGAGTAATTCACTGGAAATGATGAGAGCACTGAATTGGATGATTACAGCAAGTATTTATCAATTCTGCCTGTGCACAGCATTGCCAGGAGCTGAGCAGTGGCACAGGGGCTGGGGGATGGCAGCACACCCACCCTGCTGGCCCCGTGCACAGTCCCCCCTGCACTGGGGCCCAAAGGAAGGGGATTTATCCCCAAAACTGGAGTGCCTACTGCCAGCTGCCACAGCGACAGACAGGATCTGTTCCCACCACCTGTCACCATCTCCGAGGAGCTGCTCCCTCCTCTGTTCCCTCCTCTGTGCTCCTGCCAAGGCTGCTGGAAAACCCTCATGGGAAACCCTGCATTAATAACTCTGGGCACGTCACGAGTCCCTCCACACACGTCAGCACAGCTGCCACACAGCTCAGGGCACAAAACCCACAAAAACATCCTGCTTTGGGAGGAAATGCACAATTATCCACAAAGAAGTCTTGGGCCAGGAGCTCTGGTGCCCTGGGCATCCTTCCCATGCAGCTCAGCCCCTCTGGGCATTGGCTCTCAATTTGGGGCCACGCCAAAGTGGAGTCCCATGTTTTGGAGGGTCACCAGTCTCAGAGATGCACAATCTCCTGCTCCTCCTGACATCCAGGCAGAGGGGACACACGGTGTGTCCTCTCACAGCAGTGCCCTGTCCCACCCTGGCTGTGTGAGGGGTGAGTGTGGCAGCGTCTCTTCCCTGCAGCACAACCACGGACACACCTCTGGAATTCACTGAATTCTCTGGGGCTGTGGGGACAGCCCTGAGCACGTGCCAGTGGCACTCTGGGGACTCCCTGCCCACCCCATGGGGCAGGAGGCTGCGGCCAAGGGAGCCCTGGCCACGTGTGCCCACTGTGTCATCACTGCCTGCTGTGGCACTGTGGGGACAAGGGGAATTTTGCAGTGGGGTTCTCACCCCATCCCCAGCCAGAGACCCCCCCAGCCACTCACCTCTGCCACACTGCACCTCCTTTTTGTTCTTGGAAGGGACTGGGAGCTGTGGCACATCCCTGGAGAGAGCCCCCCGAGCAGATCCTCCTGGCAGTGGCTGTGGGGCAGCAGGGGTGGCACAGGAGCAGGGAGGACACCTCGAGTGACATTTCCATGCCCGAGGTGGTGACAGGGAGCCCCACACTCTGCCCCTGGTGCTGCTACAAAGCCTGGTCCTGGCTGGGCAGGGCAAAGGACTCGAGTGCTCCTGCTGCCTGTTGGTTCTTGTCTGGGCAGAACAGGACCCACATCAGGGACCAGCTCCACACCCTGGGGATCACTGAGCCACAAAATGTCATTTAGACTCTGCTGATATTAATACTAATGGCATCACTCCCTGAAAGGCACTTCAGCTTCCTGCTGGAGAGCCACAATTCAGTGGAAACCATGAAAGCGCCTTCTGAGCCTTTCTCTGGGCAGGAGCTTCATTTCCTACAATTATAAAACACTTGGAATATTAAAAAAATCACCTGCATGTGCACTGCAGAGAATTCACTCCACTTGTCTCAGGCAGGCAGAGCCAAGCCTAACCCAGCTGGACAGGAGGGCTCTGACAGAGCACAACACTAAAAATAAAAATATTTACTTTGTTTTTCAGTAAAACCTGTACTAAATATAAAAAAAAAAAAAAAAAAAAAAGGCAAATATTGTTTTACAAGGTGCAAGAATTTTGCTACACTTGGGCAAAAGAGACTAAAGGAGCTTTCCCTGGTAGGTATGTTTTCTAAATTTTACTTCTTATGTCAGAACTTTTGATGTTACATTGAAGTGTCCTCTCCCAGCAGAGAAAGCTCAGATATTTGCACAGTATTTAGAAATGCTCTCCAGCCCCCAGACATGGTGAATAACACCAAGTACAGGATCACATAGATCACTGTATATGTAAATATTTTCAACTTAAAATTATGTCTCTTCAGTTTAAAAAACCCCATATATGCACAAGCCTTTATCTGAGCATGATCTTGACAGTTTTGTATTTTGAAATAGCAGTGACTGCACTTTACTGAATTTTTATGATTATGTGTTGTGTGCATGTACACATCACAGACCAACACATGTGTGTACATATGCATTGTATGAAGCCATTTTGACTCATTCTGACCCAGAGGGGAATTCTGTGCTGCAAACAGAATGCCATTTCCATGCAAAAGTAAAAGAAAAAAAAAATTAAAAATATTAAATGCTCTTAACTCTCAGTGCCAGGCATCTAAAAGTACCTGCTAGAAGAAAACAACTGTGGTTATAACCAGCATCCTATTTCTGCTCCCTTCCTTTTACATACAGAATTCCCATTTTTTACAATCAGTTTCCACAAGCAACCAACTTCCCCTAAGAGAAAAACAGGGGTGAGGAAAGGAATAAACACCGCCCTCCCAGCTTCTTCATCTCCTTCCAGCAAACAAAACAGAGCCTTACAGTATCTTTGGAAGTGCCCAGCTTCTTCAGCCCGTCCAGAGGGAGAAGATCCGCAGAATCTTTGTGGATGAACTGTACCGCCTGCTTCATCCTCCTCTGCTGGCGCAGCGACGCCGCTTCCCTGATCTCCACTTCTTTCCTGCTCGGCTCTGTCAGGATGCCCGAATAGAACATCTCTGCTCCCGGGAGCGCCTGGATCCTTGGGGATGCGCGTCTCGGGGAGCTGGGCTGGGCTGGGCTGGGCTGGGAGGATGCTGTGCCGCCTGCGCTTTATAGCCCGAGCCTGGTGACGTGGGGAGGCCGGCAGGTGCCTCGGCCGGAGGGTTGGGCACATCGCGACACGCGGAGGGGGAGCTCCGAGGGCATCACTGCCCTCGCTCCTCTGCCTCTCCCGACAGCAGGGCTATTCCGTGCCTCTCAGGCAGCCGAGAGCACTGGAGCGCCGGCACGGGGCTGTGAGAGCTGCACACAGCCGCGATAGGCACAGCTGGACTGCCCCGCATCGGGAATGGAAGTGTCACTGCAGGTGACACTGCCCAGCATCCCTGAGCTCCTGGGGGCTGTCCCTCCCCAGGTCCGGAATGGAAGTGTCACTGCAGGTGACAGTGCCCAGCATCCCTGAGCTCCTGGGGCTGCTCCCCCGGGTCGGGGTGATGCAGCCCCATGGGGATTGTGCCACTGGCCAGGGAGGGTTGGGATGCCCCTGCTCTCATCAGGGCATCACCAACAGCCATCTGGAGCATCATTGTCCACTCCAGTGCCCAGGAAAGCTGTCACAGAAGTTGTCTCAACCAAACTGGGCACCATAAATGTGATTTACACAGTGTTTCTGTGCCCGTCAAATGCCCAGGTACAGCACAGTGTGACTGATCACCAGCACCCACACAGCTGGTTGTAAATCACAGCAAAGCTTGGTGAAGCAGCTGTAATTTTGCAGCTTTTGTGCTGCTTGTCTGATGATCCAGGTGTTGCTAGAGTCAGTCTTTCTGTAGTTACCTCAGCTCCCAGACAAAGCTGGTAGATGTGTTAGAGGATGAGGGTGCTGGCATTACCTTGGCTCTCCAGAGGTATCCTTTATTCTTCATGGGCACCTCCAGGCTTCCAAGAGGTAAAGTCCATTTCTCTGGGGCTGGGCTGTCCTTTAACTTGTTTTATTTAAGCATGAACAAAGTCTCCAGGATAATTCTTATATCTCTTTCCATTACAGTGTAAAACATGAACTAATACACATTAACAAACTTAATAGACTTCCATGCTGTAAAGACTGATTAATGCAATAGCTATAGAAGGGAATTTTCTTAGCAAGACCCACAGCACACTTGGGTTTCTCTCACTGCAGCAGCGAGTGGGGGCAGCAGGTGCTTCCCTGAACTTTCTACTTTCCAGGTAATTTGTTGCACGGAATAGGTACAGAAAAAACCACAGCTCTGCCTCAGAGAGACCTGGAAACACTCCACATGGCTTTGGTTCTTGTTAAACTGAGAGAGACCTTTGATGTGCCAGGCAAAGCACAAGAAAAGCAGAGCTCAGCCCAGCATTTATGCCAAGCCAGATTTCCAGGACACTTTTTACCTTCCAGAGCCAGGACACTGATCCTCTTTTGCTCTCCCCCAGCAGCAGAACCTGGGCTCCCGCTTTCTGCTCACCAGGACACCACAGGCACCCTGCAGCCCCTGCTCCTGGCCTGGGCAGTGTGGCTGGGGCTGATGCCAGAGCAGCAACACTCTGTGGGTGGAATTACACCTCTGAGCTCTGCACCCATGCATGTTCAGCCCCTCCTCGTGTGAGCTGGGAGAGAGGAGGGGAAAAATATCAGATTATGAGTCAGAATGCCATAAAACCCATTACACACATTATTTCACAGCCTTGCATAAAGGCCACTGCACATGAGCCAGCCCAGCTCAGCGGATGTGTCAGCCTGCAGCAGGATCACAGGGCTGACAGTCTGAAGGCATATAATTTTTATTCCCTGTGCTGACTCAGCTCATTACATGACAGAACCATGGGCACACATGGCCAGGAGGATAAAAGCACCTTATTTTTCACCTTGGGAGCTATTTGGCATTTTTCCAGCTGATTAAATAAAGATATACGACTGCATCCACACTCTCCTGAAGGCAAGGAGGAAACAAAAGGGCTGCCACTGGAACCAGGAGGCAATTTTTAGTATAAAAGCTACATTCTGCCCAATGTATTAACAAATACCCAGTGAGCTCTGGCTTATTTCAAGAAGAGTAAAGCTGCAAGCACAGGTGGGGCATGAAAAGCCCCCTCACACTGCAGCTCCCAGGCTGCAGCCTGTGTTTCCATTCAGCACACGAGCGTTTTTGTCTGAGCCCTGCAATTTCACTCCTGCTGCATGATATAAATGCACTTTGTGCCAACAGCTCCGAAGGAAATCTGCTCAATGCTCAGGAGTAACAACTGAGATAAAGGCCTAATTCCTCTCTTGATTTTTAATCCTGAGAAAGGGGAAAAGAGAAGCAGTAAGCCATGTGCTCGAATTATGCAGGATTCGCACTGAAAGAGTTTGGACAGCTCAGTCCCAGGGGTTAAGATGGGTAAGTGGTTAAATCTTTTATTTGCAACAGATCAGCTGGTGGTATTTCCCCCCTTCCCCATATGATGGGTCTATATAGGGGCACATTTCAGAAAAATTCCCATCCTCTCACCGGAGACAGGCCTGTGCACGAGCACCGTCCCTCACTCCAGGAAAGCTCCGAGGGACAAAACCACTTTTCTCCCTCTTTGCTGCCTCCAGGGCAGCACGGGATGTTCCTCCACACCTCCATGTAAAACCAATTCCGGTGTCAAAAAGAGACTTTGTGGGGCTGTGATGAGGAAAACCCCTCCAGGACAGGCTGTGCCCTGCCTTTCGAATGCAATTTGCTTTACCTGTGATGGTTCTGCCCCTATTTAATGATGGTTCTGCCCCTATTTAATGATGGTTCTATCCCTATTTACAGCCGCTTCGTCCTGGCTCGGTCCCCAGTCACGCCTGCAGCGTAATCAGCGTGAGGGAAGAGGAGCTGCGGACTTTGGTTCACACCCCCACCCCATCTCCTCTCCCGGTGAGGAGGAAAGCAGCAGCAGGCAACGCAGGAAGTGGGTCGGTCCTTTTTTTCCTCCTCTTTTTCTTTGATTTCTCATCTTTCCCTAAAAAGAAGTGATTTGTTAGTGGTTGCCATATCGTGAAGAAATGCAGAGATGCCCCAGAAAACTCTGCAGAAAGGACATAGTGGTGTAATTTAACAGAAACAGAAACAGAACCAGGCAATAGGTCCAAAAGGAAGAATTTACTCAGCACAAAGAGAAAATTTTAGAGAATCCATTTCCACGGAAAAGACTATGAAGAGCTTAAGAAAATGAAATCACAATAATTGATGTATTAAAATAACCTTTCTGTCCATCAGTGCGTTAGTAAGTTCTAGCGTGATCAGGAAAATAACTGGAATAATTTGGAGACTACAAACCTGTCTTTTCTAAAAATTCTGCAACAGCAGAATTATTTCGGTGTAAAATTTCCAAAATTATTAATTTGAAGAAACATTAATACATGTTAGTTCTCACCCTCCCATATGCATGTTAGAGCTGAACAGCAAATATTTATTTTGAAGGAATCTACACATGGATTCCAAGCGCCAGCCATAACTGCATCACTCAGGCTTCCCAGGCCTCAGGGGATTTCACTTCTCTTGCCCTGCAAAAGGCACCTTGTATGCTGGAGGCTTCCTCTGCTGCTGGGGCACTCCAAGCTGTAAATTTTACATTCAGGTCATTAAATATATAGGAGGGATCTTGTTAAGGCTAAACCGGGGCGAGTCGCTTCACGCTACACAAACACAGATTTCTTGCTCTTTTCTGCCTTTCCAGACACCTGGAGAGCAAGGAGGAGCAGGGCAGGACACGCAGGAGAGCCTCTGCTGCAGGGATTTCGGAGCTCTGACAGCCAGGAGGAAGAGGGCGCTGCTCTTCATCCTTCGGGTTCTCTGTCAGTCCAGCAGGAATTGCTCAGGAATAACCGGGAATGTGTTGCTGTGGAAAAGCAGGGGCTGGTGGGACGAGATGCTGGCTCTGAGAGGGCAGGGAGACCCGGGACACACAGGCTCACTGCTGGGTTCTGCAATGAAAAAGATCACAGGCAGGATCAAACTGGGATTTCCTGACTCATTCCCGAGCCAAGAAATCCTTTAGTGGGATTGCTGCATTCGGTGTCTCTCCCCAGACCCAGCTCAGAGCACCGGGACAAAGCAGAGCCTGACAATGAGCTGTAAAAACCAGAGGTGGTACCCAACCCTCTGAGCAGCCACCACCCCACAGGCAGGATCCTGCTGAGCCTGATCCTGTTTGCTTCTTGAAATAGTTCCCAGCTGTCCCTAAAAGAGGATTTTGGGCTCCCCACACCAAGGATGCTTTCACTGCCATCAGCCACTGCACTAATGCCACCTTACAGGAGACATGGAGCAAGGACAGCACCCAGTTTTCTCCAACAGAGACATCCCATAGTTTTCACCCAGATTTTCCTTGTCCCATCAGTAATTTTTGCCCTTCCTTCTGCCCAGGGGACACAGGCTTTGCACAGCACTCAGGACAAAGCCCAGCCATGCTAAAAGCATGATTTGTATCCTGATTTCAGGATACAAAGGAGTCCAGTCCTGATCTAAATACTCCAATACAACCCATTTCTGTTCACCAACTCCCTTAAGCACTTTTTAAAATGCTTTTCTGCATGGGAATTACTGAATTTCTCCTTCCCAGCATGGTGAAAAGTCACTCCTTAGTACATAAAATATCAGTGTGCACACAAAATCACGTGCAATAGGTACACATTTCCCTCGGATATTGGGACATATGTGTTTGCTTTTACATCTGTGTGGCTAATTAATCATAAGGCAGCTGGCCAAATTTTTCCTTGAGCAGTAGTGGAGACCCACTGGGGATACCTGGTGCCCACAGTGACTCCTGTGCCTATCTGCAGTCATGGATCAGTTCCCTAACTTGGCAGCGACAAATTTTAAATATTTACCCCTTGATTGTTGCAAACATGGGACACTGGGCTGTCATTTTCTCCCTTTTACTCTCTTCTCAAACCAATAAATTCTCAGAAACAATTTGTGCCATGAACAGATGCCCATGATGGACCAGGAGTAGAATAATTTCACATCACAATGATTTTCCACTGGGATCCTGTTGGCCCCCTGTCTTTGTGAGTGTGAAGGCTCCAGGATAAAAGATGGGAGCTATGGAGTGTGTAAGGCCACAAGCTCAGTGCTCTGGCCTCTCCACACAAGGACAGGACTGAAGCAGGTGCTGAAACCTGAGCTGAGGGTGAGAGCAAACCAAGGCAGTCTGAGCAGGAGCAAGATCAGGAAAGTCTGGCAGAAAGGGTCTTCTGCATCTCCTGTCTTTCTTTGGGTGACACGTTTAGGGCTGGCACAGGTACCTGAGAGCTCCCTGCCACAGGGGGGAACTCTCAGTCCTGAGAGGAGTTACACAAACTCTTCAGAAGAGTTTGTGTAACTCCTCTGCTTTTTCTGGCTTTCCAGCCAAAGAACTTCCCCCTGGCCAAGTCTGAATCTGCTGCAGAGGCATTTCCCATTCCAGATGCTTTGGAGTGGTGTGATTCCTAAACAGCAGTGCTTGGGGAGAGGGAGGGGGAACTCCTCGAGCAAACTCTGTGGGATTAACCTCATGGAGAAGAGAAATCTCAGAGCAGAATTTAAAACCCTGCATAAAAAAATTAAATAAATAAATTTTAAAAAAGATCACTCTGTCTCTGGAACAGGACAAATTCAGGTCAGCTCTGGAACAGAACTGCTTTTTGAAGGGTTCCTGTATGCCTTGCCCAGTTTGCCAGGTGCTGGTGACAAAAATAACAACCTCCAGTGATGCAGCAAGCAAGTGAGCTGAACAAAATTGGAATTTCCCAGCTCTTTTGCAGAAGTCCCAAGAACAGGTGCTTATTTCAACTCGTGCCAGCATGGGGTTCACCAAGGAACAACATTCTTACTATGCTCTTTAAAAGACTGACTGTGAACCTTTTAAAAACTTTCCTGCCACTATCAGTTAAAGGAGCATTCATAGAAGGATTTCCTTTGACAAGTATTTCCACCTTCTTATGGAGCTTGGATCTAGGACAGCCTTGCACCTTTTCTTCAGAGGAGAAGAGAAGGGGGTAGCTTGTTTTGTGTATCGAGTCTGAAACTGATCTGGTTTCACCAATATTCAGTGAACTCAGGGTTTGAATGCTGTAAGTCAAAGTTATATAAATTTTAGAGCTTAAAAATCCTGAGTTCATCAAACGCATCAAAACACCTTTATTTTGGAACTTTGAGATAAATCAGAAGCTGAACCTAAGGTATTTACAGCATCCATTTCAGATAAAATTATTATTTGCATCAGCATTAGAGAGGAGGTCAGCACAGTGTCAGTCAAACACAGGATCTCTCACCTCTCTGGAGCCCTTATGTTTATTTTATGAAGCCAAGACTTCAAGGCTCTCAAGCATAAGTGAGCTCCCCTTGTACCCTCCTGCCACAGCCCTTGCAGAGCTGGGTGAGATTTAGCCAGAAATGTTACAGGATACTCAGGGCTAATATTTGCTCACGTACAGGATCATCAGCAGGGCTTCAGTGCAGCTCTCCTCACCCAGAGGTTGTGTTTGCCACGTTGGGATTTGGTTAAATGCCTCCATCCTTTCAAGTGCAGGCAGCTGAAGGACACTGGAGCTTTCACTCAGCCCCAAAAGGAAGGCAGGAACAGGAGCAGTGTGGACAGGAATGATGAGGCACACAGCACTTGGAGGTGTTTCTGCGCTACCTTGGGTGTAATTTACTGCAGGATCATCTCACTGATAGGAGTCAAGCTGTGACCAAGCTGAGCAACCAAAGGAGGCAGGAAATCAGCAGCTGACTACACCAAACACATTTCATTGTCAAAGACAAATTTGTTCAGAGTCCATTATTGACATCTGTAAGAACTGAGTCACCAGAGTGCCAGAATTGCTCACTGTTCTCAAAGTAAATAACAGCAAAAACTCAAGTTACACCTTCACAGCCCATTTCCTCCAGCTTCCTTTGGGGTTTGTTCTGCCTGGAAATCAACGACTTTCAATCCACACCAGGAATTTGAAAGAGATGGGGGAACAGCCTTGACCAGTGGTCAGAACTCAGCTCAGATCTCCTCCCACTGCAGCCTGAAGCGGCAGCAATCAATGCCTGGCCCAGCAGCACAGACCAGGTATATATAATTATATATATATATATATATGTATATAATAGATATAATTCTGTAATTGTATATATATAATATTTGTATTTTTAGAAACATATTAACTCCAAACACAAAAGTATTTACAAACCACTCCCTCCCCTCCAAAACGATTGATCCGAGGCAGTGATGAGCCCCAAGAGCTGCCCAGGTGTGGAAGCCCCATTTTCGGCCTGGTTTAGGGGTCCTGCTGCAGAATCCCCATCCAAACCCCCGCGCTGTTTGCAGCAGGGATTTCACAGGATGTGTTTTTGCTGGGGGCACATGCTGCCCTCTCGTGGGAAGCCCTGCGGATGGTACCCGGCTGCTGATGGGCACAGCCCCCGAGCCCGGGGACAGCACCGCAGCCCCGGCTCAGCAGCTTCACCCACACCATCACATCCTCACTAGCTCAGCTCCCCAAACCTTCAAAAATCTCATTATCTGAGCACATTCACAATAAATCCAGGCAAGAAGAGACGCTGAGAGGTGTCTGAGACAGGGATGAGGCTCTAGCATCTCGCATGAAGTCGTATCAGAGCATCCCTAAACCGGATTGCCTCCATCCCTCCATAAGGAAACATCCTGCTGGGATACAAAATCCCTTTTTATCCACTCCAAGAGCAAGTGATCAAGTTGGACTTGTGTCCTGCACAGGTCTGGGACAGGTTGTTATGTGTTCATTCCAGCAGTGCTGCATCCCCCTCACAGCACAGGTTTTCTGGGCAGATTTGGGGAGCACAGCAATGCCTGCAGTGTTGAGCACTCAGTTCCTACAGCTAAAATTCCTTCTCCCGCTGAATGAAGGTGCTGTTCTCAGCATGGATGAGCCTTTTCAGGGTTTTATTTTTGTAAGTTTGCCGAGAGAATTAGCACCTACAGGAGCTAGGGCACAAGAGTTGTGCTATGTGAGCCAGACAGGCCCCCCTGAGCACTTTTCTGAGTCCTGTTTTTAATGACTGCTCTCAGCTTTTCCACAACGCCAGCACTGCACCCGTGACAGCAAACTGGGGGCCACCCAAAATCCATGAGCAGTGTGGTACACATACACTGGACACAGAGATCCTGAATTCCCACTTCTCTGGAACACTTTTTCTTAATTCCCACTTTAAACCTCCCAAAAATCACAATCCCCTCCCTTGCCCTTCTCTGCTTTCTGGGGCTGCGTTTTACTCTGAGCAGCACCTCCAGAAGCCAGGGGAGCTGGCATTTTGCAGCAGGTGACAGCTGCCACTCTTATATCTGGCACAGAGGATGAGACTTCCCCTTGGCAGGAATAAACTTGCCCTGTACAGAAGGGTTTTGTGGCTATTTGTAGTGTGCAAACCTGAGCTAAGAACTCCTAAACAACAAATTGCATCTCAAGTGGCCGCTTCAGAATATTTCAGCTTCCAAAGGAACTTTTTCTCTCCTTAAAACTATGATCCCTTGATTTCCTGATAGCCAGAATCATCAAAAAATGGAAATTTCATGGCATATATTTGTAAGTTTACTTATATATTTGTAAGTTTACATTGCCTATTGAATAAACTGCCCAGTGGGAAAAAACCCAGGGTTTTGGTTGCATCAGATCAAATTCAACAGCTAGACAGTGTGAGGGAGTTTCCTTTATGAATTTTGTGTTTATAGACATCTCCAATAAGAAAAAAAATATTTCAAGGTCTTCTTTTCTGACCTGTTTTTTTCTCACTGTGTGCTGAACAGGCTTTGCTTCATGGAATTTGAAAAGCTTCCTCTTCAAAATGGGCTTAATCAGAGAAAAAGCTGCACTAACACACATGTATTTAAACAGAGAAGGATACTACTTCTCTTTTTTTTCTTTTTTAACACCTAAAGTGATTTAATGAGGTAATGAGAAGGTATAGGGATTACTTTTATAAAAGGTTGATAGACTGACTAAAACTAATAATCTCAACATATATAACAATATATTAAAAAACTCCAGGGAAAGAGTATTAAAAATTATGATAGATTGACTTATTTTCAATTTCCTATGACCTAATTATGTTTTTCAAATCTAAGAAATTAAGCCATTGAATTTAATGAAACTGTGGAAGTATTCTGGGAACTTGTGTCTTAACACAGGTTTTCACCTTGTTTTCCTTGGTTTGGGGGTTTTTGAAATTATTTTTCATTTTAAACAAGTTGGGTTTGGGGTTGGGGTTTTTTTTTTTTGTTTGTTTGTTTGTGTGGGGTTTTCTTGGGTTTCTTTTTTAAGAAAAAATAATCAGATGACTCTAGAAAGTAATAAAACACTTTGGAGCTACTTTAAGTTGTTTATCCTGTCTTCATGCAGCTTGTTACAACAGAACAATTGACTCCAGCTCATCATACAGGAGATATTTTTATAATAATTTTTAGAATTAATACCAGGATAATTCTGGTATTTCACTTGCCAGAATTCTGTGCACCACTAAATATGTGAAGAATTGTATCTTTATATATATGTTTATTTATGTATATATTTTTATATGTTTATATGCAGCCTAGTAATATATTACATGAAACAGAACGCTGTGGTGAGCAGATGCTCCCAGGATAAAGTTTATCTGATGTTAAACTTGTTGAACAACCATTAAATTTGTCAAAACTATTATTTAGCACAGCAAAGTATTACCCAAGAACTTCATGCAGCTAAAAATTCACTGATTTATTTCTCTTATCAAGAGTAACAGTCTGAAACATTTTACATTAATTTACAACCATCAAAAAGATCTTTATGCTTGTCTCATGTAGGTGACATTGAGTCATCCAGTTAGCTCTAATTATTGTTCCAGAAATTAAATCTTTTTTTTTATAAGGTTACACATTTTTGAGTCATTTGTTGCCAAAACACAACGTCAGTCTAGAACCACACAGAAAGTAGAAATTGCCATTTCTACAGAGCCACTACTATGAAGATACAATGCCAAGTGTGTACAACAATCTGCAAGTTATCACTTCTCCCAGCATTCAGGGGAGCAAAAATTCCCTCTTCAGTTTTTGCTGTGCACACAGGAACCACAGCAAAAGGGGAGAATTTGATCCATAATGTCAGATCAGGGGGAACAGAAGTGCTTCTGTTTGCTATTGAAGTAGGAAACGAACAGGGAACAGTGAGGATTCTCCTGTGAGAAAGGGCAGGTTTTCTCCTCAGCCCCAGCCACTCCTCTCCTCCCAGCAATGGTCAGTGCTCATGGGGCAAGGGAAGCAAGGCTGAGATCACTGTAAAAAACCCAGCAGAGCTGGCACAGCAGGGCTCAAAGAGACTCTGCAGTGTGACAAACCCAGAGCACAGGGCAGGAACTCATGCACAGAGCCAGCACAAACAGCTGGATGTTCCACAGCTTTGGCTTCCTTGAACCCTGGTTGAGACCAATCACTGAATTTGTGTGTCCCTCAGCATCAGAAAACAGAGCTGTCCAGATGTGCAGCACAGCAGGAACTGGCCTGGTTTCCCTTGGCACTGAGCTCACAGCCCTGAACAAAGCCCCTGTGCTGGGCTGGCCCAGGAGCTGGCACACCATGGCCCTGTCCCTGCTGTGCCCCACCACCAGAGCAGGACTGGCCACTCCAGAGGTGGCTGGTGGCTCTCTGGGGCTCACTGGCACACTGCACCTGGCACAGGAAACCTCCATCAGTGGGGTTGTGCAGCCACAGGGAAATTGGAAATACCTTCTTGAGCTCTCTCCACCACAGACACAGCAAAGCCTTTCTCACCACCCTTCCTCCTGCTTTGGCATTGCTCAGCCATTCCCCTCCCCAGCCACACTGCTGGGTGCCTTCTGCCAGCTAACCCTGTGCTGTCTTCCCACAGAGGCAGCAGGGACCCTGCTCAGGATGGAGCACAGCTGCCAGGAGCACTCAGGGACCTGTGCTCCTTCCCCTCTGCCCTGCCAGGAGCCCTCAGGGACCTGTGCTCCTTCCCCTCTGCCCTGCCAGGAGCACTCAGGGACCTGTGCTCCTTCCCCTCTGCCCTGCCAGGAGCACTCAGGGACCTGTGCTCCTTCCCCTCTGCCCTGCCAGGAGCACTCAGGGACCTGTGCTCCTTCCCCTCTGCCCTGCCAGCTCTCCCTGTGCCTCGCTCCTCCTGCTCCAGCCCCATTCCTGGAGTGGGCACTGACCCTGCCACAGCCACCCCAGCACTGCTGGAGCCCAGAGCAGCCAGCAGGGACACAGCTCTCCCTCCTGGCAGCAGCACAGACCATCTCCCTGCTCTGCCCAGGCCGTGGCAGCTCCTCCCCAGCAGCAGCAAGAGGGACACGGCGCCACACAGCCCCGTCCTGAGAGGTTCTGCTCCCCAGCTGTGGCCAAGATGTGACCCTGTCCCTCACACACTGAGCCAGGAGCACCCATTTGCTCCCAGTAGTGCAGGGAGGAGGTTCAGAGCCCAGCTCTCAGTGGGTTTCCTCTGTCACACTGTGGATGTGGCATTATTCACACACAGCAGTGAAATACCACGTGCCAATGCAAGGAGAGCTGACTCCACACCCCATTTGTCCTGGCTACCCAGTGAAATGTCAGAACCTTCCCTAAGATGGCCCAGAGAGGGAGTTTGGTGCCCACTGCACCCCGTGGCATGGCCAGTGACCACAGGACAGAAGTCATAAGTCCATTTTCCAAATGGGTGGGACTGTGGCTATCTCCCCTCAAGGCAGGAGGGCCCCGAGGTGCATTAATCTGAGAGAATGGGTTGTATGGCCAGAGGAGATGTAGGTGTGGACAGAATAGCACTGAGACTACATTTTGATCAACACAGTTCTCCCTACAGGATAGCCTTGTCTCCAATAGGAATCACAACCTGAGGAGAAGGACACAGAGCCTGGGAACCCCGAGGAACAATTTGCCACAGCCAGCCTTTGTGGCCACAGTCTGTTGTACCTCTCCTTCTCTCCAGCCAGACAGGGAAACAGCTCTTCTCTGCTCAATGAGGCGTTGCAAGGTGCTCAGAAAAGGCGGAGAATAAAACAACTGAGGCTCATACAAGAATCTTATCCAGTTTTAAATGGTGTTGTACCAAGAGCATCATCTATGCAAAGCCTGCATTTGAAATGGGGCTTCTGTGCTCACCTGCAGGTGCTCAGAGGACAGAATTTTATGGAAGATGCCATTTGCTGTCCCAGGCCTATGCACAGGGACAACCCTGGGATTTAGGAAAGAATCTGATCTGTTCTAACAGTTGCAGACAGCCCAAAATGGAAATGTCCAGCACATCAGGGTCTGTTTTCCATTGCTGTGGTGCCCACAGTTTATTCTGATATCACTCCATGTGAGCATGGACACAGTGTGAGCCAGACCCTGAACATTCCAGCTGATATCCAACCCTTTGCTTCATGCCACAGAGAAAAACTCCACCTTGTGCAGTTCCTGGCCTCACTGGTTTGAATTAGAACTGTGCCAGCCTTAACTCTGGATTTCCTGCATAGCAAAAGTCAAGAGAGACATCAATCCTGCTCTCACTTTCAGCATGAAAGACCCAACATGAACCCAGCTTTGCTGAGGTAATAGCACCGATGTCAGCCCCGGGTTCATCCCAAACCACACAGCTCAGCCTGTCTGTCCTCATTAGCTTTTAGAGGTGCTGGTGGAGCAATGGGGCAGAGCTCTACAAACTTCTGCTTGGCACCATTCATCGTGGGCAGTCTCCAATTCAGGGACCTGTGAAGCATCCTTTGGTACCCAAAAGGGCATTATCTGGAGAGGAATCAAAATTCTGTTCACCAAAATATTTATATTAGCTGGGAAAGCCAAACTCTGCCAAGAACGGGGCTGGCCAGCTTCCCTGGAGTGTCTCTGCCAGTGTGTGAAACACAGAGAGCAGCCCCACCTCCCACAGCCCCTCTGTGCATGCCCAGGGCTGGTTTAGCTTTTTTTTTTTTTTTTTTTAGTGTAAGTCATTATTTGTAAGGCCTCAAAAATCTGGAAACTTTGGAGCGCAGCAGGCGGATGAAGGATCTCGGGAACATCTCTCTCGACTCCTGGGCTGTGTACTTGAAGTAGTTCTGTGGATGGGCCAGCACGTCAAACAAGGCTTTGATCAGCTTCTTGTCCTGGGAAAAGGGGAAGCAGATTTTATAGCAGCTCCACAGAGGAGTTATGGTCAGTATAATCAAAGTTTAATGCCTGTCGAACTCATAAAATATTATGGGCATTTCCCTTTTCAAGTGGTTCAGAAACAGAGCAAGGCTGACATTCAGGCCTCTGGGAGGTCACATCAGCAGCCCTAGAATTTCTCCCCTCCTCATACACCCAAGAACAGCAAACCAGCAAACAAACCCCAAAACAAACACACACTTGAGCTGATATCCAGCAAATAAAAACATGCACTCAGTTTGCCTGTGGAAATCCCCTAGCCAAGGTCACAGAAATCCACAAAGAGGATTTTTTCACCCAGAGAGAAAAAGCCTTTGCTAATCTACAGGTTATAAGAAGCAGCACCAATAAATTAATAATTTTTATTTTTCCCAAAAACTTGATTTTCCCAGTAGTTCTGATCCACCTTCACAATCAGGATCTGTTGATCCACCCCATTCCCCTGAAGCAGCACCAAGGAACAGACCTGATGCAGGGCAGGAAGCAAACTCACTCACTCACTCACTCACTCACTCACTCACTCACTCACCCCAAATAACATCATTTCCCATCAAAACCAGCATGTTTAGTGGCAGGAATGTACCTTAAGTATTTCTTGATGATTTTCAGATGCATAAAGTCTGCCATCCCGAACAATGTCTTCTATTAGTTCTTGGTAATCCTCTGTGGGGAATGCACAAGAGAGACATTTGAATTTGAAATGTCACTTCACTTACATACTCACCACCTCCCTTGGCTACCAATGGAAGACCTGCCCTCAGAAAAACCAGTGGTACTTGGCCCTCACATTAGCAGCCAGGAAATATTAAATAATAAACACTTTTCTGTTTATTATGACAGCAGTATCATCTGCTGATTAATCTGCCCAGCATCAATCTGCCAAAAGCAAAAGAAATCATAAAGCACCCAGGACTGGAGTGCACACTGTAACCAGGTAACCTGCTTCAAACCAGCTGAACTGCAGGAATCCACAACTTTTATTGACTTCTTTCTACAGGAAGAAGGAAAAAAATTATGTGAAAGGATGCTTTTTTAAAAGTAACCCCCCTGGGTCAATCCTGACCTGAAATTCATTGAAAGGAGAGGTCTCCCCTGAAAATTTTTTTATCCACCACTGGTGAAACTCTGCAGAGCACAGCAGGGATGAGTCCCTCACAATTAATCCAGTATCACTTCACTTATGCTGAAGAGCAAATCCTCAGCCCCAGTTTCACACCTGGTGATTCTGACGAGGGTGAGGTGAAAATCTTTCTTTTGAATGTGGTATTTTGCTATCTGGTTCTAGGTCACAAATGGTAGCAACAACACCATAAATCACAGGTGCTTGGGCTCTGCCTAACTCCTACCGGGGGCCACCTGAAGAAAATGAAAAGGCACAGAAGTGCATAGAACTCAGATTCTATCTCTGAGCTCTGCAATTTGCAGGCCAGAGCCCAGAACCCCAGCTCTTTGTTTGCAAGACACGGTGACACTTAAAAGACTGCAGAATTCCTTAAATCAGGTTTAAATGAAACAGCTCCTGGGAGCAGCTCCTGGTGACACTGCTGGGAGTGCTGGGAGAGTTGGGGAGGGAAGCTCTGCACTGCTGCAGCTGCACCAGCCCAGCTGCTCACACCCACTCACCATCATAGGTTACATAAGGGACTTGGAATCCTTTGGCACTGTTCCCTTCATTGGACTTGAACTGGATCCACAGTTTCTTGGACCTCGAAGTGAAGGCTATGGGGCGCTCGTAGGTCTGGCAGGTCTCGTAGGTGGTCACTGAATTGGAGGAAGCTTTCAAACAAAACACGTAATTTTTATTTTCCTTTGTGATAATGCTTCACACTGATGAGATGCTAGAAAATAGGTTTAACTACCACAACAAAAATGCTTGTTGGTGTTAAGACAACTCCTCAAAACCTGGCAGGCCATCAGTGAGGGGCTTCTTGGTGAGGGAATATTTTCCTTTCTCCTAAAAAAGCAGTCTACTGTCTGAAGGAGGTGCCTATGCTGGAAACTGAGGTCGTTTATCCACACATCAGGCACCTGTAAGGAGGAGCAAGCATTTCCTCTCTCCTAACCCAGCCAGAACTGCTTAGCTTGAACCACCCACCCCTTCTTAACAATATTTCTCTCAGAGTTCACTGACACCTCAAACCCTTGTTTTTCCAAAAACTACGGAGCAGCATTGACAAACAGGACCTCTCTATCTGCTGTTTAAAGGAATTTCTCCTCTTAAGCAGAGGCCAGGCAATTCAGTTTATGGAAACTGTGAGAACCCTGTGTTCCCTCAGTGGATACTTCAGACTCACAGCTTTTTCTCATCACCTCAGTGGATATTTCAGACTCACAGCTTTTTCTCATCACCTCAGTGGATATTTCAGACTCACAGCTTTTTCTCATCACCAGGTAGTCCCCACACTCGTCCTCTATGGGCAGGAATATCTCTGGCACCACGATGAGGATGCGGCGCTTGGGCGGAGGGTTGATATTCCACGTGCACTCGGTGTTTGCAGGGTAGTCCCCAGGGTAGTTGGGTGATTCAATATATCCAGTGTAGTCTCCCAGCTCCCCTCCACACTGCCTGTCTGGGAAAGGAGCACAGGATGCAGGACAAGGCAAGGAGAGGCCACCCCACAGCTCTCCTTCACTCAGTATCAGCTGCACAGGTGACAAACACAAACATTTTCCTTTTTGCAGCTGCTGCAGGTACAGTTCTCTTTGCCAGCTCTCACATTTATGTGTTTACACCCCATCTGTGTGTATGTAGAGGCTCCAGAGGTGGTTCTGAGCAGTCACCTCTCTGCCCTCCATTCTCCCTCTTTCATTTACCCTCAGCTCCATAAATCCAGAGCAGTGGCTCCCTTTGCAAATTGCCTCTTTCAAAGGTTGTTATTAAGAAGAAATGGTTGCTAGAGCTATTTAGTTTTGTGAGCCAGTAATAGGAGGGAAAAAAATCAGTGTGCAGAGGACACAAACTCTGCCATATCAAGGGAGAAAAGATTTAATCGCAAAACCCTGAACAACCCAACACCAACTGGCAAAACACATTCATCACTTACCTGGACAAGGAACCAGGCTACAGAAATGGTCTCTCACAGACCTCACTGAGCCATGTGGGGTGAGATGTAGGCAGGCAGCAAAAGAAAATCAACTTCTGCCTTCTCTCCAGCTCCCTGGAGCAAAGCTAAAATTTGCCCTTAGGGCCACTCCAAACATTAATGTTATATTTTTTTATTGGTGAGAGAGCATCAAAACCATCCTGCTGTACTTACTTTTGCACTGGGTTATGTTTGTTGACCCATCAAAGTCAGTAGTGGTGTTTCCAGGGCAGGAAATGCAGTAATTTTGCCCAAACTCAGGCTGGTAGGTCCCAATTGCACAGCGGATGCACCGGTGAGTTGTGGTGTTGTAAAAGTGGCCAGGAGAGCACTGAACTGGACAGAAATTAAATGTGCATCGTGGTTAAAAAAGTGCTAGAACATGCTTTTATACATTTGTGTAAGACCCAGTGGAATTTCAGAAACTGAAATGCCATATTTGTAATCTGTGGGGGTAACAAAAAAGAGGCAGTCAAGCAAATTTTAGCTCATCAGGCCATTTTGTGCAAGGTCAAAATCCCCAAATGCAACATTATAGAGTGGTCCTGTGTGCAAGCAGCAATAAAATCATATTAACAAACTGTGAGGGTAACAAAACCACTTCAGTTTATTGGGTCATTTTGTGCAAGTTCAAAACATCTGCTACCAAATATAGTTTTCTATGCTCCACAGTCACTTTGTTTCCTATTCCTTTTAAGCTCTGCTCACTCCCAAATAATTCTTGCTGAGTTTTGAAAGCCAACTCAGCCACGAGTCCTTCCCTACATGCTGCCCCAATCCAAATGCTTCAGATAAGCTCCAAAGAGTTCTTGCATCTGTGACTCCATGTCTCATGTGGCCTCTTCCACATGCAAATTCCTGAGCTCTCCATTCCAGTTAATAGAAATAATTCCTTTAATCTCCACTCCAATTTGAAAGCTGAGCCTCATTTACAGACTTGGTTTTGTTTATGTTAAATAAAACTGAAATCAGCTCCTCTGATCTTGGTCCAGAGTTTTAACATTGGTTTTTAGTACTTCAGTTTTGCAAAATTAAGTATGAAAAAACATTTATTTGTGGGTTCAGTGACTCTACACTGAAGGAAACCATTAGATATCACACTACTACCAGTAATACTAATTCTTCAACAATACTGCAAAATTCTTATAATATGCTGCAATTCTCAATAGTAAACATCTCTTAACTGAAAGTAGAGATCTCTTAATCCAAACCACTACCAAATGCTGGCATCAGGACCTTATTTCTATCCCTTATTTCTGCTCTGCAGCAGCAGATTTTCTGTTAAAGGCTTTGTCCTCTACTGATTTATATAAGTAATTTTCTTTTACCCATGCTTTTGGTAATGAGTTTTAGAAAGAACTGAGGCTTTACTGAATTTTCTCACAGCCAGGACAAACAGCTATGAGACTCCTGGAAGGATTGACCTTTAGAAGGGGAAAGAAGCTTCTCTGAATTCCCCAGCATTTCCTTTTGATGGATCAATGCAGCTCATGAGACAAATCCTGGCCTCACCTTTGGTCTCACAGTCCTGGAAGAAGGATGCCCCGCTGTGCCTGGTGGTCAGACCCCCTCCACAGGGAGAGCAGGACACTCTGCCAGCCTCAGGCTGGTATGATCCCAGGGGACACGGCAGGCAGGGCCTGAAGCCATCGGGAGAATATTCCCCAGGGGAGCACTGATCTGGGAGAGGAAGAATCACACAAGTTACAGATGGAGGTGTGCCAGGGAGCCTGCACAGCACCAGGGTTCCAGAAGTGAATGCTGGCAAAGCTGCAGCTCAATAACCCCAAAGTGCACTGTAAAACAGACACTGATAACCTTTGGAGCCCTCCTGGGAGCTGGAATGGATTCCACACTTGGTTTGTTGCAGCCTGTCCAGTGCGATTATGCAGGGATTGTCTCCTCTTTCCAGCTAGAGAGCTCTTGAACTTCTCCCAAATGAAATCATTTAGACCTAAGACACCAAAAACATGCTTCCAGATCTCTATGAGTACTTAAATCTTAATATTATTGAATATTCATATTTTATAACCCTATAGCATCACTGGATTGTGTGTAAACCCCGAGTGCAACAAGTAATTGTACAAATTCAGTAAACTCAACGTTATGCCTCAAAGACTTTTAAAGCAGAAATATTCTTGCCATTCCTCTGACACTGGATCTTGGATAATGATTATCTTAATCATTAATAATGATTAGCACTGGACTGCTGTGTTCTGTACAGACAGCACTGACTCAATCTGACTGATTTTACTTAAACACACACCTCAGTATTATCCAGCAAGCCCAGAAATATTCATGAGTATCTTTTAAAAATTCTAGTTTCCAACCTTTTCACAAAAGAACTGAGCTTCAGTGCTGGTATTTAATAATTACCCTGCTCTGGAAAGGCACAAAACACTGTTGCAGTTGTTCAGCTGTGCTGAAAAATCCTGTCCTTTTTAAGACCTGCTACAATAATAAACTGTTAGTTTTAGTTTATGGCTCCAATAAATCACTCAGTGAATAGCTGTTTTGTTAGGAGGTTAAATTGGCCTTGGCTTCATTTCAGGATTTTTGGCTAACAACAAGCAGGGCATTAACTGCAGGTCATGATCAATGATGAAGAGTTTTGTTTGTGGCTGATACACCGAGAGGAATAAAAATAAAATGCAGCAGGTTGAGAAATGCTCTGTGGCTTATCAATGAAAGCTTGTGAGGAAGCCTTAACTCCTGGTTCTTTTTCCACCACACATCACTCCTGCCCTCATAAGGACACACATTCACACTTCTCAAGCCTTTCTCCACTTTATAAACATTCCTGCAGAACTCTCATCTCTGTACAATCCGTGCACCTCCACAAACATGAATGAATTCAGGCTTTCATTGCAGCACTCCTAATAAGGCAAGGAAAGAGCACTATTTACAATTCCATGGCAAGGAGAGACAATTCAGGGTTAGGAAAGGTGATCCTGAGAAGTGGCTATTGACTTCAGAAACCTGGAAGGGATGGAAAGAGCTGAGCAAATCTCCTTCCCTCAGAAAACTTCATGGCTCTATGGGAAATCAATGCTCTGAGTGATCCTGCTAGAAAATAGCTGCTCTCTCCCCTTAGCTTGTCTTTTTCCATTCATTTTAACCACATAATTTTAATCAAGTTTGGTTGTTTGGGTTTTTTTTTTGCATTTGGGAGAAGGGTGGTTTGGTTGTTTTGGGGTTTTTTTGCATGTGGAAGAAGGGTTGTCTGTTCTGTGTTCTGAACAGAAACACTGACCATAAAAATTCGGTCTTAAAACTTTAATTCAAATTTCCTAAACTTGCTCAGAGTCCAGCAGAACAGGACATCTATCACAACTCAAAGGAAACCTTAAAAAAGACCTCCTCATACATCACTGAGCTCCTCAATCTGGGCCAAAGGAGAATTTCTCCATTAAATATGAACCACTTGGGTCAAGTATTTCCTTCTGATTTTCCTAAGAGGTGGAAAAACAGAAAGAAAAAAGGCTAAATAGTTACCACCACTGCACCAGGGTGTTCAAAACCAGCTGGAAAATGCTCTGACTTCTGAGAAACACCAAACATTTCATGCTCTGATTGATCCTGTGTCCATTTGAGAGAAGAGGTCAGTACACCCACATAGAGATTTTGCTATTTACAGCCTAACAGGTGCTCAAAATTCAATGCAAATATTAGAATTACTCCAAGCCATGTCCAAGTTTTAAAGCCTGAAGCTTATAAATATATCAGTTTCACATGACTATATAAAATTAAACTTTTCACACTGATAAAGTGTCCAGACAGCTCGACCCAAACACATGAAGAAAATTAGTTTTTCTTCATCTTCCACCTAGAAATTTTTCAAACAGGCCCCACTGGAGAACAGAGCTGGGGGAATGAGGAAAGTCTCATTTAGAACCTCACAACATTCACAGGGGCCCAATTTAGCATAACAAACAGACTTAGATTCAATTATATTAATAATTAATAATGCATTAATAATAATGAATAAAACATTAATAATAGGGGCGTTACTTCAACACAGAAATCATCCCACACAACTCCATGGGATTGTACATAAAATCAAGATGAACCTTCTCTTAAAAAAAAAAAGAAACCCAACAAAATTAACAAAAAAACAAAGATCCACAAGAAACACCTCTGGGAAGTTCAGCTTTTCCAGATAACTGCTGAAATAAAACAAGTACAGAAGTTTATGAGCTTCATTTTGCAAAAGTAGAAGCTGCATGGTCCCACCTGACACGTGGGAAATACCCAGTCAAAACCAGATCTGAAGATTTGCAAATAATGACATTAAACCACAATTCCACTGGCTGACTTTGCTCTTTTTTTTTTTTTTTCCAGAAACTCAACTGTTTTTGTCCAAATGAACAAAAGAACCAATTGCCTCTGGTAGACTTCATTTCTGCAGCCACTGTCTTTGTTTATCTTCAATACCCATTAAAAACCTGGTCTTGAGCCTCATGCAGCTGTTTTAAAGAGGGGGGGAGAAAGTGAAAGCTTTTCTGATGCAAAAACAAGAAGAAAAGGGGGGTGGGAGGGAAGAGAGGGGCCCACAGGGAATGAGGATTAACAGTTACAAAGACATTTAAAGGCTCTTTCCCTCTTTTCAGCACATTGGCCTTTGAGCATTTGCTCCCATAGACAAACCCTGCAGCATCTCAGGGGCTGAGAAGGTGAACCTCATAAAGGAGGTCATGATCCACCAATTCACCAGTTTTCTTAAGAATGGTGCCTTGACTTTATAAGGAAAGATCACCAACAAGTGATGCAAATCGATTCTGAAGCAGCATCCTTTAAGTTATTGTGCTTTAGCAGGTCACACATTTAGGTCACATGGGATGGTGACACATTCTGAGGGTTCATGTCTTGAATTTATGATTGCCAGGGCAGGCAGGGAAAACAGCACCCTTTTCCCCCCATTTGACAATTCATTTCTTCTTCTTGGATTTTGATAAAATTGTGGAAAAAAAAGGAAAAAATCAACAACAGTTGTGCAACACAACTATCAACTACAACAACTGCAAAATCAGCAGCACTTGGCTTTTCCTTTTAGGTCTCTCTCTCATGCTTTTATAATGAAACTTTTGAGACGTGGCTCATCATTTTGGGTGAAATGTTAATATCTTATTGGCATCCCCTGAATGCTGAGCAATGAAATGACACCTCCCACGAGAGATGAAGCTGCTCATCATTTACAGCCTGTGCCAGTGCTGCTCATGCCTGCTGTTCTCTGAAGTGACAGCTCCTTGCAATGGAGCAAGGACATGCTGTCACGTCATTTTTTTGGCAGCAATTTCAAGAGATGGTAATTCTCAGTGCCTCCTTCCGCCTCTGAAGGTATTGGCGTGTCCAACACAAAAAAACAAGAAAAAAACAAAAAAAAAAAGACCCAAAAAAAGACCCCAAAAACAAAGCAAAACAAACAAACAAACAAACAAACACCACAAAAAAACCCCAACAACAACAAAAAAACAAAACAAAAAAACAAAACAAAAAAAACCCAAAACAAAACAAACAAAAAAAACCCCAAAAAAAACCAACAAAAAATCCCAAAAACAAAAACCCAAAAGGAACAGGCAAAGTGTACTTTTGACTCCCTGGGGTGTGATCAAGTTGTACTTTTGACTCCATGGGATGTGACCAAGGTATGGCAGTTTTAAGCAATGGAAGAGCACCTAAATTGCTCGTTGTTTGAACGTGTTTCCTTTCAATACTGAAATTTATGGTAAATCAGTTTCTGAAAAGGAATTGATGCACAGCTCACTGATAAGAAGGTAGAAAAACACAACACTTGAACCTCTAAAGCACCAGGAAATCCCAAACAGAGCTGTACAATAAACAACAAAGCTGACATAAACTACACCATCCCTTGGAATCAGCAGTGAACTCCCTTTTACCATCAACAGCTGTTTAAAGAACAGCAGGCACACACCTGCAAGCATCCAGCACATCAGGAACGATAAAATACCCTGGAAATCACATCCAGTATGTTCCTCATGCTTTTCTAAAGCTTTTATTCTGCTCTGTGCCCTGCTCAAGACAGCAGGAGTTAAGACAGGCAAATCAGGGGTGGAACTACCTCACCAAAAGGGTGAAATCTTCTGGTTAGATAAAATTAATAAATGAATAATAATAGATAAAAAATAAATGAAATTGATCTTGCTGCTGCAATTGCAGCACCAAAGCTGTCAGAGCAGGAGCTGGACTTTCCCTCTGACACTGCTCAAACATAAATAATGTTTCAGACAGTGCTGTGCCAGGAGAATTCTGCCACAGGAAGAGGACCAGCACAAGACTCTCTGGATAAATAAAACTGTATCTAACCTAACCACACTCCAAGTATTTGAAAAGAATTCAATAAAACCTGCATTTCACTCAGTAACTGCATCAAGGAAGACTTGTAAGTGCTTTTGTTTCCTCAAGGCTTCCTACTCCTCTGGCCAGACTGAGCAAAACCCCTTTGCCAAAGTCCTTCTTTGTCCAGAGGTCACATCCACCACCTGCACTGAATCCACCTGCTGCCCAGCATCTCTTGCTGTGGAGCCCCTTTCTCCCCAGAACCACTAACATGTCCAGGTAAGCAGAGCCCCAATCCTTTCCAGAAGTTCCCAAGCAGCTCTGCCAAACAATCAGATCAAAACAAAGGGTGGGGGGGGAACCCAAAACACCCTGTCACACACAGATCCCTGAGCTGGCTTCTTGCCTTTCTTCCCACTGCATTCTCCTCTCCTCAGCTCATTTTTTAGCTCCTGACTGGCAGCCCCCAGTTTTACCTTAACCATTCACCCTGGGACAATCAGCTTTTTCCAAGGAAATGAGGCGTACGTAACATCTCTGCCCCTGAGTGTGCTTTTATGTGCTCTCAGCAGCAGTGAGCTGCCTGCACAGCTCCCAGCAGCCTCACAAGAGATGCAGGGAGCTTCCAAACGTGCCGATTTTCAGTACATTTAATGTAAATAAGCAGGGAACAAGTGCAAGGTGAGAGACCCTCTTAACATAAGTGGTGTGAATTCCACCTCCTGCTTGATCACAGCAAATCTACACAAGGATAAAGTCTGAACGATGCAGCTGAAGAAAGGAAGGCTCATTTGGTGGCTGCACCCTGTCAGGCACGAGCAGATCAAACCTTAAGCACACAGGGTCATTCCACTGCTCACAGCAGCACCTGTTGGGACGTCCAGAACAAACTGTGGCACCAACCCAGAAGCAGAAGAGGCCTGACTTCTGCAAACTGTTCTTCAAAATCTTTGTCTTCCTGTGCTCAGTGACTCTGTTTTAGCCATGGACAAAGGTTTTAGCACTGCCCAAAATCCCCCTTCCTCTCTGAACTAGCACAGCAATGCCAGGTCATGCTTCTCGTTTGTGCAGCAATATTAAACTGGTTCTGCAGCCACCTAAAAAGAAATCGTGTTTCTTTGCTGTTTCAATTCCTAACTGTAATTCACATTGTCTTCTACACCTGCAACATTTTTAGCTTACTCACTGCTGTTTTTTCCAGATGAAGTCACAAGTATCTTCAGAGTCATACTGTGCTCTCTACGATTGGACTGAGACAGAATTTTTTCAAAGTCTTCCTCTAGCATCCAACAAAATAGCTTGAAAATATCCTTGGAAACCCATCTTGGGGAACTTGCTAAGATTTTTCAGATTTATTGCAATGTTCCAAGAAAAAAAAAAAACAACTCAGACTTTTTTTCCGAGATTTCCTGAGTAATTCCCCACTTGCTTGCACAGATGTTTTAAACAATTTTTCTGTTCTAAGAATCCAAGTTTTTCTAGAGTTAGCAAAACTGGATCAGAAGATCTATTCTTAGGCCAAAATGCTGCTGCTGGAAGCCACACTAATTCAGTGTGACAGGCATTTTAAAGGCTTGCTGATTCACAATCCACCTACACAATCCTGCCCCACGCAGCCTGAATTAGCTGTCACGGTTGTTCAGATGTAACATCTGACCCCTCTCCTTAACTTTTGTGCTTTGGCAGCATTTACTGTGGGCTGTATTATGGTGGTGCCCTCATGATTAAGACTTTTCTCAGTGCTGGCCTATAAACCCCCTTTTCTCCATGAATTTATAACTCAAGATTCTCTGAGCTTAATCAGCAAAGTGAAGGTGATTGTATCAAACTCTGAGCAGCATTTTCCTTGGGATTAGGGAGAGGTGAGATGTGCCCAAGCTCAGGAATACAGCATTACACTGGAACATTGAATGGGGTTATAAAAGTAACATTGGTGATGCCTGATGTTATTTATTCCCAGGATTTCTGCCTTGGAGCTTATTGCAGGGTGTGCATCAGCTACAGTGCAGTGCATTGAGCCCTTGTTCTGCTAAAAGTTAATTAATGAAGAGAATTCCAGCAGCACTTAGAGCATCCCCCAGTTCTGCACACACAGCTCTCCTCTCTCCTGGAAAAGCAAACCATGATCCCTCCAGGATCTGAGCGAAGCAGTGAAACACGCACGAGATGCTTCATTCCCAACTCACCACATCTGTTACCAGGCTGCAGGTGCCCCACCCCACAGGACTGCTGTGGCTCTGGTGGCCTCAGAGCCTTCCTGGCCACCTCGTGCTCCGTGCCAGAGAGGCGGATGCGGAACTGGTCCCTGCTGACCGTTTTCCTCAGGGTGCGGATGGTTTTACGGAACCTCTTCTCCGTTTTCTTCCTGGCACAGCGCACGTCACACGTGTCTGAAAGCACCAGGGGTGAGAGCTGCCGTGAGAGACCCTGCACTAAACCCCACCCTGCTAAAACAACCAACTCAAATCACTGAGAAAGGCATTTCTGGGAACAAACCCTTAATGACAAATACACCGGGCAGCTCTTTGATCTTTGGAGCTATCCCCATCCCTCAACTCTTTCTGAAGCAGCAGAATTAATTTTCAAAACAGGAGATAATTTCTGTAGCAGAAAAATTAATTTTCAAAACAGGAGATACTTTTCACCATCGTTTTGCACGCAGACAGGAGTGAAAAATACAGGAATTGAGGAGCAAATGGCAAGAAGCTTCAAACCGCACCTGGAATTATTTTCCAACCAACCTGTCACCTCCTTCCTGCTCGTCTCAAGCTCGAAGTCTGCAGTGATAAAAATCTCTCTGGTCGCTGTCAGTCTGCTGAGGGCTCCAGGAACTTTCTTGCCAGAGCTGCATGTTAGGTTTACATAGTGGAAGCTCTCCATTACTGAATTTTGTCTCTCTGTATGAACAAAACCAAAGGAAGCAAAAGCTTGGCCAGCTCTGTTAGTGAACATTCACCAGTGCTGTGACATCATGAAGAGATAAAGAGGAAAAAGCCATCACCTCCACGTGCCAGTAAAAAACAGCTTGGCCAATCTCTCACCTGGTGCTCCCTCAGACAGAATCATGAGCATTGTCATGGCTTCAAAGAGGAAATAAGGTTTAGCTAAAGGAAACACCCAGAATAAGCTCTGGTTCTGGAGTGCACAACTTGTCACTGAGCATTCCACAGAGTGTTACTCTGCTAAGGACAAACAACCAGACACACTGATCCATCATATTGTTTAATGACTCCTTTCCCCATTTTTTTTCCTTTTTTTAAAGTATTCCTCCCCATTTTGTGCTGACTTTGTGAATTCCCAGGCTGCACTTTATGCTTTGGAGCAGATGGAATAGCTGAGTTCACTGCATCCATCTGGGGCTGCTGGAGTATGAAAGGAAGAGCAGAGAAAAGAGGAATAACCCTTTGACAATAGGGGCAGCAAAAAGATCAGGAGATTCCTCAATGAGACATCAGACAGCAAGGAGCAGGTGAGAAAGGGAAGAAGATAAAGAGAGGAAGAAAAGGCAGGAATCAAATTGACAAAAAGAGTGGTTGATTTTACTGAGAATTTATCAACAGTGTTACAAACAATAAAAGGATAAGGGCTTTCCAAGCAAGACTGTGAGGATGCCACAAGGAAATCCTGGGATCTGAAATTACTGCTGCAAGAATCATGGCCAGGCAGGAAGTCAGTGAAGAACAGAAAGCCAACAGTCCTGCACTCCATATCTGGGAAGCACTCAACCCCTGAGCTATGGCTCCAACCTGCTTACCTGCATTTTTATACTCATACCTGGTACCATCTGCTCCAGACCTTCTTGAAACATCTCAGTCTTTTTCAAACTACATTTTCCTTCATTTAATTTGAAGGTCACGCTTATCTTGATGGCTGAAGCATCTTCAGGAAGAAACAATGAGATGTTGTTTTTTTAAAAAGGAGCAGAAAATTGAGATAACCCTGATGTCACAACATAATGATGACAACAAAAAATGTGCTGATATGAGGTGATCATCACAGAAAACCTATGAGATGCCAGAACCCTCCTGCTGTGAAGCTGGTTCACAACTGGAATTAGGATGAAGTATAGTACATTTTATTAAAAAAAAAAAAAAAAAAAAAGAAAGAGAGAGAGAAAGGAGATCAAGACCAGACCTAATATTGGGTGAATCTAATAAGGGTGAGCTGAAATCAAAGGAGATAATCCAAATAATTTCAGAAAGTAGTTTATCCCCGTAGCTGTAAATGTTTTCTAAACTTTACTGTCCAACAGCTCAACCTAAACACATTTTGTGTTGCCAACACTGTTCAGGTTTGGATGACTAAAAGGAGACATAACTCCTGGTCTAGGTATTTATTTCACTACACATCTTTTTCTTCATTTTTAAGTCCCAGTTTGAATGATGCTGATGAAGCAGCACAAGGGGGATTTTCTGGGGTAATCATGAACTGCAATCATGAGAAAGAGGAAGAAAAAAAAAAGAGACAGTTTATAATGAAGAGGGAAAACAGCAAGTCAGCAGCAATACCTTTGTTTCACAGTTATCAATGGAAACAAATCAAACTATATAACAGTAAAGGTGGTGATTACCCAGCCAGCTGGAAATATTTGCATTTTGCTGTTTTTTCTTGAGCTGAGAGGACCTGCCACAGGTGAGGGTGTAGGCATCTGGTGTTCCTAACAGACAGACAGACAGACAGACAGGAAAGACACAGGCACAGTGCTCACACACTGAGGACTCCTGGAGCATAAAACACATTTCAGATTTGCTGATTGGCATCATCACACAGAGTGCTCATAAAATACTCCACATCAGAACTTTCTAAGCCATTTAAAGGATTCGGGAAGAGGAAGAGAATCTGTCCCATAAGCAGTGGCTGAGTCTGTGTCCTATGGGGGCAAAACCTCAGCCCCCACACAGGGCTGGAATTCCTCTGCCCCTTTCACCACTGGCCTCTCAGGGCCAATTAAGGGATGGCCCAGGGAGCACGGGGAATTCTTCCCTGTCCTCCCCAGCTTCCAAAAGAGATTGTTTGCCAGGAGGGAATCTGAGGGTGGAGTGGTTGTAAAAGACAAGGGAAAAGGGGCTTTCCTGGACACTGCCAGCCCTTCATTATCTGCAGTGAAAGAGGAAAGATCTCTGTTTATGGGCTGCTTCCTGGGGCTTCCATGGGAGTCAGGAGGTTGGCCTAAGTCTGTACAGACTCACATGCTGGGTTTTGTTAGTTCTGACTTACCAGAGAACACCTGGACATCAGGAGAGCAGCTCAAAAAGCATCTGTCACTCCCACCACTCTTAACGCAGTGCAGCAACACCTTGGGTGACACATTGTCAGACAAGGGAACTTTTGTCTCTAAACAGGATAAAACAAACACTCACAGGATTAAAACATCTACCTTCACCCCATCAGTAAATCAGCATGCAGCTGCTTTTGTAGCTGAGAGCACCCATGCAATTAATATGCTGTTTAGACAGAAAATTAAAGCAAAATGAAATCACTGGGAGGTCACACCGCAAATGTAACTTCCTTTATCATGAGCAAAACCTTCTCATGCAGAGGAACAGAAGGAAACAGAAGAAGGAGCTAGATAAAAGAACAGGAAAAAGAAAGCATCAAAATCCCTCAAAGTATCTCCTGTTTTTGGTTTTCTGTTTGTTTTTATGTGTTTCAACATCGCTACCATCACGCCTTGCTGAAAACTAAAGCAGAATACCAGGAACAATGACTCACACCACTGAACTGGACACACCATCAAATTTGACTGTAACCACAAGGCCCATCAGACTCATCAGGAGTAGAAATGTGTTATTAGACACCTTACCCACACAGTCCTTTTTATTCCAGTGCAGTTTGTAGGTAGAGTGGCACAGGCATTCGTAGTCTCCCTGGGTGTTCACACACAGCTGCTGGCAGCCACCATTGTTGATGCTGCATTCATTAATATCTACAGGGGAAAGTTAAAAATGCTTTTTAAAAAGTTGCTCTTCCCAAAGTTATGCACTCTAACTCCACCAGGTAAATGTAGGCACGAATGTTGCTCGGTAGGGTTTGGAAAGGACTTTAGGAATGATACCTGGACACCCACCTTGAAATATAGTTTGTCTTCATGGAGATCATTTGATAAATGTCAAAGTACACCAAATATTGGTGGCCCATAATTAAACAATATCCAGCCTCAGCAATATGATAACAAATTAACTCCAAGAAAAGCAGATCAAATCTGTATTGCCCTGTGTCTGGTTAATTAATATTTCTAATTTGAAATAAAGACAGAGAACATGGGCAGGATTCATCCTGACCAATCCCCCAGAGCACTCAGAGATGCAGCTACTGTGGAACACTCTGCCTCTGTGGGCAAACCCCACCATTGTGTCCCCCTTGCCTCTTTTGGCCAATTATCCAATTTTGGAGCCTTATCCTGCCCAATGAACGCCAAGAGGAGGAGAAATCGCTGAGAGCTGCCTCTGGTGCAAGCTTGCATGGTGATACAGAATGTTCCATTCAGCAGTGCTGCATCCCAGGGTCAGCTCTGGGGCCAATTCTATTTATCCTCCTCATTAAACCTGGATGGTGGGACAGGAGCTCACCCCCAGCAAGGTCACGGAGGAGACAAAACTGGGAGGAGTGGCTGATGCTCCAGATGGTTGTGCCACTATTCAGGGGGACCTTGACTGCCTGGAGAAACGGGTCAGTGGGAATCTCATGAATTTCAACAAAGGGAAATGCAGAAGTCTCTGTCTTTGCTGCTCAGATCCACCCTGAGGAGGGTTTCACTTCTCTCCCAGAGCTTTATGGCACTTGTACCTAAACCCAGAAAGCTGCCACCAAGAAACCTCTTGAAAGTCCCATGAAGTCTGTGCACCTGAGGGTCCCTACTTCCACACACACTTATCTCAATGGCAGTACGTTCTTGTCACTGCTGTCCCCGGACTAGATAACCTCTAAGTAACAAATTGTTAGAAAACACTGTGAAACACATCACAAAACCAATCTGATTTAGGAGGGGGAAATGCTCTTAACAGCACTGAGACCACAGGGGTAGCAATGAGCAGCAGAGGAATAATGGAGAAAGAAGGCAACACCTTAAACAGGTACTGCTGCCTAAAATACCACAAAATCAGCCCAAATCTTTAGTTTTCATTGACCTTCCCTTAGGATGGCAACCTCTTGTCTCCAGCACTTACTGACTTCTTCCACAGAGGTTGGAAGGTGTATTCTCAGCATCCTATCAGCTCTGACCAGCCTGTGATTGCCAATCAATGAGGAACTTACAGTGGTGTGAGGATTAACATCTCCTGCACAGGGCTATGACAAGAAAAGGCCAATTAGCAGCCAACAGCAAAATTCCAGTTCCTTTTCCTCACTGGTAGCCAAAAGAAATTGAATTAATGCAGAGGAATTAATTGGAAGTCTTGTTTTACTAAGTAGAGCACATGGCAGTGTCATTCCTTATCCAGGTAAGTTCCCCTGTTCATCAGGATAAAACTGTGATGTTGTAGCCCTGGAATCTTTTTTGTAGAGTTTCTAGAGGCAGAGGGTGGAATAGACAAGCACACAGAGATTTCTGAACTGTTCTCTCCAACTGTGCTCATTCTGCCTCAGAAATAAGCAGGTCTTACTCAGAATTAAGTAAACTTTGGAGTCAATAAGGTCTTGCCTAAAGCTTATATAAAACAAGTTTGATTCCATTTAGTGCCCCAGTTATTTCACGTTTCCTCACGTTAATTCTGGGAATTTGCCACATGTTGAGCTTCTACGAACAACTTTCTCTTTCCTTGAACTGTTCTTGTGGGAAAGGCATAAAAAATTTAAGAGTATTAATCTTGGCCAGTGCAAAGTGGTGCTACACCAGCTCAATTCCAACCTGCATCACATGAGGACCTGACATGTGCACAACAGCAACTTGCAGAGCTGCAATTTTCAGAGTCATTCCTGTTCTTCAAGTCCTGCTTGTCATTGAAGTCAATGATTCTTCTGCACGTGAAAATTGTATTGGATCATGGATTTCAGATCCAAGTACAAAACTCATCTGTTTGTCCTAATGTAAAGGCAGAATCACTTGGGTACAGACAGAAACAAGCAAGGATCAGCTTCTACTTTTTCTGTGTCTCGTTAACACAGCAAGGAGCAAAATTCACTCCGTGAGCCTCCTGCATCTGCATCAATTTGTGTCCTGAGCAGCCCCGTGGGTCCAGCCCTGTGTCAGAGGTCCTGTGGAGTGTCTGGACTCACCTCCACAGTGAGTGAAACCATACAGGGCATATCCCTTGTTGCAGGAGCACTCGAAGGTGCCGGGGTGGTTGATGCACGTGTGGTCGCACGCCCGCTCGAAGGAGCACTCGTCGATGTCTGCAAGGTTTAAAGGGAGGCATCAGAACCTCTCAGGCTGCCCAGGGAGCCCTGAGCAGCCAAAAACGCTCAGCAACTGCAGATTTCTGTGAACTAAGCAGATTCTTTCAAGGCACACGATGTAACGTAATGAAATGACAGTTTTTGAAGGAATGCTAAGTTTGCCAAACAAGTTTTTTCTTGGCAAGAGCAAAAATTGCTCTTACATTTTTACAATTCTGTTTTGAACAAATGATTTCTCTTCCACGGGAGAAGAAAACTGCTGACAAAACTCTTATTCCATTAGAATTATTGTACTCAGAAAAGAAGCCTACAAAGGAAAGTATTGCCTTTGTTTTTCCTCCCTAAATGAAGTTTTGTATGGATACACAGTGCCTGATTTAATCCTGCTGAAAATCACAGTGTTCTCTGAGAATGAACATTCATTATACCATCAAAAGCACCTAAAATTTCTGTGCTGATACATTTTGCATGCCAGGTATGAATGCTGCAAGACACAAAATAAGTTCACATCGACTTCACTAACACTTTTCATCAATCTTTTCCCTCTGGCTTTGGCATGCTTCAAAATATCACTTTTGAAACATTCCAGGGAGAGCAGCAAAAGTGACAGGGGCAGAAGGGAGATGCAAGTCTTTAAAATACATTCATAAACAGATTTAATTAAAAAAAAAAAATCTATCTTGAAAATCAGATGTTTCTACAGTAAGTTTTTTCCATATACGTAGTTGTCCTTATCTTTATAAAGGATAAGAATGCTTTAAAGAAAACCCCAGGTGATAATTACTTTCTGTTGGTAAGTTCAATTTTCTGAAATTCACCTTTAATGCCAGCTGGTTGCCTAGGAAATGGCACAATTCACCATTTGGCTGACTGACTTGACATTGTTTCATCCTGTTGCTTCTCCACAACCAAAGACCATTTTGGTCTTCACATCTTTTGTGCACTGAAGCAGCTTAAATAGGATTGATAAATCTATATGTACAAACCACTACACAGCAAAGCAAATATGCTTTGCAGGCCTCACAGGAGAAATCCATGTCATCCTCCAAAGCAAATGCTCAGTGATGTTTTAGGGAACAGAGATTCCAGTCTGTCTACAGACCTATAATTTCATATATCACATTATATATTTTTTTTCCTTTAATAACGAGCTCATGGCAACTAAATATCCTATTAAGAAAAAGTAGTTTTGAATGGTGAATCAGTCAGTAAGATGGAGAGAGAGAGACATTGCCTAATTTTCCCTGTAAATTATTTTAAGATCATTAAGTCAGGGGGAAGCATTAACCTCATAGAAAGCTTTTTAATGTGACACTGTCTCTGTCCCTTCCAGATAATAGCTCACTGTGCCATTAAACTTATCTCCTACAATAGCATCAAGCCAATTGCATTAACTCAACAGCTGTTTCAGAAGAAAAAAAAAAACTCCAAACTGAGGAATGGAAATTATTCTGGAGTCCATTATCACTTCATCATTGTAGGAGAAGTCCAAGCCACACTGATTTGTCCTGCTTTTGTTGCACCATTGTCTCTCCAGAGCACATACCTTGACAGGACTTCTCATCTGTTAATAATTTAAATCCTTTTCTGCAGCTGCAGTCAAAGCTGCCAACAGTGTTCTTACAGAAATGATCACAGCCTCCGTTATTGGACTGGCATTCATCAATATCTGTAACAACAACAAAAAAATACAATAAATAAAAGGCTTCAGCAAACAAACACAGAGCTCCAGCACTCAGCCTATTTGCACTGACAGATCCAGACAACAGTCAGAGCCCAGAAACAAAATCTAGTGAGACAACCACAAATTGTGAGGAAGATCTGCTCCAACTTTTAAGAAAGACCCAGCCCATTCAGCCCCAGGACAGGGTTATTTGCTCTCATTTAATGTATTGCTGTCAGTTGCATCTGGGTAATGCATTCATAAAAGAGCATTTCCCTAAGTTCTGTTTGGAAACACTTCGACTCCAAGGCTCTCTAAGAGGTTTTAGTGCTTTAAACATTCTCTCCATTTCCTCCTCGTAAGCCCTGCAGAAATCTCAGCCAGAGACTTCCTGAGCTGCCCTGTCCTTTTCATGGCAAGATTAGAATGAGGCCTTTATCTAATATTAATTGACCCAGGCCTGGAGATTTCATCGTTTTTTGCTCAGCAGAACAGCCTTAACATATAATTACTGGAAAAGCAATATAACATACAGCCTAACTGTGCCTTTGCTCCTTGCCAGTGCTCTCATTAGAGCTGCTTGGAGCAGGGTGTGTTGTACTGGTTTGAGTTTGTTAATTCGAGTTTTTGGTTAAACATCTGCACACTTACTAAAATTTATCTGATTTTTGTTGTGAGATAAGGAATAGGAGTACGTAAAGTAGGCTCAAACTTTAGGAAGAAAAAGGAAGTTTATTAATAAACTTTTAAAAAGGGGAAAAAAATTAAAATTAGAACAAAATTCTCACACCATTTTTCCCATTTTTCTAGTTTTTCTTCTTTTTTCCCCCTGTTTTAGGTTAATAATGACCTTTCTTTATATTCTTCGAAGTTTGAGCCTGCTTTGCCTACTCCTAATCCTTACCTCACAACAAAAATCGAGTACATTTTAGTAAGTGGGCTAGCATTTCACCAAAATTCAAATTCACAAACCACTCCAGTGTTTTTAAAACACATCCCTGTTTGCACACTGATATTTACTCACCCACTGCCCCAGTGCCCAGCTGGCAGTGGGTGATAGAGCACAATGTTGGACTGGGGCACCCACACACCTGCTGGGCTCTGCTTGACCACAGAGCTGGTTTAGCTCTCCCAAACTTCCTCTGGACACTTCATTTGCAGATTAACACTTTATAGCCTTGGTAACAGCTTACAGGTGTTGGCACACGTGCCCAGTGATGCCGCTTGGTTTCTGCCTTTTTTCTTTTCTATGTTCCCTGCACTCTTTGCACATACATTTGTGTCTCTGTAGTAGCTGGTTTTCCCAGTACTTTTCCATGGCCTTTCCCCAGGCAGAAAGACAAAACAAATTCCAGAGCTCCAAGCCCCAAGGGTACAAACCCCAGTGCAATCTTGGTTATTTTGAGTTGAGAACAACTCTTTGAGGTACATTTTCATAAACAAAGTACAGCCAGTGCTGACAGGGGGCTCCAGAGAAGGGGCTGGACCTGGGGGGGGAACTGCATCCCCACTTGTCCTCCTAATTGGTGCTTTTAATCAACTATGCTCATTTCCTACTCACCCCTGGAGGGGCTGGGCTTTTATGGACACCTTTCCATGACTGCTCCTGAGGGCGTTCAAAATAAAGATCCCCTTTTAAATTACCTCCTTGCTAAAATGATCTCGAGTTTCTTTCCCAGATAACACCAGGAGTGTGAACCCCACCTTTGCATGTTTTGCCATCAAACTGGAGGGTGAAGCCCACGGGGCAGCTGCAGTGGACTCCAGTGGATGTGTCCTTGCAGGTGCGGTCGCAGCCGCCGTTGTTCACCGCGCACGTTTCTGCCAGAAGACACAGCCCAGGTTTGCTCAGGGAAATTCAAATGGCACCAAGAAACACTGTGGGATTCAAGGCACAGTCCCAAGCTCGCTGCTATGCAAACATTTAGCCCAGAACTGGGCAACTGCTAAATATGTGTGTTGGCAAAATCCCCGCCTCGGCTGCTTCCAGGTTTTTGTGGAAACTCTACAAAAAAACCTAAATAGCGTGTTCTGGGTATTCCATTTGTGTCTCAAACACAAATCCCCACTCCCTGATGCTGGATCTGTTACTGTCAGCCAGTTTCCTTGTGCCCACACTGAATCCTGGCTGATCCTCTGACACTTCCCACCAATGGGACACCTGGTCACACTCAGCTCTACTAAAGCAATTTTCTTAAATCCCCCCCAATTCACCTTCCCATGCTCCCTGTGCTCCCATTGATGGTGGATAACACCCTCACTGACACCTGGTCACACTCAGCACTACTAAATGATTTTTCTTAAATCCCTCCCAGCTCACCTTCCCATGCTCCCTGTGCTCCCAGCCATGGTGGATAAAACTCTCACTGAGCATTCCTGGTAACCCAGGTGCCATTCCAACCAAAGTTTGTTCCTCTCACACCCCCCTGTGAAAACTATGTCTAAATCTCACCAAACCTTTCTAGTGAACACTCCTAAAATTCAGTTCTTTACCTCCAACAAACCAGAAACAACTCATTCTTTGGCATTCATCCTCTTGGCATCAGTCTGACCACCTCAGTCAGTCTAACAACCTTTTCACTGGCTGGACAAACACAATTTTACATAGCATGTATTGACTGAGAGAGCTGCAAAGAACATTTTTTATGTTTGCTTTTTGAAATCTTCTTTCTAGCTCTGCATCCTCGCTTTCTGCAGCATCAAGCACATGCTACTTATTGTCAAGTTTTGAGAGCTTCACTGGTTTATTTCCTCCAGTCTCTCATCTCACATGCAGTATTGGCAGCCTGTGTTCAACCTTCAAGAGAAGAGAGAGTGCATCTTCTTTCTTCCTCTGTCATTCTTTTAGAAAACAAAGCTATTCATTTATATGTCTGAACATTAGAGAAAAACATTATTTCCATAAGAGGGAGTAGATCACCTCAGGCAGAATCCAGCCCAGAGCTGAAGCTTACCATAAAAAACTAAAAAATTGGTGCCAATTTTTCAATCTAAAAGGTTTCAACATCAGTAGAATTATTTTGGATCAGCACTTTTACCCATAAGCAGCCGTCGCTTCACCCTCTTGTCCACATCAGCTGCTGCTGTGGTGTTTCCCTCAGAAACTTCAACTGCAGCCTCTTCCCTCTCTGTAAGGAGCATGAAAAAAGCAAGTGAGTAAAGGTTCCCTGACCAGAATCCTCATCTGACACCCAGCACTCACACAAAAAGCTTCATCACACACTGAACAGAGACAGTCAGAACTGACCAGGCAGAAAGAAATTATTTTTAAAGACCAAGTTGTAATAACAGTCATGAAGATCCTCCAGTCAAAACCATGAGGATATTTTGCTTTTGTGGTTTCCTTAAAAACCATGTTTGCTTCTTTATCCTTAACAAAACAAAAGATGTGCTGCACATGGAGTAAACAGCAACAAGATGAAGGAACTGATAGAACTGCCATGAACTGTTCTGTCAGGAGAGCACTGTCATCATCTGTCATGGGCTAATTACAGCCACCAGCCAGTTCTGCCTGAGCATTTGATTCCAATCAACAAGAGACTGGGACTTTATTAATCCTAAGTGCTTTCTTTACTGGATAACTGCCTCGCCAAAATTAGACATTAATTGATTACAGAATTCCCAGTTTTTACAGATGTGCTCCTTGGTTACACTCTCTGGCTCACAGTACTGAAGAAACTGAAGCTAAAATATCCCAGAGGGAAGGAAAACTTCTTTGGTTAGAGACAGGCCTGGTGTTTCAGGGGTACCAGGGATAATTACAGCTTCCAATAACATTAGGTAGCTACTTAAATAGGGAAGCATAAATTGCCTGGACCAAACCAAATCACCCATGCACTTAATTTTGAGTTCCTTCACATTTTCTAGCCAAACTATTATCAGGGGCATTAATCAAGCACACACAGCTGGCCACCAGCAGAAAACCACTTCCCTGCAGTGCATACTGACCCAGGCAGGTTTTCCCATCCAGGTGCATGATGTACTTGGGGTGGCAGCCACACACAGGGCCATTGTCAGCATCGTCACACGTGTGCTGGCAGCCCCCGTTCCCGTGGTTGCACGTCACTGGGAAGGAAACACATGTCACTCTCACATCTCACAAGCACTTCCAGCCCCTCTGAAGGACAGTGTGCAATTCCACTGCCATCTGAGCATCCAGCACACCTGTTCTGAAGGATTCTGTGGGACTGAAACACTGCTGAGCTCTCTCTCATGGAGAGAATGATGGCACAGCTCCCAGACTACAGACACCACAGCAATTAATAGCCCTGTGTGACCTTTGTCACCTTTGTGGAAAAAAAACCCTATCAGGCAAAACAGTGTGTTGGGTTTTTTCTTAAGTCTGGTTTTGATAAAGGTGCTTTTATTTGATAGTTTTTACGACAAAAAAAATCCCATTTTTTGTCCCCTCTTTGTGTCCAGAAAAGATATTTTAAAGAATTCTGCTTTAATTCAAATGCACACAGTTCAGGTGTGCCATCCCACGTTAGCTAAAACATTCCAAATCCCATTTCATTGCAAACAGAACACTATTTGTTATTTGCTCCCTTTGGGAAACCATGAGCACATGCAGAATGTTGCCTACAAATGCAGCTCCTCTGGTTCTTGGACAGCTCAAATCCCGGCCGGCATTCACAGGCAACTCCTCCTTTGGGGGTTTCCCTGCAGATGTGGGCACAGCCGTGGTCTTTGTTCATGCAGCTCATGCCTTCTGCAAAACAGGAGAGGCACAGGAGCATCAGCACCTCTGTGTGCAGGCAACAAGGTCGGTTCAACACACACAGAACACAGCCTGCTGCTCTGGGAAACCTCTGCAGGGTTGGGACAAGGAGTTTCAGCTCACAGACAGCAAAGGCAGCAAGTCCAGCCTGCGAAATCAGTGGGAGGTTTCTTCTTCTGTCATCTTTCCTGTGCCCATGTTCTTTGACTGCAAGGTCAAGGAACAACATCCACAGATTTACAGCACCCGCATTCTCAACCAATGCTCTCACTTTATACCAATGCTCATAGAACCTCCTCTTTCCTTTTATAAAAGAGTGGCAATGTCCTGGCAAGATCCAAGTCTAGAAGTTCTTATTTCTCTGCTTAAAAGAGGAATGTTGAGAACAGCAGCCACAAGGGTCACCCCAATTTCAATTCCTGGCTTGCAAAGCGGATTCCCAGAGTCAGAACCAATCTCAGCAGCGACCAAGGAGACACCAGGCTGACATGCAGATTGTACATTTGCTGCATGTCAATTCTCCCTTTTGTTAACCATTTTGTTTTCTCGTTTTTTTCCCTGATTTCAGTAAATACCACCCAAGATAACCCCACTGGGTATTACCACAGTGCTCTGTATTTTTACACACCATCCCAGCTAGACAGAATTTAGTGCCAAGGCCTGCTTTAGGCAAATGAAGAACCAGTGAGACACCAATGACTGGATTTCTTTTGCTACACCTCCTGAAACATTCTGTCATTTTTATCTCTGCCAGTTCATGCACAGCACTCAATGACTGCCAGAGCGTCTCTTCTGGCCTTTGCAAAAAAATAAAGTCAATTAAACAGGGAGGAATAGTTCCTAAAATTATTGCAAAAGCTTCTTTCCCCTTGCCCGTGGTACAGTGCAATCAGAGTTACCCAATGGCATCATTAGACCAAATTCAACAAATAGGTTTTCTTTCAACAGAAAGGTTGAAAGGTTTTTGGTGAAGTCCTCTACAGTGCTGCAAAATCAGGAAAGAGAAGACACCTGAATGCTCTCCTTGGCTAAACCCTCAAATTCTCTGCCTTGGCACATTTGGCTTTAAAAGGACAAATTACACCAAAATGCTCTTTCTTCTCAGTGAGAACATTTAATTTCAGTTCCTTTAATTTCATTTGTGAGGACCAAGTGGAGCACACTTAGGCTGCAAGGGCTCATCCCACACCACCCAGTGAACTCCTCTGGAGCTGAGCAGACACACAACCAGAAGCAGAACAGACAGGGTGACCACGCAGCTGAAAAAGGATTGTGTGATCAATTCCACACCCTACATATTTTTTTAAACTTACCCAGCCCTTTTTGCAGCCTTATTGCTAAGTGAAACAAACCCACCCACTGCACTGTGAGGCTGAGGTCGGCTCATCACCATTATTCCACCCCACTTCAATTAGGTCCTTGTTCCACACTGCTGTTCTCACCCCCTGGAGCACCAGCTCCAAGACCCTTTCTCTATTAAGACAGCTTTAAGCAACAAAAGAATGGACGTTGCAGGGCCCAGATTATTCTGCTCTAGCGGCTTTTTGATTCCTTTCCCACAGTGAGGACTCTCCAGAAGCCCAACAAGACAATGAGGCTTCAAATCCTGCAGCACACAGGCACAGCCCGAGGAGCCCACAGGAAAGCTGTCACCCATTATTGTGTCACTCAGGGAAGGAGACAACCTATGAGGCCACAAATTGGCCTCATTAGTGCTGGTGTTTTTGTGAAAGTTCTGCTCTTAAGCATGCAGGATGGTTTGGTCTGTTAGCTCGGAGGGGTTAGAGAGCATTAAGGGAATTAGCAGCTCAGCTTCTGTTAAGAAAGTTATTCTTTTGTCCCCATTGAGCCACCAGAGGGGAAACTGCTCAAGCAGGTAGTTTGGTAAAGTTCACTGACACCAAACAAATGGTTTATATGCTCCATTTGGGATTGCTCCCTTGTGAGTGAGCACAATTCAATCAGGACTCCACAGAAAGCTAAATCTCTGCTTTCCAGGATGCATTTTAATGACAAAGTGTCTATTGTGTAACAAGGTACTCCACCAAACCCACCAAAATCCAGCCTGCCCAAAAGGCAGTTTCATAGAAGAGCAGAATACCCATAGATACCCATTCCAGCATTTACTGCCAGGCTGCTGCTTGTTTCCAGAGCTGGCAGATCTCTCTCAGCCCCATTTTACAGGGTTATGTTAGAGATGTCTGCAAAGCCATAAAAGCTGTGTGGCTGCAAACTCCTTGGTGGACTCAAAGTCTCCCAGGTCACATGGTCCCAGTGCTGTTGCAATGGCAAACTGTGGTCCAGGACCAAAATCCCAAGCAAATTTGGGCCAAATCCCCCCAGACACACCATTTTTCTTGCAGGAGACCCTGCCCTAGTGACTCACCAACATCTTGGGATGGATGGCTCTGGATTGCCACACTCAGCCAAGAGAGCTGAGCCCAGAACCTGCCTGGCTGAGCAGATCCTGAGCCAGATGAGCCCTTTCTGATGGCTGGTCCTTCTTGAAGTTACCCAGCAGAGAGATCTGAGCGCTCCTGGCACTGGCGTAACACAGCCAAAAAAAGCCAGCACGGTGTTTCCCTGTCAGCTTCACCCTAAATTAATCCCTACATGTATGATCTGTGTTTAAATCTCTATAATTTTTTGCACAGAAGGTGTCAGGACAGCATTCCAAATTTGCTAAGAGCATCATTTAGGGCATATTCAGTCTGCGGTACAGAGGGAGAGGATGCAAAGGTACCAAGAGCTACCAGAGGACCTCAGAGGCACCTTTGGACAGAAAAATGGTGAGGAGCATCAGCACAGCCAGGGGAACAGGATATCCCAGGAATGCTTTGGTCTTTCATCATGCTTTCTACACCCTTGTGCTAGGGCAGCTTCCCCCAAAAGGCTCCCTGGTTCTCCCTGCTCTCAGCAGTCAAGGCTCCAAGGCTGGCAGCTGAGATGGTGCCCTGTGCACGAGTCCACACAGGGATTCAGAGTGTGGCTTCCATCCCACAGACCCCATTCACTGCCATCAGTTCAGCCCAAAAAGCAGAGAGCTATGACTGTGAAGTGCCACAAGGGAGAGCAGCAAGATTTGCCTGCCAGAGCAAGAGCAGCCACAACGATGCAGTTTGTATTTACTCACAAAACCCCCTCTTTTTTCCTTCAAATGTTTGTATTCCCTAATTCAGAGCAAGCTGAACCCAGAATCAAGGTGCACACACATGGCTGCCCTGCCAGCTGCTTTAACAGGTAATTCATTCCCCCACACAGATGAAGAGCAGCTCATTCCAGCAAGTAAATAAAGGAAAAAAAATAGAATTGTGCACACCTTCCCAGGACACTTCCAGTTCCTGTGGTTTAAACTCCAGTTCACTCTAATTCTGTGTATTTAAAGGTCAATATTGCAGCCCACAGGGATGGTCTCTCAGGCATTAATATATGGAGAATCTTAACAGGGCTGGGAGACAGGGAAGGGAATATCCCCTCATTTTACAGAGAAGAAGCAAAACTGAAGAGATGGCCTAGGAAGTAGCAACCAAAATCTTCTTTGATCAATGCTGTGAGGTCTCAAAACTGAACCAATAAAGCACAAATGCTGAGCAGTGCACACACAAGGCAAGGAGAAGAAATGAGCAGAAAAGCAGAGAACAAAGTGAGGGGAGAGATAAAGCAGTGAGATTTGGCTCACAACAGACATGCCCACCCAAGGGAAAATAAAAAAAGTTTAAAAAAAAGGTGGGGAATCCCAAGCTGCACTTTACAGTAATGAAGGGGGGTGGGAGGGAAACAGTCACAGCATGAAAAACTGAAAAAATGGCTTTTAAAGAAAGCAAAACAAACACTTCAGTGTTTTACTAAGAAGGAAAAATATGTATCAGGCAAAACAGTGTGTTGGGGTTTTTTCTTAAGACTGGTTTTGATAAAGATGTATTTTATTTGATAGTTTTTATGAAAAAAATCCATCTTTTTTGCCCTTTTTGTTTTCCTTTTCAAAGAAAAAGACCTAAGTTTAGTGGATATTTGGTATTATGAAAAAAAGGCCTTTTTGGGGAAGAAAAAAAGTTAAGAGAAATTAAATGCACCTTGAAGAAGAGAGAATTCCAAAGGTACAATTTAGGGAACAAATATTAATGACAGGGAATGCTGCTGCTGTCAGCTCAGGACAGTAGAAGGCACTTGAGCAGAGCAAATTTGAAAAAAAGGGGTGGGAATTTTTCCTCCCTTGGCATCAGACAGGACAAGGAGTTCAAGCACCCAATTTCTGTCCTCAGAGACCAACTGAGGAGCTGAGAATACAAATTCTCAATCCAAACAAAAGATCAATTCAGCTGTGTCAGATGACAGCACCCCCCCCATCTGTGGATGGCCATATATGTCTGCAAATGTTGATCTCTTCACTTTGGGGATTTTTAAAGTGAGATTTGTTTATTCATGCTCAGATTCCTCTTATAGTTATGCCAACAATAAGGCATAGATCAAAGAAAGCCTTGCAGCTTTAAGCACTTCTCACTGAGATTTTTTCACTGTACAGTTCAATGGGCAACTCCCTGATCTGAGCAACCACTTTAAAGCATCCCCTGAGGGCATCCAAAATAATTTTGTTCAATCTGATGCCTAATTAGATATCCCAGACTCTGATCTCTCAAAGGTCCCTTCACAAAGGTTTCACTCAAAACAAAACAGGAGATTTGAATACCTTTAGGGCTGACAAACCATAAATCTCCCAGCTGAAACCTAAACACTGCACAGGGAGTCTAACAAGGATCTGGAGGTGGTGTAGGTATTGCCCTGTAACTAAAACCAGAGAAAATGGCCAGAACTTGCTGTTTTTCCATTTGCTGCCATTCCCTGGGTTAGGACAGAGTTTATCTGCACACCAGAGCAACAAGGACACTGAGAATCCAGCAGCAACAGCTTTAACAAGCACAGACACACAGGGGGGATCAAAGAGGAAGAAGGGATGCAGCATCTTCAAAGCCACTCAGAAGATCCTGACACGCTGCTCCTTTCAAAAGCACTGAGGACTTCAAGACCCTTCACAGCTTTAAAACATCGACCTAAAACCACTTTTGGAGATGGTTTAGAGCTGTTGCCTGTGGCAGGCGCTGCCGCCGGCGGCGGGGGCGGTACCTTCGGAGCGGTGGATGCAGGTGTGCTGGTTGTCGCTGAGGAAAAACCCCTCCTTGCAGCGGCACTCGTAGCTCCCCACCGTGTTGACACAGACGTGCTGGCAGCCCCCGTTGTTGAACATGCACTCGTCTGTGTCTGGGAGAGAGAGGGAAGAGAGAGAAATCAGCTTTGTGCTCACATCAGCTCAGGCTGGAGCCGCCCAGGCAGCTGAGACACCCCAGGGCTGCCCTGTGGTTGTTGTTCTGCTGTCACCCTTGGGAAAAATGCATTTCTGCTGCTGCTCTGCCCCTGTTTGCAGCCTGCCCAAGCAGCCACTGGGCTCCCAAAAAATGCTGGCCAACCCAAACAACCAGAGCTGATGGTTACAGCCAAGGCAGAGCCAGATCAGCATCCCCACCAGCCATGGGAACATTTCCTGTCCCTCTGCAGCTGGATCTGGCACTGCCCCTCCACAGCTGGAGCTGATCCACAGCTGGATCTGTTTCTGCCATTCCACAGCTCTGGCACATCCAGCTAAGCAATCCCATGTGGGTCTGTCTGCCCCAACGGGACAGCAAAACCCCCTGGATCCAAACCCATCCAAGCTGTAAAAGGTGTTTTCCCAGAAAGCTCCGCATCCTCAAGCAAAGGTGGGACAAGGAAAATGCAAACCTCAACATAAATTCAGCTAAAAGCCCATCCCCTACTCCTTGCTTTCAGCCTAGCTAGAATCCTCACACCACATCTGTTCTGGTGCTGGGTTTGATTTATCATCCTCCTCCCTCAAGTCTAGGACATCATCACTCATCATCAGGGCTGCTGCTGACTGTGGTCAAGGACAAGAGCAGAGGTTCTGGAAGCAGTTTTAATCTTGATTTTGCAACATTCAGAGCCTCAACAACACCAGAGAGCAGAGTGGCTTTGCTTGCAAGAAAACCAAGAGAACCAAAGAGTAGAAAAAGTTTAGCTAAGCCTCTGAACAGCAGGATGTTGTCGTTCAGCAACAATCCCAATCTCCAATTCTTTGGAATTTTACCCCTTAATAAGCACAGGTTTTTTGTAACCACTACTGCCAAATTCTTTTCCCAGCCTAATTTTCAGAAATTTTAATTGGAACTTAAAAACACTCAGTCCCTTAACAACAGGACAAAACATTGCTGAGGTCTCATTTGCAAAATTCATCTGTAACATCACGTTTGCTGCCTGTTCTGTTCATTGTCCCTGGCTAACAGTACAGTGTTTTTAATTTAACTCTGTAGCATTTCTGGCAGAAAACAGCTGTCTTTTAATAAAATTAAAAAAAAAAAATAAAAGGAGAAAGAGAGGCTTTCAGTAAGAAGTATTACAACAGATTTAATGTCTACTGAAGGCAGTGAGGAAGCCAATTGCAAGCACAAGAATGTGACCTGCTGGAGAAAAAGAGCGGCTGACATCTCTCCATCACAAAGAAGCTGAGCATTTCAGAGTTCTGCAGCGATGTGAATGTGCAAACAATCATGAATAAACAGCCACCACGAGCCTTTAGTGCTGCAGATTTGAACTCCAGCAGATGTTTCTGTCTTACAGGCCTTGGAAAGCTTTCAAAAAGATCATCTCTTTCCAACAAGTAATTGTCTATTTGGCTTAAACCCAGGCACACAGCAGAGATCTTCAAAAATAAGGGTGAGAGGAGGGCAACCCTAGCGTGAACAAAGTAAATAAACAGATTAGGAGGAGATGTGATCCAATTTGCTGCACGCCAAAATATTTATTTAACGTTTATATCACAACTCCGAGTTGGCACATCAGTGCTAAGAACCTCATCATGTGTCCATGACATTTTGTTTTATTTTATGGGCCTGCCATGCAGCACTGAGCAGTTTCCCAGTGACAGAGCAGGTGGTGGATTTTGGCCTAAGCTTTGTCACTGGTCACAAACTGCTCAGCTGAAGAGTGCCCTGGGTACAAAGAGAATACACTCACAATTTTTGGTGCCATTGTCAGAGGCAGTGAGCTCCTTCCCTTCATGGTAACCTCAACTGAACTCCACTCTGTGTTTACACAGACACAGAAATAAGATGGACCTTCTGTTATTTTACAGTACCCGCAGATATTTTGTCTCCCTCTCTACATTATTAAAATATTTGGAACCTGGTGAGCTCACCCTCTCCTCCACTGACACTGCAGAAAGCTGGGCACACAGCAGGTTCTCAGCAGGTAAAACCCAACAGAATCCCACTGAATACTCCAGAGCTTTCCTGATTTGTCCCAGCAGAAGATAGAGCCTGGGGATGGTCTGACCCATCTGATGTGCCACACACCAGTGGGAATCACCCCAAGCAACTAAATTCTATTATGCAGTGAAAGCAAGTTTCAATCTGACTGTGCTGGGTATGGATGTGTGTCCAGGCACATCCACACTGAGTGAAGCAGTAGAGAAACACTAAACCATCTATGAAAAATCAAATGGCACAGGGCTGAGCCTCACAGGGAACAGGACAGCTTCACCAGCTTGAGGCTTTTGTCCCCCTGTTCTTCCATGGCCTCCATCACACACAGATGCTGCACACTCCAGATCATCCTCTCCTTTCAGGAATACTCAGCCACAGTAAGAATGAGAAGCCCCCACATTACAGATATATTGGAGAGAGAAGATCCCCAAGCCTGGAAACACACCTGACAACTGATCCTAAGCTAACTATGGAGCAGAGAGGACAATGACAGCACATGTTCCTTTATATAAACTCATTTAGCACAATAACAGATGATATTTGGCATGCTTAAACCCACAGCACTCCACAGAAATACAGCACAGATATCCTTAATTACAGAGGGGGAAAGAGCCACGCTGGGATGGTACCTCAGTGAAATCCTTAGTGCCACAAGCAACATTCTCCCCCTGAACAGACTGAGCCCAAGAGATTGCCATGTTTTACACCCATGATTTTGCAACATTCAGAGCCTCAACAACACCAGAGAACAGAGAGTGGTTCTGCTTGCAAGAAAACCAAGAGAACCAAAGAGTAGAAAAAGTTTAGCTAAGCCTCTGAACAACAGGATGTTGTTGTTCACCAACAATCCCAATCTCCAATTCTTTGGAATTTAATTCCAAATTAAATTGTGGATCTAACTGTCTCTACTTTTACAGTATGGACTAATTAAGAAAAATAACAAGAAACACCAAGTCCTTTCCTAGTTTTCAACGTATTTCATTATGAAAACTTCCCAGGTCTGTAGCTGTCTCCTTCTTTCATTAACATTTTTCAAGACAGTAAGGATTTCAAAGTCGCTGTCCTAACTGCATTTACAATTTGATTCATATTCTGCTATTCTTGTTTCTTGTTGCTGGGCTACCTGTGTGTTCACACCAGCACCCTCCCTGCTTACCCAGGCAGTTGTGGCCATCGTGAGCCAGCATGAAGCCATCGTAGCAAGTGCAGCGGTAATTCCCTGGGATGTTGAAGCACTCGTGGACACAGCCCCCGTTGAAGTCGTTGTCACATTCATCAATGTCTGAGGAATAAAGCAAAAGCTCAATCTGATGGATGCTCCCCTGAGCATTATAGACAGGGATGTGCCTGCTGTCCAAAATCATCATTGTCTTGCAAATACATTACATTTAATGCATTTCTTGCTGGATGTTTCTGATGGCTGAGAGAGAAAACACCCTGAAACCCCCTTGCAGCTTCAGTTTATACTTTTTAAGGCTGCTGGTTAAACAACAAACTCATTATCAGGCTGAGTGATATGAACAGCTGAAAATCCATGCAAGGTTTGATTTTGTAAACAATAAGTAAATCAGGTGATGAAACAATGACTATTTTGATTTAAAAACCATCCTCCATTATTTTTAGTGGCTCTGTTTTCCTAGAAATGCTCCGTGCTGACACAGAAGGCAGAGCCCTGGTCCCTTTTACCTTCACATTTCTTCCCTTCGCCGGTGTAACCCACTTTGCACATGCACTTGTACAGCTTGGGGGTGTTCTGGCAAATGGCATCTGGGTGGCAGTCATCCAGCCCCAGGGCACACTCATCCACATCTGTGGAAAGACAGCAGGCTCAGGAGGGATGGCAGCAGGAGAGCAGGCCGTGCCTCCTGAACACGTCCCCGAGGAGGTGACAAGGCTGAGCACCTCTCTGTGGTGCCCGTGAGAATAATGTGTGGCTTTGTGTGTCACGACAGAAAAACACAGAGCATCTGCACTTCAGTTTGTGCAATATTCTACCTGCATACTGATATATTTGTATGCTATTCACCCCATGCTAAGCTTCTGTGCACATTTATAAATGCAATCAAACCAATCTCTTAAGGGCTAGATGCTCCATGAAATTCAGCTGATGATTTCACAGGATTCAGAGACTGTTAATCTTTCTGAGTAACAAAAAGCAGACATCAAAAGAGTCCTTGATCACATCCATGCATCACCCACAGAAAGCCAAATGATTTTTAAAATAACCAGAGGAGTTGATAGAAATGTACTTTCAAAGTCATCACTACCAAGTTAAAAGACGGACTTACCATTAAACAGATGTATAATCTTAAAATAATTTTTTTAAATACCAGAATAGTGTCTGGTGAGCAGCATTGTCAAATCACCTGGCCAGCCATCTCAAAGCACAGCACACTGAAGCAAAACATCCAGGTGGAAACTTCAGAGAGGAGGAAATGAAGAGAAAGGAAAACACCAACAGGAAGAAGGCCTGGAGATGAAGAAGTGCAGACAGAAGAGGAAGAAAAGTTACAGGCAGCAGAAGACGTCACCACAAGTTTTTCACACAGCAGAAGAAAACTGAAGCACAGAAACAGGAAGATTTCCAGCAACTGGCTAAAAGGAAGAATTGTAGAAGCAACACCCCAGGCAGGTACAAAAAGTGCCTCCTAAAACAAGAAGCAGTACATGAGTATCAGCAGAGGCTGACTACTTCAATAGTCAGCCACTCTTTACGGTGGGGATCACTTTCCAAAGGGGAATTTCAGCCAGCACTTCTCCCATTTACAATTATAGCATTCATCTGCTCTTTTTTTTTTCCCCCAATCACAAAATATGCCTGTAGGTACTGCAGCAGCTGCCAACTGCAGAAAGTGTTCACTTGGTTTTAACTCCTCATGGGGTTTAGCAGTGGGAAACAAGGCAAAGAGCCAGGGCTGGAGCAGCAGTGCTTTCCTGGCTCTCAGGTGCACACAGCTCCAGCAGCCGCCGTGGGGCTGCCACCAGACACCAAGGAGAAGGGGGAAAACAGCTGGGTAGAGCAGCAGAATCATCTTCCTCTCAAAGCAGAGGAGTCAAGCCATTAAAAAACACGGGAAGCAGTGAATTGGAGGAGCAAGTCATGCAAGGAAGGGTGCGGGGAATAGCTGAGGGGTCTCCAGCTAGTGGGACTCAGGTAGGTGGGGCAGAGGGCAAGGATGGGCAGGCAAGAGCAGCAGCGGGCACGAAGGAGCATCGGCCACACGCGCTGATTGAGTGCCCTCGGCACCATCAGCTCTGCCCTGCCCGAGCCAGGGGGACCCCAGGAAACACACAGCAAGGACGGGGCTTCCCTCCGAGCCAGGACACAGCGACATCAGCCAGATCCCGTGCCGCTCTGCCGGGTTATTTGTACGCCGCCCCTCTGGGATCTCCAGCGTGCGGGAAAGAGCCGCAACGAGAAGCCGCAGCACTAATGCCTGCCAAGGCGTGGAAAAGAGGGCTGGGAAAAATCCGCAGGCGTAGAGAGCGAGATTTCCCCTTGCAGTGACAGTACCCTGAGCAGAAGAGAGACCCTGGAGGAGCGAGACTGTGAGCAAACATCGCAGTCTTCAACTTGGCAGGAGGCGGCGGCGGGAGAACCCCTGGGCTCTTTCCTGGGGATCGAAGGCAGCTCCACCCTCAGCACAGCCGCTCACACCCCGCTCCGGGGCTCACCCCGCTCCCGGGGCAGCGGGAACCGCGGCGAGAGCGGCACCGGCAGCGCCCGCGGAGCCCCAGCGCCCTGCGAGCAGCGACCGCCCCGCCACGGCCGCGCCTCAGCCCGGCACCGGCACCGGCACCGGCCCCGCGCCCTCTCCCTGCCCTGCCCTGCCCTTCCCCGCCGGCCGGGAGCGGAGAGCCGGCACCGCCCGGTACCCTGCGGGGGGAGCCGCTGTCGGGGCTGGGGAGGACCGGGGGCGCTCACCGTGCAGGGATCGCGGACACTCACCGGGCAGGGACAGGGAGCACTCACCGGGCAGGGACAGGGAGCACTCACCGGGCAGGGACAGGGAGCACTCACCGGGCAGGGACAAGGGGCACTCACCGGGCAGGGACAAGGGGCACTCACCGGGCAGCGGCAGCGCGGCGGGGCCGCCCGGCGCGGGCAGCAGCAGCAGCAGCAGCGGCAGCGCCCTGGCTCCCGAGGCGCCGCGGCGGCCGCCGGACCCCATGGATAGCGCTGCTGCCGCTCCGCCGCCGGGCGGGAGGCAGCGAGGGAGGGAGGGAGGGAGGAGGCGGCAGCCGAGGGAGTGTCCGGGGCCCGCCTCGCACTGACAGCGGGCGCGGGGCGGCGAGGGCTGGGCGAGCCTCCCCCTGCCCTGCCGAGCCCTGCCCCGAGGGCGCTCCCGGCACGCGAACCGCCCCATGCAGCCCCGGCAGCCGGGCCGGCGCTCACACACCTGCGCTGCCCCAAACACAGGTGACCCCGGAGCCCCAGACTCAGGTAATCGCGGAGCCGCAGCCTCTGCAGCAGCGGGAGCGCCTCACTCGGGGGATGCGGGTGCCCCCGGCCACCGCCCAGCGCAGGGACAAGCCCGAGACAGGAGCCTCTCGCAGCCCCAACACACGCGGCTCGCTCCCGCCTGGTTTTGCGTTTGTCCAAGGATATAATATTGACATTTTCACCGTGTAACTGCACCGCACTGCAGAGCGTGAATGCCCGGCTGGAGGCCGTGCCAAAGCCCACGCATCATCACCCCACCCCCCAAGCCAACCCCATCCCACCTCCACTCCCAGCCGGGGATTTCTCACAGCTGTCGCTCCCTCGGCAGGTAAAATTGGCTCATGCATTATTCACTGAAATTATAATTTCCTAAATAATGTCTGACCTTTCGGGCTGCGAGCAAAAGCAGGCATTATTCTTTTCCACCCCTCCCTCCCACCCCCATTTCACTGCCCTCTCCCTTTTGTTTTGTTCTGTGAGAAATACCGAGCTGTTTCTAGTTGCAAGGGCGGTTTATACACATTAGTAAATCTTCAGAATGAAACTTTCCCTCAGCCTTTGTCTTTGTTTCCTTAATGGCAGCTATAAATTACCGCTCTCCTTTCTCACTGGAGCATCAGGCTTCATTGCTTTTGAAATGATCAAAGTTATTCCCTTTTTAAATCCAATGAGAAGCAACCTTTTGTGTCTCCTGGACGGTTTCAGCCTTAGCCAAGCTCATCTATAAATACATAAAGCTGCTCATTAAACACTCCAAGGATTCTCCAGCCCTGCACCATACCCCAAATCCTCCTCTCACCAACAGAAAGCAGTAAATGAACCAAGGGTTTCTCCTCAAGTTTCCATGATCTCATGAATAAACCATCACACTTGGGGTGGGAATTGGCACACCTGCACATCTTTCATCCAGGAATATCATTCAAGGTGTCTCCACAAATGTACAGAGAAGCCATCTCCCTTCAAGCCATCCTACAGAAAAGCTGGTTCACATTTCAGGCACTTTCCACTCCAGTTCCCTCAGTGAACTTGAGCAGCATTAATTTAATTCACTTTCACCACAAGATTTGCAAAAGACAAAGTAGGAACACATATGAAGAGTGTAGCAGAAAAACCAGTGAGAGATACTGCAACCAAAATATCCAAAGCTTTCTGAGGCACCCTAAAAGCAAAGCATCCTTCTTACTTCTGTAAACTAAAACATAAAGCAAGACATAAATATTTGGGAATGCCTGAGTTAGATCAAAAGATCTCAGTGCAGCTTGGAAAACAAACAGAACAATATCAAATTTATCTTAGCTAATGAAGCCATTTCTCACACATAAATCTCCAAGTGTTTTGTGAAGGATCCTGGCTATTATTTCACAAATAACACACATTTGTTTACGATGAAGAATTGCCATTAAAATATCTCTTTGAAGACACAAACCAGACAAGCTCAGACCTCAACTCAGATGCCTTTCTGCAGCCTTTTAAACTATTTCCATTCAACCACAGAGTCACAATGACAGATGACTGCTCTGGGTACCAAGATCTTTACTGGGAGAGAGAAGCTGGAAAAATTCCTAAGACTCAACTCCAGCACTAAGTTAAGCATGAGGAAAGAAAAACAAACAGACCAGGGCAGTTGGGCAGGAGGACACCCCAAATAGGACTGGTTGGGGATTTTTTTTTAGCAATTAAAAATAAAATCAAGTTACATAGTTCCAGGGAGGAAAATAGCTATTTCCATAGAGATCACACCCCCAATTCCCTCCTGCCCTCCACTTTCACTATCACTTGGAGTTGCCTCACACTGAGAGATCAAGACAGAGCAGCTGGATGTAAAATCTGCTTCAGAAATTGTACACAGAGATGCATATTTTTGTTTGAAAATCTGTGTTAAAACCCAATTTATGCTTCATAATCCTTGTTAAATGTCATTATTTAATGATGAGCAAACATCATCTAGATTGCCATTTAATCTGCAATGTAACGAGGAGTAGCAGCTCTGCTGGCCTGAGCAACTCTGCATCATATTGACCCAAAACTGAGCATGACTGAGCGAGCACAATGAGTGCTGGGACAGCAGCTGAAAACAACTGGGAGAGCTGGGGGGAGATGCCAGAGCAGTAAAGGGAAAGGAGCAGGAAATACTTTCAAATATTTAATTGTTCCAAAGCACACACAGAATGTCTCGGAGATGGAGTTTCGAGCCTTGCTCATCTCCAGGTGTACACTGAGTTTTGAGCAATTTTGAAATGTATCCCTCAGATTTTTGCACTTCCCATCTTAGTGTCCCAGGGTTTTCCAAGCTACCCAACAGGTTGTTGAATTCTGTGTAAAAATAACACATCTTCAGTAATCAGCAGGACTTATCTGAGACAGAGAGGAGATTTGTGGGTTCTCTGGTCAATTAAAACCCTCTCATGTAATTTATCTGCCTTTTTATGCCACTTGTAGAAAAACTTCCCCAAAACAAACATCAGACCCACCACTGACATTTTAAATTTAGTAAGATCTGCATCTTAAAATGCCACTGTCACTAAAATGAAGAACAGTTCCTGTTTATTGCAGAACTGAATACAGCATGCCCTATTAATACACACACATCTTGGGAGTTAACAGGGAAAAAAAAAGGAGATGTTTTGTCATTTTTAGACATCTGTATTTCTCTGTGAGAACTTTCCAAGTCATTGCTACAATAAATGGTGAGAGCTGTGTGTGGAGCAGGCAGTGCCACACACACAACACACTTTGCCCACCAAGGCCTTGCTCTTTGTGCTCCTTTTCCTTCGAGGAAATCTGAAATTCCTGAGGCCACCTGTGATGAGGAATGTGCTTCTGAAGCTGCCCTTACCTCAGCTCCATCCAGGCTTGCCCCACGTCCATCCCTGTGGTGCCCTGCAGAGGATTCAGGAGCAGCAGGTCCATCCAAAGCCCAGGGAGCAGAAATGGCTCCTCAGGAGCTCCTGAGAGGCAGCTTTGGTGTCTCACAGGCTCAGCACACCCACAGCACCCCCAAACCTGTGCAAGGACGAGGCCAGGGCACAGTTCAGGCTTCTGGCATGTCCCCAGGGAGCCCCCAGGGTGACACCACTAGCTGCTGGCAGTGCAGAATCACCCCCAGCTCAGGAAGATCCATGTGGTTCCCCCAAGATGGAAATTAACACTTGTTATTCCACTTTGCTTAAAAAAAGCCTCCACTACAGACCAGGGAGGGTGTGAGAGGTAAAGGAACAGAGACACCTCCAAATTAATGATCAAACTTTTTCCCTTGTGGCTTCTCTGGTGTATTAAACACTCAGGTTAAAACAGAGGGAATGGCAGCACATGTGAATGTGTTCACTCACAGAACCTTCCAAGGTCTGCATTCTCCCCATCCCTTGATTCCTGAGCAGAAATCTCCATGGTGGGACTGACTGTACAACAAAAGTATCCTAAAATGAGCCACTAAAAACCCCACAGCCCTGCAGCCAGGCAAGGAGCAGATGATCAGCCAAATTAAAACAGGCTTCTTGAAAATAGCACATTAATGCTATTTTTTAATGTTAGAAGACAAATTTTATTGCAATTCAGCAAATGAGCTACACCTGTAAAACTGCTTCGTATATCCAATTCACATTTAATGTCCAATGGATTGAAATGTCACAGGAAAAATAAAATTTAAAAAAAAAAAGGGAAAACAGTACCTGGTTTTGTCATCATAATGTAAACTTCAACACGGCCCTTGGAAAAAACAAGCCAGTGATTTCCCCATGTAGTAAAATATAGTTTATAAGGTATTGATGCTTTATCTCAGTTTAACAGCCAATCTCTAGGTATAAAATAAAGAGCTACAAAGATGTGAAGTACGTGTACAATTTCTTCAAGTATTTTCAAGTATCCTAATGGTCTCTTCACTATGGACAAAATCCATCTGACAATATACAGAAAAAGGTAACTGAATAGTTTCACTGCAGAAAAATCTTAACATATCCATGAATTTAAAACACATAAAAAGTATGGATCATCCAGCTGCTTAAACCCCATGTGAACAGTTTTGAAAAATACTCTTTGTAATGGAAAAAGTTGTGGAATAGCCTCCAGTTCATAAATATGTTTTCAGCTACAGAATATCAGGTGGTTAAAGTTTATGGCAGGTAAAGGCTTTTTTTTTTTTTTGTATAAACTTACCATCATAGTATTTAATTACATTTAAACCAAGTCTTTATTAATTTGCATTTTCTTTTTGTATAAAGTATCATTGTATGAACTCTGACAGCATTAACCAAAGAAGCCTAAATAATTGATAGCCTAATTTTCCCCCTCATATCAGGTATGAGCCTGTAAACATTTTGGCCAGTTTAGCACTATGTATTCACTGCATGGTGAACTGCTTATTTTTTATCACTGCATTGCTCTCTCCAGAATGAAAGTGTTTTGTTAAAAAGATTCTTCTCCCTTTAACTGTTACCAAAAAACCCCCACTGAACAACAGAACAGCACAGCCACACTAACTGCACCTACCAAACCTGCCCCCTAATTTTGGAAAAGTAACAGGAAGAAAAAGGTTAAAACTCTGAACAAAGGGAGGATTTTACAAAGCTCTGGATAAGAAGGTGCTGAGCACACCGTTTGTTCCTATAAATTCCAGCAGAATGGTGTGGCAAAAGTAGATTTATCCTGTGGGATAAGGAACAGCCATGGGAGAAAGAAGTGAGTGGGTTTGTGAACTTTGCAGAGTGCTGGGGACTGTGGCTGCTCCTGTTCTCACACATGCCAGCCAAATCCTTCCCAAAAACCTGGCACAGGCTGTATTTAATACCTCACTCTTCCTTGGTTGCCTGTGGAGCTAAAAAACCCAGATTTTCTTAACCTTCCACTGCTCCTTCAGTGGAGCAAATCCCTCCAGACTTGGAAGTCACAGCAGAAAGTGCTTTGAACCCTCACAGGATTGAGGATAGGTGCCCTGTGAGAGGAGGAGGAGGAAGGTCTGTCTCAATCTGGTTTTTTCTGGGAGAATAAAGTGATCTCTGTGTGTTCCTTTTGCACTGGGCAGCCAGCACAGAGGGTGTTCATCCTCATGAGGATGAGCCAAGGATGCCACCCTTGGAAATCACCAAATCCCAGCCATTTCTGTCCTAATGAGGGCAAAACAATCCACACCAAAACAGCCATTAAGCCAATGGTATCCTGTCTCACTTGGTGAACTTGTGTAAGGAAGAAAAAAATATATATATAAAAAAAGAACCTTAGTTCAGGGTAATTACCTCATGCAAGAAAAAAATTAATCCATCCTTAATGCTATGAGATATATGTTTTTAACCTGCTTTTTAACAGGATCAACTCATCTGTTAAGGTCAAAATATGGAACCTTGCTTTCTTACTTAACATTCCCTGTGAAATATACAGGCTTAGTAAAGTAATTTTCAAGATAGCTGAAACAAAACAAAAAAACCAAAATAAACCAATTTTTTTTGCTATTATTAATGCATAAACAATTTAGGGCAAGTATAAAAAGACTATCCCAACACATTAAGTTGAATACATTAAATTATTAGAATGCAGCACAACTGGGTTTTTTTTTTTTATTTTTGCCCTTCCAAAGCTGGAAGAAAAACTAAAAAACCACCAACAAAACCAAACCTGCACACACAGAGAATACTCCTGTAAGCTGTGCAAGAATTCACACCCTCCCCATGTGAGGAGTGGCTCAGACATTGCCCTCACATCTTCCTAATGCTACTGTGAAATCAAAAAAGAATCTTGCTCTGGTAAGTAGTGACAAAGGAACTTCTCAGTTTAATGATGAAATAAATAGGACAAAAGTAAAAATAGTCAAAAATTTAATACATGTGCTATACTTATAAATTATGGAAATAAAAACTATCACAAGATGTGACTAAGCTGTAGGTAAAGTAAAAGTGCTACAACATTGTATGAACCAAAAAAACTTGGATTCTGCTTCTCCAAAGAGAGACAATACTGAGATAAATTTATACAGTGGAGACCTCTTAAATACACAGCCCTGAACTTCTGTACAGTAATTTGTGATGCTGATAAATCAGCCCATTCTTAAGTCACATACTCATTTCAAAGAGATTTTTATCAGAGGATTCAAATGAACAGAGATGCCTTTAGGCCTTTGCCAAGTTCCAGATCTCCAATAAATTAAGCTTTCAAAATGTTTGTGTTTCCTAGTGGAAATGGACTAAACTTTCTTTGCTAAAAACAAAAGCAGACTGTGACAACAGGATCCAAGACATATGCATTGAAAAGGAAAAGAAAAAACCTTAACACCACTGTCTTTTCAGAAACATTAAGAAATCCTTATAGTTGTTAGTTAAAATGTTGTTATTATTTCAGATGGGGCATAAAGATCTTTATTTAGTCATCTGGCATTTGGGGAACTCGTGTCCCTCTTTATTAGCAGTTAGAGAGAATTACCAGCAGCAACCATCTACCAAGCTTCAAAAGGCTGGTTTAAGTGGAAACCTTCTTGTGTTATGAACAAAAATTAATTATTCCAGGTTTTTCATTTAAGTGGGCTACACTGTAAATTCTGAGTTGTATCATAGAAGATTTTCTTTTTAAAGACAAACTTACAAAACATAATGATAGGTTAAATAAATAAAAAACATCAGTTAAAAAACAGACTTAATTTCTTCTTCTGTGCAATTACGTACCAATATGAAAAATATTACTTTGATCTCTGGACATTTCATGGTTCAGTCTCCTGGATTTCACTAAAAATAATACTGACAACAAAAATAAAGAAAAAAAAAATACTTGTTGACAAATCAGTGCTTTGGAGCTATTAAAAAAAAAAAAAGCACAGATCAGATCTGTAGTTCCCTTGCAGCAGAACATGACCCAACACGTTAAAAATGAAACGTTGGTAATAATGTTAATATATAAAATATTAGTTTAAAAACTATAGAATGACCTTCTCAGCAGAAATGGAGTGTATACACTGGGGTCTATGACATACAGCATGTCTGAAGGCAAGTTCACAGAATGCTGAAAGGCTCACTGCACATTTTCTATGGCAAGGAAATACTGCAGCTTTAAAATAAGCTGCACAATACTCATCTCTATCTCTTTCACATGAAAGTGTGTAAAAAGCAAATCAGCAAATAAACTCTAAAATAGATTTATACCAAAATCCTCTTTTTTACATTGAGTTTACAGCTTCTATCCATTTGCCTGTACTATTTGTGGAGTTTCCTTCAAGAAAAGTCAAAGTTGCATTTTGGGCCATGAACGAGTTCACGATACAATGTACTGGCAAGACAGAACTTTTGCATACTAACGAGATTCACTCCTTGTTGCTTTTTTTGTGTTTGCAAAGACAGTTTGTCCCATGGGGCAGGAGGTCAGATGTCGATTCCTTTGACCAGAGATGCCTCCAGGGTGATGTTGAACTCCTGCAAGGTCTGCAGCACCCGAATCAGAGAATTCACCAGCGTGTGATCCTTAATCAGGGCGATGTCCTCGTACATCTGGGCTGTGATGGGGCAGTCTGCAAGCAGGGCAATCCAGTGGTGCAAAAGGTGGTCTCTGACAGGTGCCAGTGGGCATTTTGGGAATAAAAATAGAGGCAAATTAATTTCACATCTGCACAGACATGACTTTTATTCTTTGCTTCGAAGCAGATCTACCATGCTCTCCACTTATGAGACAAGCACTGGGGAGTCTCATGTTTAACACTTTTTTCATTTCCTTAAAAGAACAGCAAAAATAACAAAGAAGTTTCTTTATACCTGGCTCCAAGACACACCAGCATCTGGAACTTGCCATCCTTGCCAATGTTCCTGGGGGTGTTGTTGATAGCAGTGATGAAGCGACAGAAATTCCTGGCCCTTGTCTGCCAGTTCTCCTCTGGGACCATCTCATTCTGCTCAAGGGTCTCATAGTATGTTTGTGCTTTTTCTTAAAAGAACGGTGGGAGATAATGAAGTGTCATCAGTGCATATAGAAGAGAGCTCATATTGAAAGGCCTAGGATCAGAGCTCATCCATGAATTTCCTGAATCATTTTAGGCACTGGTTTTCTCTGTTTGATTCTGCCCTGTGTTCCCCCTGTATAAAACTGGGATTCCACTTCCTTCTCTCTGAACAATGCTGAAGAGGTTCACCTATCTACTGAATTTGAGGGCAGTAAAATGATCATACAAGGGGAATAGTGATGTTGAAGTACCTACTCAAAACATAGAAATATTATTTAAAATAATTCCTTTTTTAAATGTGTTTGTGACCCCACTTGATTCATTCAGCTGTGTCAAGGGATCTAGACCACCGTGTGAAAAACGTATTCTCACAACCCCTTTATTGCAATGTCCAGGACATACCAACAGCACTGGAACCATCTGTAGTGCTCTGAAAGACAACTCAACCTCTTACAAGTGTAATTTATTGCTTTCACTGTGCTCAATTAACAACAAGGTTACCCTGTGTCAATTCACCACCTTATTTATGTACCTCTTCCTCATTAGCAGAGTTTATTTTACACTATTGCTCCTAGAAGGACAAAACCCAGTTACTGAATTAAGTACAGAGTCAGCTTTGAAGACAGAGCTCTCTCTCTTGACAGTGCAAGGAGCTAGGAGCTCTCATGGAAATTCAGCTGCTGAGACACAACAGCAGTGATAAGGAACACAGCTGGATGTATTTCAAAGATACAAGCAGGCTCTGGAATGTCATCCTCCCACTTACCTAAAAAATCCCAAATGAAGACGTTCTTGAAGAGCCTCGGTGATTTAAATCCATGCTGGAACACTTGCTCAAGGGCTGAAACAAGTCCACTCTCCCCACACAGCAGCAGGGTCAGGCTGCCTCTCTGCCAGCACACACACAAAACACAAACACTCATCACCTCAGCTTGGGACTCTGGGACATAAAGTGTCCCATCAAATTTTTAAATAAACAGATACCTAAAGTTTAAATCTGCTGTCAAACAGTGACCCTAGACAGGATGGCCCAGGTCTCACAAGTCCTGAGCATTCAGAAGTGGACTGACTTCTCCAAGAATAAAGCTGAAGAAAGCATTGTCAGGGCCTCATCATCATCAAATGAAGCCTCAAACAGGCCAAGACAATGAGCAGGTTTTACCTATAATAATGATCACTACAGAAAATTAGGAAAATATTTTCCTCTTTTTTTAAGTAGCAGAGATCACAGATCCAGTGTAGCAGGTGCCTCTGATTGCTTATCAACAAAAACAACATTTAATGCTCAGTAAAAAAATCCTTCTGGTAAATTCTGTTTTGCAAAACCAGTGCATGAAGCACTTCAGATTATTATCAATATGATAATTGACTGGAATTACACTGGATATGAATCTGTCATGCCATAATGAATTCAGAATTCAGGTGTTATAGGAATGGGAGGATCTATCTGTAAAAAACTCCTGAGTGTCAAGAGCCAGCACTGCTCTACACCTCTCTGGCTCACAAGGGCTGGACAGGGATGTGCTACTTAGGTTTGTCTCAGAAAATCACTGCTGTGTCAGCTGATTCCACATGCAAAAGAGTCTTTAAGAGCACTTCTGCTCCACTTGCTTGGGGGATGTGGTCGTTTTCAGGGTGGCCTTCTTTGTTTCTTTCCATTTTTATAAAGTGGCCCATGGGTTTTCATGTTTTAAGCGGCAAGGATAATGCAAAACAGATATTAAAATTACTTAGAACTCAGTGCAGATGTAAAATGTCAGTTAATTCAGAACAAACTAAACACGAGGCAGTGTTCTTGACAGTGTATAGGTAGAATCCTTGGCAGAATTTGACTAATAACACAATTTCCAACACCAGAGTGTTAACATTTAATTTAACAGAGGCTACCTCAGTGGTGCAGTCTCAGTATCTCACTTCTGCTCCACTTGAGGAGTTATCAAGCACATAGCTGTTCACTCAGTTTAGATATTTCTGCTATATATTCTCTCATGTTTACTAATCTAAGTTTTAGGACAGGAGTTCCATTAGACAGACAACAACCCCTCACCTCCTTCTCTGGCTTGTGGAAATGCTTGACAATACCATTAACAGCTTCACCAATAGCTTCTTGTATCTGACCAGTATTTAACTCTGCAAAACACAAAAATATATCCAGTTACAGCTTCAGAAACTGCACCTCTGTGTGAGGGTTATGGCCTAGCACAAAACACAGCAGAGAAGCACGAACCAATATAATTAATTTTGTTAGAGAAACAGTGCTGGGCTGTGGGTAATGGAAACCCAAATCTACTTTTATTTATTGCTGAGGAGGTAGGAATGGAGATGGTTTGGGTTTATATTGAAGTTAACACTGTGGTGTTTCAAAACACCAACAGTGGAAAGGGTTTTTATGTATTATGTGAATTTTCAGACCAAGACCAAAGAACAGGAGCTGTGCTTTGTTTAGGACTAACAAATCCGGGCATCCTGGAAATACTTCTATGGTAGTTACACTGCAAACATGGTTGGGAACAAGACAACCACAGAACACTGATCTCAACAGCAAACAAAGAGAAGTCCATGAACAGAAACCACTAGCAAGTCTCTTCATCCATGAAGGACAGACAGAGACCAGGTCACGAATTTCTACCTTCCTCCACAGTATTCATTGCACAGGTGAAGGACAAGAATACAAAAAACACCACTGGACCAGGAGCACAGAGACATCTGCCATCGTCACAGATTTCAAAACTTAAGTAGACAGAACAGGATATTGTAATTTGAACAGTTAATTGTAATTTGGAAGTTAGCTGGAGTTCAAGCAGGACATTGGGCTGAGTTTCACAGGTCCTCTCCAAACTCCAGCTGTGTTTGCAAGCCCTCAGGTGATGATGCAGACCAGGACAAGACAAGACACCCCCCAGCACTCACTTGGCTTGTTGTTTGGTGAGATGGTGACAAATCTCCTGATCATGCTTGGGGACTGCTGCAGGGGAGGGGTTCGGCACTGCCGCTCATCAGCCTCAGTGTGGGATGTCAGCAGCTCTCCCACCAGGATCCTCTCCAAGCTGCCATCATCCATCCCCTTCCCAAGCCACCTTCCACAGGGAAACCTGAGAACATCCAGGAGATAAACAAGCATCAATCCAGATTCAATTCCAGGCCAAAGACTTTGAACTGCAGTTGCCTAAAGCCCAAATCCTGCTAGCACTGTTATTAGAAAGACTTCATTCATCCAGCAACAAATAACAAAGTCTTGGCTTTGGCTTTTGCCAGCACAGGCAGCAGAATTAAAACAGCTTCTCAGTTCCAAGTTTGTGTTGAGTGTTGCAGCAGATGATCCATCCACAAGGCAGATTTTGCTTGAGTCCCATATGTAGCAAATGGGTTAAAGGGGAAATCCTACTACACCCCATAGATGGGTGATGAAATACGCTGAATATGTTACACAGCAGGCCAGCTGCAAAACAACCCCACAACCCAAACACATGCCTAAATGCCAAAACACCAACACTTCTACTGAATTGGGGTATTAAATCAGACACTAGAAAGCACACATGCTCATTTGTTCGTTATCACTTTATCTGAACCAATGCTGATGGCAGTTTAATCAGCTTAATTGGAAAACTGAACAGCATCCAGAAATAGAATCTTTCCTCTTCATTTAATTCCAAATGAACTGGCATGGAGAGCTGAGTGGACTTACGAGCCTGACAGTTTCTCTAAACAAAGCACAGGGCATCAAACTCTGCTGTACCTAACACAAATAAATTTAATTCTTACTGTAGACTTCGTTCCTTTACTTTCCCCACGTAAACACAGGTTTCTAACACTCATAAGCCCTTGTGTGCCAGCTTGTGTCCAAAGGTGTCTCTACAACACCTGGAGCACCCAGTCCTAATGTAAAATACCACCTATATTTGGTGAGCAGCAAGCTCTGACTTGCTCTTTCTTCCTTGGGCTCAAGGCAGATTATTTTTAAGCTGCACAACAGTCAACTCATCCTCTCCACCAATGGCCTGATATGAAACATGAACATCTGCAAACTGCAAGCCCTGTTTAACTGTTTAACTTTGTAAAAACCATGATTTATTTAATGCCACAAGCCAAACAATCTTTCTGTGCCTTCTGAAAGCCACAGAGCCCCAGGAGATCAGACCTTTCGAACTAAACAAGCCCTGCTGTGCCAGCTCCCTGCAGAAATTCTACTTACCCCACGTGAAATGTCAGGGTGATACTTACTTGTAAGTATGCCCTGTTATTTCATTTCTGACCATAACATATTCCACAAGCCACTTGGCATACAGCCCTGAATTATCATGTCCTATTTGCACCGTGGTCAGTTTGCCCAGGTTCTGGCACTGCAAATTAAACAAAGAGTTTGTCAGAAGAAACTGAAAGCAAGCACCACGATGGGGGAGTGAACTATTAGGGAACATGCTCAGACAGAAACTCAGAAATGCGGTTCCTGTTTCTGGCTGCATGATTGGTTCTGGGCTTTTTAGTGGTAGGCTGCTTTACTTGTTTTTGTTTGTTTTATTAAATACTATTTTGATCAGCACAGAGCACATCAGCTGAACTAAATTTTTCAATTCAATTTTACCCAATGCAAACAACACACATGCAAAAACCAGAGCAGAATCACTCCTTTGTTTTCCAGCTGAAGAGGATACGACACCTCCCACAGTTGTAACAGTCTTGTCTATCCCCTACTCTAAGGGATTGTCAGTCATTTTGCTCTGCATGTTATTGAATATAGGTTAAATGTGCTGTGGCAGAGGCACACAGTATCTGTGACTACCCACAAAGAAATAAAATGTGTGGAAAGGTGGTACAGCAAGGGGAGAGTTTAAAACTGAACAAACAGAACATCCAAATGGGTTTTGCAGCAAGGAATACAAACCTCAAAAGTCATTTCTAATATATTCCTGGGAATCTGCAGGACTCCTGTTTCACCCAGCTCCCCCGAAATGCAGATCCAAGGATTGGCTGTGAACATGGAGCCACCCAGTTTCTTGCTGGGAACAATCAATATATGGTATGGTATCACTGCAAACACAAAAGAAGTAACACTTCAAAAAGGAAGAAGGATAATTATGTCACCTCTTCAGTGAAGAGAGGGGCAAAAGGTAAGTCATAAAACAGCACTGCAGCACCATGAAACGTTAGAACAACATCAGAGATCCTATTTAATCACGCTGACACTTGCACACTAAGCACTGACTGACAATGGGGAAGTGCACACATATACAGCAGCCACTAAGAAGCGGAGCTGACAGCAGAACAGTGTCAAGTGAAGAAAGAAATCTGGATGGAATAATGCCTTCTTATGAGTATAATCCCTTTTTATTTACCAACCTCAAAACACAGCACCAAGATGGTTACTCATCCTCAGCTTAGTGCCATAAAGACATGATATTCTTGTATCCAGAACACTGCACAACTCCCCCCAGGTCCCACTCAGTGCTAATTGCAGCCTTTTTCTACAGGCCTGGACAGCAGCAGCACTCACTACCATGGCTGAACAAACCCAGTGAGAATACAGCATAATGCTGCAAATTTCTCTGTGCCATGCCACTCTCAGCTATACTAACTTTAAGACTTATCAACTTTAAAAAGAAACAGCTAATTTTTTTTCCTTCTAAATAGCACCACACATGTGCTTAAATGCTTTCTGGTCCCCTGGTTTACCTGTGGTAATTCAATGCAGTACCACCTGAGCTGCCCCCTCCTCTGCCTCCCAAGGAAATACCTGAGCTCTTCTACCACCCAGCATCTCCCACACAGCCCTCTGCTAACCAACCTTTTAGAAGAAAATCCAATTCTCTGAATGGTCACTGTGTTTCTTGGCTACCAGCCCTTCTTTCATAGTGCATAAGCAGATTACAGCCAGGGCTTTTCAGCTGAGGCAGTTAATGCATTTCTCCCTCAGTGCCTCCTGAGCTGTCAGTGCTCTCCAGAAAGCATTTGGTGCTCGTATTTTCTTAAAAGCCCAATGCTCACAGCATTTAAGAATGAATTAAAATGTTTCCCTTTTTATTTTCTGTGCTGATAACCCCAAAGTAAGCGACAATTTAACTGCATGCAGCAGACCAGATTTCCACATTATCCAGAACTTGCCCACAAGACCAAAAGCTATTTTGCTTGGATGTCTGTTTGCTTTGTCTTTCATACACACAAGTATGAATCACAACACACCACCCCCAATTCTATAAGCCTTGCTAAAGTCTTTCCTTATTTTGCCTTGCTAGTGGCAAGAAGGCACACAGATATTTGAGAACTCTGTAACACAGTTAAACATCAGCAACAGCTTCAACGTTTCTCTAGGATATCTTTTTAACAATTAGAAGAAAAAAAATGTGTTGAAGAGTTCTGATGGCATTTCATTATTACCCCAAACCCAGAGAAAATAATGCAGCAAAGTAGCCTGAGCAGAAGACAGGAAAGGTTTGGTTTCCTTTAATTCCCAGCACACATCAATATTCTTACCTTGATAGTGAACTGTGCTTATTTAGTATCATGCAAACAAGGCCACCACAAAATCTTCAGCTGAGAACTCAACCCCAACTAAAATTATTAGAGCTGTGTATTTCACCAAGTAGGAAACAAAAGTGACAGAGAGAGAGACTCCAGCCCACCAGAGATCAGCACGCACAGATGGATCCCAGGGAAAAAAAGCAGAACAATTACATTAGGGCATGTTGCTCAGAGCTGCTTAGAATTTTGGACAAGCACTCAACCAAATCTGGAAATCAGAGTTGCAGGGAAAGCAAATACTTACAGATTGTTGTGAAAACATTGGTAAAGCAAAAGTAATCAACAGCATTGAATGACAGGAGATGATACAAGAATTGTTCTTTCTCATCATCGCAGCGGAGGAACGCGTAACGCTTGTAGAGTTTTCTGACAAAGCAAAACACATAATCTGTCACAGTAGCAAGAGGCTTTCAGGGAAATGTTTTCTGCTGTGCAAATTTATTAGGTACACTATGAATGATGGGTGAGCAATTACAAACGAGAAGTGATGCTGCGAGAGTCAAGAGTTTTCAGTGTGCCAAGATACGCTGACATCTCCAAAGTGAATCAGTCCAATTCTCATTATCCTCCACGAAATTCAGGTTTTGTCTAAGGGTCTTCTCCTTACTCAGAAACACTCCAAGATGGAAAAAGGAATTCTGCACTTTCTTGAAAAAAATTCTGCTTTTTTCTGACCATGTAAAATGACAGAACTGAAGTAAAGAGAGTTCTCCTAAGTCACTTCTGAGCAGGGGGTGCCACAGGAGAGTTCTCCAGCATGTCACTTATGACAGAAAACTGTTCTCAAAGGACATAAGATAAAAACTGGGGCTATCTGCTTGTATTTGGCTACAGCTGACCACCCAGATCCTACAACAACCTGTACATTAATCCAGGAAATAGCTTCAGTGTTGATTGTACACAGGTCCTGACACAACCAAAATGATAATCATGCAAAGGTGGAAACCAAGAAATAATACCAGTGTTGGGACTAATCATAAAAGAAGAGCATGCCAAAATGTATCAAAATCCAACTGATGCTGCAGGAACATCCAAACCCTCATGAATACAGGAATTAGGTACTAGAAATGCTGATACAGCCATGGATAGGTTGCTTCTGCCAGGAGGGCATCCTAACAACTCCCCTCACTTTCAGGTATCAATTTACAAAAACAGTCAGCAAGTCACAACACAGAAACTTGCAAAACAAATCAATGATAATCAACACACAGACATGTTCTCACTTACATAACAAACCTAACACTAGGACAGGAAGTGTTCAATGAAAATAGACTGAGCCTTAAATTAACCCAGTCTGCCTGTAGCCACAAGAGCGGCAAAGCCACAAAAGTCTTACAAGTGCCCAAAAGTCTTACAGGTGTCTGTGTTTCATTTGCACAATCTGAATGACATGTTTGGCAGCCTCTCAGGGTATGTGCTGTCCTTCAAAGGGCAAGGTTTCTCAGTTTCTCTGGCACATAAACATCTCAGGACACTGAAGCCACGAGATTTCTCCCTGCACCCTCTCTTCCCTTCACAGACTAAAAAGAAACCAAATATGTTACATTTTCCTTATATTTGTTAACCAGTGTCAAGTAAAGAGAATGGGATAATTAAAATATCTTCAAGAAAGAACAACACACAATCTTGTTAACTGGAAAACAGCAGAAGTTGCACCATTACTTTTAGTACCTCACTGAACTTGGCGCTGCTTCCTCTAAAAACAAGTGGGGCACAATTTCAAACCACACTGCCTAGAACAGCTCTCTAAGTAGGAGATCTAAATATGCAGCACAAAGCACACGAGATTACAGAGAATTGATGTCATCCTGTGCAAGCTGCTCCTTTGTTTGTCATTTTCACTTTAAAGTCACTTCTGTTGCTGTCTCCCTCTGTTCTCGAGAACCAGAACCTGCCTGATAGATGAACAGTACATTGATCAGTGTTAAAAGGGGTTTTTTCCCTCTTTTTTGTGGGGTTACCTGGAGTGTGGTGGTGTGAGGAAAGCCCTCTCACAGCACTTGCTCTGCGTGGGACAAGCACTGCTAAATTTAACCTGATCTGAACTGTTGACTTCACTGGAGAGGCTTAACCTTAATTTGGAGATACAGGTAGATTTATTAGCTCTGTCCTTTAGCTTTTCCTTGTTCACTGAAGGCCACAACTTCACCAGAAAGTCCAACACAACATAAGACATGGCAAATCTCCAATAATTAGCTGTTGGGGTTCAGGGGGATTGGGGAAGAAATTCCTTGGAAGGTGATGAGTGGAAGGAGAGGAAAGGAAGAGCAGACAGCACAGGTTAAGCTGTCTCCAGAAAGAAGAAGTCTTCAATTAAATGACAATTACTGTATCTTTAATTTCCACACTAAACACTGTATGTGACTGTTATGAAAGCAATTCACCTCATGTTCTTCAGCAGGCTATAAATGCAAAAATGCATGTGAAGAACACTGAATTAGCACTGAATCCTAATTCCTAAACAGCTCACACACTTGGAAGGCAAATTTGCTCCCTGCATTCTGCAGATGCAAGAATAGGCACACCTGGATTTTTCAAACCAAACAATTACATAGATTTTAACTTTTTTAAAAGCTTTGCCCAAGACAAACCAACTTACTTTGTAAGTTCATGATCTGAAAGCAACTGTTTCAGATGCCTGGAGAGCAACTTCTTTTCCATAGAGAGGCGAACCCAGGCTCTGGCCTTGCCAACATCTGTTTTGATCTCACTTATGTTCTGGATATGCCTGGAAAAAGAAGAAAAAGAAAAAGACATGCTTGGTATTGTCAAAGTATGACAGTTCTTTTGAACCAAGCTCAGCTGAAGTTTTGCAAAGAACCCAAAATATCAGGTAAATGATAGGAAAAAGAAATATAATCACCTTAATGTTCAGCACAATAAAAAAAATCCCTGCAATCTAGCTCAAAGAGAATAAGAGCCTGAAAAGGAAATATCTGCAATGCAGTGCCCTATTTACAAAATTCTAAAGCAGGCCCTTTGTCTCACATGATTTAGGACTCATTCTGGACCTTATCACTGCAATATTTATGGCTGAATGCTTTGGAAAATTAAACACTGTCTTTGCATGCTCAGTAGAAGCTTTTCTTGCACACAAGACACAAATGGTATCTTTTAATAAGGCAAATCCTCAATTCTGTCCTCCCTGCTGAAAAAAATGGGTGCTGGAAAAAGAAGGAAAAGAAAATGCCTGTCAAGGTTGTTTTAGAAGTTCTGCATACTGCTTTTTCAGTGTACTGAAAAGAAGGAATTGGGCAGAAGTTGCAGTTTTAATTCACTGTACAGTTCTGAAAGTATGATAAACCCATTCTTTACATCAAACAAGTTTTTTAAACTTGAGAAGCAAGAGTGGTCTCAGAACTATTGCAACCAATTCAGCAATGACTGGGAAAACACAAAAACTACACCCACACCTCAGTGGATATAAACCAACACAATACAATCATGGTATTTTCATCATTTAATAGGTCTGACAATATAAAACCTCTTCAGCATGAAACCTGTGTGTGTAAAGGTCATTGAAAATGTTGAACTATTTACTTTAAAATAGTTCAACAGGTTCCTTCCCCACAGACTCCTCTTGCTGCATGGCTTTTCTGGATGGTGAACAATAAACACAAACAAATGAGCAAATCTCAGGGGTTTCTGGGTTTTTTAACTGTTCAAACTCACCTCATATCCTGGATGAGAGAGATCCTAAGAGGTGACATGGCTGGACTCGTATCAGACTTTCGCCTCTCTGAATCAAGAAGTATTCCTAAATTCAGAAGAAAACTATTTTTTATTAGCAAAAATTCATCTAAAGATTTTTAAATCAATATAAAAAAATGAAGGTGAATTAACGACAATTTGCACTCTTGTATTACTGGTGACCCTGTGAAGGTATTGTGTTGCTATTTGCACTCCAAATGACACGAACATGACATTAATGAGCTTAGATTCAGCTGGAATTGCTATGACATCAAATAGTTTAAGACATATAATAATCAAGTATTATTTTCTAAAGACTACCCTGTTTTCTTGCTGTGTAGTAACCCTGACTGGCACTGCTGACACCAGAGAACAGTTTTAAATTTGTTGTTCTCAGTATAGCACTACTTTTTAAATACATTTCAGGATTTTCAAGCAATATTATTACTCTTATCCTTCAAATTCCACTCCAGAATGAAGTTGTATGTTAAATACAGTCCCTGCACAGAACTGTGACTTATTCTGATACACAAAACCACTATGAAATATGTGACATTCAGGAGACCTTCATATTTCCAAATCTATGGTTTTGATTGCTCACAGGATCTTGTGAATGCTACTAATGCTCTTTGCTTACAGCAGCTTTAAATAAAAAATAAAATGCACCCACTGCCTCCCCCAGATCTATTGTTCTCTCCAAATTTATATCCTATCCCCTCACCTGACACAAGAATTAATGTTTAAAAATTACATTAATAATCCTAGAAACATCATCAGTGGATCTTATGCATGATATTATTTCTACTGCAATACTTGATGCAACAAAAATTAAAATTATTTCTTCAGTTTATGTTTTTGCTTTAAAGAATAAGCCTCCTGTTCAGCTGTTTTTCAAGCCATCATGCAAAACTTCAGGGTGTGCAGCACAATTGTATGTGCTCATACTTGTTTTCCACCCCCAGCCACAAGATCATTTGCTCTGTGTGTCACATGGAGGATGAGGTACCAGAGAAATCCATTTAAAGTCTCTGAACCATCAGCTATTTCTGGCTTCTGACTATCATGGTAGTCAGATCCCAGTCCCAAACAAGTGGGCTCAATAAAAACCACTTTGTTTTTCATAAAATATATTGAGACAACACATCAGGCCCATATTAAACCCGTAGCACCCATAATACTTGATTTAGTTATACTGAGTGAAGGGTATTTCCAAGGGGAAAAATCCATGCATGGTGTAAATCTGCAGGCAGCTCTTACAGCTTTTAATCATCTCCTTCCAGCAGATGCCAAACTTACCTGAGGTACTGAAGCTGCCTGATGTGGTTCTTCTCTGTCTGTTTTCTAGGTAATGCAACAGATGAGACCACAAAGCAGACTTGCCCTAAAATTAAAATAATATTAGTTAGAGAAATCACTCCCAGCTGAATTAAAAAAAAAAAAAAGTTTAAATCATCACTGAAATGACAAAAAATTGCTTTAAAGATGTTTCTCCCTATGAACTCAATGGTAAGAACAAAAAATAAAGACACGAGCTGGAGGCTCTTGGGATCTGTAAAGAGGCTGAGAAGGAAAAGCAGGAGTCAGACTACTGGGATCTAATGACTCTGGTACCAGGAAAAAGTCAGTGGGATTTCTTCAGAGTTCATTGCCATGACAAGAAAACATTCAAAGGCTTGTAAAACACTGTGTGAAAATGGAGTTTTAAAGGAGCCAGCCTGAGCAAGACATGCCCAGGCCAAGTCCTGCTCCCCTCAGGGTAATTCAGGGCTAGGGATAAATGCTGCCCATTTTTAGAATCTCAAAAGATTCCCCTCAATTTCATCAGGTAAAGCATCTGGATAATCACAAACACAGTAAGATATCCCAAAATATAAGCAGGAGAATGAAAGCCTGTCAGCAAAAATACCCCAGTTCTACACACTATAAAATCAACTGTTAGAACCTGAGATGTAGTATTTAGGCCAAGATAAATCCTTCAAATGATGTTAAAAGCTGCACCTTTCTCGTTATGTGGCTTTCTTAAACCCCTCGTGGCTTAAAGCAGAGAGTGAGAAAATCTTTCACTGGGAACTATAAAGATTCTTGGATTCATCATAAAGTATTTCACATAATAAACCAAAAGCTTGCAAACCTGCAGAAAGGCAGCAGTAAGCAAACAGGGGCTCTCCAGCACATCAACTGGAACTACTTACAGATAATTAGTATTACTTATCACCTTCCTAAACTACTGTATAAATCTGAAATCCCAGTAAAGATCTGGCAATTCTGCATTTCAGAATTACCTTATATTATAAGGCCATATTTTTTTACACCTTTGTGCAGAAAGAAACCATGACTGTAAAGCAATAGTTGTCAATTCTGCACTATCAATTTTGTCTAAAATTATCTTCCAGAAGTGCAGTAATGATGGTTCATCTTTAAATATTTTTTAAACTATATTTAAATATCTCTAACCATTTCTATCCTACAGCTCCCTGCAGTTGACACAAGGAATTATTGATCATGAGGAATTATTCCAGAAGTGGCATGCATCCAGAAGAATAAATCCTAGAGTCTCTGTAACATCTGTGCTGACAGAAATCTATCCAAAATATCCATTCAGTGGTGTGGATATAAAAAACCCATTGTGTCTTGTGTGTACCTGACAGATCCAACATGGAAAGCCAAAACTGCAAATCTTATTATGAATAGATAAAAAAAAAGAGCATCAAAATATCACCCAGCAAAGAGTTACAGCCAAAACTGTGTTTTCTCCCAATAAACACACACATGCACACTCAGTCTAGAGTTCAGCAACCAGCTGCCATGGCAAGGAGAACTGCAACAGATCACAGAAAGCAGCAACAAAGGATCCTGCGGCAAATCCATGTCAACAACCACGATGAATGTGAGAATTCATGCAGCGCCTGCCCTGCTCCTGCAGCACCGTGGAACTCTCCTTTAACTTCACCAAATAGCAATGATGATGCAAGCTGGATCTACAAGGGCAAGGAAGACAGCCTAAGGAAAGCAGTGGGACAGAGAATGGGCAAGGGAATAACCAAGGCCTTCTGAAAGTCCAGCCAGATCCTACAGCACAGCTCCCCCGCGGCGCTCGGGACAGCGGAAGGCATGGATTCCCTTTGCACGTGGAAAAAAATCAGCAGGTAGCTAATGTAGGACTACTGGGGTTCATCAGCAGGAAGAGGGAAAAGCAGGGGTTGGTGGAAGGAAAGCCATCCTCATTACTATGGTCAGTTGAGAAAGAAGAGTCTTCCTGGGCTCATTATTGAAAAACGAAATAAAATCCATGTATGAAACAGCAGGCTTTGCGTATTTCATAAAGGCCAGAGCACACAGAGAACTGGTGGTGCTTTTTCACATTTTTTTTTTTTTTTAAACTCTGGGTCATACTGTGACATACACTGCACTTCCTCCATCAGGCCTCTGTTCTATCCTATTCCAGCACTCTATTTATTCCACCATTCAGCACTGTTTGCCAACATCTGCAATCAATCCAAAGCATTAACCTTATGGAGGGTTGGCCGTCTGGTGCTCTGAAAGGCCCAAATCTGGGTTGAAGCAGAGTTTACTGATGCTCTGTCTTCTAAGACGAAAGCAGTACAGCTTCTATCCTAAGTGATATACAAGAGGGAAGGGAGAGAATCACATGATAAATCTTCACATAGAAAACTGTTGTACAGTTTGAAGGAGAGCAGAGTTAAACACTGGTGTTTGGGTGCTGGGAACAGAGATACTGGATTACAGTTGTCTGGATTATGAACACATATTCTTTTAAAAAAAAAGAAACTATAATCTTCTCCATCCTTGCTACTCCTTTGTACATGGGAGGAGTAAAGTTGGTAAAGGCCCTCCAAACTCCATCTTGTCCCACAAATGACTCCAAACAGAAGAGCACAGCAAACAATTACTGATTTCATACAAAACCCCGACATCTCTAGCTAGTAATCTTGTAACCATAATTTAAGCACCCCTACATCACTCAGGAAGAACCAAAACAGCAGGACTGTTACTTTCAAGTACTAAATTATCCTTCAGGAAAACAATTCCCCCATCCCACTTGGCAGCACCTTTAGGATATGGTGCCTTGTAGCCTATGCAACATCATTAATGAAAATATTAAGAACAGAGCAATAGGTTTTTTACCATCCTATTAAAAAAACCCTACCAAAACCCATCAAACCAAAATAGAAAAACCAGGTTAAATGGAGAATCTCCCAAGAAGTCATCTGTGGAACACATCTACAGGTAACACTTGCACATATCCCAAAACATGGAGACAGACAGGGGAGCAGGAACCGACACAAAAAAGGCTTGAGGACACACAGGTATTTTAACACATCCACACTAAAGGTGTCCTCTGAAAGCAGAGAGAGGAAAAGCTTAACACAACTTTAGGAAAATGTGCAGGAATATTTATTGCTCACCTGTTTGACTTGCAGACCATGGCTCCATATCCTTTCTAAGAGGTCACACAGGCTGGCTATCAGGGTGTTCTCTTCCACTCCTGTGATATTCACCTCACCATGACCAAGCTCCACAGCTTCTCGACCCATCTTCTCCACCAACATCCTCTTAGTCTCAAAAAGGACAAAGCAAAAGAGAGGTCAGTCTCTCCCAGGAATTTCTAAGATCACTTGTGCTTTTTAAACAACCAACACAGAAGCACATGATAACAAAGATTTGGCAGAATAACTGGCTGTATATATCTATGTATATATATCTATATCTATATATATATTTCTGGCACTAGTGCAGAACAGCCCTTCTTTTATCCCTGGTTTTTAAGTCAGGACAGCACCAGTGCTGATCTGTCTTTCTAAAAAAGTGTTTGCAGATGAGCACATCATCCTCCACAGAGTAACCCCAACAAAGGGAGCAGCAGGTCATGCATTGACCAGCAGCAGCAGGGCCATGAAACACAGATCTTGGGTAGTTTTGACGCCTGGTAAGTGCTGGATACACTCCCCATGAGCAGGACACTTTGTCCACCTCCTCCCTGGGCAGGTGAATGCACCCAAGCAGCACAGGTATGTCATTCCTGGGAGATGCTGCTGTGCCAGAAGGGCATTTGGATTAAACCAAACCCATCCTGGACTGCACCTCTTGAGTTTCCCCACATTCTCCTAAATTGTGCACAATTTCATACTGGTCCACAAAGCTTTCACCAGCTCTTAAAGCAGAGTCTTCCAGTGACAATCACCAACTCTTAAAGCAGAGTCTTCCAGTGACAATACATTCATCATACAGCCAATTGAAGGAAAATACGGTGAGGGAATCAGTTCCACTCATCTCTTACACGTTTTTTAATCTTTGTTCCTATTCTAGATTCTCTTTCAAATGAATAATACTCCCTTCAGCACCTCTGCACAGTCTTGGTTGAGATTAGGAAGTCCAAGTTAGTCCCTGGCTGCTTCTCCCTCTCACTCCCTCTAGCAATTTGTCACTGTGAAAGAGCCAAGTCTCTCTGCAAGAATTTTCACCACCTATTGCACCTCTGTGAAGGGATGGGGATTATTTGGACAGCTCCATAAAGTGAAATCAGAAGCAGATGCCCATATTAAATAGAGTTTTATGAAAAGTTGTATATAATTGCTATAGTACCTCCACTGACTTTAGGTAAGAATGTATCTGTTTCATAATTATTCTCTTTGCTGTATTTTTACAAACATTAACATTTACTTCAGGTTAATCTGTTGTCAAATACATACTGGTGAAGCATGTCTACAAATTAATGCCAAATTTTTTTGCTAAGTGCTTAAAAACTCATGCCTCAGAAATGTGTAAATTCCTTTAGTTATGAGAAAAGCTGCTGTATTTTCACCACAAGCCTCTCTTTTGGACTATTCACTCTTGTCTCATTAGTTATAACTGAAATGTGCTATAATAGACTTGGGCAGTGAGATGGTAAAGACCCTTCAGAATATTCAATCTCCATCATTAATCTGCTTGATAAAGTTCCTGCTCCTTGCAGAATTTCTGAACACATTATCTCCTCATTAATTTCTCACCACCATGCAAAAATCCTTACAGAGAAAGCAGAAACAGATGGGAGAAAAGTGAGGGGGGTTAGAACATCCTGGATACAAAGTGGTCCAGAAAAGATGGACTTAGAGGTGCAGGAGAGCAGAATTATTCTCTGTATTACCTTATTTCGGCATTCCTTCAATAAGCCTTCCACAAACTTCCAGTTTGTTTGTGCAATTACTGATGGGGAGAGGTTGGAGAGCTTGGGCTGCCTGATGGTGCTGCCCAGGTTCCTGGCTTCCTGGATGTACTTCTGCTTTGGGGGAGAAAATGGACAAACACACAAGACCCCAAGTGAGACTGCTTGGCCGAGAGAAAAGAGTAAACTTATCTTTATATCCCACACCTCTGGAGTGAGGAGGAAAGGAACACATCCTCTTTGAGAAAAGGCCCCTTTTTATAGCCAGTATTATTTAGGGCTGAGACACTTGAAGTGCTATTTCACCAGAGGTCAAATCCCCATTTATATCATTTATACAGTATTAGAATACACGTTGCTGAATTACAAAAGAACACAACACAAACTCCCAAGGATATTCAGATGCATAGAGATTCAACTATTCCCTCCACCACTGACAACTGCCTTGTTATTTTTTTTTTATTTAAATAAAAACTTGCAAAAAACTACCCAGCCCAAGACTGTTCAAGTGGCAGATGTGGGGGCTGCAAGAAAACTTTGCCCTCTCAGGAAGCAGCTGCAAAATGCAAATGATAACAACATCTCTCAGCTGTGAACCAGCTGCATCTTTAGGGAAAATAATTTCCTGAAGCCACTCTACTCAAAAGAATTCTTCTGTTCCTATTACTGCCATCAAGGAGTTGCCATTGCTTTCACCCCAGAGACAAGGGTGATATGAGAAATATTTTGGAAGCCAGGTGATCACAGGTTGGTTGGGGCACAGCTAACTGAGAATTAAAGTCCTGTACAGGCACTGATGGAATATTCGGGATCAGTACATATTTCAAATTAACAGGAAACTTCTCCAGCTTACATTGAAATAATGACCAACTGAAATGTCAATGAATAGAGAGGGAAAACCCCACCTTCTCCACTGGCTTTGCACTAAAGAGCTACAATAAATACATTTAATTATGCATCTTTATCCAGAACTATGACTACAGTCACATTGTGCATTGGACATACCAGATAATGCTCTGACACAGATTTTACAGAGGGCATGAAGGGCCAATCATGCTGGTCCCAGTCTAAACATAACTGCAACTGAAGCTCTGACATGGAAAAGTCCAGGTGCTGGCAGGATAAGTTGGTAGCAAAAAGCCAAGCAGATGTAAAGTGAAAGTTGTAAGCACATATGAAGTAATAAAAGCAAGCATGCAAAACAGAAAAGGAAAAGAGTGAAGACATAATACAAAGCAGAACTCCCAAGCACTCAACATAAAAATAAATTCGTAAGTAATGAATCTGAAAGGAAAAAAAGAAAAGATGGTGTTAAATCAGTGGGTTGGTGTAAACTCTGCCCTCCACTGGGCACAAGTGTTTGCAGGTTAAAAGTCTCAGCCGCACAGAGTTTTGATTGCTGCTGCAAAGCTTCAATTTGTTTAAAACTCCCAGTGCTACAGTTTGACCCCCAGTGCTCATCTCAGAAAAGCTCCCTCCCCACTCTCAAATCTACTGTGGAAGGCTGAGGTTCACCCAGAGAAGGGGTCAATGTTCAACCACTGTGATATCAGGTACAGCAGAAACCCCTAAAACACCAGCACCAGTACCACAGGCACCCCCAGCTGAGCATTTAATTTTAATAAATTCAAATATTCGTTCCTCAGATATTATTTGCCTTTTGCAACAGAATAACTCCTATAGGAAATGATCTTGTGAGGAATCAGTTAAAAAACAAAACAAACAAAAAACCCCAGAGACCAGAGGTAGATTGCTGCCCCTGTAATTAGCTCAGAAGTTAACATGCTTAATCAGTTGTGTTGTTTAGCACAGCAATGAGGTTAGAAATCAATTATTATGCATTTCTGTTACTTCTAAGTAAAAAGCATTTTGGAGTTATCTGAGCATATGGAACATGTCAAAGCCAGAAACTACTTGTAGAGGTTTTTTTTATTATGCATTTTTCTGTTACATGGTTATGGATGACAGAGATGACACTAGAATTCAACAAAATTTTAACAAACCAGTAAGTAAATTCCAGAAATGAGTACACTGGGAGGCAATTAAATCCATCACTACCATAAAAAGATGAACTGAACAAACACACTTGAGTTTCACAACACTGTCCTAACAGACAAGACCTTTAAAATCCAAAATTAAGCTTTTCTAAGGATATTTAACAAGGCAAAAGAATATTGTTTCCAATGAGCAACATACACTTAAACAAAAGCAAAACTTTGGGGTTACTAAACAAACAAAAAAACTCTCATATTTTGATTTGAGCCAGACTATTCTTGGAACTACCCATAAATCAACACCTGGTGGAACAGCTTGCAGCCTGTACCACACGAATCAGAAACAGTACTGTAATTAGTTCACTTCACCCAGATCTTTCAAAACCACTTCAGCACAAAGAAAAACTGTGTCAGCTGTAGGAGCAGTGGTGAGAGACGTTTATCAGTTCAGAAGGTGGGGAAATCAGCATCAGACTGAGCTGGGTAAAAAACAGGCAGACACAAACAATATGGGTGGGATTCACATTCTCACCTTGGCAATGAGGTTGGCTCTCACTTGTCACCTAAAGATTTTTATTATGGTCTACAGAAGACACTTAGGCAACTCTAAAAGGCAATGCTCCTGATTTTAGGATGAAATTAGTCCCTCTCTTAGAGGTGGTTATCTTTCCTCCCTCAAATACACCAAAGAAGCACAGGGTGACTAAGTTATTTAGAGATGGGAAATAGACAGCTGAAAATTGTTAATTCACCTCTTCCCACTTTCTTTAAAAGAAAAAAAACCAGAACAACTTGAAATCATGTGATTATATTTTCACAGAACTCTCCTGTATGTGGGATGAAATAATTTTGTCCTGAGAGGGGGCAAAAATGACATAAATTTTATAATAAGAAAACTAAGCATTTTTGGTCTGCTACTTCATTTGTATTAAATACACTCAAGGGAGAGCAGACATGAGCTGCAAGTAACTGTCTAGACATTTCATAAAGGTTGCAGAGCGTTTTTCAGGCCATTAGGAAAGAAAAAAATAATCAGATCTCTAGAGCTGAGCAATTTTCACCTCTCTCTGGTCATTGTCCAGACGCAAGTGCTCCGTGTGCTGCTTCTGTCTGTCCTTCCTCCTCCACTGAGCAGGAGCATTCCTCTTTGTCCACCTAAATAACATCAACCAAATGTCAGGAGGCAGGGGAAGGGCAGAGGCAATCAGAGGTTTCCAGCTTATTCTATACTGAACATGAAGAAATCTATTACATCAGCCCAAAACACACACAAAAAATCTCTGGAATATTGGGCAACCAAAACATTCTAGAATATTACATCACACACCCTTGTTTTTTATTTTTCCCTGTTTTTTTTTGTTTTTTTTTTTTTTTACAATTCCAGGGATAATTTAAGCCTTGCCCTTCCTCCTTCAAGAAAATATCCTAAAATATTCACTAGCTCCTACCTGGGATCAAATAAGGGAACCTGCTTTTATATTGACAGTAATTATAAGTAACTCAAAATACACCAATTATAATCTCAAAGATAAGAGGGCTTTAAGTAAATTTGCTTCAAGAAGTCCAGATTTAAAAAAGAAAAAAAAAACCCAGACAGCAAAAACCCCACCCCACACATCCTACCCACATCATCTGATCTGCTCCCACTTGATAAAAACAAACCCAAAATTGACTTTGCTTTCTGATATCTCTGCTTTAGTGCCATTCTACAGATCTTGCCAATATTCAGCACCTGTTGCCTTTGCTTACTCACTTGTTGCTTGCTGGGCCAGTGGATAAAACATCAGACTGAAGCTTAGGAAAAAATCCAAGCTCGTATTTCCCTTGTCCAATTTTCATGTCCAGCAAATGTGGGTGAACTGCAGTGTGATCTATTTTTGCCAGTCTTAATTCAATAGATTTCTCTGAAATAGTAAGAAGGTTAATTTTTGAAGGTGTTTTAATCAGACATGTATCTATAATCATGTATCTTCAATTAAAAGCAGATGTCAAATTAAAGGAAGATGTGGAAGTTGCTTACAGATTTCAACAGGGACTTTAGTACAAGAGTGTTTCTGACATCAAAGAATGCCACCAAAAGGAGAAAAATATTTCTCTTCCTAAGCTCAAACATCTTTCACACACAAAGCATGCAGGAAAACATCTGAGTTCTACTTTTTATTAATTAAAGCTCAATTTCAGAGAAAACATTTAGCCCCCCATTTAAGCTTTACACCTCTGCTATTTTGGTCTAGTTTTTTTTGAGGTTTCAAAGCATGAATCATTACTTAATCTAAATGTCTACAACCAATAGCACTGACTAATTATCAAGTAGGTGCCTCGTGGTCCTTACCAGCCTCATCAATGGTTGTGCACTTTTGATACATGGATGTGCGCAGAGTCGGCGTCCTGACGTTCAGCAGCCTGATTTTATCCACCCTAGAATCAAAAACCCTCAGAACTGGGTCTTTGTCATCTTCATCGTGGCACATGATCTTGTTGTCAATGAAGGATGCAAACATTTGGGTCTCCAGGAATCTCGAGAGGAAAGGCAAGTAAGGTTCAGGCTGGTCGGACAAGAAAGAAGCCTAAGAGGCAAGAAGAGACAAAAGTGTTTGGGAGTCTGCAAAGCGAGAGAGAGAGAGAGAGAGAGAGACATCCACCAGAAGCACCAATTTTTCTATTCTAGGATGTATCAGAGTGCTTTGGTGCCACTTAAAGCCTGGTTTTACTATACACATCAATTCTATCCCCAAAACAGGCAGTTTTGGGGAATTTTCAGCATCAGGACAATCACCTACTGTACAGCACAGTAACTGGTATGCTGTGATTTTAGCATTTCCTTAATCTGCTAAAAATTTCAACAGAATGCCAGCAAACCACACCAACAGAACTGCAAGTGTGCACATTTGGTACTTCTGGCTGGGCTCACAACTTGTGAAGTTGATGGGAATCTTTTGGTGGGAATTAGATTTGTGTTTTAGCATAGTCTTCACCCACATGAACTCTCTTGCTAACCAACACCTCATCTTTGCAAAGAGAGTGCAAAAATCTGAAGAACTGGGTCTTATGTTTCTCTACAAGAGAGTCAGGAATGCATTTAGTTCACATGTACATAAGCATTATCTGGGATCATGACTTAATTAATGAACATACTCAGCAATCCCTCTGGTTAAAAGTCACTTTCCACTAGCAATATTTAACCTTTCTGTAGAGGTAAGCCCTAAAGTGAGGCTTTCTAAGCTATTTTTCTAGAGCAAGTTGTACTTTTTTATAGTATCCTTAAAAGAGTATATCTTTAGTTCTCCAAGTCTGTATTTGTATATATTTTTCCACATACTATCTAAGATGTGGCTTTTTAGAGAACACTGAAATTTAAGGAAGTTTTCCATTTGATGGCCCAATACACAAAGTTTGAATACTGGTTTAAGCTCTTACATTGATGCACCTTTTAATTACAACTTACTTTATCAAAGTTCTGCATCTGTTCTCTGTTGGTAAACCAGGATTCCTTGTCCTGACTGGGCTGAATGACAAACACTTCATAATCTGCAAACATTTGTGTGAAGCGGTTGGCAAAAACCTCCCTGATCTGAATGTTCAGCTGGTAAATCTTGAATTCTTCTTCATCACACTGAATTTTAAGATCCTTTTTGCTGCTGGTCTCCTCTCGCACCTCCAGCTGAAAAAGTAAGGGAAAACACAAATAATTTGAATTGATGCTTTGTCAGGTATTCCAGGCATACAAGATTTTAATCAGCTGCAACTTTTCAAGTCAACGTTTCAAAAAAGAAAAATACTTACCGTTTCAACCACTGCACTAAAACAGCAAAATCAAAAAAATCTGGACAGAAACCTCTGCCTAGGAAATCTGCATTTTCACAATAAACCAAAGCTTACTTCAGTACTGTTTGCATTGGATATGTTTTAAATTTTAAAAGGGTAAATAACAACCATATACGTGCTCAAGTCAATACATATTCCACAAACAATGAAAAAGATTTCTATAGAAACCAAGACTGGATTCAAACTTCAGGACTATCTAGATGTCAATTTTAGCCACTTAAGGCATTAAAAAGTGGTGCCAAATTAGAATAAATCTTCAAACCAAGCATAAACAAGGCAAAGTGCTACTTCTAAACACATTATCTTGCCAAAGAAACACGTGGAGGATAGCAAGGGTCTTCCCAGATGCTGCAGGGTTAAATTCCATTCCCTCTGTCCCCTAAGCTTGTCCTTGTCTCTACAGGTGCTCACAAGGTCTGAGAACATGTGGACAGAAAGTTCATACAGCATCTTTGGACCATGACTTCAGACCATCTGCCACTGCAGGACCAGAGAGAGTGAAGCTCATTTCATCCCTTACCTTTTCCAGACTCACACCTGTTCTTTTAACAAGTGCTTGCAGCCTTGCAATGGTCTCATTTTCCTTTAGCAGCTCGTAGGAATTCAGAGGTGATCCTGCTATGTTCCCATTTCTCTTGTCAGAAACCAGGTCACATGCTCTGAGGCTCTTCATCTTGGAGGCACTTTCACTGCAGTGCAGGTTTCCCTCAGGTGGAATTCCAAAAGCCATCAGGATCTCTGAAATCTCCTGAATGAACTCAAGTTTATTTGGAAACTGGGGTAGGTCTTCTGGCAGCTCGATGAAATGGTTGTCTACATCCACAAAGCACAGGTTAGCCTGGGATTTAATTTAGAACAGGATCAATAAGCACATTATTAATCTTTGGGATTGGTGCTTCTTTAAAGATTCAAATACATTTGCATTTGTTTGGTTGTTTTGTAGAACAGACTTGCCCCAACCATAACTGAAGGCTTTGAAGAATACAACACAAGAACTGCATTTCCACATCTTTTAAGGAGGTAACTGAGAAAGAAGATTCATTTTACACACATTTATTATGTACAAAATAAATTATAACATAAATTAGGTGCAAATGTGTGATTTTTTTCATACACTTACAACTAAATTTTAACTACAAGGTATCTGCAATTCTATTTTAGACGTTCATATGTAAGCAGGTTGTCTGTTGTTCAGATTATCACTGCATTTCTCTAAAAGATTTAGCAAATCCCAGTCTAACAGGTGTGCTGATATTGCAGAAGTGCAATGAAGTTATTTTCTCTTTTTTGGTAAGCAACCTGACCAACTGAAGCTATTTTTTGAATAAGCAAGTTTGTTTCCAAGGGGAAAAATGAAACGAATTCATTTCCATTCTGTTTTTCTGTCTCAATCTCCAACTCATTTACCACCAAAAAAGACCAAGGTGGGGGAAAGAAAAAGAAGAAAAATCACCTATGTGGCTTCCAAAGCAAGATCAAAGAAGGTGTGCATTTTTCAAGTTATACCTCACTCTTTATGGCAAGGAGGAAGGTTCCCCTTTTGGCTTCTGCATTGCAAAATCTGTATTAAATGGTTTCAAGACATTACATAACCACACACATCACAGCAAGAACCCCAGATATGTGTGAAACCTGCCTGGAAAGTGATGAACAGAGAAGGAACTTTGCCCTTCTGTAGAAATATTTCAGTTTTTCTTCACTGCAGAATTAACATGGGCTGTCATTTTTCTGTTTAACCTTCACTGTAGAAAGTCCTTTCACTCAGATTATGGGTTTTATTTAATTTGCATTATTTTAGGACTCAGGTCTCACTACAGCTTGGCAGCAAAAACACTTGTCAGGTCTATGAGAACTAAGAGATCTCCAGTTATTCCCTATGATCCAGTAAGTGCAGGAGGATGGAAATATCACCACCATTTAATTGGAAAGAAAGACTTAGAAGAGATCAACCTCACACAGAATGAATGGTGAATGATCCCAGGAATCAGAGCCACAGGCAGTGAGGACAAAGGGGTTCTGGTAGGAATTTGTGCCTGACAAGACCTGTCCCTTAAGTAAACTGCTGGGAAAACATACATTTAAGTACTTGTGACAGGTTTCTACAGATCAAAGTTAATCTTTGCATCAATTCTCCTTAAAGCACAAATATCTTACAGAGCTTCAGCATTTAAACTGAAAAAAGAATTCTTAAAGCAGAAGTCCACTGGATATATTGCACTAGCTTGCACAGAATGAGTCCAATTCATGCTCTGCTACAATATTACCCATAATTACAAAGTTAAGCCCGATTCCAGTTCTCTATTTCCTAATGTTCTAACATTTTAATATGGGGATTGATCTCTTAAGCTCAAAGGAACGCATATAAAGCAGTTTAATATCTCTTGTATAGATCCTTTACTGGAAATTAAATCACAAATTGAATTGAGTGCTACAAAAGAATCCAAGGCCAATAAAGAGAATTAACACATTGATTCTCAAACAGTTTCTAGAGCACCACAGGAAAAGTTTTTCTTTTCATGCAGGGCAGGTGTGATTAGTGAAATTTCCTTGATATCAGCACTGCTCCAAGGCAGCATCTGGAGCAAACACATGAATTCAGGAGTTTCCAAACTCCCCTATACCCATGGTTCTGTGACTATCAGAAGTCAAGTCAGCTGGAATTTGCCAGGAACACTGCAAGCACTTCAAGACAGGAAAGAAATAAAGCTTTGAAACCAAGCACAATGCCTACCAATCAGTGCTGAGGGAGAAACAAAAAGCATTGAATTTGCCTCAAGCAGTCTGCAAAATAGCAACACAGACTTAATGAGAAACTCTTCAAACAGTTTAATTGTATTGCTTTCTTTTACAACTTTCTTTAATTTATTCCATTCAACTTTCCTTCCTTTTTGGATCAGATTCTGCAGGAAATATCACTCTTGGTTAGTAAGTTTGGTTGTACCCACAAATCAAACATTAACCTTACCAATGTAGGAATTCTGATCTTCACACTGAAATTAAACTTCTTGCCAGTGGGGGAAAAAGCCAACTTTAATGCTTGCTAAAATTGCATATAAATACCTGGTTAAACACCTGGTTAATGCTTCCAATGGGTGGATTTCCCTCAGCAGGACTCCTCTCTAAGAGCAATACACAGAGTTTAAATGCTCTGAGCTGCTAATAATGATTGCTTATTGTGCAACTTGTTATTACATTACCCAGCAATTGGCCTATTTGGAAACATTAAAAAAAAAAGTCAGTGTGCAGCAATACTCTAAACAGAGTGTAAAGAAGATTTTCAGGGACATTCTGTAGTTATCCAGTGCCTGGTTAAAAACACATAAGATAGAGCAGCAAAAGCAAAGATTCCACAGATGACTTTAGCCTCTCTTAACTCAGGGAAGCTGAGGTCATCCTCAAGAGCTGCACACACACTTCTGCAAAGGCCACTCTCCTCAGGAAACAGAAATGGCAAAAACATCTCGCTGCACAAGCCCTTCAAGAGATATTTTCTGTAAAAAAGCAGAATCTGAAGTAAATCAGTAAATCACCAGAGCAGTAAATCTCACTATGTTGCTATACTACAGATCCAACAGAATGGAATACCAGTAAGGATAGAGGGGTGCCCTCCTTAAAAACTAAGAAAAATTACAAGGTACTTCTTATTTATGAAATCATGGTCATCCAAGGTGTTTTGCATGCTAGGAACTGGGCAAGAACACAAAGGAGTCCTTTGGCCACAAGGGTCTAGTTATTTTGTCTCTGGAGGCAGCGCAGTTGAGTGGGCTGTGAAGAGCTGACAGCTCTCTATGTGGATACACTGTTTATTACTTTAAACACATAAAACTAAAATAATATAAAATAAATAATATAAACTAAAATAATATAAAGACAAAATACTTGGCAACGTGTGTAAGTAGAGATATCATTGAAAGAGCATCCTTAAGTTAGTTACTTGGTATTTCAAGTCTCTAGAACAGTCAAATATTCTTTTATTTGTTGCTCATACATCAGTTTTCTGACCAAAATAAAACCCCAGAACAGTTCCACACCACTTCACTTCAACAGCAGACTGTCACAAGAGAGGACACATGACATCATCCACAATAAAATGCTGAGACACTGCACTAAGGAACGAGGATGTCACATCCTCATTTAAAAACTTGTCCTTCCCATAAACTTTTATCATCCCAAGTAACAGGGTGTCCAGGTGAAAGTCTTATAAACCTCAGAAATGTGGATTTAAGCAAATCAGTGTTCATGTGCCATTTTCCATGGGCTTAGTGGGGTCTGGACCACACCCAACCATTCCAAAACCAAAAAACAATTGCAATTCTTTAGTTTGACCTCAAGCACAATAAGGGCCAAAGCCCCACACAGATCAGGCCCATATCCTTCCTTTCAGCTCTGCTCAAAAGCACAGAAGGAAATCATTTAGATTCTGCTTGAACACAGCACTGTAAGACTAAACCCCATTCATCTACAGCCTGCAATATCTTTGTGCATTTGGCCCCAGCCTTGCAAATAAACCCAAATTTCACACAACACACAGAGATCAGGGATGTGCAACTTTACACACACACAGCTAACTTGGGGAAAGTGTGTCCCAAAGTCTAAAGGATGCTCCTGTGCCACTCCTGTCACCTTCTGCACTTATTCTGAGCACTGCTGTCCCTCCTGCCAGCCCAGAATTTGGGACTGAGAATAGGTTACAGCTCAAAGCCACTGCAGCTTTCAGAAACTCCTCAGGTGGCTGTTCACACTGGAGCACAAAAACAATATAAAACTGAGGTCTGTCAATAAATTTGCAGTATTATCAAGGATCAAACCACCAGCAGATAGCCTGAGAATGAATACAAAACAGTGATTATCTTTAAATTGTTATCTTGGTCTAATGTGTTAGCATCAGGATGAAAAAAGGCTTTTCATGAGGCCTTTCTTATCTACTGAAACATTACACAAAAATAAAAACCCACAGAATTTGTGCAGGTTTAGCATTGAATCACATCCTTTTAATGGTTGAAATAAAAACACTGAGAATATATATAATCTGTCTTATACTAGCAGAGAAAATACATTTTAGGGTTTAAAATCTTTCAACTCTTCTAAAATGAAAAGCTATTGCCCAAGACCCATGGGATCACTTCATTAAAAACAAGCTTTTTAATGAGATACTACTTTGTTTGATTCCACCAGGGCTGGAAACTCAGCACTGCTTATTTCCACTGAAAATAATTTCAATTTCTACCCTTCTCCTAAATCAGAGTGGCGAGACACACATGCAAATCCTGTAGCATGAAATGCTCTGGATTAACCTGCTTGTTAAAAGTGTATTTCTACAGCACTGCAGAAGTTTGTTCAGAAAGAAATGCAAAGACACATCAAGAAAACCCAACCTTCCTTTAGTACTTGCTAGGTTTGTGATCTGCAAATAAGCTGCTAAAACCACTTTGATTGATCAGTTTTACTGATAAACAAACCACACTTTTGCCAGCAATAGCTACATGTTCTTCCCCTCCCCTCTGACATCTGCCTTCTAGCAGAGCTTTTCCCTTCTATTCTGGGTTGCTCAGGAGCCTCTGAGCAGCTACCAGGAAACCACAAGGATGCTCAGGTTCACACAGAGCCCTGACACGCATGAGAAACTCAACTCCACACCAAACCTCAGCACTTCCTCCTTTTACTGGGCCACACAGTCAGCTCTGCAGGGCATTCAATGAATTCTCCATCAGGGACTGGTTTCTGATGTACCCATGGGATAACCTAAAATTGAATTTTGTGCTAACATAATTTTTTTTGTGATGTTTTAATCATCCCCTGCCACAAGCATTGACTTCTAGGATGCAGCTGGGTTTCCAAGCATTCCCTGGAAACACCAAATGTGACCAAAACACGAGAGGCTGCCACCAAAACAAGCCTTATGGCACGTGTGTGCAAGACTTACACCGAGCCAAACATAACTGAGGTGGGCCAGACTGTATTTTCACACCATTAGCCTAAAACACTTTGAGCAAGACTAATTAGTCTTTTTAAAGCTTCATTATAAAACCACAATGAAGAAGTCTGCAGTGACACTGAGGTATCCATGCTGTGCTAGACACTAATATTATTTTCTTCCACAATGTCCTTCAAGTGAGAAGCACTAACTAGATTTTCTCTCAAAGCTCACCTCTTTGGCCCCTGCCTAAATCAAATATTGCTTTCTTTAATAGCAGCTGTCCCACACATCCACATAAATAGATTAGGAACAGAGATGCAGCTTAGGCAGTTTCAAGACAAAGAAAGATAATTTTTTTGCAGAACTCAGAATAAATTACAACACAGAACAGTTCTTTGTACACCCTTTGTGATAAGTGAGGAAAAATCTGGTAACAGGAGCCTAGAGGAGCTCCTCATATAACTCTGGTGAGTCCATAAAGGTTGACATACATTCCAAACTTTAGAGATAAACAGTGCTAAATATTAATATCCCCTCTGATACTGATGATAAATTTGTCTTTATTGAAGTACAAATAATGGACTCAATATGCCCACTTCTACTGTTCCACAACAACTCATTATTCATGTTCCTTGGCAGTTTTTGTTTGCTGTTCAATGGGAGTTTGTTTGGGTGTCCTTTTTGGTTTTTTTTAAGGAAACTCCCTACAATGAAAACCTCAATAATAGTGAGCTCCTGCTCTTCCCAGTCTACTTAACCTCTTGAATAAGCAAATCTATTGGTACAGGATAACTTTTAAGTTATTTACTAAGAGAATTTCTATGCCACAACTGCAATGACCAAGACTTCAACAGCTCACAAGAAACCTTCCCCAGCAGTGACTACCAAGGGGATTGCTCAGACTGGGTCAAACTCATCATGTACAAAGTTTTAAGGGCTCACTCTTATATATGATAAAAATTATAACAATAAAGAATATATAAAAATAATAAATAATAAAAAATAAATTAAAAAGAGAAAAGCTGAAACTTCTGAAGGACAAGGAAGTCTTGCAGCAAATTCTACCACATGGGCAGGTTGCTGCTGCTTTCTGTCCTCCCCTCCCAGACAATTCTCATCTCTGTAAGATACTATTAAAAATCTGCTCCTCCACCTTCATGAAAACATTTTGTAAAACAAAAATTTAAACTGAGGTATCAAATTGCTTTTTAAAAGCACTTGGATTTCATTTCAAACATCTAAAAATAAATCAACCGCCTTACTTGAAACCTCCAAAATAACCTGATAAATCTCTTCCAAAAGCTATTTGCCTTTTAAATAACTGAAATGTCAATCTGAAATTAAACTATGTTTATTTAGTTGGAAGTATTACAGTGATTTTAAAATGAGGAAGTTCTTTACAGAAGTCATTTAGAAGCTTGTGGTAACACTGAAAACATCCATGGTGCAAATTAACATGCATATCCACACATGCCTTTTTTTAATCAGCTATTCTCTCAAAAAAGTGTACTAACCATATTAATTAGGCCTGTCAGTACAGCCAAAATTCTGAAAAATAGTAAAGCAAAGCAATAGACTGTTGTTTTCATGGCAAGAACATACAATACTCTGTTATTAATTATGCCAGTGTAAAATAAAAAGAAAAAGAGGGAGACAATAAAGAAATCAAGACATTCAACACTTTAGTTTTCATAGAAAAAATAACACATTTTGGATTAAAAAAAAAGTTTTACTTTGAACTTGCCAGGAAAAACAAACGAAAACTACCAACATATGGATTTGAGAAAAAGAGCAATGTTGGCATGGAGACCAGACTGGAGGTTCACAAAAATATCTTGTCTTTAATTTCACGCAGTTTTTTTAAAAAGGAAGGGTTTTTTTGTGTCAAGCTATGCTGCAGCACTGCCTGATAATGAAAACAAAAACCACCACCACCACAAAACCCTGTGCCTGCCACGCTTCTGCTTTCCCAGAAAAGCAAATAGAAGAAGAGCCACAGTCAGAGAAAAAGGCAGAGGTTAGAGAATCCTACCAGGGCCTGTAAGTGGGGTGTTTCCCATGATTTACACAGTTCCTCCCCTGAAAAGTAAAGCAGGGGCCAGACATTTCCTCTGCTGCCTTGGGTGGTGCTCACCTTGGGTACCTTTGGTCCCCTGATCCTCACACCCAGCTCTTAAACTCTCTTGGCACATCCCTACAAGGAGCGGGGACAAAATAAATATAAACAACCTCTAAGCAATCTGAACATAATCCCAGCCCCATGGATGAGCTGCAGAACCTTTCCAGATCATTTCCTTCTCCCTGACGCGGGGGCTGCTGCTCCCAGGGCTCCTCAGCACCACCTCAAAATGCAGCAGTTTGCTCAAGCACACGCTGACATTCTGCTGCAGACTGAAGGAGAAAACCTGAAATGGTTTTGTGCAGACACCTGGCAGGCTGGGTCCATGCAATCCAAGCCCAAGAGAGAAATGCAGGGCAGGGAAACCCAGCCTAACCCCCCAGAGCCAGGAACCGGCACAGCGTTGATGCTCTGCTCACTCACCACCACAACCTTTTGGCCACAGCTGGGGAATTCACACTGCACTTCCTTGCACTTCCTAGCATTACAAGGCCCACTTTTCCAGCACAAAAATGTTCTTTCTGTAACCCCAGCGCATCAATTCCTCTAAAATTACAGTTGAATTCTATCAGAGCACACAATTTCAAAAGCAGGGCTTTATCTGTTTCACCAGAAATAAAGACCTGTCCCAAAGCAGAGCCAGCAAGAACTTGAGAATGGCTGTTACAGTCAGCACTTGTGTTTTGGCTCATTTCTCACTTTCCTCACAGTCATGGACAATATTTAATCAATCAAGACAAGGTCCTCTCACCTCTTGAGGAAGCTCCAGCTTAGACCTATCATCCAGTCCATTGGAGTGCAAGCCCATGAGGTAAGGGACAGGAGCATCTAGAAAATGAAGGAGGGATGCTGGAAGGATGGGAACATACACGTGCTGCCACTGAAATGGGAACATTAGTGCTGTGATGGTCTCTGCCACTGTCATCAGCCTCTGATAATCTGAAAAAGATCAAGAAAATTAATTTTTTTTTCACAAAATACTTTTAAGTAAATGAATTTTAATTAAAGAAATGAGAACTCGCTTGAAAACAGAAACCACAAAACCCAGTACAAGCTGAGTGGCATCATAATGAAAACCCAGAGCTGCACACCCAGCACATTTTGCTGAAACAACAAAGAGAGCTCGACCCAAAGTAGGTCATTCAACAAGTCATATGGAAATGAACAAACTGAGCCTTAATGCATGCTAAGTCACTTTATGTCACCTAGACCAGGGTCACCAGGAACACCAGTTTGAATACAGAAGCAGCATTGTAACCAGCTAAGAAGCACATCGGAAATAATTTCTCTTCTCTGTGCTCAGGGCTTTCTATGGAAGCCTTGGATGAGACCCAAGGCATCTGGTATCTCTCAGATAAACATTTTTTAAATGCCTATAAAGCATGCTGTATAGCACCCAACCCCACAGTGTGACTGAAATAACTATGCAGAAAATGAAAAGGATCAGCTTTGTTTAGCCTTTGCAATGTATGACCAAAGCCTCAGTCCAATGTAAAAACAACTCCTAGAACTCAGGAGCAGCGGGAAATGTACCTGTGCAATATCTGAGAGATGTTTTTATTTAGCACTGGTGGCTAGAGCAGTTCACACATCTCACCCTCCTCATCTGCAGCTACAGAGGCATCTCTAAGAGTTTTTGAAATCCCATAAAGGGGGAGGCAACACCAGATGTGTGCTCCAATACAGCTGCCGAAACACCCAGTCTGCTTTCCAGCTGCCAGGCTTGAAAAGGTATAAAATACTCTACACAACCAGGGCAATTCCTGCCTTCAGTCAGGCTATAAATACAGCACAAACTGGAGATACAGGATGCCTTTTCATGATACTGCAACAGTATCCAATTCCAGGCAGGGAAGACAAAAAGTCAGCAACCTTCATTAGGGTGTGGGGTATGCACATCTTCTGCTTTCCTGTTTGTAAAACTACAGACCCTGGTAACTGGAAAAGACCCTTGAATGGACAGGCTCAGGTGCTGAAGTTTCTGAAGCTGCCACAGAGGGCAGATGAAAACTGCAAGAATAACATTTGCTCTAAACACTCTGGAGAAAAATTAAGCTTAACTGTGCACTTCCCAAGGTTATGGCTTTGATTCTATCCTTTAGCCAGCCTCCACTCAAGACTTCAAACAGCAGGAAAAAAAAGGCCAAGAAATTCAGTTCCTGGCATTCGTGATTAGTTTTATTTGGGGACAAAGTTGCAGAGTTTGATGTCTGCAAAGAGCCCCACAACCCAAGAGGAGCTCAGCATGGGTTTTGCTAACATTACTCATAATTCTGCAACTTAGGCTTTTGATTTTTAATTTTCATATCAAGCTGTGCTGATGGAAAAGGTGACTGCATGGACCTACCTGTCCCTGCCTCAAACAGACCTACTATGGAGGAGCCTTCAACCAAACCAGATGAGAACAGCTTAAACAGGCTAAAGCTTTTGCCAAAAGCTTATTTGGACTGAAATACCAATGAACATCATCATCCCCCATTCTGCCTGGACAGCAGCTTCTGCCTACACATCTTTGTCTGGGTTTGCAGCTTTAATCACAGCCTGACTGCAAAGAAGTGATGAATTAATGATAAGCTTTGGGAAGAAGATTCTATTCCATACCCTATTTTCTCCAGTTTTAAAAGGAACTTTAAATGCAGCCATAGACACACAAACATTCCAGCTGGTTTGCATTCAGCTGGTTTATCTGGAAGAACAGGTCTCAGAATAGAAACAGTGTTTTCCTACTACACAAAACCCCCTGTCCAATCCTGATGGATTGTTTAAATACAACTTCTCCCTCTGTCATTAGGCTAACTTTAGTATTAGACTTTCAAATTAATTACAAAGCAACATCAATAACTGGCAATTTCCATCCCCTGGGCAGCCACCTCCTGCCTCAGAGCTATCTGAAAATGCAACTCTGACCCTGGGTATCTACATGGCTTAAGCCATTCCCAAATATTTGCCCAGTTGCAGCCTGTGAGTGACAGTGACTGCATTCTGCTGTTGGCAAAAGAAGCCTGAAAATATAAACCAAAACAACTCCTATATTTTCTTAAGTTATACCTACCCTGAGAGGGTATGGAGGGTTGTTTTGAGTTTAAAGAAGAAGCAAAGCAGCACAGTTCTCATATCAATGAATTACAGAAGATTTTAAAATAACAACAACAAAAGGATTAAAAGAGTGAAGAAGTGTTTCAGCAGTACTGTTGCTCTTGTCCTTGAAATCAGAATGTGCTTTTTCTGGTGTCAATGACATGATCTTCTGGCCTTGTGTTGTACACAAGCACTGGTAGGGAAATAATGACATATGACTCTGTTAGATGGGAAAGTGCTTAACTCATCACTGCAAGGAAAAGAAAATCCACTGCTTTTTAATATGGCCACTTAAGAACACAGAAAAAGCACGATTTGTTATTCTAACCAATTGCTACAGATAAAATAAATTATCTCTTAAAATGTGGACAAGAAGATACACAGTAGTATTTATCTATAAAAGACTTTTTAAAAAGAAATTGAGATGTCCTGTGCCTGAAAAACGAGGAACAGGATGGGAAGAAGGTGGCAGCTCCAAGAACCATAATTTCACCTCTCCATTTTCACATTCTACCAGAGAGAAGTCTGTCAAGTGCCTACAGAAATCCTCTGACTCAGCCAAATTTAAAACAATTACATGATCACATTTTGGAACATTTTTTTCTTTTAATCTTCCTACTTCATGGATCACAATGAAATGCTGTTGCATTTGTCAAGTAACTCACAAATCACTTCAAAAAACCCTGTAACTGCAGCAAGAACCAACTGTGGTTAGTAGAAGCAGTGGGGTGAATTACCTCCTGCTCTGTGTGTGAAATGGGAAATTCAAGCAGCAAGGCTCCTAAATCACTGAGGGCATAACGAAGTGTCCTATGTAAGAGATCAGAGTTAGGCAACACAGGAGTAATACTGCTAAGAAACTAAACCAATACTTTAAATCTCCAGAATGAGCATAATTTTAAACAAAGATGGGGAGGAGTGATTCAAAGGCAAAGCAGAAAAAAAACCCTTATTTCTACTATAAAATGAAATAAAATAAACCTGTCCTAGATCACAGTCTGTGGCAGCAGTGCATTACATTTCTCCTTCCTCTGTCTTTAGCTGTTTAGAAAAATCACCTCCAAGCAGATTTCACAGCTGTCTTAACTCAGTACACACTTTTCAGAAGAGCTCTAGGTGCTCTCTGAGATAAGGAATAAGTCTATTTCACAGCTACAAGAGCAATATAAATTGCAGGAATGCAAACCAGCTCCCACAGAATATCTGGCAAGGGCACTTTCCACAGCCCTCCAGCAGCACTGACTCTTTCCAGAGTTCCTCAGCACGAGCAGCAGCCTCAGATTCTTCCCTCTCCTGCAGGCACTGCATGCATTTAACATTTTCCAAATGGCAGACAGGTCTCTCAACAGGACAATCAAATTGAGGCATTCATTCCTACACTTGGCTCACAGCAATCCAAAATACACAGGGCTGTGCCAACATAGTGGGACAAAAGAGGAATTTCCAGAAGTATCAAATCAGAAACATGTCAAAGGAAACTTAAACCAAAACACTTTCACTGCCAAGTGGAGTTACTCCCACTCCAAGGACTGACTGAAACTTAAAACATGAAAATAATTTGTTTCAAAAAGGATTGCACTTGGCAACAAATTCACAGAGCCATATAATCATGAAAAGGTTTGGGTTGGACGGCATCTCAAGATCGTCTAGTTTCACCAGACCTCCAAGAGGTTTGGTGTTTGGTTTTTATTTTGGTGGTGTTTTGTTATTCTGTGGTATTTTTTCAAGTAAATCTTACAAATCCACTGATCCTGACACGTACTGTTCTGAATCTAAATCCACCCAACGAGTATCATAATCTCATCTGACCTAGGAGAACAAGAAATTATCTCAATCACCTCAGCTGTCATGGGTTTGAGCACCAAGAGATTCACTCAAAGCACATGAAAATACTCAGTATTTATATTCTGAAGGATAACCTAGACCTCACTGGTGTGCATGCAATAACATGAAAAAGCCTTTACAAAAGTAAAGCAATTTCTGATTCCACTTAGAACTGAGTGCACCATCACATGTATCTCCATTCAATATTTCCTATTTTACAAACAGCAAAAACCAAATTTTACTCAGCCATACTGAAGAAAGAGCAGAATATATTGGGAGCATATTCCAGTTGAAAAGAACAACAGAAACAAACAAACCAAACCAAACAAAAAAAAATCACAGGGATTAAATCCCTCAGAAAGTCCTTAAGAGAAGCTATGTTTCAAAAAAAATAGCTATTATGACTGAGAAGGCACTGCTGCAGCCAGTTCACCAAACTCAAGGGTCAAAAGCCAGCAATCAAATAACTAAAATTCTTTTTCTACTGAAAGAAGATTTTTCAGCCAAAAATTGAGGTGAGAACTTGACAGAGAGACAAGACCTCCGTAAGGTCCAACACAGCCCAACTCAGCCAAAGCTTGGGGTGAGGCAGGGAAACAAACAGCAGACAGAAACTGTCCCAACAGATCCCTCATCCCTCTGAACTCCAAATGCCTGTGCCTGCAAACAAGAAACTCAACTGTTCCAGGGCTATTTTAAGCTTCTTTAATTAGCCACTGATCAGACACCTGGAAAGGGCCCAAGACAGAAAGCTGAAGGTATTAAAAGGGCTTGGAAAGGGAAGCCAGAATACAGTAGAGTAGCCCAGAAGTGAGCTGAGCTCCAGGCTGGGACAAAAGAGCACTCACAAGGTGATGGCCTGGGAAGAGCTCCAGGAGCACTGTTCCCTCATGGTGATGCACATGTGGCTTTTCTGTGGAGCTTCCAACCCATCACAATTCCACCACAGGAGTCTCAGACACCTCTCCAGGCCAACACAACCACACCCTTCTGCAGATGGAAGAGCTGATGTTTGAATCCTCCTCTGGTGGGACACAAGTACCCACATAAACAAACTCTCCCTCGATTCTGGGGAAACCACAAGAGAATCTTGTCTGCTAGACAAGTATTTCTGGATTTGCTGTGAACAATTAGCAGAGCAATTTGGTTTTTAAATCCAAGAGAGTAACCACTCTCAGTAAGTTTTTTGACTGCATCTGAATTACAGAATTATTATCTGAATTATTCCCCTTGCAGTTCACAGTGTTTGTAGAATGACATAACTGTGATGTGACATTACACACTTTTAATCACCCTGACTGTACACACAAATCCATTCTTGGCTTTAGTCTGTGCACAGATCTTAACACACAAATACCTGTATTCCATGCTTGAAGAAGGTTGTTGGTAACTGCAGGTTATATCTCATAAATAGTTACCATTTGTGTTCTATGCATTTCAGTGACAGCTCAAAGCAAGAAAACACTGAAAACAGGTTTCAGTAACACCATGTATTAGCCCTGGTTTTGTCTTGGGGTCTTTTAGGCTTCTTTACCACTACAATAAAACAGTGCTCAAAATGCAGGCTGGCTGTTTAAACCACACCATTCTGAATGGGTGAGTCTGCACTAATGCTAGTAAGCTTGGGACAAAAAAAATAAAAAAGAGAAATTATCTTCTGGCATAATTCCACATACTCTGTGTTAGAGCAACAGGATGCAGAGTAAGAAGGCCAGTATCCACAAATTTCAACAGAGAAAACAGATACCACTCCCACACTACTCACTAATTGATAAACATGCTATTTCAGCTCAGTTGCTGCCTATCCTCTTCAAAGCAAGCTTTAGCTATGTGCCTTCAGCTATAACTGTTTCAAGGCCTTAACAAAGATTTGGGATTTGAATTCAGTCAAAACTTTTTTCAGGTACTTATCTTTCAAAGTAACAACTGGAACGTGACTTTGGGTACTCGAAGAGAAAATTGTACTTGCACGATTAACTCTCCTTCAGAACCAGATGTATAATTAACTGTGCATCTTTCCAAAGTGCATGGCTAATTCTGCAGAGATAGGGAATTCAGCTGAGCAGCTAGAGAGGAACATGGAAGAAGGCAAACTGCTCTATCCAGTAGCACAGTTCCAGAGCCAACAATAAAGGGGTCGGCCAATCCATGAATACAGGAGATTATGTGAAATCCCAGTTTTAAGTTTAGGTATCTAACAGCAGGAGCCAATGCAACACTCCCTTTACACCTCCAGGGCTTTTCTTCACATTCAGACCTGCACACAGATCAGCCAGCCTGCATTAGCATGCTCGTGTCACTTTAATGCAGCTACTCTGTTGTTTGTGTGGCTTTTAGAATTCAAGGCACAGTAAGACCTTGTGCCAGTACAACCACAAGATAAGAACGCAAAACCCAAGTACTCACGCTGTGAATAAAGCAGTATCTGAAACTCCAAAAGCGCACAGGTAAAGAGCTGAACCACATTTTCTACTCCAAGCAGTTCAAAAACTTCTTTAACCGGAAAATCAAACAATGGCAGTTCACTAGTGCTTGGCCTCTGGCAGATGATTGGTCCATAAACACCCGAAAATTTTAATGACCTTCCTGCTGGAGGAAGAGGAACCTCATAGAGAATATTGTAGATGTAGCTTTCTAAAGGTAGCGGTGGCGGCTGAGGTGAAGTCACTGCTTGGTGAAGCTGTTCTAGAACTTTCTTACAAGCCTTCATGAAAGACATGGGGGTAATCAGACAAATGCACTTTGAGACGTAGAGCGTGTCTCTGCTGATGTCGTAGGAGTTAAATCTCTGCAGCTTTGAGACAGAGGTGCCATTGCAGTCCCCAGTGCTGCTGCAGCTCTCCTTGTCGTTGCTGGGTGGGGTGTGGAGGATGTCATACTCAGCATTGTGCATGTGGTACAACGTCTGCATGGCACTGCAGATCTGTTTGCTGGTGACCTCCTCGAAAAACGTGAGGGAAAATCCAAATGTCCGCGAGCCATCTTCACGAGTGATGATAAAAGAGTGGAACTGAGGTTCTCTGGAATCTGCTTGTGTCTTGAAAGCAAGCCCTTTAGGCATACACAGCTACAAAAAAAAGGGGAAGGGGAGATAATATCCATTAAAACACGCTTTTCTCTCCCCCTACCCATTGGTGAAAATGGGATTTAGAATCCACATTTAGAATGCCATCGCATTTCACTTTAAATTCTATTACATCTCTGTTACATCTCTGCACAATATTGGTCTAAATCAGAAAAACAATAGGAATATGTAGCAACAGGAATATATCAAAAGGGCTGCATGCAATTTCTACTGAAACTCGTAACCATTTGTTACCAGCCTCAACATAAAAAAAAAAAAAAAAAAAAAATTCAAGAAAAGTATTTTGGCCACAAAGACCACAAATCTGACACAGGAAAGTACTATATTTTAATCTAAATTAAGATACACCACATTCTATTAAATAGAAAAAATCATGCACAAGAAAAGATTCATTAGCTGCAGACTAATTTATTTCTCTACTAACTCTCTAGAATGTAACAAAAACAACCCCAAAAAGCCACTAAGTGATACTGACCATTCCCACTGCATCCTGGTCAAAGGGGTTCCATTCAACATTCTCAGGATAGCGAGCAAGAACTTTGGATTTAAATGTGCGTCTTAATGGAGTCTGTTCAAAGTTCTCCCCTGCAGATGAAAGCAAAATACAGAAGTAAAGATTTCATCGCCTTTTTAAGCACAAACAAGGCCAAAAAGCAGGACATCAGCAGGTAGAGGCGAGGATAAGTGAATTAAGGACACGTTCCTTTTAAGAGAAACAGAAAATGCAAGACAGCTTATTAGGGTATAGTCAGACTGCAGATATTAGCAAGGATTAGCATTTGAACATTTCTGTGTTTTTAAATATCTGTGCTTTTCCTTAAGTGTGACAATCTTGAAATTGTGGTCACCACAGCAATTCTCTAAGCCATTCTTCAGATATTTCAAATTCTCGTTAAAACATTGCTAAAGCTTCAGTTTCAGTGCAATGTTGTTACTGAAGAAAAGCACAAATAGACAAAATGCAAAGATGATGCAACTTTCAGACAGACACACAAGTGACATCATGAGAGCTCTTAATTTCGTTATTGAGACTCAGGAAAAAGAGATATTCACCATCTATTGCAAGAAGTTAGCTGTGAAGGAAGTCTAGGAGGTTAGAAGATCAAGAACCACATAAACGTCCACCAAGAGAGAGTATCAGATGAACTAAGTGTTTGTTTTTTTTTATTTTTTTCCCCACGCTTTTTCCTTTACCTTCTGTTGCACTTGAAATGAAACGGCTGCCACCATCTCGGGTTTTAGAGGCCTGTATATACTGGCATAAAGCTAAATAACAAATAAAAACAACACTGCATTACACATTTCATAATGATGACTGCGATCACATCGCTGACACACACCAGTAAAAACCATACAAATATCCAGAATTAGCATGCATGACAGTCCACCCTCCTAATATGCTTTTATACATATAAAACTAACAAAAATTTCTCATTTTATGCACGTATTTCTAGAAGGAGATGATCAGTAAGAGAAGCTCATTGTTCCTGCACACACAACCAGACTACTGATGCAGCAGTAGGAATTAGCTGCTTGTGAAATAGAAGTTTCACATGTTAACTACAAAATATTCCCGAAGAGCAGATGATGAAACCAACCCCAAGAACGAGACCATTTCAAGGCCTTTGGAACTGTATGAATTTAAGTGGCATGGTCCAACTTTCCACAGATGCTATCCATACACTAGACTGGCTGAAAGTCTTGTTTTGAAGCACTTAAATTTCCTTTATTTCGTTGTGGTAGCACAGAACTTTCTGCAGTAAATACTCTGAGTGTGAGCAGTTACTTTAAAAAAACAACAACATACAACTGCCTATCTTAAAATAAGCTTAGCTATATTACTAGAATGCAATTAGCTAAATGAGCATGCAGCTGTTGACAGCTGCACTAACAATCAGGCACAATTGCATGAAATCATATGCTTTAAATAAACAAAACTATTTCAGCAACACCTGCAAAAGAGAAAACACTCCAAAACCCTCTCTCGTTTTCTTACGTGCAGCAATTACGTGGCAATAGAAATTGATTTCAGAATTGGACGGGTTTGTTTTGTACTTTTAGAGTAATATTTTAAATTCAATTTCAAAGCCAAGCTGGAATCTTTATTTGGCACAACACTTTCCACTGAGTAGCCATAGACTGAGATGGTTACAGCATTGTCTGGGCACAATACAGAACCCAAAAAATACATTACACCAATCCAAACAGAATTTCCAGGGAATGCTTAACGAGTCTTTGACAGCTGAGAAGTCTGGTACTCTGAATTATCTTTGAACTAAGTCATCTCAAACAGGGAACTTACCCTGAATCAGGACCTAGGACAGGTCTCACCATATCCAAAATAGTCACATCTATTTTTTTTTGCTAATTCTCTGCATTTTAGCACTGAAATTGAAGCAGGGACTGTTTTTATTATTTGTCTAAAGAATCAACAACTCAGTTGATTTTCATACAAAGCCACACAGCTACATTATTTATTAATCAGTTGAATAATATCATTAAATAATATCATTCAGAAAGAAAAAAATGTGTATTTGGGAAAATCTGAAACATATAGAGACAGGAATAGTTAGAGAAAACCAGGACACAACTTCACTGAAATATAACCATCTTGTGAAAAAGCAGAGCCGAAGACAGAAAAGATAATAGCATTTCCACTGCTAAAACAACCATAAAAGATGAAAATAAGCATTTAAAGAAAGTTTCTATCTCCCAGAAAGAAAAATTAATATAATGCCACATCTCTACTGACACAAACATACACTCAAGTGAAGTCAGTCCTCTGTAAAAAGCTTTTAAAAATATGTCAGGAAATTTAACACACCTACTATTTTCTATATTTACATCTCTGTAGATGATGTAATGTCAACTTTTAGGTAATTGAGGAAAAACCTCAGACATGCACTAAGCTGTTTTGTTTCTTGGCTGGATTTTTTTATCTTCCACATACGTAAAAGAGAGAAAATATATGAAGGCCAAACTTTCTCCTGAACTTGAAAGCCACACAGCACAATCACTGGGTTCATTTATGTGCAAGGCTGCAAGTGTTTTGAAAATATAAAGAAAAACCTGTGACTTGTTTATAATCTTTTCATTAAGATTATAAACACTCCAAAATACATGATGCTGCTCTTCCCTTCTGATTAAAAAAAACCCAAACCCTAGCAAACACTGAATGGATGTTTACCTATCTAAAGAAGCCTTGCACCATCTCCTCTCAAGAGACATTCTTGCCAATGCACTCTTAAATTTTTTAGAGCTGGAGTCTGTCTGTATTTTAATGAAAGGACTAAAATTGATTTCTGGAAACCACCGAGTCCTGATCCAGACAGAAACACGAGGCCACCCTCCCAGGCCTTGCTGCCATCCATCAAAGCACTCAGCTGTTGCACAGACGCTGCTCTGGCCAGAGAGCCTCAGCAGCACCTTTCCCTCATCTCCATCTGGCTGGAATGCTGGAATGCTGGCTGCCAGCTCAGCAGGATGCTCCTTTTCCTTCCCACAGCAATCTCCCATCTCTAGCTGTCTCTTTTGGGAGAGTCTTCATCCTTGGAATACCACACACTACTGGACCTTCAGGCTGGGCCATGCTGGCTTCCATAAAACTGATTCCAGAAATGCAGGGAATGCCAGGGAAAAGTTCAGCCCAGGTGATCTGTGCAGCTCCAGGACTCGGGATACCCTGTTTTCTTGCCATTATAAGTAATGAGAACCTGAGCGCCAGTATTTCCATTGCCTGGGTTCCCCCTTCTCTCCTCTCCAGTGATTGTCACTAAACAGCCACCAGCAGTGGGGAGGGGGAAAATCCACAAACAGTATTTGCTTACATCCAGAGGCAAAAAGCAATTAACGCTAAATGTCTAAATTTACCATCAGCCTCAAACACTGACACCCTGCTTCAGCAAAACACCAGGTGCAGCACATCTCCAGCAGCAAAAACAACCCAAGGTTTCAAGATTTGTCCCTGTGTGAATTACGGAGCCATAGAATTAAAAGGATATTCTGAGTTGGAAAGGACCCACAAAGATCATTGAGTCCAACATTTAAGTAAATGGCCATACAGGGATCAAGCCACAGCCTTCATGTTATCAGCACCAGGCTCTAACCAATTGAGCTAATCTTGGTTTCCTTCAGTTAGCTGATTAATTCAGTATTGGTTTTGAAAAAGAACAGTGAAGAGCAGTTTTAGCAAATGCAAGAGACAAACCCACCACCAGAAACGGACAGTTGTATTCTACAACTGAGAAAATAAAGGCACAAGAGGAAATAAACTGATAAAAATATGATGCATCCCATAAGTTTAGAGAACACACACTTAACACACTATCAAAGTGTCCCCACACTTAACAGCTATCAAAGGACTGCTATCATCTGATCATGTTTTTCAGTTTCTCTCCTTTATAGCAGAATGGCTATAAAGTACTTTCCTCATCCAAGTTACAGTACAGAGGTCTTTCAAAATTATTTATCTATAAATAATTTCTTTCTTTTATACAAATTCCATGTAAAAGGGAAATTTTGAGGTTCTTTAATGGAACACAGTATTGCCTGCTGAAGACTAAAGAGGTCTTTCAAACACCTTTGATGTTCCTCACATAAACATTTACCACTCAGGTGTTTGTTACATCATAGGAAAAGCTCTACAAAAAATTAAGATGCAAACTGTCCCACGGACTGCAAAGTTGCAACTACCTTGGATTTAAATCAGAATCAATGATCATTATTTGCCAGGAAATATCAAATGACATATGAAATCCATAAACATAAACACCCAGCAACACTTCAGGAAGTTTCAGGCCAACATGTTTCTCAACATTAAACCTTCAAAACAGCAAGAAACCCATTGCATTTTCCAATGTAAATAATATCATGAAAGCATAGAGAAATATAATTTCACCAGGCACAGTACAAATCCACAAGCACCAGTTTAGTGCAGCCCTGGCACTGCACCCAGCAGGGGAATGACAGTGAAACAGAGCATCTCAGAATTTCTTTGTCACCGGAAAAAAACACCCCCTGTGGCATCCCACTCAAAACAGGATCAGTGAAACAATTTGGATTAAAAAAAAACATATAGAGAATAAAGAAAGGGTTAACAAAGATTAACATTTCACTAATCCTGTTCAGCCACACAAACAGCTTAATTAGCTCATGGTGATCTCCCAAAACAGAAGGGAAGCAAAAAGCAAACCACAGAAACAGAGGCTGTGAAACTGCTGAGCTGAAAAAACATGGACTAGAGTTTTAATACCTGCTAACTCCTGAAGCCACCCCTCCTCCAGAGGCCCAGCTTGCTACCTGCTGGCTCCTGCCATGCCAGGTAATAGATTTTTTAACACCAGCAACCACCACCTGGCTCTGGTAATGCCCTTTGCTTCCTCTCCCATTTTTCACGCTTTATCAACCCTCCCCATTAAACATGATAGATCCCTGCTGTCCTGGAGATGGCTGAGCACCTGCCTGCCCATGGGCAGTGGTGAATTAATTCCTTTTGTTTTGCTTTACCTATTAAGCTGTTTTTACTCTGACCTGCAAGTTTTCCCTCTTTTACACTTCTGATTCTCTCATCCATCCCACAGGAGGGGAGTGAGAGGGTGCGTGGGGCTGGCTTAAACCACACCACCATGTAATTTAAGAAGATATGCATAAAAGACCTAAGTTATTAAAGTCAGCTTGCTTACCAGAAGGGAAGCCACCAGCTAGATACAACCTCTGAGGACATCTCCTTGGCTGAGGGGTGTCCAAGGCTGCAGATTTGGTCTGGCTCTTTCTGGGCAGGCAGAGCAGTGGGGGACACTTGGCACCAACCAGATTAAATCTCTCATTAGAGGCAGGTGATTCTCCAACACCTCCCTCTCACATCTTTTCAGTAAACTGAACCTGATGGACTGGATTGTGTGCATAAAGAAAATAGAAACCTGCTCAGGATGACCAGAGAGTTGAAACTTGTCACATTTAGTTGGAAGATCTGGTTAAAACCAGCCCCTTTTCACTGCTGCATGGGAGCTCACACTACTGCTCTAACAGCAGTTTCCAACCTATGCAGGACAGAATTGCTTTGGAAGTATCTGCATGAAGTTATCCATATCAATGGATATGACTTTTTAATAAGATTATAATAAAAAAAAAAGTTGCAGAAACTAAAATTAAAACATTCAATTCAAAACCTGCAAATGCCATCTACCAAGCTTTCCTCAGCTTTGAGCAGGAATAAAAAGAATCAATTCTGCAGGTCTAATTTTAGCTCTTTCCTGATTTACCCAGAGAAAAATATGATTCACTGCCCTCCATATTCCTCTTCAGGAGAAGAAATGGAAAACGGGGTCTTCCCAGCACAGCAATAAGAAAAATTATTAGGTTATACAACTTGCAGATTCACCTACGTGTGACCTTGTCACGTGTAACGTGTTTCCACATGCACTGCTTGCAAATTTCTAATGCAAATTTCCAAGAACACTTGTACATGATTCTAACAATTCAGATTTCCCTGCTGACTAGTTTGCTTCTTTGTAAGAATGCCTTTAACCCTGGATTTTTTTTGTGTTCAATATCTCAATCATTCTTCTTTGTAAATCCCACACTGCCATGAAAAGTTTCCATTTACATAACAGAACAGTGGCTTAAGTTGTCCTTAATGAGAAAGGGCAACCTTGATTAAAAAAAAAAGTCAAGGATGCTTTGCAAACAAAACCTTTTTTAAACTGAATGTTGGCCTTTTGTACATGCTGTCAATTTACTAGTCAGCTTTAATATTTAGAAAGTGACTGCAGTGCTGCAACTCTAAAAATTATGCAAGACTAAGAACTGTACAGGAGCCTCTCCCTGCATCCCAGATAGAGAAGTCTTTGAGCATCTCTCTCAGATGTTGACCAGCTCAGTTTTCCCTCTATGACAATAGAGAGCAAGTCAGAAGAGGTTACCCTAGTTACCAGAAAAAGTGCCCCATAAACAAGCTACATGGTGGTCCAAGACTGATTTTAAGGCATCATTAATACTGCCACCTTCATTTGTTCATCAAATCCACTCATCTGTTCAAAATAATTACAGAACAAAATCCAGAAAGCTCAACTGGTTCTGGTTAAGTGGTTTGGGCAGCTTCTTTATTAAAATTCCTGCTATTAATTCAGTTCATTCTGTCTTTGTGTACATTTATTGTATATGTGACATCTTCAAATAAAAAATTCTTAGATAGCCCGCAATTAAAACATTAACTTTGCATTTTCCACATAAACACACTTACTGGAATCTTTTAGCATACAGAGGCTTTGTATCAATTTCTACTGTCACTAAAATGAATGTCTTGAACTAAATATAAAACAGCTTCAACACGAAACAGTCACACTGCTGTAATTAACAAATGAGTAAGAACAATGAGAATTCCTACCAGCAATAGAAACTGTGAGCCATACCCTTAAGGCAGCTTTCCTGTGCTAGTCAGCACAGAAGATCCAGAGAAAATGGATTTAGGATTGAGAAGACCCTACAGAACCCTATAGCCATTACCCTTTACCTCTGCACTTTCTGACTCACAGTTCAAAGAATTTTATAATGGTAGGAAGTCCCCCAGTTTGGCTGATCCTGACAGCCAAAATGAAGAGCTTTTCACAAATGAGGGCTGCAAGGCAAAAGTCAGACAAGGGGATTTGAACAGCACGTGAACTACAAACACCACTCAGAGAACAGCCTAATTCTACCCTGCTTCAAATTTTAAAATGCCATATAGCACAAAGCCCTATTTTAGTGAAATTGGCCACCGTAGATTACTGCAAAATGTCCTTTTTCATTCTTGAGGTTTGGGTGAAAAATTTCTAAGTGCAAGACCATGCCTGTCAAAGGGCCAAACACAAAGGAAAAAGGTTTCCAAAGACACATTTCATCTTAGTCCCAAAGACTAAGAATGAGGTTAATCCAAAACCAGCAGCTAATGTCATAAACAGCAATAAGATTCCCAGTCTTAAAAGAAAACGCAGATAATCAAACAAGTAATTAAATTATACGGCCTGGACCACAGTAGATGTGAAATGAGATGGCAATCTGTTGATTCAATGTAGTCTTTCAAAAACATACAAGAAACAAAAAAAGAAAAAGCAAAAACCCTAGGCCAAGCCTTCTGGAGAACAACACCATTCTGATTTTTCAGACACCCTATTCTAATTTTAAAGAAAAATCCTTTCAACACATACACAGAGAGCTATTAACAGAGTAAGAATGAGCCGAAGTTCACTTTCAAAAACAGAAAAATTGCAGATTCCTTCTTTAACAAATATTAAATCATATATAACTGGAGGGAAAAAAAGCACCTCTCTACAATGCAGGAAGTAAACATTCAAAGTCTGGCAGGCTAAGGTAAGGAATTCATTATACAAGAATTCTTGGAATAAAAACCATGATTCAAGAAAAGCTGCAGCTGCCAATTCTGTAAGCAAAGAGCCACTCTATCAATAGACAAATGCTTTCAGATTATGACTTGCTTCCTTCCTTCCAGTTCCTCCTCCTTAAACAGAGCTGCACGTACTTCTCATTACAGAGGACTCCCTTCTCCAGCAAAGCTCTTGCTCGGATATACACAAAGAAGAATTCTTCTCTTTTATCCTGGAACACATAAACCCTCTGTCCCACACTCCCTTGCCTGCTGGCAACACCACCTGGCAAAGTGCAAACTGAAGGAGTGGTTAGACCACTTAATTTGGTACTGGAATTGGGACTTGAACACGTTTTAAAGCAGGTTAAATTAACCATATGAGAAAAATCTTCAGGGTCACTTTCACATTACTGCAGCACTGCTGTTGAAGGAACTGGAATCAGGTGTTTCAGCCATCATCCCATTGGATTTGTAACAGATCCACCACCTGTGATTTTCACAGCTGGGACTTCCTCTGAAACCCTCCTTATAAAAGTTACTGTTCCACTTTCCCTGACAGAAAACCTTGAGGGCAAAGCAAGTTCACTGCCTGTCTTTCTAAAACAAAGGTGCAAATGTGAGATACAAACACACAGGTATGGATCTCAAGGGCAAGTGGAGTGCCACCCTTCCTCTGGGAAAGCTGCAGGACTTGCTTTAGAGGAAGCAGGGAAAAGACAAAGAAAATAACGAGTCATAAAAGGCTCTGATGTTTTTTCCTGTTTGTCATCTAGGGAACTCATACTTGCTTGCAACAATCCCTTATCCCAATCCAAGGAGAACATACTCCTTTGAACATTCAACTGATAGTAAAGTTTCTCCTACTAAAGACTTTAAAAAGCTGGAAGACAAAAAAGAGGGTTAACTCTAATCTGCTGACTGTTAAAGATCCTGTTGTTTTCCCATTTTCTTTTGCTTTCCAAAATCTGAGAACAGTAATGTTTCAAAAATTGTAACACAAAAAAACTCACTGCGAAATGAAATTTAAAAAACAAGAGGTCATTTTGGATATTCAGTGTAAACTCCACCTGACGCAAATAATCTCTTGATCATTCATTCCTTTGATAGGTAAATTCTTCCAAGCCCTTTATGGAAAATAGGAATCTAGGAGTTAATAGATACCCATTCATCATTTAAGTTTCAGCATTCATCCAGCTGAACAAAACATATTGCCACACACACTCTGGAATCGCTTCAAATGCTGCAACAATGAATTTAAAGCACCACAGAAAAACAGCTGAGGCCATCTGCATTCTGTGATTGTAAGGTCAGGAAACCAAAAGCTTTTGTTTTTATTGTTCTGGTACTGTTTCAAGGAAGGCAGAAAGAGGTGGGACAAGGAAGTGGCAGGACAGGGTAGCGGCAGAAGAAACCATCAAGAATCTAAAGCAGCTTTTAAAAAAATAAACAAGAAAATGCCCTCAGCTTGCATCTTTAAAAGCATCCTAAACGTTTTTCTTTCCTGTAGTTTTTCTTTTTTTTCTCCTTTTTAAGTAATACAGGAAGGCAGATGGACAGTATAAAATACAATGTATTTTAAGCAAACTGTCTTGCAGAAATTGTCAATGAAATGGTCTTAAAACCAGAATTGTTTTATTAAACCACTTTTCTGCTCCAGCCCAAGCAAAAAGACTTACAGAAAGATATTTAGGTCTGTTTCCAACTAACCAACAGAAGCAGGCCTCAGAATTTCAATGACGGGCGTGTTCTCAGCCACAGGGGTCAGGGGGGACACACTATTTCCATTACACAATAGATCTGGAATATGGGCACCAGAAGACACTAAGACAGGAAAAGGGTGGCTTATCTTCAAAATAGAACACAATTCTTTTACATGTACTAGAAATATTTACCAGAAGTGGAGACAAGCATATTTTAAGCGTATTTAATATAGAAACCAGCTGTTCTCCTCATGCCCACAGAAGACTGGCAGATCCAGAGGGACTCTTCAGGAAAGCCTGAGCACAGACCACTCCAAACAACTCTTCCCAAAATCATGGCCTCTTTTCACAGTGACACTTTCCATCCAGTTAAAAGTCCCTACTTTCTGTGCTCTGGCTCTGAGGACTGATGGAAACACATCTGTGCAAAAGCATAAGGATCAAACCTTACTGAAGCACTTGTCCAGTCCTTCAACCAAGTATTTCCATTCTTTCAGGATACCACTGAGGTTTTCCATTGAAAAGGAAAAACATATTTTAAAGAAGTCTTTCAGCAGGTTTCAGTAACATACAGAGGTCAGAAAAATACAGAAAGATCAGCTATACAATCATTTCAGCTTAACAATCCTGGCCAGTATGCTTCACTTTACTACCTAACCTTGGAAAACAGTGTTTTGCAGTAACCCGCCTTAATAAGGACTGCTCCCCTTCTGAATAAAACAAGAAATGTCCTGTAAGAAAGTCAAGTTGTTTGTTAGGAGTGATTTCTAATTGGAGAAAATTAATTAGATGTGCTGACAGTTTGGTCAATGGATATGACAAACTCCAAAGTTTATCTCTGCTCTGGTTATTTCCTTCTTTATCATCTCACCACCCATGCCTCCTAAGCTCTCTTCTTTTTACAAGTAAGCCTATCAAGCTATCAAGCTCACCTTTCTTCCCCACAAGCATGACTCATGTCTGATTTAAAAACCCTCATGTTTTTAACACAAAATCTGATTAGAAGAGGAAGAACAAAGACCTGAAAACACAGGTCTCAGGCCCAAGTTGACCACTTACAACTGTGTATCACCACTGTGATCAAGGTCATGAAGACAGACCTCAGCAAGGACAGGAAAGAGAGACCACAACACCTTACAGTTGGACTGGTCTGCACTGCCATAAAATCTCTGCCAAAAGAATTCTGAGAAATGACCAAGATACTGGTAAACAGAAATTTTACCAGTATTCAGCAAAACTTTTGAAGGAGTTACTTCACATTTCAATCTTAAAAGGAGTTTATTTGACATTTCCCAGAACTCACACATAAAAGAGACAGAAAGGGACACGACAGCCCTATGCTGGCACCAACCTTGTTGATTTAAGGGATTTATCTCTTCCCCAGTGCAACTCCAATGGCAGCTCAGTAGGACATTGCTGGGCTTGGGGGCCAAAATCAGGAAACAACAGCTGGCAAGGGAGCTTGCTGAAAGTAGCAAGTTAAGGAGGAGTAATACTTGCAAGTAGCAGAAAAGCTCCTGAAGGTTGATGCTTGTACTACCAAAAAAAAAAACTTTTCCAAACTCACATGAAGCCATGTGAAAGAGTTTCTGTAAATGTAATCTTTCTTCCTCACTCAAATACTGAAATGCTGCTTTCTCTGGAAAGGCTGCTTTTGCCTGCTGTGTTATGTGTCTCCAGATTGCTTACGCATAAAATGAGATAAAGTTTCTTTCTCAAAATGCTTCAGTATCCACATGTAAATTACTCAATACAGATGTACACGTTGTACCTGACTGTGGCTGATAAAACAACCAGTAAAACAACAACAAAAACAACTAAATAAAAAAGTCAATATTCTATACTTCTTCAGGAAAGTTTGAAACCAGTGGTCTCTTGCCCATCAAACCATAAGTGAAGCAGCATTTTCCAGGAAAGACTAAAAAAACATGCCTTGAGCAGAAACACTCCAAGTGAATTCTACATCATTCATCACTTTGTGCTGGAATGCTTGGTAATTTCTCTGTGCAATAATGTTTTAAGCCTCACAGGGATAACATTCCAGTTCGCTGCAAACTTGACTACAAACCACAAATCTGAAATGGCTGTCAAGAAATTGAGAGAGTAATTACTGCACAGCGTGCATCAGTAAGTAATTGCTTCTGACACTGTCACTTCATGTGCATCATTTCTGCCACATGAGCCCTGCAGGTTAGTGGGAATTCAAAAGATAAGTATGAGAAGTCATTACCAAGAACACTCAAGTAGGACTTCCCCAAGTCGAAAGGCAGATAAAAAACGGTTGTGGTATTTTTGTAACCTCAGAATTAATGATTTGAAGAACTAGGAAAAAAGTCATTGTTTGCAAATGGCAGTATTTCCCATACAATCCACCCAAGCCTCTCTCTTGCAAAATAAACTGCAAAAATTCCCCAAAGCATCAGGAAAATGAAAACTAACAAGCAAAAACCCCTTAATGAACAAAAAGCCAAATCTTTGCATGCCCTGCCTTAGTAAGTTGAAATTCCTATGGCTTTTTTAAAAAGCTTAAAAAAACCAGAGTTGTAAAGTTAAGTTCTTTAGACACTGTTTTAGCACTTTAAATTTACTCTCAAATCAAGAATTTGTAACCTTTCTCCTCCCCCACACGTTGCCAGAGAGCCTTCCAAGTACATCAAATTTATAACTGAATCCAGAAGGGTGGAAGACTGAAGAATTTTGTGGGTTTTGAGGGGATTATTCCGTAAAGCACACAGCTCAACTTGACCTAAAATACGAATATGATAATGAAAAATTGGCATTACAGAGACATCACCAAAAAACTGTGGCTTCAAACTTAGCTCAGCAAAGTCCAGCTGCTTCCCCCTTCCATCAGCTCTGCCGTTCTTTATTCCACATATCAGCTAGCCCAGCACGTCTGCCTCAGTTCCCAAAGAGACAAAAGACCTTCCTGGCACTCAAACACGGCAAACAGCTCCAGTTTCTTGGGAAAAGATAGAGGGGGTAGGGAAGAGTGGAATAAGCTATTATCTGGATTAAAATGTTTCACAGTGTAAGTCCAGCTAAAAGTTTTTGCTGTCCGCTGCCTGTCCACGTGTGTGAAACAAGGTGTGGTGAGAGCCACAGAGGGAACACCTTGGTCAGCAATCCCAGAGAAGCAAAGGAACTGCAAAACCTCCCTTTCAGCCTCAGAATGAACTCCCAAGGGAAGGGGCACACGGGTGAGAACTGTGGGAAGCCTGCATGGATCCCATCCACATGGACAAAGAGAGGAAAAGGCAGGGGGAAAGCCACCAAAAACAAATCCCCAAAATCACAGAACAATTCAGTCTTTGGTAAAATCAAGCAGTGGTTCCCACCAATACAATTAATTCACTTCTGCAGCAAGTGTTGGTACTACCACCACAGCAAAGATACTTACCCAAGGAAAAACAGCATTGCAGAAGGGCTCCACTGCAAGAAACACAGCTGGCTCCACCCCAAATGTCTTAATTATGAGATTAAAATGCCCCATAGAAGAAACAATGAAACAGGTCAAATGTCATTCAGAAAATTATATCTGATTATTTAAATTAAGTTTGCTTTTCTTCTTTCCTCCTCTTTCCCTTCAGCTACTCCTTACAAATACCTTTGCAGCAAAATAAAAGCCTGCAAGTATTTAAGTGTGTTGAACTTGGAAATGAACACAGGTGCTGATAACAGCAATACTTCATGGACTTCCACAAAGGAACTATCAAACTAATTCCAAAACACTAAGAAATTTATTGGCTTACATATGTGGCCAATGCCTTCAATCATTTCATCACATCCATATTTTTTTGAAGTTTATATTGTGTAGAGTTTGAGGGTCAGTTTCAGACGGTCGGGACAGACTAGAGATCTCTGAAGTTGGGTTGTAGAGCATGAAGTTTATTGTGAAGAGACGCAAGTTCAGGAGACCTGCTGGGGGCTGCCAGACACAGCCTGGAGCAGGGCAGAGAGGCAAGAGAAGAGAGAGAAGAGCTAAGAGAGCTAAGAGCGAAGGAAGTTAAGAGCGAAGGTCAAAGAGAGCGAGCTTGTCGCTTACAATACAATAAATCATCTTCTGTGTTGAATATTCTAATTTTCATTAACCAATCTAGAACAAACTACAAATCTTATAACATTTGCATCCAGCCTATGAGAACTGTTGCATTACCATACAGTGTTATATTTTAAACCCTAAAAGCTGCTTTTTGGAGCCTCTGCCAGGTTGGTAGGGTCTGCTGTGACCCTTGGACCTGTCTGCAAGCAGCGGGTATTGTTTAATCAAAGGGGGGATCACCTGCAGTGGCCATGCCATTGTTTTCTAGTTGTTCAAGAACTGGGGTTTGGGATCTCAAAGCTTGTCTTCATTTCAATCTCGCTCATAGTTTCTACATTCTCAGCATCTTTTGCTAGGCAATCATATTTATAAGGCTTTCCTATTTCATCTTCCCCAACAATATTGATACAGAATTCCATTAAAACAACCCCTAACAATGCATGAAGATAAGCTGGCATTTAAAATCTGAGGGCTACAAAATAGAAAAATAATGACACAGATCGAGAAATAAGGTGAGACAACATTTCTGCTTTCCTGGTGAGGAGAAAACACTTTCTCTAATATGAGACTGTCAGAATAATTTTGAGTGGAGCTAGGTGAATACCATACACCAGGCATCATCTTTTCTTCACACACCAAAAGTAATCAAGTGGCTCCTGTACCAGCACAGAGATGCCTCACTCATAGCCAGTCATGTTATGCTACTTAATCTACATGCACAGAGATCTTGCTCCAACAGCATTAAAAAAGAAAATTAAAAAAAGGGTTTGACAGAGGAAGAACCACTAAAATTGTATCACATCCTCATATAAGAGAGTGAATGGAGATCTCATATATGGAAAGGCTCATGAAGGGTCCCTACAGAAAAGATACTTCCTGTACAAATGGGTTTCACCTAACACTATTTTCATTCTCCTCTAAGGATGAAGTTCATGATCAGATGGACAACTCAAAGCACCCTGATAAGGATTTGAGCAAAGGAACACAAGTGTATCTACTGATTAAAGTAATTTTTGGACTAAACCTTAAAAAAACAGTTCAAACTGGGAATAAAGGCAGGAAAAAGTACAGGTGACAGATTAGTCACTGGTTTTACTCTTCTTTTTTAAAAAACAATCCTATCATTAATACATCAATCTTTTCTTCACAAATCATCATTTTTTTTCTTTACACTATTTCTCCTTTGTAACATTGCTATTTCTGAAATAACTATTATCACCTTTATGATATGACATGCAAGACTTACTAAGGTATGTTCAACAGAAGATTTTAATTAGAACATGGGGTCCAGATATTTGGATCTGAGTCTTGTATTTTGTGAAAGCAACCCCACAATTCCACGTAAGTGTAAGGCAATGGCAAGTTGATGCTTTGCTTTGCCACTCCATAATAAACAAGCTCTGTAGACAAGTGACTGCTAAAAACTTAACACAACACAGAGGAGGAAAAGAAAACAAAATCTTTTTGTTTCACGTCCTTTTCCACTACAACTCCAACAGCTCCATGTAGTGCAAGGTTTCCCACCATCATTCAGATCACATCTGATTAACTCAACAGATAAAAGGCTGCAGCTGAAAGATGAGGCTCAGCTTCATTCTCATTACCTTTCCAGGGCACAGCCATACAATCTAAATTAAGAAATCCTGTCATCATGTTGCAGCATTACAATATGCTATATTACATACAGTAGAGTTTTGGTAGGTGATGTATTTCATCATTTCTAGGTGGTCACCACAATGACCAAGAGCCAGTAAAAGCTCAGGGGAGAATCTTACCAATGTGTATAAATATCTAAAAGAAAGTGCAAAGGTGATGGAGACAGGTGCTCACAGGTTCCTCTCTCATCCAGCTTAGAAGCTGACACTGGAGCTAAAGCTCCAGCCGGTGTTGGGGCTTTTATTTTGTTTTGCTACCAGCTAGCAAATATTTCCCATGTCCTTTAAGACAATTATCAAAATAAGAAAATAAGAAAAAAATAAATGCAGAATCAGATTTAGGGATAAAAAAAGCCATAGCAATAGAGACTCTTTAACCCGTACTAACTACAAGTCCTAAATATTGCATTTCTCATTGCATTAAAAGAAAACAAACACACAGACATATTCTATGCATCTTCCACCAGCCAGCCAACTTTTTCAGGAAAAAGCATTACAGCTGTGCCATTCAGCAAGCTCCAACATTACAAAGGGAAAAAGCCACCAGAGATGCCTCTTCAAACAAAGTAACCAGACCGAGCATCAATCCCTGCCTGCAGAAGGAATCCCCAAGCCCGCAGAAAACGCGGATATTAAGGTCGAACACCTGAAACGCGCGGCCTGTCGAGAACAAAGTGTGTCGGCAGCATCCCCGGAGGGGCTGGCAGCGGCGCAGGGGTGGCGATGACATCATGCCAGGCTGGCTCCGGCAGCCCTGGCGCAGGAGAGCCCCGAAGGAACCCGCCGTGCCCGTGCCCGGCTTCAGCGGCAGCGCTGCGGGAGCGTCCCGGCTCCGCACCCCGAGCGTCCCGGCTCCGCACCCCGTACCTCCCCGGCTCCGCACCCCGCGTCCCGCACACCCCAGTTCTGCATCCCGTACACCCCGGCTCCGCACCCCGCACACCCCCAGGCTCCGCACCCCGCACACCCCCAGGCTCCGCACCCCGCACCCCCCGGCTCCTCGCTCCCAACAATGGGCACTTCTGAAGCCAATTGTTCCAACAGTACGAGGATTCAGGAGCTATTTTGCAGCGCAGAAATCAGAGGGGGGAAAAAAAGCAGCGCACAATGAGCCTTTCATTCAAACAAGAAAGGCTTGCAGGAAGTACAGAGTGTTTCCAAGCTTCATCCAAAAGCCGCTGGAAGCAACAGAGGCCCTCTCCGTTTTTGTCAGTGGACACTGGAGGAGGCTATAAGCTAAGACACCAGTTTGAAAGCATTATCACTCACTGTCATGCATTATGAATAACACAACAAACTCAAGAAAACGCGCCCCAATTCCACCTGTGACGTTATCGGAAATATCCCCCACCTTCCTTTAAAACCTCTTCTCAAATCACGTAAAATTCCGTCTCACCCATAAATAATCAAACCTTTTCTGTGCCCAGTCCCACACCTTGTCACAAGTAACACCGATGGTGGAACAGCAGAGACCAGGATACATCACACACTTCATTTTTACATGCTATAGATGCAGTCCTTGACTGGGAAAACAAATGCCGGAAGAACATAAAGCTCCAGTTTTCAGACCTGTACACTCCAACAGAATATTTTTTTAAAAAGCATATCTTCCCCTTTACTATTAGATAGCCAGCCCAAAGTAATGCATTGCTGGTTTTAAATTGAATTATGTAAGGATAATTATTCATGTGCCTATCAAGAATAGGGAGCATTAGTGAGTGTGTGTATTCATTACACAATACAGTAAACGAATAACAAAATTAACATCTTGTTAATTGCTCTTGAGCTACAAACTTTGCTTGTCATTTAATTTAAAAAACCCTCAGATATCTCTCAATGAAACTGCATTGCATTTTGCTCTCTTAGATTTCTTAAATCAAACTGATACTGTAATTTGTAGTGCCATTCCAGAGCAGACTGTCATGCTGTACTCACTCCTCAAGCCTCAAACTGTAGCCTACAGTCACTTTAACATTAGACAAACACGAATTCTCTTAGGGTAAGGTACTGCTCAGTATGAGGGACAGATGAGAAATTCTGTTTGAAGCCATTAAACGAAAAAAAGTTTCTGTAATGGCCAAAGTTTAGAAGAGCTCAGTGCAAGGAGTCAGTTCTAGCAACAGAAATTCCCCTCTACGAGGAACAAGCGTTTATTTAGTGAGGCACGGCTTAAATGCAATGATGTAAAAAAACCACATGACATCTTATAAAAGCAAACTAAAAAACGGGGTTGGGGGTGAGAGAATGTATTATTGGTTAAGTTTGGAGTTCAAATACACAAAATCAGTACTGATGTTAGGTCAGGTTTTCACCACCACATTCCTTCATCCTTCTGAACAGTCAGAGACGCTAAGCAACACTCTGACTTAACTGAGGCAGATACAGTGAGACCAAAGCTGAAGCGAGGTGTTGCTAAAACACAGAACTGATCTATAACCTTAAAAACACTGGTTTGCCAACAATGGTGTGGTCTAGATTGATACGGTCAGCAGTGTATTCGGTGCGAACGTTCTCACCTAACAGCAGAGCAATAATTCCCTAATCCCATTTATTTTCGGACGGTGCTGCAACAGAATCTTACCCTGTGCTACAAAAACAACAAAAAAAAAAAGGTAACACTGAACACGCAAAAGGTCTTGGCTGTGTCTCCCACAGGCGATTCCTTGCGAGCCCTGTGTGTCTCAGGCGCCCGGCTGAAGGCTGAAGTTGAGCCACGCAGGGCGCTCGGAGCAGAGCGCAGGGCGCTCCGGAGCGATGGCACCGCACAGCCCGCGCTCTGCCCGGCCCGCCGCGGCGCGGCCCCCGCCCGGGGCTTGGGCAGCTCGGCCCCTCGCACCGCCCCCGCTCCGGGCATTCCGCACGCCCGGGGCTCCCGGCGGGGCACGCAGCATCTGGGGAGGCAGCGACGGAGCGGAGAGGGGAGGCAGCGCGGCCGGAGCCTCGCACCCCGCCGGCCACTCACCGGAGAGCTCGTCCGGCTCCAGCCCGGTCTCGGTGTCCAGCCCGCAGATGACGAAGTAGTCGGCGAAGCGGCCGGGTGCCGAGGAGCCGCCGCCGCCGCTCATGCTGCAGGGCGAGGAGGGCGCGGGGCTCAGCGGGAGCGGGGCCGGGCGGCGGGGCCGGGAGCGGGGCCGGGATCTCCGGCTGCGCCCGCCGCCTCCATGGCGGCGCGGGGCGGGCGGCGCCGCGCGGCATTCTGGGAACCGCTCCCGGGGGGACGGGAGGGGGGAGCGGCCCGGCCGCGCGCCGCAACGCCGCGCCTGCGCAGTGCGCGCGGGGTGACGTCATCCTGCTGCCTGAGGGGGCGGCCATGGCGGGCGGGAGCAGCCGTGCCCTGAGGAAGCCGCGGGGAGGGCTCCGCTCTGTGCCTCCGCAGGCACCGAGGCACAGGATGGAAGGGACCGCAGCGCGTCCGACCTCCCTGCCCAGGCAGGGTCATTCCAGAGCACGTGGCACAGGATTGTGTCCTGACCGTTCTTGAGTGTCAGCTGTGAGGGAGGCCGCTCACAGACCCCCACACCGCAGTGACGAGGTTCTTCCTCTCATTGAAGTGGAAGTTCCCGGTTCGTCCCCGTTGCCTGTTGTCCTTTTGCCTGGCAGCACCGAGCACAGCCTGGTCCACTCTTTGTCACTTCTGCTTCAGATATTCACAGACATTGGTGAGGTCCCCTCCTAGTCCTCTCGAGGCTGAATGGAATCACAGAATCGATTAGGTTGGAAAAGCCCTCTGAGATCGAGTCCGGGCCCGGTTCCCGCAGCCTTTCCTCACAGGAGTGGTGCTCCAGTCCCTTGATGAATTCTGTAGCCTCCACTGGATCCTCTCCAGGTGTTCCATGTCTCTCTTGTCCTGAAGAGCCCAGAACTGAACGCAGTCAGAGGCCAGGAAGGCGCTGCCAGGGCTGCTTGCTCAGGACACAGAATCACAGAATCACCGGGTTGGAAGAGACCTCCAAGATCATCCAGTCCAACCCATGCCCCAACACCTCCACTAAACCATGGCACCCAGTGCCATGTCCAGTCTTTTTGTAAACATCCAGGGATGGCGACTCCACCACCACGGATCAGTCTGATGCTGCTCTGAAAGCACCTCTGGGCTCGCGTCCTCCTGTCACCTTCATCTTCCCATGCCCGCAGCCCTGGTGGCTCCACAGCTTTGTGAAGCAGCTGTGTGTACAGGGAAATGCTTTAGGGATTGCTTGGTGTTCAGGTTGTTTTGTTTCTTCTATTTGGATTAACATCACACACATACTGTTAGCAGTTGGGCTTGCACAGAGTGAAATCCACTCCCGCTCTGGCTCAGCGCGGAAAGGAGAACAAGGCCTGGAGAAGGATGACCCGAACAGAGCTGCTGAGGGACAAGTGACACCAACCCATGCTCTGCCTCGAGAGTGCTTTTTCCTCTGCCTATAGAGGCACCTGGGATGGCCTTGCTAGCCTAAAATTAGGCCTGTAAGCAGTTCCCCTTCCTCTCCTCTTTCAGTTCTCTATTTGTGGCATTATTTGAGGTCAGTTTTAAAGCACTATTTAACTCGAGATTGAGATTTCAATAGAGATGGCAGGGTAGGAGCAATATTAGAGTGAAGGGCTTGAGTTTACTCTGCAAAAAGCACAGTTAGATTGTGTTGAGCCTGCCTGGTGGTGTGTGGAAGACACAACAGAGAGCAGAAATAGCAAAATCTGGTTGCTTTTATTCTGCTGTGTTCTCTAGCCATTTTTTGCACATTTGTCTTCTCAATCTGCTTTCAGTGTGGCAAAGGACAATGTATTCAGCACGTGGTGAACCTCTTGAGTAAGCCTGAACTGTAGTTTAACCCTTACCACAAAAGCCATAGCCTGAGGCTCTCCTCTGACACTTGCAAGAAAGTCTGGGGAAATAGCACAGATATTGGCAGGGGCTTTTTGTCAAATAAAGAATAAAATGGTGAAATAAAAAGTTGTTCTTGCACCTTAACTGTTCCAGAAAATAAAGTTAGATGGGCCAGTAAGTAAACAGAGGTTTACCAGAGATACTGTTGAGCAGCACTATTTAAATGCACACATGCCTTGATACACAACAGGGTAAGGGACAAGAAGTATTTTTTTGAAAGGAGAGTCTCAGAAAAAACTCAGATGCACTTTGAATTGCTGCCAATCACTGTCTCTTTTCCATTGTATCTTTTTCCTCCCCAGTTATTTCATCTCTGAAATACTCTTGCCTAGTGACCACAAAGAACATCTGTGACATCTAATTCAAAGGCCAGTAGCTTTGACCTGCCAGTCTTCTTGAGCAATGTTCCCATCACAGGAAACACCCAAAATATGGCAATTCTGTCAGGAAACTTTGCAAATGGCTTAGATGTCCTTGAGTAAAACAACAGCGTTCTAGTCTACATTATGAATTCTTGAAAGTATTCTTTATGATGTTGAGAAAATCTGCAGAATTGGTGAATTCTGAGGAAACCAGGATTCTTTAGCCAGAGAATCATAAAGACATACCAGTAAATGGGAAGAGTCATCATCTTTGGCAAGACTATCAATGTTGATCCAGCTGCTGTTTTGTATGGCAAAGACTTGTGTTTTCAAGCTCAAACCTTAAGTCAAAGAGAATGAATCTTTAAAATGGTGAGGAACAGAACTTGATGCAAAGGTATCTTAAGTATTCCTCGTAGTACCTAATTCAGATTTCCTTTTTCAGCAATCCCAGTCATGATTATTGGAAGGCTCTATTTACTAAGCAATAGGAAAACACAACAGCAAATTACAGTTCCATTCAACTTTGCTCAGAGAAATGAAGTCTTAAAAAGGGTATCTCCTTTTTTTTCTGGGCAGCTGTTTCCCAAGATGAGCTGAGCTTCAAAAGGTAACAGAGCTCAAATCGCTTCAGTTGTCAGGGTGCTGATTGCATATGGTGTCTTCTAATGACTCTGCTTAAGATTTTACCCTGGATTCTTTAAGAAAATAAAAATCCAGTCAGTGACTCTTACCATTAAAGCAATCCTCTCCAGTCTGCAGAACCAGACACGTGAATCTAGCTGCAACTGCTCACTGACCACGCATTTGGTGTGACATCTACACAACAGACTTGTGGAATACAGCCTGCACGCTGATCACCTAACACACAGATCCTCACACATCAGGGCACAGCTCAGAGCAGAGCTGACACTGGACATTTTGTCCAGAGGGATGCTGTGAGAGACAGTATCAACATCTATACTGAATCTTCTCCATGATTTTACCAGGCACTGAAGTGAGACTGACGGGCCTCATCATCCTTCTTGCCCTTCTTGAAAACTGGGACAATGTTTGCCAGCTTCCAGCAGACTGAGACCTCTCCAGATTGCCAAGATTCAGAAATCATTGAGGGAAGTCTGGTGATGACCCCAGCCAGCTCTTTGAGTGCTCTTGGATGAATCCCATCAGGCCCCATAGACTTAGAGGGATCCAGCTGCAGAAGCAAATCCTGCACAAGTTCAGGCTGACTGGAGGTTTATCATTCTCACAGTCATGAGAAATCAGTTTTACACAGAACAGTCAAACACAGAATGATTTAGTGATCTGCTCAGAATACTTCTCCATGACATGGAATTCCTCCAAGTGCAGTAAATACTGCAAATTCTAGGTTTTAGATACAACTCCTCGGGGCTAGGTTGTAAAAGAAAAACCAGGAGTTGTGCGTGTAACATTAGACCTCAGTTCTGAGGCAGAATTTTAAAAGCTATTTCCCACTGCAGCATTCCCAGCCCTCTTGAGGGCTACCAAGCTTTTAAGGCTATGAGGAGACCACTGAAGGCTCAGAGCTGCACAGGAGCAGAATTCTCTGTCTTTGGAAGACTTTGCACAGAAAGGAGCTTTTATGAGGCTTTTCACATATACTCCAGTCACTGATTGAGCTCTCCTGATCCAGACCCAGATTCTTCCTTGTGCACTACAAAGCAAGGAAATGGGAACTATCACACTAGGGGGAGCATTTTAAAGAACTGCAGGGGGAGTTATGGTATGTTAGTAAATACATTATGCCATTATTTATATTAATTGCCAGTACTAAAAGGCTGTAACTTCTTGCAGTTTGGGTGACCTGGAGCTGTAAAGCCACCAGCTGGGAGTTATAAATGTCTGTCATTGGAAGGCATCAATTGCTCATAAAAATAGTTGGAGTGTTCACTTATCTTTGATGGAAATTTGGAAAAGTCACTCTGGATCCTGCTTTCCCATCAAAACCCTTTTTCATTTCCTCTTAGTGCTGCCATACTAAACTATAGGGATCCCAAACCCACAGGATGACAGAAGAAAACTACACATGACAAAAATTCTCAGAAACACACAAAAATCTTCAGCTGCCTAAAACAAAAAACATGTTTTGACTTCGCATAACAGCATCATTCACTAACAAAAGCTTCTCATTTTTGACTTTTAATTCTTCTGTCTTACCCTTTCAGCAAGTTTTCTACACAAGGCAAAAAAAGCATTTAATAAACTGGCCTTGACAGAATATTAAGGGAAGGTGAATGAAGCTGAAATAACTTTGGCACAGGGGCCTTCCATAAGGGATTAATGCAAATAAAAAAAGACACTTTAGGCAAATAGTTGTATTTGAAAAAAATTAGGCTTAGTGAGAAGTTCAACATGCTTCATTATACTCAAAAAGACAGTGTTTCAGATTTTATATAACAGCTTTATTATCAAATGGCAAGAGACACTTGGTAATGATGTCATGCAGGTATCACAAAAAAAATTCCCAAAGATAAACAGGTTACCTAACAGCTCAAAATCCCTTGCAATTAAAAAACAAAGCTACATCTTTCTGATGTCCTGGTTTGTTTCAGGATAGCCACTGTTTTTCTGTCAAAATGTTATGGCTATCTCTTGGATCACTTGCTGGGTTCTCTAAAGGAAAGAGCAGGTTGTACAGTACCCCACAGCACTGTGCTTTTTGTGCTTTCCACAATGCCTGCCTGACTGCACAACCCTCAGGAGTCCCCATGGGACAGGAAAGCACCTCAGGCTGCTGGCAGCTGAAGAGAAACATAGAAGGGATGGGTTAAAAACAATGCTTCAATGGTTTGAAAAAGTAAAGAACCCTATTTTGAACCTTTTTAAGGTCTTAAGGCTTTTAGTTATTGTGATGGGAGGGCAGTCTTGTGGCTGAAACACATCAGGTTTTCAGTAACAAAGCCTGATCCCACCTCCATAGTGAAACAGAACTCAGTGAAAATGTCAAGTGATAGCACGAGTCATGTAAGACAGAAAGAGTTCAGCTCCTTCTTTAGTCACAAGGTTCCACCAAAACATTGGCTTTACACAGCATGGCAGGGATTTTACAACAGCTCCTGTTGTTGACCAGGAATTGAGACAAATTTTGAGAACAGCCACTGGAAAATAAGTAGTAGGCAATTTATTCTGCGAGTTCATCTGCATGAAAAGTGAACTCTGCAGAAAAGGAGGCTGTAAATCTACAGCAGCTTCACACTGTAATCTGAGGGACACTTGCTCACATGGCTCAATTCACATCCAAGTTTACTATGGAATAAATCCCCTGGGCAGAGGAGCTCTGGAGATTAGAATGGCAGCAATAAAAGTAATCACTGCTCAGTTTTAAATGCCAAAGTCCACTTTTAGAGTAAATCCTAAATAACAAAAGAATTGCAGAAGCTGAATCATCTCACAATAAACTTGCAAACAGAAATGATATAAATTCCTTTATATACTTATGTAAAAAATATCATTTACTGTGCAGCCTGGATTTGAATGAAGGACAAGTGATGTATCAATAATATTTACTATATATTTACAAGTAATACTGTGATGAAACAAAGCAGTCACTTAACGTTATGTTACAAAAATGAATAAACCCTTTAAAAGTACCAGTCAGTACCTTTTACATTATCACATTCAGGAACTGCTCTCTTACACCTCAAAGATCTATGATACGATCATGAGTTAACACGAGGACACCGACAAATAAACCCTGGAACTGGAGCACTGATGTGCTGAGTCCCTTTTCAGCAGAACACTGCAGGGGCATCAGCCTAAACCACATGAGCAGCAGTGGTTTCAGCAGGATAAAACTCCAATGTGCTCCCCAGCTCCTCACTGCCCAGGGCCTGGTTTGATGGGGTTCCACTGACAGCACAACAAACTACCACAGCTGGAAGCACAGGGGGAGGTGTCTTGTACCTTACTGAGAGAATGCACAGACTGCTACTGAGGTGAATCATGGCTGGCTGTCCACTGCCAGACAATGGAACCCCCATTTTTATATACACCCACACCAGAGCCTGCTGTTCCATGGTGCTCTGAGCATTATTTGGGATCAGCTGTTTGATGGGAACTGCACCAGTTTGTGTACCTGACATTGCTTTTAGCTAATCAAGTTGCAGTGAGAAATTTTATGCTCTTTACATATTGCTTGAGGAATGGTAATATTACACTGCTGAAGCATCTTAAATAATTTGAGAACTGCAAGTTTTATATAACCATACGATCGCTTTCTTAAGTTGGCAGGCTAAATCTATGCAAGTGAAGTATTGGCAAAATAATCAACAATAACAAAAATAAAAATTAGAACTTAAAAATCATCAGCTAGCTAAAATAAGAATTTTAAGCTGCTCCCTACCTTCCTGTATCTGCTCTCAGAATAAAACTTTACAGGGGCCAAGAGGGAATGATGTGACACCTTGCCTTTGTTAATCCAGTAAGTAAAGCAGATGTAGGTTCAAGTATTTAATTCCATACAGCACTAATAAATAGAAGTAAACAACCAGGATGAGAATAACATTGTAGTTAAAGTACTGCAAAGAACCTTTGTTTCTGAGTGAGCACCGTTATATTATTTTGAAACCCCCCAAGGCAAAAAAGAAGGGAAATGTTGTTAGTGAGAAATGCACTCAGACCAGATCACATGCAAGCCTACAGAGAATGTTACAAAGTTGGACTGAATAATTCAGGGGCTTCTCCTGCAAGTGTTAGAAAGCATCACCTGTAGTTTATGTCTACATCACAATTTTTGCTCTGCATGTAACTGGAGCAAAATGTTACATCTAAGTTCTCACTTCCCTCATCCTGAGGGCCACACACACACCCCCTCCCCAAGTAAAACACTGGTGTTTGGTTACAAAACAATATGCAGTACATTTCTGAACACATTTCCTTCTCTCTAAGGCCATGTGTTCATTTAAAGACATTCTTATCAATCACAAGCCTCCCCTTTAATTGCTTAAGATCCAATAGAAAAGCAAATATACAAATATCAGAAGTGCTGATCCTGAGATGAAGTATGGGAAAATCTGGTCCAGTCTGATCCCTATTCAAACTTCTGTTTCAGTTTCTTCTGGAAGAGAGCTGGTAGGATGGAGAGGATGGCTAGAAACATGAGGACAAAAACAGAGTTCCAGGAAACAGCTTCCCCTGCTGTTGTAAGCTGGTACAGCGTTGTTCCTGCCTTGATGGCTACAAAGGACGGTGGTGCTACACCTGTAGCAAGGAAAAGATGAAAAAACAGCTTGTTAGGCTGAAAAAACGCATAAAAACCAGTCATCCGAATTTTAACACCAAAATGTTGACATTTTGTTGTCTTGTACTTTTTTTTTTTTTTTAAGGGCTGTAAATACAGAATTCAAAGACAAAAAAACCTTATCAAAAGAACTGGGTTTATGCCGTTCTTAATATTTTGAATGCAAACTCAAATACAGGAGACTGAGTAAATAATCGCTGCTCTTTAGACTCAGCAGATTTCAAGTTCTCTTTACCAACTGATTTTAAGTTCATAAAGGAAAAATATTGTACTGTTTCCTAACCAGATTTAAAAGTATGTGCAAAAACACAGCAATTTAAAAAGCTGTAGTGTGTAGCCCTTCTCCTGGCCACCCCAAACTGTGGCTCACCAGCCACAACTCTTACCTAGGAAGGTGCCAATGAAAAACACTTTCAATGGCACGTTGATCACAGGAGATGTGATATTGATAAACCAGTTGGGAAGGAAAGGTGTTATTCTCAAAAATATTATGTAGTTAATGAGATGTTCTCTATGTCGTTCAACCTGCCAAAACAAAAACAAACCAACAAGAATTTGGTTAAAAAATCCCTGCCTTGAAAATTCACAACCACAGAGGTTTAAAGGGTTTTTTCCCTATCTTTTGTAGACGTTTACATGTTGCAAACATAAAAATCAGTTAAAAATGCGTGATGTGGGGAAGAGTGTCCAATGAATCACCTGTTAAATAGCACTGAGAGCAGCCTGGAAATAGCTGTGTGTGGTCAAAAAAACCAATCCTGGTCTGCTTGCAATTCCACCTGAAATCTCATATTGGCTGCTCACCCCACTCACAGCCCTGTTTTCAACTTTAGCCAAATTTAGATTTAACTGTAACACCAAAATCAGGAGCACTGTGGGTTTTTTACATCTTGATGAAGGACAAATATTTAAATATTGATTAATGCTGCATATAAAATGCCTTAACCTCAATATGCAAGCATGATAAGCATGATACAATCCAATTAACCTGGAAACAGTGAGGTAGGAGCTGCACATGCAATTTTAAACCACATTTCAGTTCTACTAATGACAATAGTAACCACTTGCCACAGAACAGCCTCAAGATTATACTGCAATATTAAGATTTACTTGGGTCAAGAGTCAAAATGGTACTGTATAATCTAACAAGGTCAATTGTGCCAGACACAGCTCCATATCTTATCTAATGAGGAACAAGTTTGAAGCATTTTCATGTGATTTTAAAAGATCTTGAACAGAGTACATGTGCTTCAGACTTGCAAAAAATAAAAATCTGTTTGCGTGTTTCAGAGTATCAAAGAAAGACACATACGGGCAAGTACAAATCACACTGTATTTTTATACTGCAAAACCTTTAGGTTCATCTCACAATCAACACTTGCTGAAACCAATGTTACCAGATATTATAAGAGAAAGTTTCTAAATGCTCCAACTACAGTAACATCTTCAAATTAAGGTTTTTCAATCAGACATACAGCCACAGGTGCCTCCAACACCAAAACTCAAACCCAGCTTCCATTAGTCCTGATGCTTAGAGAGCAATTACTTGACATTACCTGAAACTGGAGAGGTTTCCTATTGACACTAAATAAACCAGAGGGGTGATCAGTTGCAAACACTTCCTAGGTAACTACAACTTTCTCATGGGAAATACCATAAAATCAAGAATACTTCCAGAATCCCTTCTGTGTAACTGGATACATGAGCACAAAACCTCCTAGTTTTCCATGCTATTCCACAACACATTTAGTACCATAAGTGCCAGCATCTCTAGAAACCTTACCTGTTCTGACCATTTGACTGCTTTTTCTGTTAAATATCTGTACACAACAGGACGTCCCACTAGGTATGACAGCATGTAGCAAAATGAAGCTCCAAGTCCTGAGCACTGAAAGAATAAAAAGACAACAAATGAGCAGAAACTCTAATGTCAGCCTCGTGTCCCTGTTAATTACACTGCCTGGCTAGAGCAGGTTTCCATGCAGCCTTCCATTGGGACTCTCCTCCAGCAGTACTTTCATACTCCCTAGGAATGACGTTGGCCCAAGGCATTCAGATCAATCTTAACACTCAAAGCAGACAACATTGATTACTTATCAGTTAATATTGAGTGTTTCTGCAGTTTTAAGACTTTGAACAGTGAGAGCTTTGCAAATAAGAGGCACAATGCCATTAAAGAAATTCAAACATGAAAACTGAACAAGGTCCTCCCTCCCTTCTCAATGCTCATTATGATTGCATCTTTTGCCCACGACGTATTTTGAAGCTTGTTGATAATATACATTTCAAATCTTCAACTAAGCTTCTTGCACATTTGAGCCAGTTAAAAACCAGATGTATTTTGCCAGTGTGATGATAATAAAACCTCAGTAATTGTGTTGTGAAATTACAACTGGGTTCTGGCAGATGCTAAACAAATATAGAGTAAATCTGGATGATTCACACTTGAATGTCTTTTTATTAAGAAAACCTGGAGAAACAGCTCAGTGTTTTGGATTATCACCCAATGCTACAGTGAGTTTTGTGGGTAATGCCATTCTTGCAGCAGAGCTGAGTAAGAACAGTTCATTAGAAACTGAAGTATTTGCCAGGTTCAGACTGACCATTTCCAACAGGAAGCTGCTGAGATGCTTGGTTGTATTGCAAATGGATAGAAATTTACGCCCTCACAAACTACTTTCCATACTTACCAAACAAACAAGAAATAAGGCCAGTGGAAAGGGATAAAGAAACCCTGACAGGATACTGAGAAATATAGACCCAGGAATAGCAAATGTTTGCAAGCTGGATGCATTTTAGTTAAGAGAAAACACAGTTCTAAAAAGCCACACACTTCTTAATTTTACAAGCAGTCAGGACATATTTTAGAAAGCATAAATTTGAAAAAGCATAAAGAGGCAGGGCCTCTCAGGATCCTTACTTCAAACTGCCGTTTGTGGAGTAGCACAAGCAGCTCAAGCACAGAGCAACAAGATGTAGATCTGTCACTACACATACAAACACTAAGTCACTAAGCAATAAAAGCTGACTACATTTTTCTCTTTATCTGTGCTACGACAGCCACAGAGGATTTCTTGTGACTTCCAGGAAACACTTACTTCTGATTTTACACTGCTGACTGGAGATGTGCCATTCCAGATATTCTTTCTGGAAAGTTCACAGGCCTGTCCGAGCCCATAAGCAAAATTTTCATGGAAGACTGGAATGTGTGAAGGCAGCTACTCCTTCCTTACAAATAGGCTTGGTGTAATCACTAACTACAACAGCTGATCGCTAATTTCAGTCAGAAATTTTTAAAAAGGCAAAAATTAGGTTTCTGCAGCATAAGCAAGCGCGTTGTTGGACTTAAGGCTTGTTAGGCATACTTGATGCATACTGTTATGCATTACCCACTTTGGACAGAAAAGTTATAAAGCAAAAAAACCCTGCAGACTATTTTACTCAAGTTGAATTGAATGAAATATTAAAAAGCCCAATAATCTTCCTGAGTGCATTACAGCCAGCAATGTCAAGGTTCAGAGGAAACTGATCCCAGTCTGCTGCTGAGACAGGAAAGGTCATCACATCTAGAACTGCTAGAGCAGCTGAATAAAGAGCCAATTTATTCTACTCCGTGTTAATTATATAAACTAACATTTCCATTTTCTTGATAGATCTGTAATTTGGGAAATCTGAAATACTTTTCGTGGAATACTTTAAAAGAGCGAGCTGAAGATAATTGCTAATGGCACATTCAGTGCTGACTCTCCTGAGTTACGAAAGCCTCCTGCATAAAAACTGTGAAACAAACGTCTTCTACAGCTTTAAAGTTATTAACCTTTAGTTAAGTGTTCCAGTTAAGAGTGTGTTTAATGATTAATTAATATATTCAGGAAAAAGAAATCAACACAGAACACAGGTAGCCTTTGTGTTTCCCTAGACAGAAAGTACTTCAGAAATTCATCTCTCTAAAAGAAAACAGAGATTTGGTTTTGTGAATTTGGGCACTGCAGAGATGAAAGATGGCTCAAAATACTTTACTTCAGAAATACTGCTAAATATTCTACAAATTACCCTTAAGTGGAACTTTGAATGTCTCAAGGAAGAGCAGTGCAGTAGTCTCAGTTTTCCTTTAGAACAAACAGTAATTTCCAACTCAAAAGTCACTTTATTTTAAAACGTTATCGTAACACTAAAGTGAGACCAAGCCTAATATACAGAAAAATGTTATCAAATTTCCAAGATTTTAAAATATTTGTGTCTCTTTGTAGACACTCCTAGGTATGTTATAACTTCACTCATGGCCAAGAAGTTATCAGTTTGTATTTTTCACTTATTTTTTCAGAGAAGCATGACTACATCAAAATTGCCCTTTATACCAGAAAAAGGATACAAAACGTATGTGGCAAAATAAGCCACTAACACTTGAACGTAAAACGTGTCCTTGTATTTGGACAAGACTTTTCCCAAGGCTTTTGCATCATCCATATCTCTAGGAATCTTTATACATTCTCTTTCTTCTCTGGAGAGGAAAACAAAAAAACAAAACAGGAATGACGGAAATATAATCAAACAGTGTAGTACAATTACTGACTGAATACAGAGATAATTAGATACACTGCATCACTAAATTACAGCTTCAGCAAACAAACCATGATTATTGTTGTAATAATGTTCTCAGATGAACACCTAATATTTACAATGTGGTTTATATTAGAAAATCCCCAATTTTAGGTATTTGCAAGCTTTTTTTTTATTATTCAGTACAATGACGTGCTTCTTTTCTAGTTTTTTTTTTTCTTACCAAGTACCGATCAAAAAGAAATAATTGCGCAAAGCAAACCTTGGCAAGTGAAAGCAGCCAACATTTCAGCCAAAACCAACTGCAGCTGCCTCAGAGCTGGGGTCATAACAGCTAAAGTGCAGCAGGAGTGGCAGAACTTCACCTCACAAACAAATAAAGCTCTAAGGGCAAAACCTCATGTCACACCTTCATCTGGTGCAACTCTGGGCAGCACACTGGAGTATCTCTGCTTCCTCTGTATCAGACAGGGATGGGCTGTTGCAAACTGACCTTGTTGAGCAAGTTAATCAGACAGAAAATTAACTAAGGGAACTTCAAACTAAGGAAATTTAAAAGGGAAAAAGAGAGCTGTCAGACAAGCAGGCTTCCACCTGTCAGCCTGCCTGCCGTCCCAACACAAGTCCTGGGGGCAACAAGAAAGAGAAAAAGAGAAGGCAAAGTTTAGCTAGAAGTATTATCCCTTTTGGTGACAGCCAAAAGGCACAAGGAAGTTCAAAGTGAACTGAGCCTGAACCAGGCACACTCTGGCTCTCTGCTGAAGGTGGTTAAGAACAGAGTCAGTTACCACTGACAATGTGATAAAAACCTCAAAACATAGGATTTCCACTGTGCAACAGAACCCTCAGATCAAGAACAATTCTGAGTTTATGTCATACCCCCATGCAGGTTCCTCTACAATCTGATACTGAAAAGCAAATAAATTGATAAATCAAACTTTCATAACATACTTACTCGCTAAGTTGTGGAAAATTTTTATATACCAGGAACATAAGGAAAGCAGCTGATAAGAAGATAGAAACTAAAATAAGAAGCGATGTCCGAGCTGATCCACCTTCTGCAAGAGCTTTCCCTGAAATTAAACATAAAAGAAAGTTAGAAAAACCCCAGCACTACCAAAACAAAACAACAAAAAGCAGTCCCTTCCAACTTACAACAGATTTCAAACTTATCCTTTAAGGGAGTATTAAAGTAAACTCTCTGTGGACATCATCTTCCCACCAATCCTTTCAATAGCACACATTGCTCACATTCCCTGAAAGCTTTCAAACAACTTTGAAGTTTTTACTCTGGCAAACATCCCACAGAAGTCAACTTCTATGATCCATAATAATTTAAGCCTCAATTAATAAATACATTTGTAAAGAAAAAAAACAGAGCTAAACAACATAAGACATACATATGTTTTCCTTTTTGCCAGGAATCTTCTGTCAGTCTAATTAACTAGAGATTTAACTTGAAGTTACATTTCCAGGATGTACAACATTAACTTTGAAACCTGCTCATTAACAGATTTAGGTTTTTCTTTCCCCTCAAATGAAAGACAACCAGACACAGCCAGTTAGGTGAGACACACTCATTAGAAGGAAACCTATATAAACACACACACACTAGTCTGTGATATAAAGATCACAGTTCCTAGTCTTGGGAATGACACATATTTTACGCTCATGTGGATATATTTACTTAAGTGTTTATTAACCTTGAAATCCTCATGTAGTGGAAGCAATGGGAGTACAGCAAGTGACACAATGACATTTCAGGCCTCTTCTGTATTTTAGATTTTTATCAAAACGACCACATACGTGCAATACACAGATTAACACAAACGCAACTACACACGTTAAGAATTTAAAACTGAAACGAACACTAAGTACTCTCTGCATCCACAGATGTGTGCATGTATTAAACCACTCTCTCCTCGGGCACTTTGAGGCTCACCCAGCTTCACACCCAGGGTCACCTGAAGAACACACTGAGAGCCGAGGCTGTGTTTCCCCTCGGAGGTGCCGCTGGCATAACTATAATGCCAGCACACAACACTCGAGCGGGTCACGCCGACACCTCACTGTTGTGAAATGCAGCGAGTGGATGACGAAACTCACGGAGCCGGCTGGGCGAGCTGGCAATTTTATCGGCTTTAAGGTTTTTTAGGTTTAAGGTCAGCGCGACCCCACAGGTGTGCGCTGGGTCAGCCGAGGCCAAAGGCAGCAACCACAAAGCAGATACAACCACAGAACGGTCAGGCTGGAAGGGACCACAGTGGTCACTCGGTCCAACCTCCCAGCTCGGGCAGGGTCATCCTAGAGCTCATGGAGCAGGACTGCATCCACACGGCTCCTGAGCGCCTCCAGGGAGGGACACTCCACACCCTCTCTGGGCACTCTGTTCCCGTGCACTGTAACCGTGGTTATTCTGACAACACCTTCTCCAAGGAGCAAAATAAATGATAGAGAAATAAATAAATAAGCAACTTATAGGGCTAAAAAAGAAAGACACAGCCCACTCCGCTTTCTACCACTTCCACTTTCTATACTTCAGGCGTGTCGGTAGTGGAATAACACACACAACACACACAGAGACATGAAACCACGCGTGTACCCTCACGCAAGGGAGAAGGTAAAAGGGTCGGTGCCCCGTTTTGGCCCCCGCGGGGCGGAAGCCGCCTCAACCCCACACGCACCGTGAGGGGCCCGGCCCGGCCCGGCCGCCCCAGAGCCCGCGCGGGACGGGGTCGGTGCCCGAGCGCCGAGAGGCACCGACAGCCGCACCGGGCACCGTCCGATGCCAGGGCGAGGTCATCCCCGCTCCCGCCGCCCCGAGCCCCCGGCACCTTCCAGAAGCTGCCGCTGGTGCCTGGCGCTCTCCGCCGCCGCCTGGCAAGGCCCGCGCTCCGCCGCCCTCCGCTGCGCCATGGCTCCGCGACGCCCCGGGGCCTGGCGAGTCAGGGCCGGGGCAGGCCTCGGCGGCACCGGGAGCCGCGGAGAGCAGGAGGCGGGACCGGCTGCACCGTGAGCCGCGGGCAGGAGGAGGAGAAGGAGGAGGCGGGACCGGCCGCTCCTCCTCTCCTCACCCCACCGGGTCGCGGCCGCGCTCCCGCCCCCGCCGCCGCACGGCGCATGCGCTTTTCTCGGGGCATTACGGCTTTGCTGTGGTATACGGGAGCACGTGTTGGGCTCCACGTCCTTGAAATGTGGTGGCGGGTTAGTGGCGGCATATACGGTAACACCGCCTCTTGGGCGTACCCGTGTGGGTATATACGGTAACGGAGACGCGCTCACTAGCGGTGAATAGGGTGCGGGGCGGCGGTGTCCCAGCCCGGCTCCTCGGCCCCGGCTGCGGAGAAATCACATAAATCACAGGATCAGTTAGGTTGGGAAGGACCTCTGAGATCATCGGGTCCAACCTATGACCGAACACGGCCGTGTCAGGTAGAACATGGCACTGAGTGCCACGTCCAGTCCTTCCTTGAACACCTGCAGGGACGGAGACTCCACCACGTCCTTGGGCAGTCCGTCCCAGTGTCTAATCACCTTTCCTGTGAAGAAATTCCTCCTGATGTCCAACCTGAACCTCCCCTGGCACCCGAGGGGAAGTTCAGGAGGCTGTGTCCTCTTGTCCTGTCGCTGGTTGCCTGGGAGAAGAACCTGCCTGAGCCTCCTTTTCTCCAGGCCAAACACCCCCAGCTCCCTCAGCCACTCTCCACAGGACTTGTGCTCCAGACCCTTCCCAGCTTCGTTTCCCTTCTCTGGACACACCAGCGCTGATTCTGCCAGAAGGCAGCGGCACAAAACCCGTCTGCGAGCTCGTTTTCTCCCGGTAATGGTTTTGCATCAGTGAGGGGAGCGGGACCTCCCCTCAGAGAGCAGGATCTGCCCTCAGGGAGCGGGATCTGCCCTCAGGGAGAGGAAGGCGGGAGCCCCTCGGCGTCTCTCTGGCTGGAACACTGCCGGGCTTCCAGGAAAAGGGGAACCTTCTTAGGTTTGTTCCTCTCCTTCGAAAAGAAAATTTATTTCCCTTGAAGAAGGAAAACTCCTCTATAAATCCCGGGATTTTCCTCACGTAGGCTCCTGTCAGAAGGAAGGTTTGAAATCCCAGTGTTTGCAGATTCCTTGGAATTCAAGCCGAATGCGACCTCGAAGCACCTTTTCCCCTGCAATCTTCTGGCAGCAGGAGATCCCTGAACCTTCCAAGTGCCTGGGCAGCACAGAGTGTTACAGGGAGAGTTCTCCAGGGAGAACGCTGGAACCCTGCGGACAACACACATTGCTAAAGCTTCTGGGCAGACGGGTTGGCTGAGGGAGCTACAGCGACTCCCCTTCGTCCTTTTTCCAGCTGTGTCTGCTTCTAAATGTCCAATCTTTCCTCAGGGTGTTCTAGAAAGGAAGCTCTCCTGGAAGAGCTGGACCCTCAAGACTTAACTTCAGCCTCGTTTGTCTGATTACTCTGTCTTTCGACCATGACTAAAGAGCTCTTAAATTGCTCATACAGGATCTAGCAGATCAGTTGTTTCATAGCAGTGGTTTTTACAGGTTGTATTTCCTGAGCTCACAGATCTTTCCAAAGCTGTGAGGAAGATGCACGTCAGCACACCGCAGAGCTCTTGAAAGTGTGGCTTTATTGCTATGTGTACAAAACTCGCTGCTGTTACAGTGCAAGTGTCCACAGGAAGTTGATGATTCATTTAGGATCTAAATAGTCGAATATGCTATTACACAAGTACAGCCCTTGCCAAATCCAGTGGCAGGAAATAATCCAAGCTATAAATTGTGGTCAGATTCCACATAAAGCTTCAAATCTTGAGCAGATCCCATGTGAAGCTATAATTTACTCTGGATTTATTTCTTTTGGAAACAAATTACTTAAAATTATTTCATCAAATTGTGTAATTAGCTCTTTTAATATTTGCAATTGATATTTCAGGAGTTTAGTGCCCTGAGAAGCCAGTTAGGTCTATGAACTTGCTGCTCTGGGCATTGAGGCCAGATGAGGGAGTCCTTTGTTTTTTCAAGCCCTTTCACTAGAAAATTGTACATACTAGCAAGATGGGAATTGCTGACACTGTAGAAAATGGCATTTTTTCCCCTGCTGTAAATGCACATCATGTTTGCCATCTCTTTTTGATTATACCATTGCTTCTGAAACTTCAGGTAAAATGATTCAAACACTGGGATTTCTTTCCTCTCTGACCAACTTCTGACAAAGCATCAAATAGATACTAAACTGAAAGATGCTGGAAACAAAAATTGGAAACCAGCTTGTTACGCAGACAAAAAACTACCAAGTATCCTGAAACAGAGGAGGAAAGATGCAGACTGAAAGACGTAAATAAAATAAGTACTGCAGTTTAAAAACTGTGGATGGTAAATGCTGCAAGGGCCATCTCTCATTCTGGTGAGGTGAATTGTTCTTTTGGTGGTGTATGAATCCCAGTTTGGTGTGGTTGTTGTTCAGCAGCTACTCAGAGCCAAGGAGCTGGGCAGAACCTGCTCCAGAGGATGTCTGATTTCTAATTAGCCTGCTCTGTATTGTGCAGCCTCTCTGTGTAACCCAAATGCAGGAGAACTGACACACAGGCCAAGCAACTTCTGATTCTTGCTGAATTCTCTGCAGTTCCCCTGTCCAAGACACCCCTGCAAAACACCCAACAAGCAATTCCAACAATACAGATTTGCTCCGTGTTTCCCCTTCCATTTAGCAGAAAGCACATGGCCTGCAGATGAATCCCGGGATGCTGATCCTGCAGTAAGCTCACAGAGTTAGTATATGTCTCATTAAAAATAGAGAACTCTAATCACCCCACTGTTAGGGAGCTCCAGCTCTCTGAATTGCTGCCGGAGTGAAATTTAAGGATTCATTATCTAGATCACTTTGCAGTTGATATGCACTGCACAAATTATATTTGTTAGACTGAATTATCAGCAGACTTTTAAACTGTTCTTCACTTCTTCTTGGTTGCTCTTGCTGTGGGGGCACTGCTGGTGTGAATGTGTTGTCTATTTCACTAAACTTTGGAATTGTCAGTGGTTTTTAGTATCTGCTGATAATCTGAATAGTCCCCTGCAAAGATGTCCACACCTAACAAATGTCAGCAGAACCTCTGCACTCACTCAGGAAATAAAAAGGACATGTCTGGGAAATGTTCTTTAGGGCTCACTCTGTAAATAAAACAATTCAGGAACTCTATTTAGAAGATTAATTTAGATTTATTTACTGGAAAGAAGGCAAAGAATGAAAAATACTGCCATAGGCCACATCCTATACATGTTCAGAGGACTTAGAGTTTGGGTAGCTGGAACTCAGTGACTATCAAGGAAATTTTTGACACGTGATTGAGATCAGCACTGCCAGGAACAGCTTCACTCCACAGCACACTGGGAGCAATAGCTATGGACTGAAAATAGATTTACTCTCCTCATGTATAAAGTATCCCCTATGTATAATGTATAACTTAAGAAACAGCACAAAACCTGCCCTGTGTTTGGAGCATCTCTCTAAGCCCTGCCTGGCAGGGAACACACACAGCAGAATGCTTTGTCCAGCAGAGAAATGAGAGAAGTGCGCCCCTCTCCAGCTGGAGTTCGCTCGGTGACTTCACCAGTGGGAGCAGCACTCTGTACTTAGAGGCTGGAGACTGAATGAGCCAAAAGCTTTACATGAAATGGTTTTTGGAAAATGCACCTTAAACTCAGAGTGTGAGTTCTTTCAAATTATCTGTGAACCCAAAAGCAAAATGTATTTCTGACCTTCTGGAAAGTCATGAAAATAGATTGACATCTACCAGGGCGGTAGCTGAGTGGTCAGCTCCATGAAGTCACTTCCTTCTGTGGGTGGCTCCATGAAATGCTTCATTTTTTTCAGATTGAAAGAGTTGTCTTCCCTCAGCACAAAAACTTTCGTTTGTCCCTTTTCTAAATCACTCCTAGATGGACTGATAGAGCCGTGTCACATGGCTGAGTCACCGACGCTGCTGGTGCTTTGTGAACTGAGTCATGCTAATTGTCAGCAAGAGGAAGGAGGATGAGAGGCCGAGAGTGATCCTACTCCTGAGAGCTTCTAGCTGAAAATGATAAAAACCAGAAAAATTAATCAACAAGTAAATCATACGTATAATCTCTTGAGAAGTGCACATTCAGAACCCTTTTCTTCCCCTATTATTATCTTATTTTTGACCATCACGAAGCAAACTGCATTGTTTTCACATTTTTGTTCTATATAAACATGGCAAGAAATTAAACCTCGAACATTTATTGTCATTCTGTCTAAATTCTAATTTAAACCAAATAAACCTGTATGCTTGGAATGGGGCTTGTGTGTTTTACTGAGCTTATACTTTTATCAGTTACAGATGTAACTGGAGAATAACCATCTGCACAGGAGACAACTTAGAGTGGAATGCACTGATCAAAATTAATAGAAAAATGTCACCAACAAGTGAGATAAATAGAAATAAGCACCTATTTGTAGCTGTTTGTGTGAATGAAGGATTAGAAATTTCTTGGAGCCCAGGGGAGAGTTAATGAAAGCTTTTATTTATAAAAGTCAGTGCTCAAGGACAGAAGCTGAAAAAATTACTAAACAGTGAGTGAGAGCAGAACTTGTAAACATTAAAATGAGTTGAATCTGAGCTCAGGGAGCCTAAGGATTCAGATTTCTCTCCTGGTATTTTTTTACAGAAGGTATGTTTTAACTCCTATTGTCCATTTCATGTACATTTTGGCTACATACTGCAGGTATGTACAGACAACACGCCGTACACAGATTTATGTTCAAATGTACAAAGTATAGATTTTTAATAGTGTACCTATAGTACCTATTTTCATTACTGCTTAATTACTTAAAAACACAGTGAAATAGATAGCTATGGTGTTTCTATTCCAAGTGGCAAAAATAAAGAGCCAGATTCTCAATTCTGATGCACGTCTTGTTCCGAATTAATAGTTAATAAATTCCCTTTAATAGCCAGCTTTTTTATTTTTTTCCTATTGCATGTGTCAGTGATGTACATGAAATGGAGAAAGAAACTTTTCTGGTCAGTCTGCTCATATCCTCTATTTGAATGCAAAAAAACCCAGGAATTAAAGGTTATTTTGTCTTCCTGCAAATTAAGAGTGAAACATACCCTGTAATAACCTTATACCACCCCAGCTGAGGAACATGAAAGCTCTGTCAGGTCCTTTAAATGTAGATTTCCAAAACAAGAAAATATTCCTGGCACCTTATCCCAGCTCAGCCTCCTTTGAAGCTCTTGGGAGTACCTGTGGAGCAGAGCAGAGCCCTCACAGAGCAGAGCATGGTCAGGGGAGGCTGAAAGGGAGGCAGCAGGAGAGGGGAGTGGGATGTGGAGCTGCAGGGAGAGCCCTTGCTTGACTCAAAAGCAGCTGCACAAGACTTCAGCCACGCAGCTCCACTCTGCAGCTGAGGTATTTATAAGCTGCTGTTTATTGCTTGTGATAACGTTCAGAGCCATAAATTTCTGTGTGGGGAATGCACAGGCCCTTATCCTGAGGTACACCCATTAGTCGTGATTCATATTTAATGCTAGGGTAGGATTAAATGCAATGATCAGATTTGTACCCTGTCTGAAGCTGAGTTTATACTAACAGCTGAAAATGCAGATAGTCCTGCTAAGAGGAATGTGTTCTTTCAAGGATTCCTCCTAATCCGTAGCAGTGATGGAACTGGACATACCCATCTGCAGGGAGAAAGTTTCCAAATCTAAGTTACTCCGTGCTGATAAAAACACCGCCTTTAATCTGATAAAAGATTCATTTTAATGTTTCTTTAGATGCCGTTACAGATTCTGCCTCTACAAATGTGGAGTTGAAGTTTCAGCTCAGTTAAACCAAAGATTGTTGGTCTGGAGAAGCAGCTTCAGGCCCCCTCCCAGGGCTGAACACAGGCTGGGGCGTGTAGCTTTGGCAATATCTCATCTGCTGGAGTAATGACAGAAATTAACACTGCAGAGTGCAATCAAGGTTTTTTAAGCTGCTTTTTTTACTATCCTCAAAAAGGCCCAAGTGGAACCTCCTGCTGGAACTCATCAGGACCTGAATGATCTCCTTGTACTGCTAGGTTCTTAAAAATATCATTGCAACTGTCTATTGACATTTCCTTTCTGCATTTTGTTGGTTGATTGTAATTAAGCTAAGCAGGTTGCACTGTTATAGAGAAAGCATCCTTTTATTTAATTTGCCCTGATTTGAAGTCCTAACTCTGTCCCCTCATGTTAAGAAAGAAGCTGGATGAGAAAATGTGTTTATAAAAGAATAATCGAAAGGAACAAGATGCAAAGCAGAGAGTAAATACTGTGAAAGGTTAAAAATGAAAATCTGAGATCTGAACAGATTCCTCATTTCTTCTACAGACCTTGGAATGTGGTCTTTCCACAACTCACCACTTGGTTACCTGACCGGGGTTTGCAGCAGAAATGTCAATCAGCCGATTGCCTGAAGGAATTGCAGAGTGGAGTGGTTAAATTAGCAGCGACCATGTCCTGCTCTCACAAAAGTTGCGATCATTCTTTGGTGTAAAGTGGATGCATTTTGCTTGGAAAAGGAGGTACAGATCAGCAGTAAAGGCATGTAGTTTTAAAAAACAGACCAATAAAGTGTAAAATTAACGCTTACTTCAGTGTTACTAATTACCTAAATGACAGAATGCCCTTCAGCAATGTTTTAGTAGCCATGCCAGGCAAAGGAGAAATTATTAAGACAGAGCTGCTGAGAAACGCTGAGCATCAAAAACACAGTTGCTTTGGTTGCTGAAGAGAATCCTTGCATTTGATTGAAAAATTCTTCTATCTTAAAGGAGTAAGAGAGGAAAAAATTTAGGGTCTTTGGAAGTGCAGATTTGGGAAGTAAAGATTTGGGGAAAATTTACATGATAGACACTTGATTCAGAAAGAAAATGTGTAACAACAATTCTGATGGGGAAAGGAGGATAGGGAAATGTGTTCAGGTAATATGGGAGTGTGAAACAGGTTGTAGAAGAAAGCAGAATGAGGAAAAAGGAGAATTAGGAAAACACAGCATTACTTTAAAAAAAAAGCAAAACTTCCAGAGAAAAAGTTTAGAACTTCTAAATATTTCCCATATTGTAAGGACTCCCTGGAACCTTCAGATAAATGGCATGAATTGCATTTGGAACTAGAAGGGAAGAAGTTTCTTTCCTGTTATGATGTGTTTCACAACTGACAATTTAAGACTACGTGGTCTAATCATAATATGTGCAAATGTCAGGCTGTATTTTCATCTAGATTGCTTTTCCTGTGAGATACAAAATGTCTGCAGTGAGAGTGCTCAGTGTTTGTCCTGATCTGCCCTCTAAGCTCTGAGTGCTTGCAGGAAACAACCATAAAGAGTGGGCCAATAACCAGATCACAAGGAACAAACCTTTCACCCTTGCTGCATGCAGCCACACCCATAGCTGGTTTTTAATATATTCAGGTCATCATTAAACCAGTAGTCTGCAGTGGAAAATAATTAAAATTCAGAGCAATATCAGAAGGGTCAAAACATGATTTAATTGAAACGTTGTAGAAAAGCTGCCAACATTCTGCAAAATGATTTGCTGGATGTGTATTCCTATGGGAAATTATTAAATTAATTGAAAAAGCCATAATATGACTGACAGCACTTACTATCATAATAAATGAGCATCACAAAATCAGTTGTTAATCAGGATTGGAGACTAAATGGAGATGGTCTGATAAGAAGAGACTCTTTTCACCTGAGGCACTTCTGAGAAAGAAACCTCTTCATTTCAGTTTTGAACATCATGCACCCAGTCCTAGACAAGTTTCCTGTCAGACACCTTGGCTGAATGCAGAAATCCAGATCTGCAAATATCAATAAAGAAATTTGCATGTTTTCCACTGCATGAAATACTAGTTCCCGTTTGCCTATGGATAAACCACAGGATCAGCTTTTTGGCCTGTTCCCTGCAACAAAATTGGCTAAAACCAGACTGCAGAACAAATGTGTCAGGTGCTTGAGTAAGACATTATTAACTAATATGATGTAATCATTTCTCAACGAGCAAGACTAACAAAGAGAAACTAAAAGGAGCGCACAGGAAGACTAATAAGTGTTTTTATAAAAACTACAAGAAGCTGGTGTGCCATTATTCTGTAGGAATCCTTACTGCAGCTGAACCAACATGTTTGCTTTTCTGAGTGGAGTTATTTGTTGTACTGGCAATACAATATCATCCAATGGCTTTAATAAACTTTCACCTTGATTTAGCTGCAGCAATTCATTATTTTATCTTGTCAACCCAGCAGAAATACGAATGAAAATTCATTTACATTCTGAAGTGAGAGATCCTTTCAGCTCAGGAAAGGCTAGGAGTGGAAGAGCAGAAGCCAGGGATTACAAGGAGCACCCAGAGGAAGCTGACACAGCTCCTTGCTGTCCTGAGACCAGGATGCTGTCCTCCATGCATCATTCATGTGCCTTCCAAAGGTGAAATGAGGAGTATTTTCCACCTTCACACTCCACAAAACACCTGGAAAAGACACAGAGTCTTGTTCAGACAAAGACATGGGCACTGGCAATATGTTTCTCACTTTTCCTGCCTTGCCTTGCTGCTGCAGGTACTGGGATTTTAATCCAGCTGTTAGCTACCAGGCACCTGGAAGCCACAGGAGTGTGGATTTGTGAGCAGCTACTCCTGCTGCTCCATCTGTCACCAGGAAACACAGACGTGTGCAAGTGGAATAATATCAATTCCATTGCTTGTTTTCATATCTGTATTTCTTTAGCAATGCTGGAAAGAGCATAATGTTTGCACATCCATGCTTCTGTTAAATTAGATTGCATTATTAGATTGTATTTATTGTGTTAAATTATTTAAAACAACAGAACCAAATAGAAAACATATTAAATCCTTTTGGACAGCAATAAGAGACAAAAACTAGGAGTGTCCCAATAAAAGTGCTAATCAGATAACATCTAAAATACAAATGAAAGAAAATTAAGATAATTTTGTCTTATAAAAAATGTATTTTTAATACACTCAAATCCTGTTATTTATCTTTGCTTTACCGAGGATATCTCCAAGTTTGCCAACCCTAATTTTGTTATTTTTCACTCCTTTAACATAAGCAGCTATCTAAGACTTATGATTTATAGAAATATTTCTAATATCAAAGTAATTTCATGAAAAAGTATGGTAGTTTTACAAAATCTTATTTACTTAAAAAACATATCAAAGCTGTGACTCAGTGAATCAGGAATCAAACAGGAAAGCATGTTTCTTTTAGTACTTGTAAGTACTAAAAGCAGTTTATTTGCTGCTCAAAAACTCTGTATCTCATCTCAGTTTTTCTCCCAGTGAGCTGTGAGCACTTCCTTGTGTGCCCCTGGGTCTCTCTTTGATGCCTTTACTGAGCTTCCTCTTGAGCAGACAGAGAATTCACCCTGGCCCAGTCGGTCTCCTCTCTTTGCAGCCAGACCCAAGGAACACACTTGGTTCTGAAGACTCTTCTATCTCCCTGCTCCCCCTGGATCATGCAGAAATCCAGTAACTTTACTCTCTGCGCACTTTGCTTTGTCTCCTCAAGTTTAGAAAGGACAGAGGGAAAGGCAGGTGAGAAAAGATGGAAAAGCAAGAAAAAGGAATAATGTACCATGCCAGCACAACCAAAATGTGCTTTCTTTTCTATAATAAATCTATAATAAATGCCAAATGTACAGTTTAGACTGTGGCCATCACTAGAGGTCAATAATTTTTACTGATCTGAAATGCTTTACAGGCTCCTGAGGAGCCAGGCTGGCACACTTCCCAAACCCAGGTGTGTCCTGGAGGGAACTGCCTGGAGTTGTGTGGACTGGCATGAGTTCACAAACTGAATGCTGTGCTACCAGATTACTGAAAGTCTTCATGTGTGTTTGTAGTTCCTTGCAAATAAAAAGCTCTCCTTAAGTGCTGAGAATTTATTCAGAGTGAATTTTTAATATCATAAAATCCTAATCCTGTTCTACTGTACTCATTGTGTTTTAATAAATCTAAATGGAAACAGGATAGGATTATGAAGACTAAAATGATTCTAAACAGAACTCTCTGTTTTATTAAATAGAATGAAATATTATAGCTTGATAAATGTACATATCGCTTGAATAAGCCTCACTTGCACACACATTTAATTATACAGTTAAAGGTTATAGCTTAAATATTCTTTTTTTACTCTTTGGAAGTTCTGGAAAATTTTTTCTGTTCCCCAGCTTGAGTATTTTCACAACTCTTTCTGAACAGTTCCAGTTTATTGTTGCATCTTGGCTGTAAAAGTTGCATTAGAAAGCTTGTGTTCTAAAAATCAGCATCTGCTTGAACACTACTAACTCATAGATACAAACCCCTTGTACTTAAATTTTCTTTAAATTTGCTTCCTCAAAACATAAAGTCAGCATTAGATTGGATTCAGATGTCCATTTGAGGAACAATCACACACAAAAAAAATAACCTTAGGGTCCTATTTAAAGAACAGTAAGAAGAGGACATACTTGTTTCCTTGCAACAACAAAATAAACCAAGTCCCATAATGTCTATAAAGAGATATTCTTGGAGAACACCGTGATCTCAGGCGTTATTCTGAGGTCACACTGGAATTCTCTGATCCTAAGTTTTCATGTCACAATAGTATAATCAATTTTACGGATGCCTTTGTAACTCCTGTGCCTGTGCAGCTGCATCAAAAATGCAAAAAAAAGCACGAACTGTGAGTGTCACCTCAGTGCCACAAATACCAGTTGTTGTCTCCTGCTTATCTCTCCAGGGTGTCACCAATAAACCATTCTGCAGCTCGGTAAGTGGCATTTTCCCTCGGGGCCATGAAATATAAATATGCAGGGTGGAAAACACAGCAAGAGGGAGGAGGAGGAGGCCAAGCTGCTGTAGGTCACAGCCACTTCTGCTCCAGTGTCTGTCACACAGGGCCTGAAGCAGTCTGTGGGCTGGGTTAGCTGGACTTCCACCGCCTCCAGGGGCAGATGGATCTAACCTGACAGCAAACAGCAAAACCCAAAATATTGTGCAGTTCATCCTCACATTATCTAGCCCAATATCCTGTTCGAGTTTTATGCACGTGTTTTTTATTAAAGCCCTAATCTTGTTGGTTTGACTGAAGCGCAGCTCGTGTTTTCATTCAAACTTATCTTCTAGAACTGCATCCAGTCTCACTTAGAAAAAAGGAAGTGCCACTTCCAGTGCCACTAGGATTTTTTTTTTAGTTTCACCTGTTAGACATTTGTTCCTCTTAAAACTTTCTCCATTAAAGAGATGTTCAGTACCCACTATTGTCTTCTTGATCTCTCTCTTTTTCCTCACCTTGCTGTCCAGAGTTAACTGATAAGAGTAAGAATTGATGAGGGAATTCAGCACCTTCAAAGAGATGTTTATTAAGATGTGCAGTTTTTCTGATCTCAGCAGAATCATAAATCAGAGATTTTTGTACTTCTTGGTTTTGTTTGTGTGTTGGGGTGTTTCTAATTTTTTAAATAAAGCTCTAAGAAAGCTCTATGTCCTTGTCATTTACTCAGGACCTTGATATCCCTGGCTCTGTTTCTTTGCAGCTTCATCTCAGTATTGCTCCTGCTGCTGTTCCACTTGCAGACACTTCCACCAGCTAATGGCCGAATCTTGTTTCCAGCACCTGTCCCCAGGGAAACCTGCTTGGATGTGGGGTTTAGCATCTGCTCAAGCCTTGCCATCTGCCTGGAAGGGGTGGGGATGGCTCCTGGGGTTTTTGGTGGGTGAAGTGACTGTTGAGCTCGTGGCTATGAAAATGAGTGTAGTGCCTTCCACACCCAACAAAATTCTGAAGAAATTTCAGCAAAGCTCTGCTTAGGAGTGAAGCCAACTCTGAGCTGACTAAAGGGGACTAAAGGGAGCTGTGAAACCATGGCCTGGGCATGCAATGGCACTTGCCCCCTTGGCTAGAGAGAGAATAAACTTTTCATCTCAAATAACTTTTGGGGGCATTTCATGCATTGCAATTTGTAAATACTTAGAACCCATAAATGCTGGTGTTACTCTCTGGCAATGGAACATCTGTTTCTCCCTGGCAGAGAGAGGGACAAATCACTTCCTCACTCCTCCTCTTCAGAATTCTTGTATTTATTTACTTGTGTTTATTTCAAAACTGCCCAAAGTATCGAATAGAGTCTGCCGGTGGTATCAGTAGAAACCCAGTAGAAATTGGCCCCTTAAATAATCACTCTTCACTTATCACCTTTCAACTGAGAATTGTAATTTAGCCAGTTCTCAATCCCTCCAGTGTGTGCTCAGGGTCACAGCCTACTATGATATTTTAAAGCAAAGAAAGCTACTTATTCTGCACCATTTCCTCAGCCAAACCAGAGAACTCCTCAACCAACCACTCTGTTTGATGATTTTACACCAAAATACATTGAATAGATGTTTAATTCTGTCATTTCATATTTGAATCCCATTTCAGCTTTTTTTTTTAAGATTAATATAAATAGTTATTTGCAAACTTTGCACATCAGCACAATACTTCTCTGTATACCTTTTTCTTCCTGTTGCCATCTTTGATTTAGCAGAAGTAGCTCTACGATAACTTTGGGTGATCCTGTGCAAACTCCTTTCAGCTCTGTAGGGCTGGTTAAGTACCTTCCTGTGCAAGTACTTTTTTCCAAATCCTGGCTTGACATTTGGAATGCTATTGATGCAGGGATACATTCTGCATAGCTGGACTCAATTTGGCTGCTGTCAAATCTGTTCCAGCACAGAACAGCTGATAGCAGCATTTATCAGTTACTGTCTTTGGGGGATTTTTTTGAAATTCGTAGATGGCGTAAAAATTTATGCACAATTCTTTAGCAGCATCTGGTGAATGCACCCAAACTTGGTGATCTTTGATAGCTGTGCTGTCTTTATATAGGATTTCTTTCTTTTCACTAACAATGGAGAGAATGGTACCCCAGAAAGGCACACAGAGCTCCACAGTTGGCTCCAAGGAGCACATTACTTTATTAAAGATGACAAACATTGTCTTTGCTATTGTTCCAGCTTTCCAGGGAAAGCACACATGACTGCTGACCGCAAGACAGACAGCCTAGGAGAGCATGTTTATCTTCAGGACTAATTGAGACTGACTGGCATCCGATGGTTGAGGTCTGTGCAATTCCACATCTGCCCTTTCCCAGATAATTTGAGAGGCTCCTTTCTCCCACAGCAGCCAGAGGTTGTCTATGAGCATTCCCACACAACAAAGAACATGATCCCTGCAGCACATACACATTTTTTTTCTCTTCTGACACCAAGAATTTGATGAGGCTTATCTGGCTAACAGACATACTTCTTTCCAATGTTAACTCTCATGATTTGAAATTCGACTTCAAAATTTAAATTTTTCTATCAACTCATCTGTTGCATCTTGCAAGATGTTTATTCATGTCCCCTTTGTTTGCTTTGGGTTTGGCCAGAGTCCTCACTAATTACTGTGCTGTGGTTCGTGGGCTTAAAGTCTCTTTTGTCCTGCTAAGGAAAGTACCTGATGGAAGTGGGTATATTTATTTAATCAAAATTTCAGTGTTAAGGATGTCACAGCTCACTAGTCCCCTGTAATTTGAAGTCAGTTGCCATCTGTTAGGCTGCTCCACTCAAACTGCTGCTGTGTCAGTTTTCTTCCAGCTTTACTATTTCATCTCTAACATTGAACAAATGTAACCCACCAACAAATTTGTGAAAAATTCTTTTTTAACCTCACAGATGTTTCCTCTTAAATTTGGCTTCCTATCTACATGTAATGTCCATCTTGACCGAATCCTGCATTTACTGTTTTCTGTGAGTCACTTATGCAATTAATCCTGCTGTGAAGTTAGCTATTATTGTTACTTCTGGGCAAGCAAAGATTCGAGTACAAACATCTTGGGCAATGCAAACACTCCTTGACATACAAGGACTTTTTCTTCAGAGTACACAGGGTGGACAGTTGAGTTTATTTTTTTGCACAACGTTTTTTTTGTCCCCCTCACTTCTGTATCCAAACAGGCACAAGCTTCCAGAGCCACAGCACCTTTGCTGATGATGGCTCACATCCCATTGTGCTTTCTTTGCAGCATCTTACACCTGTACATCTGGCACAGAGCATCATGCACAACCAGCACGTCACAAGCCCTCTGCCCTCTGCAGTACTTATTTTTATTTTTAGAGAAGATACATTCTGTTTCATAAGCTGTTGGATCAGTCTAGCACCCCAGTTCTCCCTGGCTGGGGGCATTATTGCTTTGCTCCTTTGATACAAAGAACATTGAGATTTGATCTTGTTATCTGTGCTGTGACACAAAAGCAGGGAAAAGACTTTGTTGTAGCATTTTGTAATGGTATTGGATCTACAGTATTTCACCTTTTTCTTTTTTTTAACATTTTGGGCAACATCTAGAATTGGAGTATGACTGTGGATCTGGGCAACTCATAAAAGAACAGCACATGACATCATGTCCCAAAATTATGCCACGTTGCCACCTGGGTCATCTGGGGCCCTATGTCTCCTGTGCTTACTCAGAAAGGCAGACATTCACTGCTGTTTCTCAGTTCAGTTTCATAAATTAGTTTCTCATTTTCACACTTGTAATAAGAAAAAGCTACATTGTGTAAATCACAGTTTTTAGCATTCTGTATTAAAAAAAACCCCCAAAAACCACCAACAAACCAGTAGCAAGAGAAGCTGAGAAATCCAGGTTTTAGACCAGCAACAATCATGGAAAAATCACTAATATGGGAAAATTATATACAAAAGCAAGTCTGTTATGCTGTTCCATATACGCAAAGACACTCCAGATACACCTAGATTTCCTGAAATTGTTTATCTTAGCTGTAAAGAGATAGTGCACTTTATCAACTTTCTAAATTGTATCACTTTTAAATTTTGTTCTTTTCTGTATTTGCATTTCTGCTTTTCTCTTTTGATATGTGCCTTCATTTCAGAGTCATTCCAGGATGGGATGTTTGTGAAAATTTTTTCTTGATGGTTTTACCTGACTGTTCAATCAACTCCTCTCACAAAACTCCCAAAATTTCAAGTACATCGCTGCATGCCATCCCCCAAACGAAGGCATGACAGTGAATGACTGTATAGTGTCAATTAAATTTTACAACTCACTGACTTATAAATAGCATTGCTCACTTTATCGTGACTACTCATGGGAGTGAAATTACTTCAGTGCTCAAATGTTCGTAGGATGAAGTGACAGAAGTGACTTACAGAGGACCAAGTTCAGCAGTTCAGTCCTGACTCTCTGAGTGAGCCAAGGCCTCCAGAATCACTGACTCATGGAATCGTCATGGTTGGAAAAGACCTTCAGGATCATCCTGTCCAGCCACCAACCCAGCATTGCCCCTGTGACCCACTAACCCACATCACCCAGTTTCAGATGCTTCTTGAACCTGACAAATCTATTCCATTGACTGACCACCCTGACAGTGAACAGTTTTTTTTCTAACATTTGAATCTCTCCTCTCTCAGTTTAAGGCCATTTCTTCGGATCCTCTGCAGGAGATGGGCCCTCACCTGGCTACACCCTCCTTTCAGGGAGTCATAGTGATGAAGTCCCTCCTGAGCCTCCTTTCTCCCGGCTAAACACCCTCACGTCCCTCACAAGACACGTTCCTAGATTTTTCACGAGCCACAGCTCTGTTTATATTGATTTTTCTAACAGAACTTTGACACATCTTCAGGATTTTTGTTCTCCTTTTTTTTCCCCAACCACCCCAAACCCAGCACGGCAGGCACGCTGTGCCCATGATAAAACAAACCCATGCCTCCACGACTCCTCGCTCTCTCCGAAAAGAGGCGCGGATGAGTGAGGGATTTCCAAGGGAGGGATTTTCGCCGCCACGACGGATCCCTCACAGCGTCGGCGGGGCTGCGGAGCTCTGTTCGATTCGGCCCGCGGCTCCCTGAGGCGCCGTTCGAGCGGGGCCGCGCCTCCTGAGGGCCGGCACCGCGCACCCCGCGCCTCCCTCACTGTCGGTGCCCAGCTGATCACGGCTCCCTTAGAGTCGGTGCCCGGCCGTGCCCCGATCACGGCTCCCTTAGAGTCGGTGCCCGGCCGTGCCCCGATCGCTTCTCCCCCGGTGCCGGTGCCCGGCCGTACCCTGCGTCTCCCTCAGTGTCGTTACCCAGCCGTGCCCCGATCACATCTCCCCGGGTGTCGGTGCCCGGCCATGCCCTGATCACATCTCCCCGGTGCCGGAGAGCCGGACTGCATCTCCCGGGGCGCTCCGCGGCGGGGCGGGGCGGGCCGTGCGGCGGAAGGGGCGCCGCTCCCGTCGGCGGCGGGGGCAGCTCTATCCGGGCCCTTGGCGCTCTCCCTTCCTTTCGCGCCGGCGGCCGCTGGAGGCGGCGGGTCCATGTGCGCTCGGCGCGGCCCCGGCCCCTGCCCTCCGCCCCCCGCGCTGCCCCCGCCATGGACCCCAGCGGCATCATCGAGGCCCTGCGCGGCACCATGGACCCGGCGCTGCGCGAAGCCGCCGAGCGGCAGCTCAACGAGGTGAGGGCGCCGCCGGGCCTGGGCCGGGGCCGCGGCGCTGGGGAGCGGGGCCGGGGCCGGCCCGCGGGAGGGGGAGCGGGGCGGTGGCGGAGAGGGTTCCCCCGGCTCCTCGGCCTGGCCGCCTGCGGCCCGGCCCCTTCCCGCGGGCCGTGTCCCGGCGGCCGCAGGCCGGGCCCGGCGCGCATTGTCCCCGCACATGGCCGTGGCGCCGGGCCGGGCCGGGCCGGGCGGGGCTGCTCGGCCGGGGGGCAGCGGCCGAGAGCGGCCCAGGCCCCCGTGCCTCTCTCTCCCGGCGGTAACAAATTGCGTCCATTGTCTCCGTGCTCAGCCGGGAGAAGGGTGATCCGCTGAGGGAGGTTTGAAACCGCCCTTGTGCAGGCCCTCGGTGGCTCGGGCTGGACACAGCCCTGCCTGGGACCATCTAAGGGACATCAGTGTTTGGATGTTGAAAGCGCCGGTTTGTCAGCGGGGAAGGAGGGAGTAAGAGCCCCGTCAGTTCGCAAGCAGTGCAGGCTGTGAGAGTGGCCTGGGCTGATCTCGCAATCAAACCTGATGGCCTGGGCTGGGCTGAGCTGAGAATCAGATCTGGCAGCCTGGCGGTGTTCGGCGTTCCAGATGCTGTGGGCTCCGGGTTCAGCACGGCTGCCGGGGTGGGTGTGTTCCTGAGCGGATACGGACACGTGTCCAAGGGACGGGGGCAGACAGGGCTCCCAGCCCAGGTGTGTCATCTGCTTACACTGCGCTCACCTGTCAGACTGGGATGTAAAAACACAGCAGGTCCCACTTCCACGGACTTCACTTTTGCAAGAAGCTTGTATTTTTGTTCTACTTAACCTCAATGGGTAGGTGAAAACTTTATTGATGTGACACAGCCACGGGGCTCGTAGGCATTTGGAGAACAAAAGTGCTTTAGTGTTTGACCCAGAGAAAAGAAGATGTCTTGATGGAGGAGGTAAAGGATCAGCCTGTGTGGCAGCTCTTGTGGTGCCTTTATTTGCCTTTTTCCACGTTTTTTCTTGCTGCTCTTAAGCAGACTTGGGGCCTGACAATACTCATGTAATGCAACAGATGTTCAGCAGAGCTTAGATAGAGGTGGGCCAAATGTTCTGCTGGCAGTGGAGAAAATTTCAAAAACTAAAGGTATAGCTTCTCAAAAAATATAAATGTGTAATTAAAACAAATTCCTGAATGTTATTTAATAAGTGAATGGCAAATAAACATTAGGTACCTTTGAAATAGACAGCTGTAAAACTACTCAATGACTGATTGAGGCTTGTATAAAGTAATTGCCTGTCTTTTCCATGTATTCTGTTAAGAAGTATATGTTTGTTAGCTAAATCAAAATGCACAAAATGGGATTGCTTATAAAGACAGTAATAGCTATGGAACCCCCCCAAAATGCATTTTTTTTGTGTGTATTCAATGGATGTCAATATTTGTATTTAGTAACTTGCTTGAAATCTATTTTAGTTATTTTCTGCAGGTATTGAGTTGCTGAAGGGCGGGGAATTACGTTCACCGCCCGTCGGGGTCTTCAGCAAATAGCAAACTCTTGCAGGAAGGATCGTGCTGGCTGGCCACTGGCTTTTGTTCTCACTTTGGAATCAAAACCCCATGGTCCATCATGTACTACACAAGTGCTAAATTGGCATAAAATCCGAATATTTGTGCCCCTTTAAAAACACTAGATATGATTGAACAAGCATGTAAGAATTCTTTGTGTTGGGAAACGGAGCATCACTGATCTTTCACAGATAACTTATGATGAAAAAGTGTGCTAAACCAGAAGTCTGCAAGCACTTACACATCCATGCATCTTTAGTCACATACGTGGTCTTGGTTTTGCTTAGGTTTATTGAAGTCAGTTATGCATTTGCTTGCAGGGTGGTGGTCTGAATTTGTTGAATGTTAGAGCAATTCTGTTACCAGTTAATACTTAATTACAGGCGTGGGGGTCTCTTTCTCTCTAAAGATGAGATCACAACTGCAGGGAGCACTGTTCCTGCACATGGCGAGGCTGCACAGGTGTTTTTATAGCTTAAGAGTTGTCCTTGGTTGACCTTTTAGTTTACCCTTAATTTGTCAGAGGTGCCTGTGTTGAGCTGATGATTCTGGCTTTCAGCAGAATGGTCATTTTACCTTGCCAGAAAAGACCATGCATCAGTCAGTAATTGATATTCATGATTAGTGGAAAAGATATCTAAGTAGCTAAGAGTTAACCAAGTATTTGGATCTGTCTTCACCCTATCCTATCAGTCAACAAAGTCCCTCCTGACTGGAGAAGAGAACTGGGGTGTGTGATTCTGGATTTTTCCAGGTTCTATTATTTTTCCTCTGACCTTGGCTAAATCATGAATTATTCTGTGCTTTATTTCTCCTTTCACTGTTTTATCAGGTTGTAATGCCTGCACGTAAAAGGCTGCGAGAACTTCCAGAGTTGAGATAATGTTAAAAAGCAGGTTTTTTGGTCTCTTTAGCTTTACTTTTCTCACTGTGAAAAGAAGTTGTAGGGAATGAGATCTCTGGCTCTTGTCTCTGAGAATTTTCAGCTGATGAGGTACCCTGAGGTGCTCACTCATCTCTGTCCCTGTCTCACAGGGGAAAGCTGTGTTTTACCAGACTCTTCAGGTAAGCTAACAGAGAGCAGCAGGAAATTTGAAATAGTCTTTGTGCTTAATGTATAAAGTGTTCCTCAGAAATTGTGGTGAAAATAGATACTTTTAACTATGCAGCTGTGGAATGATACTCTGAAAATAATACAGTGTTGTTTCATCTTTTAATATCAATGTATTTATAAAGGTGCAGTTGCTAGATAAGACTTTCTTTACAGGTTTTTTTTCTTTGTAATTCTAGGGAATTTATAACTTCACTGTGATGTATGTCTTGTAAATCTCTGAGATTAACCTTGGTGTGTGAGCTATTAAGACATCTTTTTTGTGTCTGACAGTGTTTAGGGGAAAGAAATATGCAATCCCCTGTAACTAATCATTTTTGTAAGTCACAGCTTAGCAGAGTTTGTTTAGGAAGCCATCCTGATGCTCTACTGAAAAGTGACTTTCAGAAGTTACATTTAAGCTTTTGCATGTTCTGATATGAGTGACAGGGAAGGGATGAAAAGGAAATCTTGTTGGCTTGCCACCATCATTGGTTCAATGGTGCAGTAGGGCCGAGTTCAGAGCCTGCTTAACAGCTACAGATGTCAGAAGGATGGAATGATTAAATTGAATTATTGGACTCTTAGCTGCTGAGAGTATAGGAGTGAAAGGTTGTCAAAGGGAAGAAGCAAGCTGCTGCTTCTTCCACAGTGTCTTTCAGGCAGGATTTTTCAACTGCAGGAATGCTGTGGATACTTTGGGCGAGGTGTTTATAGTGTTACCTTCAGCTTGAATTCTTTTTTTAACCTTTTCTAACATGGCCTGCATGTATAACGTCTATAGCTCTATATTGTAGGGTGAGAAAAGGAACAGAGCATGAGTTTTCTTGGCTCTGGTTCTCAGATCATGGGGTCTCTTTCAAGTTGTTGGTGTGACATTTTACCCAAAGTGCTTCATTACTTTCACTTCCCCCCTCTTCCATCTATACCTTCCATCTATATCTTCTGGTGCGTGCTAGATGAAGGATGCTTTGGGAAAGAGTGTTTGAAGCTGCATGGTCCAACACAAAGAATCCCCTTGGGGGCAGTAAGGAACCGAGGGACCCTTGGCTCCACTAGGAAGGAGTTCCCTTTTTGGTGGAAGTTGCCCAGCACAAGGTAAAATCTGAGCAGAAAGGGCCACTTGCTGCTTTCTCATGATTAGCATGAGCACATTGCTTTTTTCAGCCAGCTCTAGAGCAAATAGTGCTCCAAACTTGCAGACAGTGATGAACAGAGCATCTGGGGTGTTTGCAGGAACTGATGAGTGTGTGTGTATCCTTTGTGGACATTAAAGCAGGTTTGCATATACATTGTAGCTGCATAAGAGGTGGCAGAACTGGCTTCCAGAAACCTGAGGTCAGAATGACTTCCACACCTGCTGAGTTCTTAAAAAAGAATGAAAAGAGTGCTACAGGGCAGTTTGCTGATTCAGCATGGCCTTACAGCTCCTGACCTTACTTTTCCATAAGAAAACAGTTTCATCTCAGTGTAATAGTTATGTGCTGCTATGGCTAAGAGCAAAAACTGCATGTAGATTTTTTTTTCCCCAAAACTGGAATAGAGGAGAAGCATTGAATTTTTTTTTTATCTGCTTTATTTTTAAAATGCTAGCCTTTATTCATATGTGTGCTACTTTGCATAGCTATATAAATAACCTAGGGTTCCAGTTCAGTAGCATGTAGTAAGTGTTGCTCATCTGTTCTGCTTTTTTGGGCAGCAGTGAAGGAGGTGCCTACTGTAGTGTGTTTGTTATGGTGTGTCACTTCCTGATGTCCGAAAAGAATGCGTGGAGGTCTTTTTACCCAAGATGAAACTTGTTTTTATTGTTTAGAGGCACACAGGCTTTGTGTGAAATGAATATTCCAGCATTTAAGGTGAATGTAGTTACTGCAGTGAGTATCATTACTGGAGGAAAAGTGCTTTCCCACATTGTAATTAACTGTTCAGAGTTCACATGCCATGTATTGGTCTCTTCAGCATAAACTTTGAATTTCATTCTCCTTTTGGATTTTGTGGCTGGTGTGGCACTTTTCTCAAAAGTCTCTTTTAGCACATGTGTAACAAAGCAACCCTGCTAGGAAAAACTGCAATGGACTGTGCAAAAACATTGTGTGTTCTGGAGCAGTGATTGATACTAGCAGACAGTGGTGCAAGGTTTGTGGTCTGATAGAACACATTCCTCAGCCAGCCAGGCTGCATAGCAAAGATTGCTCTTGGGAAAAGTCCCCGAATTCTTTGGCTCTTAGACAGCAAAGTCATACCAGTGACATGGCATGTTGGACCTCTTGTAAGGGGGAAGGACTTGAAATGAGTTTCAGTTTTTTCTTTAAATGCTGAGTTAAGTGTTGGAAGACTGACTTCTGTGACAGAACTATTTTTTTTTAAATACTGTAGTTCTCTAAATTCAATATTTACTTTTAAGTGGTATTTGTAAACAAGGAGCAAGAGAATAAAAGTCAAAATTTTACCTATATCAAAACTTTAAAGTCTTAGAAATTTTCTGTTCTTTATGCAGTTTAGAGTATGTGATAGTGACCGTTGTGAAATCCTGATTTTAGTTCAAAAATGAACCTAAAATAGGTGTGGTTTTTAGTATGTTTGGTTTTTTTAGCAGGTCAGTCAGTGAAGAGGAGCATGCTGTCCTGAGAGCAGCCCTCTTGGGGAGTGAAATTCTTAAAGATGAAAATAGCTGAAATAATGTGGGTTCAGTATTTTTTAATGATGTAGATACAAAAAGGCACCTATGTGGTGTCTTATTTTATGTTCCGTTATTTTTTTTCCAGTGCCAGTAAAACACTGGATGCTCTTTTTAAGAGTGAAGCAGAGCAAGGGTTGAGAGGTGATTGTAGTACTTGGTGTTTTGTTTGAGCATTCAGTGTACTCTTGTCTTCATGGAACTGTCCTTACCTATCCTACATCTCAGTTTCTGAAATTCAAGTTTCTGATTCATTTCAGAATCACTTTCCTTTCAGTGGCTTGGGAAGGAGGTCATTGTGAAGGGTTTGGGAGTCCTTTATATTCCATAGAGAATGCGTGGAAGTGTTAATGTAGTTCTGTGTGAATGCAGGTTTTAACTGAGAGGATTAAGCACAGGCTTTGATTGGCAGGTGTGAGGTATTTCACTTGTATTAAAAGCACAGATTATATCTCAGCTGAATCTGCTTTGAGCCACTAAAGGTGATAAAGTAGCTCATCCTCATGGTTGGTTGGAGTCTGATGCTTCAGATGCTAATAAGGATGATACTTGTAAGATTTTTAAAAAACCAAACAGATAATGGTGTCGATGCTTTGGTTCTGTCCCTTAAAGCTTGCTAGATTTCAAAGAACCAAATGAAAATATTCCACATACTGATAGAATTGATATTTCTAGGGAGCTTCTGTAGCCTGCTATAGTCACAGGCTCAGTCCTCTTTATAAATGAAGAAAACATTCTTTGGTATTTTATTACATTTCAGTGTGTGTCTGTTTTTTGTTTCTTTTATGACATAAGAGTTTTAAATTTAATTTCTTTTGGTTTTCCTGTTAGTTCCTTAGTAGCTCTTAAGCATTATTTCCATATTTGTTGCTGAAATGGGTGGTTTTTATTACAAGAGTAACAGTCATTTATCATGGGAAAGGGAAAGTAATCCTTAATTTTTAAAATTATAGGATTAAATGCCTTCTGACTTTGCAAACATTGCAAATTTTCACTATAGAAAAGGTATCTGTTAAACTTATAGCCCTTGTGGAAAGACATCAGTTTGCACTTTTAAGTCCATTTTATGCAGGCTAATTGACCTTATTTGTAGGTGAGCTAAAGGTTATTGAAACTGAAAGCTTTCTGCAGGTTGGTAACATGTTAAATACAGGAGCACTTCCGCTGACATGAATGTTAAGCGTGTAATTGAGTGCAGTGCTGAATTAGGGTCTGATGTCATCCGGAATGTGCTGCAGGACTCTGTGTCTATTAATGTTCCTTAAGGAAAGGAGCAACTTAACAGGCCTGGAGCTGTAGGACAAATCAAACCCAACAAGGAAATTTTATTTTAAATTTATTTATCTGATCATTACTTGGCAGTTGAAGACAATTGCTCTTTTTTTTTTTTTTTTTTTTAATTTGAAAGTGTGTTTGCTTCTTGAGGACTTGGGAGATATCAGAGGGACATGGGTCAGCAGGACACGTGCTCATGTTGCAGTGTCAGTTACTCCCAGGCCATCAAATCACACTCTGCAAATAAACATTTCAGTGGGACCAGATGCTTCTGGGTGCTCTGCAGTCTGTAGAGTTGTAGTGCACAGGATGAATGTGTACAACAGTAACATTTTGGGCAGGATCTTAAATTTATTCTTCATTTGGAACCTATTTTAAAGAATAAGAGACAGAAAACAAGCTGCACTAACCAAATCTGAGTACCAATGTCATGTCCCAGGCTGTCACTTTTACACTTGTTTATGCTGGAATCCATTGGAGATATTTGCTCAGGAAAATGGAAGTTGAAGAGTTCTGGTACTGTAGGAGTGAGCTGAGCAGTGTTACACACTTAGGAGGAATCTTGACATCATTTCATTCTGTCAGAAGAGCTTTTGGTCCTACTAAAGGCATGGAGGGATAATTTCCAGTTATGTCTCTTTATGATATGAAGTTGCTGCAGTATCAGAGACAGCCTTTTGGTTTTGATAAATAATGTAATTTCAGTGGTTTTCGAAGTAACAAGTGGGTAAGAGGTGTTTTCCTAAGAGTTTAACATGTTTAATTCTGTTGATCTCTGCAGTTGTCTTTGATAGGGGAACTGCAAAGAACATAGGAAACATCATTGACACATAAGTGAAAATAAAGCAGAAAAGCAAAGCTGTTTGGAAGTTGGGTGAGGTAGATCAGGACTTGTCCAACAGAACATCTCTAAGGATGAGGTCCCACAGCCTTTGTGGAGATGTATTCCAGGCCTTGGAATCCTTGTGAATTTTTTTTTCCATGCATAAAATAGGGATTTCCTATTGTAACTCATGTCCATGGACTCTTCACCTTGAGGAAAATTATGCTGGGTTTCAGTTAAGAAAAGTAGAGTTGGTTTTTAAGGATTACAGTTCACTTTTCCCAGCAAAATTAATTTATTGTCTCGAGTTCTTGATGCTTGGGAAAGGTGGGTAAAGGGTGTAGTAATAATGTTAAGGTTTGTTTCCTCATTGAAAATACAGTCCAGTCCTTAATGTATCAGTAACAGTTCTCATTATGGTAAGAAAAAACATGTTTTGTTTTCTTTCTAAGTGAAACTCGTGCAAATCCTTGGGAAGTTGTTACTCTGCAGATGTGTCTCTTTGGATCTCCCTGCTGTTGTGCAGTTCTGTGGGCAGCTGCTGCAGTAGTGTATCAGTGGTCCCTTGAAACTGGTGTTTCAGAAAGATGAAGTAGGAGTTGGACTTGGTTTTAAGGCACAGTTCCCATCTGTTTCTCAGCTTATTATATAATGGACTTGTACCTTGCTAAAGGTCACTGTAAACTTGCTGTGCTTGGGTTTTTCGGGCTGTTCAGGTGCTCTTGCTTCAAGTATTTGTTCTGGATGGGGGCAGGTTTGGTCACTGTGGAAGGCTGATTCCTGCAGACTGTTCAGGGATTTCTTCAACTCTGTTACCTTAAACAATAGGGATTTTCTTCTCCCTTGCTGTCTTCAAAATACAGTGAGCACAAAACTTTGGAATGCTTTGGCTGATTAGCTGACTCCTGTGCAACAGGCTGAATTGCTGCTATTCTATTGATTGCATTACATCATTATAAAGATATTGTAAAACTTAATGGGAGTATTCTAAAACTTAACTCTTTTTTTTTTTTTTTTTTTCCTCTCCATAGGCTCATAAGTCAGTGAACTTTGTTTCAACTCTGCTTCAGATCACTATGTCCGAGCAACTGGATTTACCAGTGAGACAGGCAGGCAAGTTTTCAAATACTTTTTTCATTGTATCTTCTCTAATGGTGCATACACACAAGTACACACACCGATCCTGTTAAAGAATTCTAATGGTTTTAATATCAAATACCCAAATTTGGGAGTTGCTCAAATTACAGTCATCATGAGCTTTTATCTGGCACCATACACTGAGTAAGGAAGGCAGAAACAAAAGGTGTGTCTGGCTCTTGAATGATTCTTCCTTTTTATCTCCAGTGAACATTCCTTGGGAAAGCAGAATGGTTTATGATGCTGGCACACTTGGTCCAAGGAGGTCATTTAAACTTGTACTGTGAACACTAATGTTTCTAAACACACTTAAGAGGGGGAAAAAAACAAATTACGTCTTTTGGAACCCTGCTTTTTTGAGCCATCAGTAAAATTGAATGTTGATTATTGACAGCTCCAAACATCACCTTAAAGCTGCTCTAGTTACTTGATAGAGGTTTTTAGTACAATACTTCAGTGGGTTTTCTGACTGGTCAGAAGGGTGTGATCTGGATTGCTTATTTGGACCTTCCATGTAGTAGGCTACTCTAAGTTGTAGCCTGAACTTACCTTGCATTTTTATCTTACTGTTTGGGGGTAATCATTCAAATGATGACTCTAAAAGGTTACTGCTTTACAATTATAGCATGCAAAAAGAAGTTTGAAGAAACCCTCTGTAATTTCACCTTCTTCCATGTAAGCCAATGTGGAGGGTGGGGATGGCTCATTCAAGGCACAGCTTACAAACTGTGTGTTTGCAAAGCAAGTAATGATAAACCCCTCTGAGGGCTGGCTGAAGTCTCTATTACTTCAGTCTTGTAATAATCTGCTGAGTGTTTCTTGACCTCTGCAGACACTTTCAGAAACCCTCTAGCTTCTGAATCTTCCAAAGGTGCATTTGAAATTTAGGAAGAGAAGTTGCTTTATGGACTTGTATGTAGAATTAGATTAACAGTAACTTTGATACCAGTGTACCATTTGAGATCTCCTGTTGCCTGTTGTAAGTGCTTTTCTGAGTGCTGTGATTTTTATTCTGCCACACAAGCAGTTTGGATTTGGTTGTCAGATGGTAAATGCAGGGTTTGTTCCAGCAGCCTGATTGCTACAAATTGCTGTGGCCCATAACCTGGGTATAAAGGAGCTCTGTTTCTCTAGCATTCATTCCTGTAGCACAAACTTAATTAGATGTTTTTGCTTACAAGGGATGTTTTAGGTTGTCATTAGTATTGATCAGCTTTTCTTCTACAATTTTAATGAAAATATTTATATATTTTGATTCCCCTACTTAGGAAGGGCCAATGATTTAGTAATTGTGGTCAGTTTTTTTCTAAAAAAAATTTGCTTGCAAGATGTGTGTGTTTTATGTGCTTTGAATGGCTGTCAGCTGATTTGCCACTCCTGTTTCACAGGGGTTATCTACTTGAAAAATATGATAACCCAGTACTGGCCGGACCGTGAGAGTGCTCCAGGAGAGATCCCACCTTACTCCATCCCAGAAGAAGACAGGCACTGTATCCGTGAGAACATTGTAGAAGCCATCATCCACTCTCCTGAGCTGATCAGGTGCACTTTCAGCCTCTGCATGATTTGCTTGTGCATTCTGACTGTTGGGTTCTTTCTTTTTTTTATTTTTCCCCCAGCTAAGATCACCCATGTGCTAAGCATCATTGTCACCCACTGTGTGTCCTAAACATAGAGTTAATGTAGATGGAAGAACAGTTTTCAACTTGTGTGGCTTGCAGAAATTTAAAGTTTCTAAATGGAGAATATTAAGCAGAAACTACAGAATCTAAACCTTCTAAATAAAACTTTAAAATAAGTCTAAGTATGGAAAATATTTGCTGTTTCAACACTAGAAGAATAGTAATAACTTATTTAATTGTTGTGCTTTTGATTTCCAGAGTACAGCTTACTACTTGCATTCACCACATTATCAAGTATGATTATCCCAGTCGCTGGACTGCAGTTGTGGAGAAAATTGGATTTTATCTCCAGTCTGACAATAGTGCTTGTTGGCTTGGAATCCTTCTCTGTCTTTATCAACTTGTGAAAAACTATGAGTAAGTTCTTTCTGGTCTTTCTCCATATAAACCAGCAGAATTCATATATTGGTGTCTATTTTTTGTACTCTTTGTGTGATTGTAACCATATAGAATTGTCTGTGGGACTGCACAAAGGTGATGGAAATGTAATTTTAGAAAATATTTGCTGTGTAGATGCTGGCTCATGTATCCTCTCCACTGAAAATGGCAGAAAAAATTCCTTCTAAAAGCCTGAATTCAGAAAAAGGGGGTGTTTTAAAACCTTAACGTGGTAGTTGTTTGTTATGGATTGATGGCAGTAATCAAGTCTGCTCAAAATCATTACTTTAGCAGGAATTTAGTATTTAAATTTCAAACAATTTGTACTCTAGTACTTGGTGAGAGTAACCATAGAAAGGTTTCAAAGTGGGAAATTTGGAATGTTGGGAAGCTCAGAATTAGTTAACTGACTTTGGTATGATCACTTGGAATTGTAGTAGTGGAATTGATGAAATCCAGAAGTTACTCTTTCAAAGCATTGGAATGCATAACATTTCTGTTTCAGGTACTTAGTTTAAAATGTTTCATGGAAAAATTTCCATCTAATTCCATGAATTTTACATCAGTCAGGGTAAAACATTGAATGTCAGTTTCTCAAAAACACTTTTACAGGAATGCCATAAAGATCTTTGTAATCCCCAGTGGGAATTTCCTGAGTGGCTGAAAATTGCAAGTCCCGCTAGGAAAGGAAAGCACAAAATTTCTCACTTGATTTTCAGCTTAAACATCTTTAACCAAATATGCTGCAGAGATCTGTGAGCTATAAATCAAGAAGTGTTCAGTGAATTATGGTGCTAGAAATCCATGTTTAGGAGTGTGAGCACAGTCACTGTGCTAAGGTAACAGGTGTGTCTGTAGTCTCAGCTGATCAAACACTTCAGCTCCTGCTTGCTCAGCTTTCTGCTGGAGTCAGCAAGGATGAGTTTCTTGTCACAAATCATGTAGGAATGTGCACATTTCAGTGTTTTTCTGTCACTTTAGTGGGACGTGAATCTGTGTAATGTTGTGATTTTGATCAAATTTTTACTGCTTGAGTTGTAGGAATATTTAAGTATTGAATTTTTTTTCCAAACATGGTACATAAATATCTTGGAGCTTTTCATTTTTTTTTTCTTCAAGTTCACCCAGCAAAATCAAATGGCTGCTCTTTGCATAGTCTTTTTTTCTAGTATTTTTCAATTTTTTGTGGAAAGTAGAAACTGAATTTTCCTGAGCGACATTTACTCTTAATATTTGGGTTTCTGGTTCAGAAAATGCATCAAAATTGTATTATTGATCAGGATTTTGGAGCTCAGTGTTTTGTAGTAGATTTTACAGAACATGCCATCTGGCAGCAGATTGAGTAGTCTTTTCCTTGTTGTATTCTGAAAATTGCCACTGTGTAGGAAGCTGAGTATTGATATTTAATATTAGTGAAAAGTCTACCAATAATGTGTTTAAAAAACAAACCCAAGTTCAATCCTCTAACCAAGAAATCTCCCACAGGAGTCCAAGAGTCTGACAATTATTGATTGCTGAATCAAGAAATAAATGTACAATCTTAAAATGATATTTTTCCTTGTAATTGTCATCACAGTATGGACAAGATCCTGTTCTGCTGTGATATCTCTTCAATCAAAAAGGAGTTTCTTGTGTATAATTTAAAAGTTGGGGTAAAGATTTCAAAATGTGGCTTTGTTTCCTTTGAGGAATTTTGAAATGTTTGAGAAGGGAAATGGAGCTTTGTTTTCAGCACAGGGCAAGCTGGTGGCTTGTCCCCAGCACAGAAGGTCTGAGGTTTTATTTCAGGGTGGCTGTGCCTGAAGCCTGCTCAGAGTCTGCTCCAAAACCTTAAATAATCCCCACCTTCTCTATCAGATTGTTGGCTTTGGGCAAATTAAATGGTGAGGTGTGAGAGCCATCAGTGGCAGTCTGTGAGAGACTTCTCAGCTTGCTTTATCCAGTGTCGGTGAAGCAATCTAGCTACTGCAAATATTATGATAAATTGTGAACTCTGATTAATGTATTTCTCATCTGTAACTCTGTCTGGCCATGGCTTTATTTCAGATTCTGTCACAGGAACTGGCCAGAGGTGTTTTTAAGCCATAGGTTGTTATGAGCTGTCATACAACCTACTTGTGCCTATACTGGGGCAAGATGAGCTTTTCCAATTCAAAGCTGCCTGAAAGAACTGCAAAACTGGTTTTGTTCTTCTCTAAAGGTACAAGAAACCAGAGGAGCGGAGTCCTTTGATAGCTGCAATGCAACATTTTCTGCCAGTCCTGAAGGACAGCTTCATTCAGCTCTTGAATGATCCATCAGACCAGTCTGTCCTCATCCAGAAACAGATCTTCAAAATATTTTACGCCCTCGTCCAGGTAAAAAACTTCGTACATACTTGAACAATAATTTAAATTAAAGCATTATGCTTTTCCTTAAAATAGTGAATGACAGAAATATTACAGTATTAGATTACATCTGAATCATTTCCCCTACTACTCAGCTCCATGAATCACAACTTTCTGATTGTCTTGTGCTGTTACTTTTGTGCAATGCTATTCCTGGTTGGCATTAGATAAAAGTTACACGTGCCACCCTATAAGGATGGGTTTGCTGGGAAACCAGTTAGAAAATGAGTTTTCTAGGGACAGATTGTGGAGGCCAGCCTACAGAGAATTACCAGTGTAAATGCAGCAGTTTGGAATGGAACTGCTGTTAAATGCTTCAGAAATTAGAGTAACATCCATTTAAGTAGCATTTTAGCCTTGCTTAAGCACAATGAATTGGAGCAAAGACCTCCAGCAGCTTTGAGGATATTTAGGATATAGGTTAGATTGTGTTGAGTTCTTTAGCCTAGATTTTGAGATAAATTGCTAATCTTTTATGGTAGACAAGTGTAGGCAAAGATTTGAAAGCTAAAATACAAACTGTAAAAGTTACATGAAGTTATTATAGAGCACATAAAAAATAATTTCCCCTTTTGTTTTTTTAACAAGTACACATTACCTTTGGAGTTGATAAATCAGCAAAACCTGACTGAGTGGATAGAAATCCTGAAGACTGTTGTTGACAGGGATGTACCAGCTGTAAGTGGATCTCTGCCTGTTTATGTTTTTAAGCTTAAGTATTTTTCATTTATTAGAAAGTGAAAGAGTTTAATTTTTCATTTCTGCATTCTTTTTTCTCTGCACCTGCCAAGAAAGTAATAATAATAAAAAGATTAGACTAAATGGGCAGTTTTAAACAGACTAAACAAATTTTGAAAATATGTAGCTTGTATGGGAGTTCTTTTTTTCTCAAATTATGGCAAAACTTATTTTGGCTTCTTGTTTCAAAAAATTTTTGATCATTTAGGCATATTTCATGGAATTTATTTTTAGATATGCTGTACTTCATACCTCTATTAAGCTAGAAGTGCAAATGGCAGGTTGAAAGCAAGATACTTGTATGTATGTTTGTAGTTATTCATATCACATATAATTTGAACTCTTGGTGAAAATTGGTAAATAATGTTGTTTTTTCCTAAAGGAAACCCTTCAGGTTGATGAAGATGATAGACCTGAGTTGCCTTGGTGGAAATGCAAGAAGTGGGCTTTGCATATCTTAGCCAGGCTCTTCGAGAGGTATTTTCTCTTCCATCATTATTTTAAAAAACCCCAAGCAAATACTCAAGTCAGTAATATTGCTGCACCCTTGAGTTCACGTACTTGCTTCTCATTCTAGGTATGGGAGCCCTGGCAACGTTTCCAAGGAGTACAATGAGTTTGCTGAAGTTTTCCTGAAGGCCTTTGCTGTTGGTGTTCAGCAAGTAAGAAATTGAGTGTGGGGGGAGTATTAGGATAAGTTTAGAGTTAGTGGTGACTGTTTTATTATTTGCTGAAAAGGCTTCTTGGTCTTGTTCACATTTTTTTCCAAGCGCGTTGGTATGGAAAGCAGTGATGTCTGTGGGGTAAAATAAAAGAATGATAAAGAAATTATCAATTTGCCACATAGCACAACAAGCTAGTCCACTTCCCACTAACAAGCCCTCAGATGAGCTTCACACAAATGCTACCAATTTTTTCCTTTCTGAAAGAAATGTGTATAATTATGTGGTGTAGTTGACCTTCAGAACTACCTTTTTATTCTGATACCGTTTATCATTGACTCAAAGTCAGTAAATACTAAGCTTTCAGCCTTCTGCAAAAACTGCTTAAGCTGCTCAGGCTCTCTTCCAGACAGGGAATTCTGATGTTCCCTTTCCACGCATCTCCCTGGTTTGGGGTTGCCACTTGTGCTGTGTTTTAGGGTGTGCTGCTGCATCTTTGGATTCATTAGAAACTTCAAGTATATCTTTTTATAAAATTTCCTTGTATTTGGTTTGTGGATACTTTTAAGGTGATTCTGTTACAAATGTAAATTGACTATTAATTTATGAAAATCTCACAGTGTGGAATGTTTTCTTCAAAGTCTTTGAGTCAGACAATCAGTTCTCAGTTCAGTTTCAGTTCTCTTAATTTCTAATAAAATTATAATGGATTACAGGACTTTATAAGACGAAATGTAGGGAAAGTATCTCATAAATCCATGCTTTTTGAAGGTTGGCCAAAGTATGGAAAACATTTGTCACATTGAGTGTGAGGCACAGTATCCCAACATTTCCCTCAAAGAAGAGGTGTCAGCATTGCTTCCTGAGGTGCTCACCTGTTACCTCCAGGTGACATTAGACAGATAATTACTGCATCTTCTTTAAGGCCTTACTGGTTGCTTTGCACTTCCAAGATAAATTTCTGACAAAAGGCTGTGGCTAAAAGTAGTCATTGAAAAGATAATTTTAACAGTTTGACAAAATGCTTGTTTTTCTTTACATTCTCTTTGAATCAAATTTGATCCTTACTGTTATTGCAGCCAGGAGACTAAGAATTCAGACATTTTAAAGAAAACTGCTAAGAAATCAATATTTTAGCAGGCTTAGTTTGGTCTTAAACAATAATGTAACTTGTTTAGGAAGACAGTCTATATTTAAGGTTCTGCCCTCCATTTTTCTGCAGAAGATAGATCTTGGGTCTCTGCTCAGGACATGGAATCCATCAAATAAATGTGGAAGATTTTTGAACAGGATGTGTTTCTTTACAGAAATTGGAAATTATGAAATACTGAAGAATACAAATTTGGATAATACGTTTCACTGAGTTATTTCTACTCTCCAAAGTGTTTGCACCCTTTTAGAAAAGGAGTAATAGATAAATAAATATAAGGCATGAGACTACAGGTGGTTCAAGTATAAACTTGAAATATACTGCTAATATTATTGTCATAATTACTTTTCATTGATTATCCCTCATCCCTCCAAAAAAAAAAAAAATGCTGTACATTCAGCATTCACTTCAAGCTAAACTTTCTTAGCTTGTCCAAACCATGCTGAGCTGCCTAGCTGGAATACCTTGAATTTATCCCTTGTGTTAGCAGCTGTTTTGCTCAAGTCACTTCTCATGAGCCAGAACTAAGCCCTGCTCGGACACTGCTACCTTGTTGTTCCTTGGCACTGTTACAGAACTTTATTTTATTTGCCCCAGAGTGTCCATCCTGCTTTTCCTCACTACAGTTCCAAAACATTTTCTTAATTTTTTAATATCTTTACTTACTGTATCTGAATCATGAAACTACATGCAGCTTCTTGGATAGTCCTCAAAACAGCTGCAAGTTTGAACTTTTGCTCTCTTCTTTTCTATCCTAACTCAATATCTAATGCCACCAAAACCTTGTACTCAGGTGTGAGTACCAACCAGTAATTTCTAAATCCTGGCGTTTTTTAAACATGAACAGTTCAAATTTTGGGAACTGATAAAGCATCTAGAGCATAAAACCATATGTAAAGCTGTGAATGTTTCAGTGAATGAATGCATCCTCCTTAAATTGAAGTGCAAGGCCATTCCTTTGGGAAAAACACTTCAGTGTTTGTGCAATAAATGGTATCAATGGCATTCATTTTCAAAAGAATGAATCTTGTTTCTCCCAAAATTTTATTTTGGTAGTATTGCAGATTGATAGATATCTTTCCAGTCCCTTTGGGTTAGGATTTTTAACAAAGTGTTTGTTTTGCGTGAAGAATTAAATTAAACCCTGGAAATGGAATTTGCTATTTCTCTCCAGTTGGTGATGCTGCTTCTGAAAGTGCAGTGTTGCCACTGACCTGGACTGGGCTACAGGGAATTCCCTTTGCATTACCCATGCAAAACTCTCCTGTGAGCTGTAATTTAATTACTGGTCATGCTCCCATGTCCATTTCATGTCCTTATTTGTGGAGAGCCATGGACTTGACACAGGTTGATCCTTGTGAGGAGTCCTGGATGCCACCTCAGGAGAAGAGCTGAGGCCAGAAAGCCAAAGGGAGTGGCTGATGGATCACTCTCCACACACAGACTCCTCACACAGCTGTGTGAGGCTGCTCAGAGGCACAGATCAATAAACTGTGAGTGTAGAATATTCTGATCCAATGGCTGGGTGTGAATTTCTGCCCCCAAAGAGTGGCAGGATGGAGTAATAAACCTCAGAGGGCAAGGCCCCCTAGGGTGTGTTGGAGATGAATTAGCATGTATGATTTGGCTTATTAAAGGATGGTACTTTTGAAAGATGTGCAAGCACCCAATATGAGCTGCAAATTGTCTTATAAAATTAACAATGACATTTGGTATAGGATTAGTCAGTACCCACTTTAGCCTAATGAATAAACAGGGGTTTTGTTCAGTTTGGAGGAGTTCTTATTTAGGCTTGTGAGGGAGGGTAGAATTGTGGTGAGAATGGTCTGTGCTCAGTGTAAGCTATTGATGAGGTCTGATGTCTCCAGGTGTTGCTGAAGGTGCTGTATCAATACAAGGAAAAGCAGTACATGGCTCCTAGAGTTCTGCAGCAAACCCTGAATTACATCAATCAAGGAGTGTCTCATGCAGTCACCTGGAAGAATCTGAAACCTCACATTCAAGTAAGCCATTTTGGGGGTTTAATACTTAAATGACTCAGAAGTACATTAGTCAGTCTATTGTACAGTGTTTCCAGCCTTGCTACAATTAACATTTTAGACACCTTCCTTATAAATTGTTGGTGGAAAGAGTTTAAGCCAGTTTACCTTGAAACATGACCAAAGCCAGCTAATTTATTGCTGTCTCTCCCTTGTGCTTTAATTGATAAAGGATTGCATTCTAACACAGCATATTTGGAGATGGTGTTAGCTGCTGAATTTATGGCACGGAATCATCTCCACATGCCATTATCCAGAGCCAGTCTAGCATCTTGTGTTGTATTGTAACTCTACCTAAACACAAAAGATCTGCTTTTTGTAAAGTGACACATAAATCTACTCTAAGTCCAAGCAGTTTTAGAATGTTACCATTTTATACGAGGAAGCAACAGGACGGAGAAAATCTGTGAAATACAGGACAGAATACAGAGATTGATTTAGTAGTGCTAACCTGCTTTCAATCTCTTTTTTTTCTTCCAGGGAATCATCCAAGATGTTATTTTTCCATTGATGTGCTATACAGATGCTGATGAAGAGCTTTGGCAAGAAGATCCATATGAATATATCCGCATGAAATTTGGTGAGCATTTGAAATTACTCATGTTAAAAAATTATTTCATGCAGAGATGGGATTTTTATGGGGTGTTTTTGTGAAAACAGAGATGGCATTAATCTTTAAAAGAAAAAGGAAAAACGATGTATTAACCAAATAATAAAAATTAATATAGTTAACTTGGACATACTGATGGAAATGAGAGAAGATACAACAGTCAACAATGGCACAGGAGTTTGTGCACTTGTAAAAATATTTCATTTTTACAGTTACGAAGTTTTTATTACAAGTCAAACAGTCCTGGTCTTGCTACCAACAACTACATAAATTTAATGTCATTTAAAGATTATGTTTTACAACAGCTAATATTTCATGCCCTGGGTTTCTTAGGGAGTGTCACCCATGGCACAGTTCAGAGTAGATTTACCCCAGTGGTAAATGACACATTATGGAGTAAGCCTGGCAATTCCAGACTTGTCCCATTTCACCTCCTGTGCTCTGCTACTTTATGTTGGGGTTTACTCCAAGTCTGTGCAATCCTCTGAGGCTGGGGATGAAAAAAATCCTTCAGACTCCCTGAACAAATTCTTCCCTGCACCAGGAATGCTTATGTGGCTGGAACAAGGAATCTTGCGGAGTTTGGGAGCTTTTATCCCTCAGGTCAGAGGCATACCTGTAAACCCTACAGGTATCACACAAGGCTCTGATAATACTCTCCTGCAGAGAAATGAGAAACTGTGCATTTTTTAACCCAATTAATTCTGTGTGCTGGCCTGTAGAGCAAATAACATCGGTGTCAAAACTTGATTGCTGTGTCTGTTTCTACTGTTACAAAAGATTTATCGTAAAAATAAGAGACACAGAACTTCAAATTGGACATGTAGAGGCAGTGATCATGAAAAACATGGAACATGTATCCATCCACATGTTACTCTTTGGTCTTGGAATATCTCTAGTAAGAAAGCACAATTAACTACCTGAAGGGTGCTTTTTTCATATTAAATACATCGAGATTATGATCTGTAGTAAAGGACTGGAATTTATAACTGTTATAATGTTGTTTAACAGATGTATTTGAAGACTTCATTTCTCCAACAACTGCTGCTCAGACATTATTGTTTACATCATGTAGTAAAAGGAAAGAGGTAAGTTGTTCAAGGACTGTACTGAAATACCACGCTAACTAAATTCAGCTGATTTGCTGAAAGAGCTGTTAATAAAAAGTTTTACTTTTCTGCTCTCATATCATAGCATGCTAAAATTTGAAATTTTAAATTTATTTTGCACTGGTCTATTTGTGATTTTTGTATTTGCACGTTCCCCTAGGACCCATCTATCAAGAACATTGTGTGTTTATAACAAAGACATAAAACATTGCCCAAATTCCAGACCTGGAGCAGACTATTAGATATTTTAGCATTTCAAAGCATAGAAAATGGTACCTGGGATGATTGATTGGAGTACTTTGATTAACCTTACTTGTAATCCAGGTCCTGCAGAAGACAATGGGCTTTTGTTATCAAATCCTCACCGAGCCAAATGCTGACCCTCGCAAGAAAGATGGTGCTTTACATATGATTGGTTCTTTGGCTGAAATTCTCCTAAAAGTAAGCAGAACTAATATTTTCATTCTTTTTTTGCCCCTCCTATGCTTTCTCTAACATACAGTGCCTCAGAAGAAATGCAAATAGCTCTGAGTTCACACGTTTCTGAATTGCTGCCAGGTTTTTTTAAGCTGTTAAACTTAATTGTTTTGGGTTTCATGTCAGCTTAATTAATTAATTAATTACTCAAGTTTTATAGGTTATGTTCAAGTTCAGATTATTTTTTTAAGTTCTGTGCTTCTGGTGAGAATTACTACACCTTTTCTGTGCTACACTTAATTACATTCCCTTTTCTGTGCAAGGAGGAAGGAAAAAAATGTATCCAGTGAGAGGCTGTTGATTTAATGAACTCCTTTTTGTGTATAGAAGAGAGGAAATAAAATTAAATTAATGACGTTGCTTGGTTAAAATGGTAGCAAAACAGATGCATGGCATGGACTTGTATTTGGACCACAGCTCTGAGCAGCTTCCCTGACCACCTTCATTTTGGATGCCAATGTGCTGCCAATTGAAAGGTGTCTCTTGGGGTCAAAAAATGGCTAGGGAATAAATGTCACTGTTATGACTGAAAATTTTAAAAATCCACATAGGATCCAAGTTTAATTACATTGTTGGACTTGACTCTAAAAAAGGGGTAAGTTAAAAGTCTGAGGATTTTGTTACACTGTTCACACTTTATCATGTGTGACATTTTTTACTGGGTTAGAAATACATTTGTATATGAAGTTTTAAATGGATGTGCTTCCCTTTATATGAAGTTTTAAACTGATGTGCTTCTGTTCATATTTTGACAGAAAAAGATCTATAAGGATCAGATGGAATATATGTTGCAGAATCACGTGTTCCCTCTCTTCAGCAGTGAGCTGGGTTACATGAGAGCACGGGTAAGGAAGTGTGGCATTTTCTATTGAGATACACTGTCTGTTCCAACTGAAGAATTCAGAGATCTTTAACCTTTTCCCTCTCCTTTCTGCACTTTTTCTGTAAATTGTACTCATTCCATGGATGAGTACCAGTTTTTGTATGTGATTATAGCCCGGTGTAGTTGTGAAATGGCTGCAGCGTTGTGTGCACAGTTTCCCATCTGTGTCTGGTGGCAGGGTCTGTGTGTGTTTTGCACATAGACTCTACTGCTCACACAAAACCTGTGGCCAAAGATGAACATGAGATCATAGTACTGGTCTAGTGATGTCTGCAGGACGAGCCTCCCACTGACCAGCCTCCACACTCTCAGACATCTTCAGCACTGAAAAGTTTCACAGTATCTTTACTCAATGGGAGTTGCACTCAGATTCAATGATCATGGTTATACAAGTAGTTGATAATCCTGTTTGGTGGTTTTGCAGCTCTGAATTGGTTCAATGTCTTTTTTTTTTTTTCTTTCAGGCTTGCTGGGTTCTTCATTATTTCTGTGAAGTGAAATTTAAAAGTGACCAGAATCTCCAGACAGCTTTAGAACTCACGAGACGGTGTCTGATAGATGATAGGGAAATGCCTGTGAAAGTGGAAGCTGCAATAGCTCTTCAAGTTCTCATCAGTAATCAAGAGAAAGGTAGGAGCCCTTTCTTACAGCTACAGGGAGCTTTAATGGAATAGCTGTTAACTTTCTGATGTTCAAGCGGGCTTGTTCTCTTCTTCCCTGATGTTAATGTATTTCTTGCAATTGTAACTTGTAATCGCTTCTATAATTTTTCAGCTAGAAAAGTTTAGTTTTTTTAATAAATAATACAATTAATTGCATTTTAGCATTATGATCAAAACATTGTAAACAAGAGCTTCATGGTAGAGTAAATACAGTTTTATAGCACCTAATAATTGAATCAGAAATACAGTGGCAATATCTGTCTTGGCGTATATTTGTTCATGTTAAAATTTATTTAAAAAAAAAGCTGTATTTATCCAGGCAGGTTTTATATGGCTTAGTGTTCCTGAAGCTGGCATAAAAGCCACAAAGCAAACATAAATTATATATTTAACACTTCAGGTAATTTGACAAAGATGTGGATGCACCCATTCCCATTCAATTAACACTTGCATTGATTGGTAATCTTGCATTTTATGAGACTGCAGAGCTCTCGTTTTCATACTTAAATTTTGATCCTCTTGTTATATATTGTTATAAAAAAAAGTTCTGAATGGTAGTATTGCTATAATGCTATATACTACCCATGGTTTTGCATTCTGATGCTGAAGTACTAAATAAAGTGTATCTTGAATTTCTTACACTGATCTGTGGTTTTCTAAGATGTTAATTCAAACATTCCACCTGTTTTACAGCTAAAGAATATATTACTCCATTCATTAGACCTGTAATGCAAGCTTTGCTTCACATTATAAGAGAGACTGAAAATGATGATCTCACTAATGTGATTCAGAAGATGATCTGTGAATATAGTGAAGAAGTTACCCCAATTGCAGTAGAAATGACACAGCATTTGGTAAGACTTTATGGTGGCTTGGGAAGATGTTTAATATGGGAAAGATTGGTATTTTTAATTGATTGTTGAGTTTGACCATCAGTTAATAGCTGTTGTTACTCCAGTCTGTCCAAGTGCATTGATAGAAGTAATTTTCTTCTACATTTAGAGAGTTTTTAATCAGAAGTGGCTTCGTAACTTACACCAAATCAAAATTTCTAAGAACAATTTTAGAAACGTTTGCGAAATCTTTGTATATTTTTTCCCAATAGTGGTAATAATGAAATTGGTAGCACATTTTAGGTAGTCTCTGAAGTGTCACTTAGGTTTTCTGTTTTAAGATACTAAATTATAGAGTAGAATTTAAATGAAAAATCTGGTGTAAAAATAAAGTTGAATATGCAGGAGAAATTCAGAGCTTGAATGGCCATATCTAGCAAGTTATATTGATGGTTGCAAAAGCAGAGGTCAGCTCAGTGCTTCCCTGTTAAAGGCCCTTGGAGTTAAAACAGAGTTGTTTGTTTTCCTCTCTGGGAATGCCTGCCAAGTGTTCTGGTCTAGTTCAGCTACTGAGGAAACCTTGTGTCAGAAGAACTTGCCAGGAGAAAATGTATTCTTTTGCATGGGACATAATGTCATTTATACGTTTTTATTCATGAGTAGATAAAGGGTGACAGCTCCAACAGCTTAACATTGAAATTTTATCATCCTGAAAAGAAATTCTGGAGCAGAACAGTCACCTGCTATTATTTGCACATGTTTTCACAGCAGAAGTCCTTCTGAAATTGTGTAGAATGCCAGACTTTTAACAATTTAATGACATATTTATGGGTTGTTCTGCTGTTACGTGCAGGCAATGACATTTAACCAGGTGATCCAGACTGGTCCAGATGAAGAGGGCAGTGATGACAAAGCAGTGACAGCAATGGGAATCTTGAATACTATTGATACACTTCTCAGTGTAGTTGAAGATCACAAGGAAGTAAGTAAAAGTTACTTTAAAGCTAATATGTATGGTTTAAGAACACTGTAAATCTTTTATAGTTCCAGTGTTTCTGGCATTGTTACCTGAAAAACTGTCCTTCTGGCCAAAAAGGTGTTAAAATAGAAAACAGTGAAGTACTTACCAAGTTGTAACAGAGTTGGGTCACTTTTCTGATGCCATGCCTGCAGTAACAGAGCACCAATGTTGCTGCAGGATTTCCCATAAGAATCCAGCTCCTTGTTCAAATAGTGGGAGCAGTGTGTCTGTAGCAGATGGAACTCTGTCAGCTTAGCTGGAAACACACATCTGATTTGATGAGGTCTGCCCTTCAAACAAAACAGATAAAGCTTCACATAGCTGCAAACATTGACTGCTGACTGGGTTTGCTCTCTGACAGAATCGATGTGGGTAAATACAGCTCAGAGATGGGGGATTTTACCTGCCTCATCTGCCCTGGAGAGTTTTCCACTGGGATGAAAACTTCTGTCATTCTGTTTTGTTGTACTGAATGGACTCACTTCTGTCCAGAGTACAATCAGTTCAAAAGATGCTATTTCTGATTAAAATCCTTCTGGACAAAGTCAGCTACGGTCTTTTAATAAATACATTTTAGGTTTTTTTTAGTCTAAAGAGTTCAATAATAAACTGTAGGGCTCTGAAGACTTTACTAAAGAAGCAGCATCATACAAATTCCAGAGGGCAGAATCCAGTGCTGCCACACAATAAACCAAGGACCAGCTCAGCTCATTTGTTTGTTCCTAGAACTGCTCATCAAGCTTTTCACGTATTTGTTTTTGTCAGCAAATCCTTGCCTTCTAAATTAAAAGTCTGTTTAACAATCTGCTAGTCCTGAGGAACTCAGTTTGAAAATGTTGACCAGTAAACATTTATATTTAGAGCCATCTCACACAGGATGACCAGTGTTCCAAGAGATAAGGTATTTAGCAGGTTAGTTTCAAATCCTGTTTTGCATAGCTAAGACCAGAAACTCAGCCTTTACTCGTCCCTGTGCAAGGTGAGTGCCCTCAACAGGTTAATGATTGTTTTGTCAGCTATTCCACGGACTAATAAATACTAATTGGGAACACTCAATCTGTGGGACCAGCATTTAGATTTATGGTCTCCATACCATATGACCACCCTAAGCTAGGTTTTGGAAGTGGTTTGGTATCTGGGGCTTTTTGGGTTTTTTGTTTTGTTTTGTTTTGTTTTGTTTTTTGTTTTGTTTTGTTTTTTTGTTTGTTTGTTTGTTTGTTTTGTTTTTGGTTTTTTGTTTTGTTTTGTTTTTTTGTTTTTGTTTTTAATTTCTTTTCTGTAACAGGAAATACCTCCTGTGATTTCCATTGTTTAATCCTTTGATATATATTTGCTTACAATGTTTTAATGGGACTGAACTGGTGCATATGGTCACTGTCAGCCTTTTCTTTTTAAAGGATACCCTGTAAGGTTCTTCCAATACTCAAAAACCACTTTATATTGAAAGCTATCTTGCAAATCCTTAGCCCAGTGCTGCTCTTACACATTTAGTGCTCTAGCATGTGAGACATTTCTAATTGTTTTTAAAAACTGTATTGTGTATATATAGAAACTGCTTTGACAAATTTTAAAATACGTTTAATTTCAACTCCCAAGTATTGAAAATAGTCATACATCTCCTTTTTATTTTTTACTTTTTTTTTCAGATTACCCAGCAGCTGGAAGGGATCTGTTTGCAAGTGATTGGAACAGTTTTGCAGCAGCATGTATTAGGTATCTGTACTTCTGCTGGCTAACTTTTAAAAGTGCATGGGATCGGCATGATATTTACCTAGATTCTGTTTGTTTTAGAGTTCTACGAGGAGATCTTTTCCTTAGCTCATAGTCTGACCTGCCAACAGGTTTCTGCACAAATGTGGCAGCTTCTTCCTCTTGTGTTTGAAGTCTTCCAGCAGGATGGTTTTGATTATTTTACTGGTAAGTAATACAAATAAATCAGGAAGCCAGATGGTTTCATGGATGCAATTTCAGCTGTAGAACAAATTGCATCATGTCTGAAATGTTAGGAAAACACTCAAGTGAGGTTACTCTTGGAGGATTTTATTTTGCTGTTGCTGCTACCAGACTCATTTTGCTAAGGCACCTGTGACTTGCACAAACCTACCTTGGCAAACATTAAGCAAGAACTGTTATTAATTATAATACTATTATTAATACACAGATTTCAACCTGATTTTAATAGCACGCAGACAACACCTAACTGTGATTGTCCTTCTTTTAATACAGATATGATGCCTCTCTTGCATAATTATGTTACTGTTGATACAGATACACTTCTGTCAGACACAAAATATCTTGAAATGATCTACAGTATGTGCAAGAAGGTGAGTAGATTCCTGTGTGGTAGCAAAACTTGCCACCTCTGTAGAAATAACAGTGTTAAACTCAGTATTTTTTCCACAACAGCTTTTGACATCAGCTCTGTAAAGCATTTTGCTATCTAACATCCTCTAAGATTCCCCAAATTACTAAGTTATTGCAGAGACATTTAAAGAGATTGCATCAAAATCTCAGCTATATTCCTTTGGCAGAAGGGAAAAATAAATCATACACAATAAAAGCAGAATAAACAAACCAAGTTTGGTGCAATACACTTTGTGCATGTGGGCATGCAAGGCAGGTTGCAAAAGGTAGGTGGATTCTTTCATCTGGGATTTGTAGCCCTCACCATGGTCAGGATACACATGCTGTAAATCTGATACCTGTTAGCTTAACAAGTGGAGTAGGAATGGAAGGTAAAGGGACAGGAATAGGATATTATTTTCCCATTTTTGTTCCAGTGGTGAAAGCTGGGAGCAGAATGCAGTTGGTCTGACTCAGTGCAGGCACTTCTGGGCAGGGTTTCTGTATTCAGCCTTGTATTACTGGGCTTTCTGTGTCCAGTCAAAATGTAGAATACACAGCGTTGCAGAGTGTTAGCCCCACGTGAGGAAAGGAATACTTCTTTATAAGATGACGTTAATGTTTTATCATCTCTAGTAGTAATCTGTGGGGATTTCAGTTTCCCACTCCTGGGTACGGTGTGTGGTGTCTGTAAAAGAGCTTTGGTGAACTGTTAGCTGTGCTGCCCATGGTATTTCCTGAGAAATTCTATGGGATGTTTAAATATTATAGTGAATAACTATTCTGGTATTCTACAAATACCAGTGAAAAATCCTTGCCAGCCTTTGTTTGAAAACAAGTTGCAACCGGGCCAATCAGGGTGTTTGTAAATTCTTGGAATGCTAAATATAAAATCTGCCTGTCATGACCACTTAGTGATTGGTGTTAGTTGAGCACAGTGAATTTTAACACAAGTTTTAGGTATTGCATGCTCTTCCATTGGATATCCCATTTTTGTAAATAAAACTTTTACAAAATTAAGTACATTAATGCATAACAGAAGTTTTTCTTTTGTGTATGGAAATAACCCTTGGCAGAAAGGCAGCTGATGCTTTTACAGTAACTGTGGTAAGCTCAGCATCCATAGAGTTACTGAATATTTGCACATGTGGGTTAGTTTTGCCCACATTCAGCAATTTTCAGTCTCTGGTTGTCACACTGAGCCTTTGCTGTAGATTTGGCTGCTTCACTGGTGGCTGTTTATGCTGACATTGTTAGGGGGGTAAATTCCTGACAGCTTTTCAAAGCAAAGCAGGATATGGAGAATACTCCTTGAGGGGATACACCACCAGTAATGGCTGTGTTTCAGGTCCTTACAGGAGTTGCTGGAGAAGATGCAGAATGTCATGCAGCAAAGCTGTTAGAAGTAATTATTCTTCAGTGTAAAGGGCGTGGCATCGACCAGGTTGGTAACAACTTTGGTTGCTAAATGTAATATTTTTAAAATATTTTATTGTGTATTATTAATTATGTATTAAGATGAGTTTTGTTACAAGCAGTTTGTGTGATAATCCTGTCTTGTACTTCAGTGGTGCTCATTGACAGCACTGCAGAGAGAGTTCCTGCACACTTGGCTCCAGAATTAAGGACACTAAAAACTTTGGTGCTTTCATGAATCTGGAAGAGTGTCACCTCAGGAGCATCTTGGGTCTAAAAAGACAATTATTTGCATTCTAAGTTAATTCTGTTGAATATTTAATGAAAATTGTTCAGTCTATCAAGTACATAGTTTTGAAATAAGGAAAAATGAAAACAAAGTTCCTAGAATCCAAATCAATGTAATAGAGGGACCAGGGACTTCATTATGCACATATAGAAGTTGGAATTTGAGAGATGAATAAGTTCATTTTTCTGGACTTCCTAGTGTACACATTTCTTCTATTTTCCATTTTTAATACACAAGATTATAGAATCAGAAGTTAATTTGCTGTGCAGGATGTCACAAAATCCATGTGATTAAATATTTTCACATTTCCATTTTGTCTTTGTATCTGACTTCTGCTGGCAGTTAAAAATTAGTCCGTTCTGTGCCATCTGTGTTTATGTGCCAGACTGTTGAAGCACAGAAGGACAAATTTTCTTTTTGATCACTGAGTGTGTAATGTTCTCACTGTGCAGTGCATCCCCCTGTTTGTGGAAGCTGCCTTGGAGAGACTGACCAGAGAAGTGAAAACCAGTGAACTGCGAACCATGTGCCTCCAGGTTGCCATAGCTGCTTTGTATTACAATCCTCATTTACTATTAAACACGTTGGAAAATCTTCGTTTCCCCAATAATGTGGAGCCTGTCACCAATCACTTCATAACTCAGTGGCTTAATGACGTGGACTGTTTCCTGGGGTAAGTGTTTATATTTCTGGAGATGATTCTCTGTGACACACCTGTGTATGATCTTATAAATCATGACAAAACTTGCAACTGTTTTACTCTTCTGTTTCGTAGGCTTCATGACAGAAAGATGTGTGTGCTTGGCTTGTGTGCTCTTATTGATCTGGAGCAAATACCACAGGTTTTAAATCAAGTTGCTGGGCAGATCCTGCCAGCTTTTATCCTTTTATTTAATGGATTGAAAAGAGCATATGCCTGTCATGCAGAGCATGAAAATGACAGCGATGATGATGATGAAGCTGAAGAAGATGAGGAAACAGGTATGGAGACAGAAACTTTGATGTTCTTTTGTTTGTTTCATTTTTTTCTGGTGGAGGTACTGCGTTCCTTTGTGAAATTCTTCTGAATACCTTAATTGCAAAAATGAAGTGCTGCAGTAGAATACTGGACATCTTTTGATGATTTTTAATTACATCTAACTTACTTTCCAGTCCCTCTTAAACACTGACTTCCAGGGCTGAGTTAAATGAGCTCCCCCTTTCCTATTGTTACCACTTCCATTGCCTGTTTTACCTAATTAGCCACATTTCTACAGAATTGTTCTTGCTGTTCTCAAGATAAACCTTTTTTTATTTATAATTAACTCAGAGGAGCTGGGGAGTGATGAAGATGACATTGATGAAGATGGTCAAGAATATCTAGAAATTCTAGCAAAACAGGCAGGTGAAGATGGAGATGACGAAGACTGGGAAGAAGATGATGCTGAAGAGACTGCTTTGGAAGGCTATTCCACGATTATCGATGATGAAGACAACCCTATTGATGAATATCAGATATTTAAAAACATTTTTCAGAGTAAGTAACTATATTTCTTTTCCTGGCCAACAAGTTACATTTCAACTTTAGTGTATGCTGTTGTAAACTAGAACCTGTTCAGAACTTCCAGGCAGGCTTTCCAATATGTGCTTGAACCATTTGTTTCTTTGGAAAGAGGAAGTGAAGCCATCATTAGATTTTCAGGGGGAGATGGTTGAATGAATTTATGGTGGTAGGGAAGAGGTCAGCAGCTGTAGTAGTGTTAAATGTCTTGAATTATGTAACCATAACAGAATGTTAGTCTGATTAAAACGGCAGTGAGTGAGTAAGCTTGGAGTTGTAGAACATTCTGACCAACCCTTTCCTTTTGCTCCTGTTTCCTTGCTGCTGCAGCAATTCAGAACCGTAACCCAGTGTGGTACCAGGCTCTGACACAGGGCCTTAACGAGGAGCAGAGGAAGCAGCTGCAGGACATCGCCACCCTGGCAGATCAGCGGCGGGCAGCACACGGTACTGGCACCCTTTCTCATATCAAAAATGCCTCCTCTTGCTCTGGGAATGCTCTGCATGGGCTCAAGAAGCATAGTACAGAAAAGGCCTGTAATTCAAGCCTGATAATGTCTCCATCAATCTCTTAAAATTGTCAGGTCAAAAAGCCTTAGTGCACAAACTGTGGCAATACCACAGGTGGGAGGAATGTAGAAACACTTGGGGAAGTGGCCAAGGAAATAAAAGCATATTTGTCCAAATTGCTTGGATTTGAAAACAATTTATTTGATCACCTGAAGGTAGATGAACTCCACGTATGTTAACAAACACATCAGGTGGCTGATAAATTATTTCCTGAGATGTGACATAGTCCAGCTGGGATAGACAAAGATTCTGTGGGTAGGAGAATACTGAATTATGAAAGTAGTATCCATCTATAAAGCCACATCATCAAGCTCATTAAATATTTCAGAACATTACAGATAATACAGATTTTAAATCTGTATTCAGTTTATCTTTTTCTTTTTTCTCTAAGTTTTCCCTTTTGAGAGTAAGCCAATATGTCACACTCTAAAGTTAAGACTGAATGTTGAGGGATCAGTTCAGCCTCATATCCTTTGTCTTATTGAGCCATTGCTACAGATGTTTCAAAACAGAAATTTTTCAATAAAAAGATTGGTAGTAAGAATACACATTTAATAAGTGCTTTTTAAGAGAAAACAGCCTAAATCACCTCAAAAGCTTGTTTGTGTCCAGAATGATCCACTTTTAATGGTTATAAAATACAGTTTCCCTGTGACACCTATCAAGCAGTAGGCATTATATGATGCAATTACATACAACTGCTTTTTATGGAGACAAAAAAGCTTGAGGTGTGTTTGTTTGTTTGTTTGTTTGTTTGTTGTGGAGTTTAACTTAAGCAACCAGATCCTTATGGGAAATTCCTGCCTACTATCAGAGTACACTGATACTACATTTAGGCCACCTACCACACCTGGGGACATCCTGTTAGAAGGATTTGAAATCCAGTTCTCCCTCATTAATGTAGCTTAGAAGAATTTCCATATGCTGAGAGATGTCTTCTGTGGAGCTGTGAGGGATTCTCCCCCCATGCTCCATTAGCCATGGCAAATCTTCCTGGCCAGTTTCCAAAGAAACAGAGCCAAAATGCAGATTTTTCTAGACAATATGAGCTGTCCTGTATTCCCAGAGAAGATTGCAACTGTTTTGATTTTGGAGAAAGCTCAATGTAAGACATTAGTAAGTGTTGTTATCTTGGCCTGGGAATAATACAAACCACCTTCTGCATGATCTAGATTGTAGTAAAGGTACAGCCTAAATTACCAACCTGATTTTCAGTTGTCCATGTATTAGAGCTTGTAAAAACCTGTCTTACAGTAAAACCTGTCCTACAGCAGTGTTTGGAAGATGGTAAAACCAGACACCTTAATTATCACTGGTAGTTACAGTGATGGATATGTGGACCTCAGTTGTCTAAAGATCTTAAGGTTTGGTTGAAAATGAAAAATGATCAACTTGGTAGTTTTCTCTCAGAATTATGTTCTGTGGTCTAGTAACCTAAAGTCCAAAATATCTGCTTGGGTAGCAGCATGTGTAAAAAGGCTTTTTCTGCTGCTTCAGTGGCAGTTGCTGCTTAAATTGTTGAATTGAGACAGGAACACCAAAAAATCTAGACAATATCTGTGTACTTTTTTGATCATGTGCTCTGTTACTGATTTGACTGCAAAATCTGTAGATGTTAACCAGAAAGAATTGTGTGCCTGTTACCAACTTTGTAAGTCCAGCATTCAGTCAGGTCCTGTTTCTAAACTGCAGTCATGTCGAAAAGCTCAGGTGTGAGCTTTTTAAAGTACAAATTCATTTAAGCATGGCTGTAACAATATTGAGAACTTAAAACAGATAAATATCCATCTGTTCTTTGGGGCCTGGCACGTTTCCACTTGTGGGTGCTGATTAATTTCTTGGGTTAAACCTGAATCTCTCAGAGAATCAAAGTGGTCCGTCACAGAATTTTGCTCTGTCTTCCCCCCCTGCACACACACTAAAATATCTTCCTTCTGTTTTTTTGTTTCGTTTTAGAATCCAAAATGATTGAAAAGCATGGAGGATACAAATTCAATGCTCCAGTTGTGCCAACTTCATTTAATTTTGGAGGCCCTGCCCCAGGAATGAATTGAATTATCACTTTTCCTGCTACTGTGTGATTGTAGTGAAGAGCTTGTGTTCCTCCCAATAGTGGTTCCAGAACTGGTTCATGTTATCTACAACTCACTCTAAACTAATTTATAAATAGATTGGACAAAAGCCCCAGAAGTGGGACCTGATTATACAACCTGATACTGGAAAGCAAACCAGAGGTTTTTTTGAAGATAGGAAGAATCTGAATTTAAAGCTTCAAATGACACACACTTTGGAGATCGGAAATCAAGAGGGGATGTCATGAAGGCAGCTTTTTTTTTTTTTCTGAGGAAAAAAACCTAGACATGGGCTGCAGGACTATTTAAAATGTCTCATTTACAGTACAAGCTAGAAGGCAGACTTAATTTTTACACCTGTGGCAGTATGAGTATTTGCCCAGTTTCTTTCCCTTTCATCCCTACTACTGGGTGTCTATTCTTTTAATGTAAATAAGATAAGGTAATCAGATAGCCTTACTTAATCTTCATCATTTCCATTTATCAAGATTGTTCATATGTAGAATATCGGACACTTAATGTAGCACTACATAACTGATAAATCTGTAAATGAATTAGCACTTTCATATTGAAACAAGCCTGCTAGCCTATGTACAAAAATAGCAAAATGTTTGCTGTTTATAAAAATAAAAAATAAGGGATGTATTGGGGAAAATAATTTCAAGTTATTAATTTAAAATGAACTAGCAGTTTTGTACCTGGTGACTTTGTGGTGCAGTCACCTCTGGTTGTGACTTGAATTCGGGTATGTAAAAAGGGGTTAGTGATATTTCATTGCTGCTAAAGAAAAAATAGCAACACCCTCTGTGTCCTTTGTTTTTTTTAAAGATCTCACTGTACAAGCTAGAAAATTGAACAAATGTGTACTGTAAGCACAAAAAAGTTATCCTCTCTAAAGCAGGTAAATGAGATGTGAAGTTCTTAAGGTCAGTTGAAGTGTATGGGTGAAACATCTACATATGCAATCTATTAAAAACACAGCAGTGTCATTGGCTGATCTGGGCTATGGTATATAAATGCAATTTTTTTCCCCAGTTGTGCAAAATGCTCTTTTTCCAGCTCAGTGCAGGCGCACTACTCCTGCATTTCATTCCCCCTCTTTTTGCACTTGCAGCATTAGTGTGTGCTGTTGTCTGCCTGATCCAGACAGTGTATTTGAAGTTTTGCCAATCTTCCGGTTTTTGAAGCCACAATTTTCTTCCTTCAAAGTTGCTATAGTAACTAGTATTTTAGCTAGAGAGGCAAAATACAGTTCCCTCTGGGACCACTATCAAAACCACTGTATGAAGAAGCCAGCAGGGAGAGGCTGTGAATGGGTTGGCTGAAATGCCCCCTTTTTCTTTTCTTAAAAGCAAAATCCATTGGCGTTTGATCTTGCCTTGAGATCATTGGTGTCAGGTCTTCTAAATCAAATGTTTGGGTTGGTTTTTTTTTTTTTTTCTTTAGGCTGTTTTTATATAAAAATGTCACCTGCTGTTACAATTGATATTAAACAAGCTACCTTAATTTAATGTAAGCCTCCAAAATTTAAATACAGGTTAAAAATAAACTGAGTTTTTATCTGTAAAAAATGAAATGCACATATATATATATTATGATACTCAAAATGCAGTCTTCAGAAAATTGGTCTGTGTGGTGTGGTTTTTTTTTGCATCAGCAGAGGAGCAGGTTTTGGTGGTGCTTTGGGGCTTCCTTGCTGAACTGCCCAACCCCACACTCTTCCCAGATAGTAGGAGGGGTTTTCCAGCCTCTCCTCTCCACCTTCCCTGCACTTGGGGTGCCAAGGTGGGACACACTGCCCTGCCCCAGTACCAAAGGGACACCAGAAAAACAAAGCCCCTGTGGAGAAAAAGCCTAAATAATGAATCCTGGGATGGGAATACCCATGCTTGTGGTGGTGTGAGAGCCAGGGTGCTTCCTGTGCATCTTCCTGTGCACAGAGCAAAGCTGATTTGGGGTTTTGTGACTCTAACTCCAGCTGTGCTCTGCCCCCAGGGAATCTCTAGACAGGGTTTTATTTTTGTAGAAAAAGCTGACAGACATTCTTCCAGCATGCCTTCTCCTATGCATTCCTTGGGAACACCCAGTCTGGCATAAATCATTTCTGAACATCTGCTTACCTTCGTATACATCCTAAAAATGTGTGAGAACCTTTGAGGACAAATGAGCACTTGGGCCTCCTGGCAGAACATGTGACAGCAGCAGTGAGAAGGTTTCGTGTATAAAGCAGATGACAATAAAATAGAAATCACCAATTTTAGTGCCATTGTCAGTTCTGGAACAATTCTATTTTTCAAGTCACAAGTCAAGGGAAGAGTTTTATCTTGGTGTGAGGAATACAGTCTTACTTCAAGGGTGCTTTTAATGTGTCACTAGACTGGTTAGCAAGGAGCATCTTTTTTAAGAATGGATCTAGAATTTTGCTTTCCTTTGCTCCAAGAAATGTATTTATATGAATTGCCAAACAATTTTGCATTGTTGTTGGTGGTGACAGCGCATTTTGTGATGCAATATATCAATTTTAGTGATACACTTATGTCAAATTAAAAACTGATCTTCCTCCTAGAACTTGCACTTATCCATTCCATTTTCAAGGATAATGCAACTCTAAAGGAAGAGCTGGGAAATTTAAAGCCTCTGTTTTTTTTTCTATTATGGAAGATCTCCTTGGATTAATAAACATCTAAAGCAAATCCTTATCTTCACTTATTTCAGTGTGGTGTTTTGAATGTAGCTGTATCCTTACAGTAGAGTCCTCTTCTAAGGTTTGTATTTCGCTCTCCAGAATATTTCTCCGAACAAATGTTAGGCACAACCACAGTTCTCTTCAACTGTGTTAAATATAAACAATGGGCAGTTTTAAAAAATGCTGACATACTGGGTAAATTTAATAATTTTTTCCCCTTAATCACTGGCTTAGGAGTTACTAATATGTGTCAGCCCAGGACTGCTACCGACCAGCTGCCAATACACATGCAGGTGATTTTAATTATGCCTTGTAATGGATACCTGGTGAGTTTTATGGGTTGGTTATTTTCTCCGTGGAACCTTCTACATACCCAGAACGAGCTGTGTGTGGAGAAGCTTTGTCTTCTGCTGATTATCAGTCACTTCAATCAATATGTAGCTCTATCTTAAATAGTGTGTCACTGGTTTGTGTATTTCTGCTTTTTATAGCAAACTGTTGATGCTGGAAGCATAAAGCACTTCAGAATGGGAAATAGAGATTGTAGCACTTCACAGAGATGTTAATGAATAACCTATTAATACAAGGCGAGTTGGCAAATCAGAAATAAGATTTTATCTCGGGTATTTCACTGCTACTGTACCTCGAACCAAACTGATGGCTGCAGCTTGTCCTTGGCTCAAAACTTGCAATTAGGAAACAGTAAGTTAAGAAAGAAAAACTGCTGGCCCTTAGGCCTGTTTGGGAATAAGTAGGTTTTTTTGCTTTTTGTACAACTGCAAGAATTTGGAACTCTTTATTCTGGAGCAAAACGTCGATGTTTTTACATCTCTCATGTTCAGGAAGATGCAGTAAATCCATCAGAGCTGGGCTTACTGTGCCATCAATGAGGATAATTCGCGTCAACTGCGAAACAGGGTTTTCTCAAAAATCACCTATGGAATTAACTACAACACTCTCTGCTTGCCTTATACTGGGAGCTGTCGGACTATTTATTACGCGTTTCCATACCTAAAAACCACGTAAGGATAAACAGTCCCAAGCACAGCTTTAAGCACGGCGTCCTTTTCCCTCAGAGCCGGGCCGGAATGGCAGCGGGGGATAATGCGGCAGGAGGCCGGGGAGGGAAGGGAAGGGCAGCGCGCTCAGTGCCCCGGGCCCGGCCATGCGGCGTACGGGGGCCGAGGCGGATCGGCTCCCCGTGTGGCCCGGCGGCCGGTGCCCGTGCCCGTGCCGTGCCCCTGCCCGTGCCCGTGCCGTGCCCGCCGCCTCAGCGCCGCCGGGGGAGGGCAGGAAATGGCGCCGCTCCCCGCTGGCGCGCGGCTGCCGCGCTGCCCGCGGCACAAAATGGCGGCGGCCCCGCGCCAGCCACAGCCGCGGCGCCATGAAGCCTCGGGGGGCGGGGCCTCGGGCGCGCGGCCAATGGGTGCCGCCGCGCGGCCCGCGGGCGGCCAATGGCGTTTGGCGGCGGCGGCGGCGCGCGCGGCGCGGCCAATGGGAGCGGCGGAGCCGGCGCTGGCGGGCCCCGCCCGCGGGGCGCGGGGCGGTGCCGGGCGGGCGGGCGGCGCCGAGCGGCCGTTTCCTGTCCTGGTGCATGGTGGTCGGACGGAGGAATTGTTGGAAAATTTCTCGGCGAGGTTCGTATATAAATGTGCTTTTACCCAGTGTGCCTTATGCTCCCTCCGCCATCTCCGGACGGGGCCGCCGCGCCGCGCCCGCCGCGCCCGCCGGCGGTGCTCGGGGAGGCGGGCAGGGGCAGCGGGGCGCGGGCGGCACCGAGCCGAGCGGCAGAGCCGCGCCGATAAAGCCGCTCCGCTCCGCGGGGCCCGCCCGGCCCCTCCCCGCTCGCCGGGCCCGCGGGGGTCCCCCGGGCCGCCCCCCCCGGGCCCGCTCGGCGCTGCGTCACGGCCGGGGGGCGAGGGGGGCACGGCCCGGGGCGCTGCGGGCCCCGCGCCCGCCGTGCCTGAGACGGGGGGGCGCATTTATTTTTCGCATTTTCCCCGTTCTTTAGGGTTGTTTTTTTTTTTTTCTTTTTTCATTTTCTCAATACACATTTTTTTTATTGGTGTTATTTTTCCTAACGCGGTGTTCGCACGCTGCCGGGCGCGGAGCGGCAGCGGAGCGGCGCTGGCCGGCCCTGCGTGCGGCCGGACCCGCGCAGGCTCCCAGGAAAATGCGCGGCTGTGCGCGGCCCGCGGGAGAAGGGCCCCGCACCTCCGGCCTCCCGAAACCCCGCTCTCCTGCGGCACCTCGCTCACCTCGCCAACACGCGAAAGCATTTTTACCTTTTACTTTTCTCAATTTTTACTTCGTTCTTTTTTTTGTTGGTTTTTTGGTTTTTTTGTTTGTTTTTTTTTTTTACTGTTGCTCTTTTCCTTCCATTCATTTTTTTTTTTCTTCCAGAATTTCTGGTAGAACGGGATAACGAAAAGCTGCTCCTCTAGGAAAATAGCCCGCAATAATGCAAAGATTTTTATTTTTAGTTTTCTGATAAGGCCTTATTTGTGGTGATTTTTCACCCAAAAAAAAAAAAAAAAAATTGACGTGATTTTCGTGCAAGATTAAATTTTCTGTTAAGGAAGTGGTTGAGCAGCTCCACTTGAATTTAAAAAATTTTTAAGGGTTTGTTTTGAATTATCAAAGAGTTGTCTCTGCCATCATATGCAGAGCGATACCGGTATTTGTAAGCAATGTTATTTCTGGTCCAGTGACACAGGAACTGCAACCTTACAGTCTTTCAAAGCAAATGTTTCCTCTTGTTTTACAGAGATTTTTGCATCAAATGTTGTCTGTCAGCTGTCTTTGCAGACTATATAAATCAGATTTTTCTGTTGTAGTTTCTAGGGCATGGTACCTGAAAAATGAAATTAGATTGTCCTTAACTAGCAGCTTTTTAACATAGACAGTATTTTGTTAGCTCTGTGCGTTTGCCAGCAGCTTTAGGATGGCAGAGTACGATGTAGCCGTGTTTTCATGTCTTGTTTCTTTGTATTTCTGCATTAATGCCTTGAGCTTTCAAACTGTGTGTCAGAAGCGATCTGTCTGTATCACTGCAGAAAAGGAACCTCAGGAATATGTGGTCAAATAATTATTGCTTTGGTAATGGATTGCAGCTTAAATGAGTTGTAAAAATAAACATTTTGAAAGAGTTCTGAGAAGTGTATTTCAAATCGATTTACCTAAACTGTTCTCGTTATAATTAATATTTCATTTCTAGTACCCTATCTGAGGAAGAGTAATTTTGCTTTACACTAAAGGCTCAAATAAAGGATAACAAGTGTAGAAGATTCTTTAGGTACAAAGTCACACTGATATCACTCTGTCTTCATTCTTGTGTGGCTTTTGATGCTTTCTCAGAGGAGAGAGACACAGCGATAGTCAGGTGATGAATAGTCCTTGGTAATGGCTGCCAAAATTAGGCTGTAAATTGGGTTTTTTTCTTCAGAATATCTCTATTGGTGAGCTGCTTCAGCTCAGTGGATATTTTGCTGCCTTATGCTGCCCAGGAGAAGGGAATTGTCAGGAATTAGAGCAGGGGACAGGTCCACGTGTTGGCTGCTGCTTCCGATTGTTCACCTGCAGCTGTTTGGGATGGGCACAGGGAAAAGGGTGACGATTCCTCGGCTTTAGTTTGGTCAGGATGGCCTCATTTACGCTGCTGGATGTTGGTCCTCCCTTGCTATTGAGTGTGAGTCTTCACCTTAAGAGCTTTGTGTTAACACGTGCTCAGCATAGGTGGAGTCTTTGAGAAGTGCTATTGAGGAGTCTTTAGCTGGTACCTGTGAAAGGAATTGTTTTCCAAAGGGCTTGGCCGAATTTGGATGGGTTTACACACACACAGATAATCAGGGCAATCCTTCCAGTTTCATTCTTACAATGGCCAAGAATGCAAATATTCATGAGGAGGGTGGGACCCATCTCGGTGCTCTTGTCTGCATTTTGTCCTGTGCCTGCTCCCCATGATTTGTGCTTCCCGTGGTACCTTCTGTACCTCCTGCAGCTTCTGACATGTATGTACACAGCGCAGCACCCCAAGCCAGCCTTTCCTGGCCACTCACTCTTTTTTTTTTTTTCCCTCCTATGTTGCTGCTGCATCTCTGCAGCTCCCCAGCAATGCTTTTTGCTCAGCATTAATAGGGGGCAGCTTGGTTTTTTATCTCCTCTGTGCAAGGAAATCGGTGCACCTGGTAAAGAAAGTGTGGATTGGGTAGATTCCTGTGGTTTGGGTCACAAAAGATGGGAGGAAGGTTTCTGCTTAGTTTATGGATCTCCAAGAATAATCTGATCCAAACTGATGGATCCTCTTTTTGAATGCAGGAGTCTTGCAACCCATCTTGGCACAGTGGGGTTTATGGGGTTTTGCCTGGATCTGAGTGTAACTTGTTCTGCCCTTAGTTATATTTACTTAAGGGGGAATGGTTTTGCTTCTCCTCCCTCTGTGCACCAGGGATCATTGAACAGTTACTCAAAACTAAATTGGACTAAATTAGTAAATGTTTCTGGTGACTTAGTCTGCTAAAATGTTCTGGATTACATGGGTTTTTTGGGGTTTTTTTAAATTGTATAGAGGGATTGTACTTTGCTCCACCAAGATAACACTTGTTAAACAAATGAAATTTTTGGTTTTGAAGGGAATTTACAGTTCCAGCAGGTTTTGCAATTTTCAAGGTTGCCATCAGAGTTACACTTAAAACTGCGTAACAGTTCTCTCAGTCTGTATTTTACTGTCTGTAGAATATTTCCCTCTGTATACACTTCAGCAGAAAATTGTGTTACCTGCCTAATGCTCTTGGGACTTAATTTCTGATGACAGATTTTTCTAGAATTGGAAGAGGAGTCTGTATTTACAAGTTGCTTTGCTCATACTTTAAGTACATTCATACATAGCTAACGTGGTGGTGCACAGAGTCGTAAGACGTATTTAGATGTACTGAATTTCAAGTTCTGTTTGTAATCTGGCTTTGACAATCCCTGAAATAAAAGCCTGTGCTAAGCACTGCCGTTAAGTGTCATGGCTAATGCTGATACATCTGTATTGTAGTTATCAGATTGCTAATTAACTCATAGCCACACAAAACAACCCACTCAAAATTCCTCCTTTTGTTGGCAGTCTCAGTGGGCTTGGGGATTTGAAAGGGCATGGCCAGGATTCGTCTGTTTTGGTGATGTACATAAGAGACTTTGGTGATTGCTTGACAGTTAAAAAGTTAGAAGTCTGTTTGGCATGAAAGTAAAACAGCAATAGAAGTAGTAGGTCTCAATTTCTTTCAGATTCTTAGCCCTTAAGTGTTCATCTAATGACCAGATGTTCCCAGTTTTATTTAAAACACTGGTATAACTGGAGATTTTATTATTTAAGGGGTAAGTAGCCCCATTAAGTGCTTCAGAAGTTAACTGTATCTATATATATTTTTTAGTGTAAATAGGCATCACTGCTCACTTCTAGGAGTGACGTAGATACAGTTGTGACATGCATTGCCTGGATGTCTTCTGGATACATATTTTAGCTATAAATGCACTTGATGTTAAAAACAAACCAAACAAAAGCCAGCATGTTTAAAAACACACAGATTCATCTGTTAGGTACTTTAAATCTGTTTCTCCCTTCACACTTCCAGGGTGAAAATCCATTTGAAATGAAGTGCTTTAAGTCACTAACATGTCCTGTAAAATTTCTTTTAAGTTTGGGGTTTTTTCATCTTTGCTAATCACGTTTTAAGTTTTTTTTCAGAAAATCAGCTGACCTGCCATTCAGTTTTTTTTTTCTGTGTGTGCACATTATTAGTTACCCTAACTTTTTTTGACTATTAAAACACAAGTAATTTACTACCAGTCAGTCTGCAATAAAGAAATGGGTTTCAGGTTTTTTAGAAAGGAAGGTATGCCTTGAGCATTGATAATACAAATTTGGCCAGGAGAGAAGTGTAAATTAACTTTGAACAAAAAATACCACCTGAGTTGAGAGAAGCTTGATGGATGGGCTGTTTTGGTAGGTGTTCCACTGTTGCCTTTTCATTAGGTCTGCAAGGCATTCCATGCACACAGACCAATTCCTAATGACACAGGGGTGTTTCAGTCATACTTGAATTTGGTGTTTGGGACAGATTATATGGATGGCCCTTCCTCAAGCCAGACCTCTGCTGCTGGGTACTGCTGCTGCTAATAATAATAATAACTGAGTCATTACTGTGTTGCTCATTGACCAGCTGCATTAATATGCTTTTTTGTACTTCATTAATGTAACAATTTTGGGATCCTGGTGTCTGTACCACTGCAGACAGTGCTGCATGGATCTCAATTGCTTGTCAGCTTCCATGCAGGATTTTTGGGATTGGCTCTGTGGGAAGACTCCCAGATCTGTTTCAGACCTCTGGCTCAGGAACAGTGCACCCAGGGCAGATGTGGTCATGGAAGTGGGTTTTTGCAGGGAGGTGCTTGTCCCAGAGCTGCAGCAGGAGTGCAGTTAGCTCTGTCAGCACTGCTGACAGCTCATGTGCTGATGGAACTCTGGCTCTGGCCTCCTTTCATTAACCAGGAATTTCTTTTCTAATGTATTCAAGAAATGTGTGAAGTTAGAAGTCATATTTGGGATCAGGCTGAGTCTTCTCTACATGTGTAGGACGTGTTGGTGGGTGGTTTCTGAATCCTCCTGTGCTTAAATGGCATACCTTTGAAAATAATAGCAACCTTTGCATTCCCACAGTGGGAAAATAAACACATACACATAATCTCGTTGGTTAGAGTAAGGATTTGTAAATATTCTTTATTTACACTGATTAATCCAAAATTTTTATATATATATATCTGTAAAATGCAAGCATTTATATCAGATAATACTTCCAACATTCATAATTTGTAGATGGGATTTGCAATATAAACTGTATGGAAATGACTTTTTGGAGGGAATAAGACTGCTGAAACATGAAGTGATTTTGTCAGGCTAAATGTGGTTCCCACTGCTCACAGTGAAGTCAGACTCATGTGTGGTTAAGTCAGTGATAAATTTGGTCTTGCAATTATTTTTTATTTCTGAAGAAATACAAAACGCTGTGGCAGTGAATTAGTCTTGAACTGCATTATTATTAGGATGTAGCTCTTGTGGAGTAGGAAGGTTGAAATACTGTCTTGGTCAAGTTTTTCTCGAGGAGCCTGTGGTGTATCATTCACAACACTTCTTTACCATGTAGAAAATCAGAAAGTGATTGTGTGATTTGCTGTTAAATTATCTGAATCCAACTGATGTTACCAGATTCTGTAGGAGAGGTTGGTTCTGTATTTCGGCCTTGTTTCCATTTTATACTGTGAACGATTAATGTGGTGAAAATTGCTGTTTAATTATGTTTTGCCTTGGCAAGAGACTGGGGAAAATCCAGTAAAAGAAACTGAGATTATGTGAGAAAGCACACAGCAATTTAGCAGTGCCCAACATTAAGCAGTTGTTACATTTACTCACTGAAAGTCGGTCTGACAACAGCACAAACCCCAATTTTTCAATGCACTAAAGTCCTGGAAAAGGTAAGGGCTATAGATGAAGAAGGAAATCCACCTCTGCTGAAGTGTTTGATCAAAGCACCCACAGGATCTAGATTTAAATTCTCACCCTGCTACAGATTTCTGCTTAATACTGGAAAAGATTACCATGCAGCTATGTAGGGGAGCAGAAGTAAGATTGTAAAAAGAGTCTTAGTCCTCCTGTGTCTATTTCTGAGCTTACAGATTACAAATGCCTTTATGTAATTAGTGGGGGAAGAAATACTAGAAGTCCTCTTGGGTTATCTGAAAAAAACTGTGGAATAGTCAGTTTTCCAGTCTGTCAGACTTTTTTTTTTTTTTTTTTTTGCACTGAGACTCAGGAGGCTGTAATGTGTCTGAATTATAAATTGAAGTGTATTTAACCAGATTGTTAATTGGAGGTACTAATTTTGAGTTTTCACACATTTGTTACTCAGACTAGTTTTGTGAAATTACTGATATTTGCAATCATATCAGTTGTTAAGGACCCTAAGGTAGGCAGTATTTAATTCAGAAAAAATTATGTTAATGTGTGGGCATACCTGAACTGATTTTGGGATCCAGCTTTATCAAACGTGGGAATACAGTTTTCTAAAGTTCTGTAATGAAAGTTTCACTATTGTGAGGCTGTGTGTTACTTGCTATCTTACCCTTCTTGTTTGGTTTTTATTTGCTGTTTTTATAAGTTTTATAAAATTACAATGGTTTTGTACATTATTTAGAACTGTATTAAAAATAAAAGTGATGTCCTTTTCCAATGAAATAAATGCATATTATTTCAAACTTCTCAGTCCTGTCTGCATGAGGGGAGTGAACAATCACAAGGTTGCTGAATGTCTGGAGTAGCTTTTTTCCTATCATTCTTTTCCAGTTTTTTCTGCACATTCTAAGTTTGTATTTTATAACAGTAAGTTTTCTTCCATGCCTGTTATTACAAACTTTATTCCATTTCTCATTAATCATCCTCTTAGCATCATCTTTGTCTCCCTAAGGAGTTTCTGCTATTGTCACTGCGGGATTTTTTCCTTTGTCCAGCAGTACAGTGGTGCAGTCATTCTTTAAGTGAAGAATTCCTGCTATTTTCCAGCCACCCTGGGCTCTCCTCATGCTGTTCTCTCAGCTGCTGGAGTTACCAAGTGCCCCAAATCCCCCTTCTGCTCCAGGGCAGCTGTGCCCTCTGCCAGCTCTTCCTTTGCTTTTCAGTCACCTGAATCCCACCTGTTGTTTCCTAGTTCTTGATTCCTAGTTTTTAGCAGAGATTCCTGTTTACAGTTGCTAGATTGAGTTCACATAAAAAGCTTGATTCTCCAAATCAAGGGATAGCATGCAGAGATTCTTTTTGTTCAGGTGTTAGTGGAGGGAAAAGTACAAGAGGTGTTGTCTAGATCAGCAACTTTTTGAAGTCTTAATGAAAAATCTATTTTTAACCATCCTTTCCCTCCTCACATGCCTTTGGTTTCCAGGTGTTAAGAATTTAATGTGTGTCTGTGTAGTTTTTGCTGTTCAGATAATTTGCAGGGGATGGTGGTTTGTTTTGGCTTTTTGGTTGTTTTTTTTTTTTTTTAATAAAAGCTTTCAGCTCTGTGGCCTGCTGGATGCCTGTTTAAGGTATGAGTGTTAGAGAGTGGGGGTGGCTTCTTGTGGTCAGACACTTTTCAGTTCACAGATTTTTCAGTCAAATTTTTTTGGTCTCTGGCTGATTTTTTTATGAGAAGTGTTTTAACCATCTAAAAGAAGGGTGAGATTTTCTGTGCATGGATACCGTGGACATGTTTTGGTGACTAATCATTTCAGGAATGCAAGATACGTTACTGTCCTTGGGAAAGTCTGCCCAAATATCATCATTGACGGGCCTCTGAAAATTGACAGTTGCAACATGCGTATGATCTGTGAAGATTTGCAAGAGTTCACAAAGTCAAGTCTCAAGTTTTCACTGCAGTGAGTACTTTGTGACTGAGCCTGTGCTTGTCTTTTAAGATTAAGCAGAATCTACGTGTGTCAATCTTGCTGAGCTGCTGTGCAGGCCCCACGCCAGGGCACCCTCCTTTTCTTGAAAATGGATGTTTTCAGCTGGTTTGAGCTGCAATATTTGAAGTGGGTAAAGGGAATCTTTCTCTCCTGGATTTTTACTGACAGAACTCCTGGCAGACAGGAGATGTAAAGAAAAAAGCTTACTGATGCAAATGCAGAGGAATAAAAGCAATTACGTGGATTAGGAAAAGAAGCTGGTGAGATTCAGATTGAAAAAATCATGGGGACAAATCTGATGGAAGCGGAGGAAAAAACAAGAGAATGACTAAAGTGGAGGCAAGGGAAGAAATTTGAGTTATGAAAACCAACTGGTTTTGAGAAAGCAAAGCAAATTAAAACATGTTAGGAGAGTAGATTTGCAGGGTGATGCTGTTGTGAATGTATGCATTATTGAAATGACTGTCAGAGAGCAGGTGAAGTTGGAAGGACTTTCAGATGTTACCGGTTCAGCCCTGATCAAGGCAGGTCTCTTGCCCAGGGCTGTGTCAAGTTGCTCTGAACCTCTACAAGGCTGGAGAGTCCAAACCTGTCTTGGCAATTTGTTCCTGTATTTGACTACTCTTACCAAGTAACATTTCCTCTGATAGATGGAGCCTTTTCTCTGCAACACAGGCCAAATCTACATCTTTCCTACATCTTTTTTTCCAGCCCTGTCTGGCTGGTCAGTGTTCTTCACTGGGGAGAGAGAGGAGAGCCTGGAAGGGGGCAGCACTTCCACTTTTGGCACAGCAGAGTTCCAGAGCAAAGCTGCTGTGTCCCTGCAGAGGGAGTGAAAGCTGGGGGCTGGATTTTGGGAGAACCCCAGTGCTCCAGCCTCTTGGAGGTTGTTCTTCCAAGGTGGGTCTGAACATGAACTGTTGGCACAGAGAGGCAGAAAGGGGATAGTCAGTGGTGTGAGGGGGCCATAGAACAGACCAGCAGCAAGAGGAGATTTGGGCACTAGTTGCAGAAGGAGCTGGTGTAGGCATGGAAGTATTTTAGATTATTCTGACAAGAAGGATGGGATTATATCTGGGAAGAGGCATGTCCTGGAAATTTGGTTCCATGATGGGACTGAAGAAGAAAGTTGTTACTTCACAGAGAAGGGATGGAGCTGGGGATAAGGAACTTAGTGGAAAAGGATCTATTGGAAGTGACCATTGAAAGGAGCTAGAGTTGGGAGAAACATTGCACTGCTGCTGAGTTCTTGTGTATGATTGTCCAGATCCTCTGGAACAGAGCAAAGTCGTAGGCAGTGTTCTGTGTGCAGCAGTTCCCTTTGGTTCCTTTTCAGTGTGTGAGCTGACAGTCAGCCATGCTACAGTAACAAACAGTGTGTAACAATTTAAACAAATACTATTGCTCCTTCAGCCCTTGAATTTATCTGGCATTAGATTTCTTTCCTTTCCACAGTAGCCACTCACCCCTTCAGCAATTAGTTCTGCTCAGACTCTGTCAGAACCCTGCAGCATGGACTGGCTTCCTTGCTGCTGCCCAAAGGTAAGAGAAGAGCCAGGAGTTCTGGAGGAAGGCAGATGATATTGGAGGTCCTGGGGATTCTTAAAAGATACTTTGTCTAAGGCAGGGAATACTCGTCAAGTAGAGCTGAAAGGCCTTTGAGGTGCACTGTGCTGGAATTGTTTCACTCTGTAGTTGTAGTCAACACTAGTGGTTGTGAAGCCTTGCTTCTCTGCTGTGTTAACCACAGAAACCTCGTAGAACAAATATTACATTTTTAATTATTGTTTCTTTCTACAGAAGAATGCGAGAGATTAAAACAAAATATAGATGACTTTCTCAAAGTTTCAATGAAATTATCTTCCACAACAGAGTTGAAAACAACTTGTTTGTTACAGCTTAGACAATTAAAAATACTAACATGTACTCTGTTAAAGCATGTAGTGGACAAAGGAAAAAGGATGAGTGAAATGAAAGCAAATGAGGATAATGAAAGCAAATTTTTTTTTTATTGTAGCACTTAGAAATGTCTTGATGACATTTAAAAATCTTCAGAATAAGAACAATTTCTTGCCTGACCTGGGAGTTCCAGGCTCTGTAACGGTGAACATGATTTGCTCGGAAATAACATAAACAATCGCTTCAAATTTTAGAAAGTTCCAGGTGTTTAAAAAGCACAGACAGCATCTTCTCACTACTCAAGAGCAGGGTCAGTTCCATAACTGGGCTTTGCTTCTGTGCCTGCTTAGGCTGACTGTAGCTACAGCATGTTGATTTTTGGTTTGTGAACAAACTGCTTCCTAAGAAAGAGTTTTCTGCCTATTTTGAGGTGGGAGATGATAAATGAGTAGTAGGGAGAGAAGTTACTTGTCCAAAGTCAAGATGATGGACATGGCAGAGGAAGAGGTTGAACTCAGGGTCTCTTAAATCCTCATACAATTCCTTGTCTCTTAGATCACAGTATTCAAACAAACTTTCCTATTTTATTTTCTTCAGAAACATCTATATAAATGCAATTTAGTCTGGATGACTTCTCTTCTTCTTGTGTATTACATCTCATTTTCTGTAAAAGCTTTTCCTGAAAAGGATATTGGGAACAATTACCCATTTTCTCTTGGATCTTAAAAAAGTCCCCTCACACCCATTTTGAATTATATTTTGGTTTCTGTCTTAATTGTTTCTTTTTGATGCTGGTTGTTCAAGGTCCAAGTTCCTCATTGCAAGGCAGTATTTTAATTTCCTTCATGTTCCAGGTAGAAATTATGGAGAATTTTAATCTTGGAAGGCATATTTCTTACAGAATTATGCAGTGATCATGAGTAATGTTTTGTTTTTTTTCTTGTACAATTTTCAATGTAACAGATGAAAAAAGCAGGAGGCATAAAACCTTCCTAAGGTACCCTTGCTTTCCACTTCTTCTATTAAACTCTATCTGTTCCATTAACTGGAAATAAGAAACATAACCTGCAGCTCTAGGAAAAAGTCTGGCTAACTTTATACACTTGGATGTATTTGGAAAATACTGCTTGGGTGTAATTTTCAACTGCTAAATTAGTGTGGCGCTTTTTAAAGACTGCAGGCACACTGGAGAACCTACATGGTCTAATTTTGTGCTCCTTATTCTTTAGTTTTGGCAGAAGCACAATTTTCTCAGTAGTCTTTGAGACTGTTGATGAATTGCTTATTTGAGAGCAGTTTTCTGGATTGTAGAGGTGAAAATAGTTAAATGTATTTATTATAAAGGTAATCATAAGTAAATTGAACCCCCTAGATTATTCTTGTCAGCTTTGAGTTATAAATCAGCAGATTAGAAAACCACACTGGGATTAAAAGCTGTGATGTGATCTCCCATATTAAAACATATCTGGGCAAAAATGTGGCTACCCAAAGGGATGGCTCTGGTTCTGTGAGATACAGCAATCACTGTCCTCTTGTCTAATTAACACATTTTATCATGGGATATTTCATTATTTTAAAGGACAGATTGTTTGGTTTGGTTGGGTTTTTTTTGTTTAAATAGAAATCTTTCTGGAAAATCTAGGGAAAGAGTTGAATTGTTCAGTTAGACTTTCCCAGTGTGTCATTGTTTTTAAATCTATTACTGGCACTGGAGAGATCTTTGATTTATGCAGATAAAGCCCTGCTGTTGCCGTGGGTGACTGTGGGTGAATTGTCAGCTTTATTTCAGTTCTAGGGACAAACAGGTATCATTCCCTATAATGTCATTGCCACCATTATTCTTTGTACATTGGCTAAATCATTTATATTTAACTGAAATTTAAGTGTGGTTGATGCACTTTAATTTAGTAACTCTTACCTGAAGTCCTCAACATCTAAGTTAATTGAGGGAGTAATACTTATCTGTTTCAGATAACTTTTATTCCTTCCAAGTATTTTCCAGATAAATCAATCGTTCTTTGCATCTATTTTATGCAAAACATAAAATACTTGTATGAAAATCACATTAAATTTGGATTACCTGGTTCTGTATTTCAGTGTTCTGCTTTTTGAATGCTTTCCTTCTAGGTAGACAATGTTATTAGCTCAGATAAATCGAGACTCTCAGGGAATGACGGAGTTTTCTGGAGGAGGAATGGAGGCCCAGCATGTGACTCTGTGTCTAACAGAAGCTGTAGCTGTGCAAGGTGAACCTTCAGGTTAAAATACCTCTACATTATTCTGCCTTTTCTCTTTGAAACTCTGATAAAGCACTAAAATTCGTGTCGTGTATTCTGAATTAAAAGTCCAACAGAAAACAGTTAACTGAGATTGATTAAATTCACTAATTTAATTCTGGATGGAAATTATCTTTTAATTAAGATAATAGAAGTGTAAATGTGCCAAAAATATACGAAATATAAAATCTGACTTTTTTCTCTGTATAGTCTTAGTGTTTTATACTTAGTAAATTCAGTTTATATCTAAGAATGTATTAAACAAGTTGAGTTTTTAAATAGATTAGACTTGAAATTGGCTTAAACTTGATGTTTCCTGACAGCTTTGTTATGATTTTACATTATTACAAACTCTTTGCTAAATCTGCATTTTAATTTAAATAGTTTTGTGTGTATTAATGGCAAGTAGTGTTGTACAAAACAGAATTATGAATACAAGTATATGTGTCATTATTTCACTGTTGGCTCCGATGATTTAATTCATAGTTCTCCTAAAACCTCAGCTTTGCAGTTATTTAGTCAGTGACATTGTATTTTTTTTAATTAAGGAAAATAGCATTTAGCTGTCGTGTTTACAGAGCAAAATCTTGAATATATGACCCTAGTACATGTCCCAAGCTCAAAAACCAGAAGGGGCAAGTAAGAGCTACTTGTTCTTATTTGTCAAACCAATGTGCTTTGAGTTGATGTAACGACTTATAATAATAATAATTTATGGATAAATAATAATTTAAATTCTTTAAGCTGAGATTTCTAGGGTTCCCTGCTGGTTGTAGTGAAAGTGAACTTTTTTTCCCTGCTAGATGGTGACAACTTGGAAAACATGGAAGGTGTGAGTTTGCAAGCAGTGACCCTGGCTGATGGCTCCACTGCTTACATTCAGCACAATTCTAAAGGTAGGCAAAGCACTCCAAACTGACGGCTCTTGAAGTGCTATTCCCCTTTTTAACTTCTCTCTGCATTGTACAGTCAGGCAAAATCTGTACAATGTTTCTGAAGTTCCAATTCCAGTGGGAAATTGCAGCTATTACAGTAATACTATAAAATAAATATTTTATTTTTGCTACTAATAGGATGCAATAACGAAATTCAGAGCACAGGTCAAACTAAAGTGAAGTGATCTTTATGATCCAAACCCAGATACCAACATTCTGCCTAACAGATAGGACAGCAGACCTTTTCTGGTTTTTTAATCCCAGAATTTTAAAAGCTCTCTACAGTCACACTGTGCTTTCTATTTAGCAAACATTATTTCTTGTTGATATTTTATTTATATGTTAATCCAGAAAGTATCAACTGTGTGTTAAAACTGTGGTGTGTTACACAATTAGAATTGTTAAAAATATTCTGTATATTTCAGATGGTAAATTAATGGATGGCCAAGTGATTCAATTAGAAGATGGTTCTGCTGCTTATGTTCAACATGTACCTATGCCTAAAAGCAGTGAGTGCAATAATACAAGAAATATCTTCTAAAATAATGTCTTACTGATAAATATTGATATTAAGTAATAGTCATGATAACAGCTTGATTTCTTATTTTAATGGAAACAGTCATGAAGAGGTGTTAGGTATTTTGTAATCCTAGGTATTTAGTGTTTAATCTTTCAATCTAGTGGAGTCTTTGAGCTCTTGCTGAAGTGCTGTAATTCTTCCTTCTGAGCAGGGGAGAGCCTGCGCCTGGAAGATGGACAAGCAGTTCAGCTGGAGGATGGAACCACAGCATTTATTCATCACACCTCAAAAGGTAACTGTTCTGACAAGTGGAGTTTATTACATCAGTGTTCAACACAACCTCAGCAAGAAAAACAGGATACTCTCTAAAAACTATTATCTTACATAGTGGGATTCCCACTAAGGGTGGATTACTTGTTGCTTTTATTTTGTGAAATCTGAAAATTATTGATTCAATTCCTTAGTTGGGTGTTATATAACACTCACAAACATAATCAAACCAAGTGTATTTCACTGGTTTTTAGCCCAGGATCACATTAAAGTGACTATATATACCTTTAGGTAGCAGGGCAGGAAATGTGACAGCTGACAGTCAAGAATGCAAATGGATTTATACTAATTGATAGTTTATCACATGATGATTACACTACTTTTGGAAATAGCACTTTCTCTCTAGAAAAACTGATCAAGTATATATTTTAAATCTGTTTAAACCAGTGTGACAATTGCATTTACAACTGGCAATAGTAAGAGGAAAGAATGTAATATAGAATTTTTTTGTTAAAAGTAATTTTGTATTTTGTGTTTCTTTTGCATATTTGCATGATTCTCTTCTTAAAATGTGAGATTTATGAATTCTAAAATCTGAAGTTATGACATCAGTAGATCTCTTATATTATTTTCATTTTATTATGAGTGGATTTGAAATGGAAAGCATCTTTGTGTTCCTGATTTCTTTTTGTAAACAAAGCTAGATCAATATAATTTCTTTTTTATTTTTGTAAGTGTAGAAATAAAACTATGCAAGGTGTTGTCTTGAAAACCAATTTTTGTGGTATTCATGGTATTATTTTAAGTGCTTGTATTTTTCACAGTGGTTGTATTTCTCATATATTTCATATATGACTTCAGGAGACACATCCTGATGAGCAGTAGTTTCTCATGGACTCCTTTCAGAACCCTAACCCTCTGCAATTTCATTCCTCAGACAGTTATGACCAGAGTGCCCTGCAGGCTGTGCAGCTGGAGGATGGCACCACAGCCTACATCCACCACACGGTGCAGATGCCCCAGTCTGACACCATTTTAGCCATCCAGGCTGATGGCACTGTGGCAGGACTGCACACAGGGGATGCTGCCATCGACCCAGACACCATCAGTGCTTTGGAGCAGTATGCAGCCAAGGTACTCTGCAAGGCATTTTCTCCATCCGGCATGTTTAAATGTACACCACAGCATATCTGGCAGCACAAGCCAGTTGTCACTTAAGAAATAAAATTATGAGTGTGAGAGTCTCAGACTCGTAGAAGAGAGAGCACCAAATTGTCATGACAGTGCTTCACTGTCATGAGCAGCTCTGGTGTGTAGTGTTGTTTAAAAAGGAGAAAAGAGTGAGCACTGGAATCAGATTTAGAAAGCCATTTAGGCAGCTAAATAGTAATTGTCTCTATACTACAGCATTGCAAAGGAGTCTCTTGAAAGGATACTGTTTGGAAAGAAGGACAAAGTTAAATTATTCTTGTTCAGGCACTGTTGCTGGATTAATTTTTTTTCCTAAATGGGAAGAGTATGGCCTGGTGTACTGAGCAAGGACAACACATGGTATGAAGTGTAGAATAGACAGTTCAGAAAAAAACCTTCTTTGATCCATATTTTCAATAGTAAAAATGCAGTCTGATGCACAAAATTCATGCTGTTCACTTTACTGGGCTTCTGTAAAGCATGATGTAAGGATGGTGATGGATGATGCAACATCCATGACTGTAGTTAAGCAATGTCCCAGCTCTGGATAATTGCCATCAGTGCTTGTATTGCTCTGGAAAAAGAGCAGAATGTATTCTAAAGTCTGTCCTCTTAACGTCATCAAGAGTTGTCAAAATATGTGAGTCCAGTTAGGATAATTAAATAGCTAATTCACTACTCTTTTCATTATGTTTGTGTCTGTTAGAATTGAGAGATCCTAAGCAGGCAGTCAGATTGTGTTGTGATGCTGTGCCTTAGCATTTAATGAAATAAAAGGTAATTTGACGTTAGTTGAGCTGTAATCACAAATTTTTACACATTCCACAGATACTATTTCATTTAGATTAAATCAATCATAACTTTGCCCTTCTTAACCAGCAGCTATATTAATCATAATTTCTGATAAGTTTCTGCTTTGAGAAGGTGAACAAGAAAGAGAAGAAATGCAAATAAATTTGCATTTTCATCCTATTTAACTCAATATGTGTTTTTTAATTCTGTAATGTGAATTTGTTTTCAGTAGTGCATTTGTGTGTTTATTGAGAAAGAATTGTTTTCTTTAAGCTTTCATCTCAGAACCTTTTTCTGGATGGCACTGCTGGAACCTTTAGGGACAGTCAGTAGAAGTGAGTTTCCAAGCAGGGCACCTGGTTTATGTACAAAACCAAATATTAGCTCAGTGGTCAGAACCCTGGATCTCTCTTAAAAGGAGAAAAGTGGTTTTGTGATTCTTCTCCCTGTCCATGCACACTTCACAGGGAGACAAGGTACACTGTTCATAGCAGCTGGTGTTACAGACACTTCGAAAAAGATACAGGAAGAAATTAAATCCTCATGGTAAATATATGATAGGATTTTATAACATTTTAAGTAGCCCAAAGAAGAGTGGTGACTTGTCATTGGCTGCACTAGTTTCAGAACTGGAAACATCAGGTGAAGCTCTTTAAGTGATGGGTTCTAGAAGAATGAAGCAGACTTTTTCAAACAGCTTAAAGTTAAGCACTGCTTGTAGGACATTGTGGACACAAATATGTCCTGGATTCAAGGAGTAATTAGATAAATTCATACAAGAAAAATGTATCCATGGCTGTTAGGTAGAAACATGTGACTTCTGGTTCAGGAAGTTCATAAACCACAAATTGCTTGGAGGTTGGCAGAATATTCTGGGGAATGCATCACTACGTGCTTGGCCTGTTTGTTTAGGGCTCTCCAGCATCCACTGCTGGTGGAAATGAAATGGTGCAGTGGTATGGCCTTTAGTTTGACTCAACTGAGGTGTTTTGTGTTTTTGTTTAAAGGCAGACTAAATCTTTCTTTAGCATAAAAGAGAGTATTTTAGGAGGAGCTCAAAGATCTGCCCTGGAATCCTTCCAGAACTCTTACAATAGTGCAAAAGAGAAGTTTAAAGTTGGATTTCTGTTTGGCTCTTTTAAGGTTTTCTTTTTGAAACTTAGTGCAAAGGAAAAAAAAAAGGGTGTATTTGGAGAGTGGTGGTTCCTCTTTGTTCCCCTGCCCTATGCAACAGGCAGAAACAGAAAGATCAGTGGGGTGCCCAAGATCAGTGTAGAATATGAGAGTTCATACAAAGAGATCCGAGCAGACTACCCAGAAGCTCACTGGAAGTGGTGGAACATTTTTCATTGTCCCTCACTTCTCCTTCAGGCACAGTACCACTTTCCACAACATGCAAAGCACATGCAGACACAAATTGGAGTCCTCTAATTTTGGGCTGGGTCAATGCCACCACCGTCCCACAGCAACCAAGGAATAAAGGTCATTGCTGTCAGTGAAGTCAGAAAATAGGTGATGGAATTGTGAAGAGGTTACAACACACACTTTCCTTCCATGAGCTGCTTTCTTGTGCCATCACAGCTGCTGGCAAAGTACAGTAGCTGGGATCTGTGCATGCCTCAACACATGCACACACGTTCTGTTTGGATCATTTGTTTCCAATAGTTGATCAAGTTCTAATTTCATGTCAGCAGTTCCTTTCTAAACCAACAGCAGGAAGTTCAGGACAAAGTAATTCAAGTCTCCTTTCTGTGCAGGTTCTCTCCCCTCCCTTTAAAAAAACTGAGGGAGAATGTCCCAAAATGGCTATTGTTTCCTTCTGAAAAAAACACCCCAAAATTCCCTGCTTTTGGACTCTCATTGCCATCTCTGTAATGTAAATTTGCCTCTGCTTGGGCGTTTTCCTCTTCACTCAAAGTTCCCAAAAGTGTATTGCTCATAATTTTCTAATTTAGAGAGAGAGTATGAAAACCTCTTTTGGGATTAATCCATCCCAGTCTGCAAGCAAACTGCTGGGAGCTGGTGCTTTGGGCAAGATCCTTCTCACAAGCACCAATGTTCTCAGGAGTCTGCCGTGGCCTCTTGGGGGAAAGGGCAGGGGAAACCCAGGGCAGGGAGGGTTCCTGCCAAACTCTTCTAGAGAAGAATAAAATCACTGAGACCAGGCTTAGGTGCATCAGTCTCAGCCTTGAATACAATGGATGCAGAGTATTGTGAATGCCTGTGCTTAATACAGAGACAATTAAGGAATGGGAAGCTATGCAAAGTATACCTCAATTTTTTATACAGTGACCAGTAAGATCCTGTTCTTTGAGTTGCTGCATGTGACAGAGTTTGGGGTGTTTTTTTAAACTGGGTAATTACTTTTCTATTTAAATAAAAATTTCACATTAGCATCTAACAGTCTTTCAAATATTTTTATGAGCTCCTTGGAAACAGCAACACCTTTCTTCTCCTGGAGACTGTTTTTAAAAACAAACCTATGTAGCTATACCCAGGTCCCTGCTTAATTATAATTAGTCTAGTTCAAATTGAGATGTAACATATTGTCTTTGGTATTTTGATTCAAAAAGCAGTTGTGCTGTTTGAAACAACTGCATTCTGCTTGACAAGGAGTGAGAGAGATATCTTTATTATAAAAGAAATAAATGTTTGGGGGTTTTTGGTCAGAACTCAGTTTTGTTAAATTTGTTGATTTATTGTAATACTTTTGTCAGTCTATTAATTTAACATCCTTAGTTCTTGCAGTCTTTCCTGGCCTGTTATAAAACAACTTTGCTGTGCTCACTGTTCCTGTTCTGTAATGCAGGTGCTGCAAGTGGTGATTTTGATGTGAGCTCATGTACTATGGGATAACCATGTTCCAAGAGGGAGCTAGAGAGCTATGAAATAATAAACCCCTTGGAACTGTCTGTAACCCTCTGTTTCTCAGATGAATAAAAATAACCTGTAAATGCTCTTCTCATTCCAATTTTGTTTTTCAGGTGTCTATTGATGGAAATGACAGTGTTAGTAGCACAGGAATGATAGGTGAAAATGAACAAGATAAAAAAATGCAGGTATGTGCATAATACAAAATAATTAAATATATTTATTTCTTTTGTCTTCTCTGCCCAGCAAGGTAATTGATAGGGAGTCCTGTAGCCATGAACTAGGGTTTGCTTCTACCCTTCAGCAGTTACAGATTTCAAACTATACAGATAGATTATATTATCTCACTCTCTACAAGATCTGTCACAAGAGTTTTAAAAGATCTTCTAATACTTACTGTTTTCTAGGGGGTTTTTCCTGTTAAAAGGTAATTTAAAAATATGTTGGCTTTCTAAGATTGTTCAAGCTGACCAAAGTATTTCATCAATAAGAGTGTAAGTATTTCAGAAGTTCTTTTCCAGAGAAGGAGCTGACTTTTGATAATATTTAAAGCAGAAAAATGCTGTCTCAATTAATAAATTTCTTCTAGGAGAGGCCATTCTAGGTATAGGTCTGGAACTGTTCTGTTTTTAATTACTTATTTTGATTCCACTTTCCCTGGTTTTATAAGGAATTGGTAGTTAAGAGTGTTGCTCCTAAAGAATGCTTAAAGAACAGAAAAATACTTCCATTTCTTCTTCTGGATCCATGTTGTTAGTACAGACAAATGTAAAAACATTTTCAATGTGAAAAGATTAACTTAAAAGTTCAAAGGGTGAAAGTGCAACTTACTAAGTCTCGAGCTCTTTTTCCTGGGATCCATAAATTTATGTGAGGAGAATGGTATTTGACATTATCATGTATTTTATTAAAGGAAAAGACAAAGAAAAATGTATTCTGGGCTTCAAATATATAAACAAAAATAATACTAAAACCTCTGTACCCTCACATGTTCAATGACAAAATCAAAAATGGGAAAGTCATTGCATTGAGAATAGGGCACTCTGGGCAAGCCTTTTCTCCTTTTTGCTTAATTTAAGAAATAATGAAGCAGAAAAGGAGGAAAAATATCTTCTTTCAAGATCAAAATACTTTATCTGTAAAAGGAATAATTACAGGCTCACCTCTGACAGTTAGCTCAAATTTTCTCTTTTTAATCTTTCACAAGTTAGGTCCCACAATATTTAAAGCTGCAGACATTTCACTTTCACCTGTGTGGCATGACTGTGCAAGGAGAGAGTAGCTAATACTTGCATTATTTCTTGTATTGGATCATGTTCCAGAAAATGAAATTAAGAAATTCAGAGGGTTTGTGCACTTGAAGGTTGGAATAGGGATACAACTCCAATGAAGGGCAAAATTCAAGGAAGAGTAAGATAAAATCTTCAGTGGTTTTATCTGAAGTAAGAGAGTATTAAGCAAAATTACCTGTAATCAGTATCCAGCTAATTATTGATTTTGGCCTCAGCCCCAGAGCAAACTGAATGTGGAGGTGGTTTTATCTTATACATATATGGCAACATATGTGCAATATGGAAATGTGCCAATCTTAGGGAGCATTACATGTTCCAAACAAAACAAAATCTGATATTTCAAAAAGGTGGTGAGGCTTAGTCTCAAATTCTGACTCTTATAAGGTGACTACAGTTGGCCTTCAGTTGAAGGGGCCCACAGCTATCAGTTATGTATAAAAATATAAATCATTCTTATATCTTGATTTAAGTAGATACCTATTTAAATAAGTAGATACCTCATTCTGCATTCATATGTATTAATATATAAAATAGTCTTATATTTAGACATAAAAAGTTTATAAATATACACCTATTTAATTCTAAGTCCACAGGGAACAGAACAGATGTCACGCTGCTAAGCAGACACTCAGACTTGCTTGTGGTTAGTTAGGTGTTTCAGCAGAGAACAAAAACATAAAACCTCTCTGTGATTTCTGCATGGGGAAGCAAAAGGATATCTCACTATTTCCTTTCACACCTGTCCTACCCATCTGTTCATAACACACACTTGGGTTATATGATTCTGCTTTCATGTGTGCAATAGAAAATCTGAGATCTTTGTTTTTCTCCTGTGTCACCTCTCTGAGCTCAGGATTTGTGATCTCTTAAGAATAGGATTTTTAAAATTCTATTTATTTATTCATTCTATTTTAAAGTATTTGGAACACACTGAGTTCCTCTCAGTAAGTTCCACATTATTAGAAAGGTGTTTCCTCCTCAATTTTTGTATTCATCTTAATATTGGTAAGATTACGGCTGGTTATTTGCTTGCTGCTATCAGCACATTAGAGAATTGTTTTCATTTTCTTTTAAACTTTGGCATTCTTCAGCTTTATAGCAGAACTTAGCAAGTGTATACATATTTTATATGCTGGAACAACAAAGAAATAGTAGTAGGTTTATTGATTAAAAAAAAATAAAATCAGTGCCTCAGTGCAGGTGCTCAACCGAGTGTATTTTTCATGATCCTCAACGTATTGAAGTGATTTCTGTGATTCATGCTGTCATTGGTTAAAGAATAGTATCAGTAATGGGTTTCTTGATCCAGAGAAGATTTCCTGAAATTATGGAGTTGGACATTTCAGCTGATTAAAACTTTTGTATTGAACTTTGCTCCTTTAGTCTTAAGAACAGTCTGAAGGTAATGGGTTATGCCATCTCTCTGAAGAATCTGTAGGAAAGTGCTGCCAGTCAGATTTCTGATTTACCTGCAAGAGGAAATGAAGGCCTGTGTGCTGTTTAGGGCTGCAGTCTCACTGGGATCAGGGAGCTGTGCTGGGAGGAGGGCTCAGATGACTCAAGTGCTGTGCTGATGGATCCAGGCTCCTTAAAAGGGCCAGGTGGGGAAGGAGAGCAGCAGGAGCTGCCCTTCCTGTGGGGAACAGCAGGACTGTGCATGGGCTTTGGGATGGATGGAAGAGGGCTCAGACCAGCATGGGGGCTGAGCTGGTGACTCTGCCACAGGCTGCATGAGCAGGGAGAAGATGAGACCTTCCTCAGACAGCTGGAAGAAGCCTCGTGTTCCCAGGCCCACATCTTCATGGGGAATTTTAGCATCCTCGGTATCTGCTGGAAGGGCATCCCAGCAGGGCACATGAGGAGCATTCTGGAGTTTGGGGATGGCAAGGGGCAATCCAGAGCAGGTTCCTGAGCAGTTGGCAAAGTCAGACACTTCGCAGGGCCTCAGCTGCCAAGAATGTGAATGTTGGGAGCAGACTGCAGGAGTCTCCATCCTTACAGATACTCAGAACCCATTTTGGTGGCTGTGAACAACCTGCTGCAGCTGTCACTATTTTATGCAGAGAGTGTTGTCTCCTCATCCATCCTGTGAAATGTTCTTTAGACAGTTTGGAATACAATTGGATTTGTAACAAAAGGGAGGTGGTTTAAAAGGACTGAGCTTTCAAAATAGTCTTGACTACTTTTCAAAGTTGTATCAAAATGCTGATGTTTGGGCTTCTGCCTCTGTGTTCAGTCTGTATGAATGTTTCCTGCATGTCAGTGTGTGAAGGAGCCTTTAAAAGGGGTTTCAGCTGCTTCTGAAGCTGTGCTGCTTATTTTCCTGTTGTGATGCCAGAAGGGAGAGTAGAACCTGGCTCACATTGCTCCAATTAGCTTGATCAAAATACACGCATGGCACACCAAGTACAAAATGCTTTCCTTCATTTTCAAAAAGTGCTCATTCTAAGGACATCTAATTATTGGCTGGCCTTTCCATGAACTTATCTTTGAAGGTGGTCTGATTTATGGCTAATCTCCCTTAGGAACAGATCTAGCACTGTAGAGGTAACCTAAGTCTTGTCTGTCTACTAATTTAGTCATTTTACCATTGTGCTTATATTTTAAATTATTTGTCTTTGCTCTTTGGTTAATTAATGCAAGCTTTTGAAATTGCTAGGTACAAGTAAATATGTTTGAACAGTTTCCATCATGAGAATTTGATTTGCAGGTATTTACTTTCAGTTTATTTATTGAGGGTTCAGAAATACATGGCATAGCAAAGAGAAACAAATGAAACCTGTCAGAATCAGCTCTGGCTTGATAGCAAAATAAAGTGTGTAACTTCTCTGATACATTTTGGTTGTTTGTTTTTTTAGTATGTGGTTTGGTTGGGGTTTTTTAAATTTCTTTTTTTCTTTCACTTAAGATTGTCTTGCAAGGACATGGAACAAGAGTGACTGCAAAATCTCAACAGACTGGAGAGAAAGCCTTTCGCTGTGATTATGATGGCTGTGGAAAACTGTACACAACAGCTCACCATCTTAAGGTGATGAGATGTAAAATGTGCATTGCTGCTGTGTAGACACGATTTTTTTTTGAAAGATTATGTGGTTAAAAGTAATAGAAACTAAGAGAGAGCCTGTTGCAGTGGGGCTGTTTTGTCAAGTGTTTGTTGGATTGATATTACAGTAATTGGTGGTGCTCAGCTGAGTTTACTCGGTGTTCTGGGAACATGTTCAGCTGCTATATAGCCAGCATGTTGAGCTTGTTTCCACCAGCATTGTCACAGAAATTCTGGACTCCAGCACTCACGTTATCAACTTTACATGTATGCATGACCATGCAAAAATTCCAGTTTTTGAAATGTTTCCCCATCATAGTACAAAGCGAGACTCTTCAAAACTAATATTCAAAGTGAAAAGCTGGAGTGTCTTTCTTCACAGATGGCAACTTCTTCATTCTCTTCCTTTTTTCAAATGAAGTAAAGGAATTGCTGGAATGGTAAATGGTGCAGGGCTGCTCACATTGCAGCTGAGGCTGGGACAATCCCTGGCTGATGAGGTGACCTCCTCAGTGCTGCTTTGTCTCTGACAAATACAGGAGTCACTGAGTGTTGGCTTTATGAGTCACTTGCTGAAATGATGTCATTGCTGTAGAGGTTTCATGCAATAGAAGAGCATCATTGGAAGCATTCAGAGAGTGGGCTCTGAGGCATATTTACCTACTGTCTTTAATGTAGTGCATGATGGCAACTCTGCATGTATTTACAGAAGTGTTTTGTGCCAAACTGACTGGCAGGATCAGGTTAGACCTTGGAGAGAGACATCTTTTGTTTTAGGGAACACATAGTTACCATATTTCATTACTTTGTCATCACTGATATAAACAGATCAATGTGAATCTTAGTAAGATAAATAAAATATGCTGGCTTTGAGAATGTTTCTGTGCTGAAGTAACCAGATACAACATTTCATTAAGTGACTGTATTGGATGTCAACAGGTGCATGAAAGGTCTCACACGGGAGACAGACCCTACCAGTGTGAACATCCTGGATGTGGTAAAGCCTTTGCAACAGGTAATCTTTGGCAGACTGGCTCCTCCTGCTAGTTAGTGTTTGTGTCTGAATAAAGCATGTTTGTAATACTGCCTTTTTTGACTGCTAAGTAGGTTGGGGGACCTGGGGAAAAAAGTTCTCTTTTCAGCTACTGTAGCATATAGAAAGGACAGAGGATTTAACACTTACTGAAGGGAGAAGGAGGGGAAGCACTCAACACTTCCCTTCTCTTCATCTGTCATCTACAGTCAAACTTAATGTTAAAAAATAGGCTTTTCTTCCCATTAAACTAATAGCAAAAGTTAAATGAGGTGATAATAGAAAGCTGAACATGTAGGCTAGAGGCAGATTGCTGATCTTCTGGTCTAAACTTGAAAGGAAATTTGATAGAAGATGCTAGTTTAAGTGTTGTTTATTGAATTTATATCAGAGTGACATCTGTCATGAAGTGAACTCTCCATTTGTACAGATAACTCTGCTCATAAATGATGCTGTCCCTGAGGTTGATTGTGCAAAAGACAATTATGAGGAATGAAACATGGATAACAATGGAATAGCAAAACTTGTTTTAAATTTTATTCTTTTTCTTTGAATGTAAATTAGTATAATGCTTAGAAAAGTTAGGCTCTATTTCTTTAGATGAGGTATTTTTAAAATAACTTCATCTGATCTAATATATTCAATAGAATTGCTTTGAATAGAAATGAGTAAAATAAATACTGGGGGAAGTTGAAAAAGGAAACAACTATACTTATAAAGGGCTGCACCTAAGTTTAAGTGCATAGTGTTTGTAAAGGGATTTCAAAACTATAATGAAATATTCTCTTCCTTTGTAACAAACTGATGTATGGCTAGAAACAGCTGTTTGTTTATAAATACTGTATTTTTGGTCAGAGCCATTGTACCATTGTAGTTCAACAATCTTTGCCTTGGACAAAGTTCACTTTAAGTACTGAATACTCTTGGTTTAAATGTTAAGAACTCTTCTGGGTTGGATAATGAAATTGAGTTTATTTTAGATGTAAAAGTGAATTAATGCTCAGCTTGGTCCACATGCTTCATGTTTTTAAAAGCATCAAAAATGGGAATTTAAGTTGTTTTGGGGAGAACACTGAAATTAAAGCAGATGCCATTTTCTTACAGACTCTATTTTGTAGAAATGTGTACATCATTTGGGGGTACAAGTGAAATTCAGGTTCATTTTCTAAAATGGTTGTTTCAGGCTTCTTTAGTCATTGTCTTTTTAGAGAGGTGCTGAAAGGAAAATCTTGGTAAAATGCTCATTGCAAAATAATTTGTAGATGTCCTGATCCAAAGTTCACTTCAGACTGGTAGAGTTTTTGATGATGATGAATTCCTAAAAGTAATCTCAAAGAGAATGAGTGTCTATGACTGCTCTTGGTTAGCACCTGAATATGTGATTTTACTGCTGACTTCATTAGTGGTATTGCTTTTCTTATGAGCAAGTAATTAAATGTCATTTTGATGACAGCAGTGGGAAAGAGGTAAAAACTAGATGGAATGTGCATGGCTTCCTCAGAAGGCAGAATAAATATTTGTAGCCATTATAATAATTGCAGTTTATCCTTCTGAAGGGAAGGAGAGGCATTATGAAAGTGTATTTTCTTCAAAAATGAAGAAAGAAAGAATTTCTAAACTGTTATCCAGAGCTTGTGAGGAATGAAAGAGTAAATTTTACTCATCACCATTCCTGATTGGAATGGCAAGCACAGCTTTTGCTGGTGATGGTTTACAAGTACCCTGATTTTGTGCCTGTGCTGTGACACCATCCTTTCTGATCCCCAGGGTATGGCTTAAAAAGCCACGTGCGAACACACACTGGAGAAAAGCCTTACAGGTGCACAGAGGAGAACTGCACCAAATCCTTCAAGACTTCTGGGGACCTGCAGAAGCACATTCGGACCCACACAGGTACCACCAGCACACATTACTTTTCTGTTAATTCACCCAGGTGGGTTTTTAGGTTTTGTTCTCTTTCCTCGTTCTGTGACTGTACACTGACAAAATCAGCCTGTGTATATTCTCTTTCTGAAGCCCAGTGAGCTCAGCAGCATTTCAGCATGGTAAGCATTCACTGCAAATCCAGCATGCTTTTCTTGGGAAAAGTGCTAAAGCATTCACCCTGCTATTGCAAATGCACTAACTTTTAGCAGTAACTCACTTATGTTGTCACTGAGGCACTCCTTGCCTTTAGTTTCATCTGCAGCTGTAACAGAACAAGGAAATTTCCTCAATAATCTGTTTTGCTTTTTAGAAATGGCTTCAGTGTTCCTCAGTTTTGGTGCTTTAATGTAACATGCATGCCAGCTTCATGAAGGTTGATATTCTGAGCTTGTTATCCTGATTTCCCATCTCTTCTTCCAGCAGAAAACCAAAAATATCACAGAAAACCAACTGTTACTAAAACTTGCAAAGGTTCAAAAAATAAAATCATACATTTTGTCTAAAAACATTAAATTGAAAGGCAAATTCTAGACAGCACTCTGCAAAACTCTGGGGGTGCACACACGTGTAAACAAGATTGCACAATGTCTCCTTTGTGGCTGTGATCTTCCAAAAAAAAAAGAAAAACAACCCTTAAGTGTAGGAAGAACAATCTATCATTTGCTAACCTAGTCCATTAAATATATTTATGTCTCTGCTAGAACACTGACAAGTTTTTCCAGTGAACTGTCTGAATCTTAGTGAGTCAAGAAGAAAAAATAAAAGAAATAGGGCTTTGGACTTTTTTCAAATTAAAAAAAAAAATAATACGGGGGGGTAGTAGGATGTAAATATAGGCAATAAAAATTGTAAAAACTCAGGATTACATTAAGATATTTCTGCTTTTTTTGACTTCTGTACACAAAGAGAATCTGTTGGGATTAGTGTTATCTTGATTTTTAAATATCAGGGTGAATATATATCATCTCAGGTCTAGAAGAGAACTGTTGATATGCTCTGCATCCAGTACAGACCATGAACTGAAAGGTTTCTGTAGTATGGACAGTTTCATTCATTAGCTGTGGGCTGTTTTCTTTCCTTCTTTAGGGCACAGAAGGTGTGTGGTAATTTAATCTGTTTAGCAGCTGAGACAAAAGACTTGAGCCAGCCCTATGTAACCAACCCACCTGAACAATATTAGTAACAGAATCATGATCTCCCAGCAGACCAGGGGCCACAGGTGTCTTATTTTAGGTTTATGAGTATTTTCAGGAAGCTAAAGAGTGAGAAGAAAATTGCAGCAACTATTCTGTGCAGGTGGATGGAGCAGTGGTGCGAGCAGGGCACCCGCTGGAGGCAGATCTGGGCTTTCCCATGGCTCAGAAACCTTTCCCTTCCTTTAGTAGGTACATCAGGGTCAGCCCTTTCTTAATTTTCTGCTTCTTTTAACCAAAAGTGACTTTCCCCCCTTTTTGAGTAGAGTCAAGTCTCACTTTCTGTGCCATCAAATGCTTGCCACGGGTTTTTCCATGACTTCCCCAGGCACACAACTCTGGGATCAGCAAAGCTGCTGTGGAGGGCACCTCGTGCTGCAGTGGGGCAGAGCTTCAGGGCTTTGCATTTCCAGAGCTGGAATTCTCTGTCACCTGGAAACAGGTCTCTTTGCTAAGAAGTCCATTAGAATTTGAAAAGGCCCCTCCAGGGACCGGTGGGGTGACATTCCTGCGGGCATTGTTTCAGAGCGATCTGTTTTGGTTTTGGTGCAGGGTCTGTTGCTGGGTGGGGTTGGCTCTGCAGCCCTGCTGCTTTCAGTCGTGTTTGGGGTCCTGGCTGAAGCCATGGTAACACAACACTGAGGCTGTAGGGGAATACACAGTGCCTTGGCAGGAAGCTGCAAAGCCTTCCCCAAACAGCTGCCCGAAGGAGTGAACAGTATTTCCTCTTCCAAGGAGCGAACTGCTTTGGAGTTCTGTGGTATTGCTGTCTATCAGGAGTTGTTTTTTAATTTTTAAGTACTTACTGTTGTATCTGGACTGGGGTTCTGCTCTGTCACACTCTCAGATTCTGTTGTTTGGTAAGCGTGAATGTACTTGGCTCTAGAAGTGGGAAATTACACCAGGACAGCCTGTCAGTGGCTTGAACTTCTCCAAATTTAACCCCTTTGCTCTCCTTCTCTGTGTGCTTTGATGGATCTGACAGGTCAGGGTTATTGGAGTATTATTGGTCTGCTATTCACAGTGAAATGGTTCGGTGCAGTGCTCAAACAGATTACACAAAGAGACTAGCTCTAAAAGAACCTGTATTTGTGATTCGCTTTGGTTTGAGGGTTTAAAACTTGAGTTTCACGGCTGCTTCTCTTTAGAAACTTCTTTTTTAAGGTTAAATGCTTTGTATAACAAGTTTTACTAATCCATGTTATATGTTAAATCATGAAGGTATTTTTTTCATTTGAAGAATTAGCAATTATCAAATGTCAGTGGTATGATACGCTTGATACATGTATATATGATACATGATAATACATGTATCAGTTGGGGAGGTTGTTAAATAGTTGTTAGATTATGGGCAGTGTGGAAACTAATCCAAGCAACTGAGTCTGCTCTATACGTGTTAAAGTATTAATCTAAATGCTTCATAATTTAGCTTACAGACTGTATGATTTTCCTGAATTTTGCTAGTTTTGGCTAAACTAGAACACTCCACAGTGGTGTGTTCATGGTATTTCTGACTGAGGATCTCAAAGAGAGAATTCGGTAGCTTCAGGTTCCTACATTTAAGTCTAAGTGTAATTCAGGATTTTCACTCTTTTATAACCTTTGTGTGTGTACCTTTTCTTTTTTTTTCAGGCGAAAGGCCCTTTAAGTGTCCCTTTGAAGGATGTGGCAGGTCATTCACAACATCTAATATCAGAAAGGTTCACATCAGGACACACACAGGCGAAAGGCCTTACTACTGTACAGAGCCAGGATGTGGCAGAGCTTTCGCCAGTGCAACTAATTATAAGAATCATGTGAGAATACACACAGGTACATGAGTGATTTATTGTATTTTGAAGTGCAATCTGCTTGCAGAATGAGCTGTGTCATTCTCCTCGTGAGCGATGTTTTGGTGTGTTGTAATTGGATATTGTGATGATAATATGACTTGGCTTGGTACTTCTGTTTGGGCCTCTTCTCCCCTCAGCTGAGGATATTCAAGCACTTAGATTTCCCATCTTGCTGTCAAAGCAGAATAATTTTGGTTCGGATACAAAATTATTTAAATTGGGCATTGGGCTGAATCTTTAAAATGATTTTGGGGCTTGTGTCCGTTGTGAGCTGTCTCTTAAATAAATACCAGTAAAGGACAAATCTGAGCTTAACTTTGGCTCACTGTTATGAGTCACTCTTTCATCCCAGCTGTATTTTCCTTGCTGCTGGAACTGTGGTCAGACCATTTTTACAGACTGGATGTGAAAATACTTACCCAATTTGATTTTCAGGGTTAATGAGCAGAAATAATAAGCACAAATTTGAAGTTTCTAAAATGTAAAAGCCAGTGACAGCCATATCAGCCTGGTAGCATTATATATTTTATAGAAACAGACAAGATTCACAGAGCGATGTTCTCTATCTCAGTTTATATTTTTAGTTTACAATGTAATTTGGACACTGGTTTCATTGATTTTTAAATGAAAGGTGTTTCTATATGAAACCGTAATTATACACATACTTCCTATGGATTTTCTTAGAGCTTTGAAGACTCAAAAGTTATACTAGTCAATCAATATATCTGATCACGAAGGAAAACTATGGGGCTTCAGTGATAAAAGAACAAAATTCTCAGTACAAACTGAAATTGCAGCTTTCAGCCTGTATCATTCTGCCTTCATCAGAAGGATGTTTTAGATGGAATGACAGAGAGAAAAATGGGCCCAACTTGTACTGGCAGTAGTTCTTACAAAAAGTCAGTAAGAGGTTGCATTGATAAACTTTGTGAGGTTGAGCTTCTCCGTTGCCTTTGAAATTAAAGTATGATTGGTAATGAATGTGTATCCCTAAATACCATTTGCTGGCAGTTTTTCCTGTACATGCAGAATAAAGCTCTCTTTATCCCTTTTGTTTTCCCTGCAGGGGAGAAGCCCTATGTCTGTACAGTTCCTGGCTGTGACAAACGTTTCACAGAGTATTCCAGTTTATACAAACATCATGTTGTACACACTCATTCCAAACCATACAACTGCAATCACTGCGGGAAGACCTACAAGCAGATCTCTACCCTTGCTATGCACAAAAGGACAGCACACAACGACACAGAGCCCATTGAGGAGGAACAAGAGGCTTTCTTTGAGCCACCCCCAGGTTAGAATTGCAGCCTTTGAATCCCTAGTTGTAATAAAAAAAATGCTCTGGATGGTGTTTTGCTGGGGGATTTTGATAGCCAAAGAAGTTAAAGCATAGATAAATAGCTGAAGTACTTAATAAAGATATCTTAATTTCTCTGTGAGGCTTTTTAGGGTGGTAGGCGACTTGTCAACAGAAATTGCAAGGTAATTGGCCAGATAATAAACTAATTTATAGCAGTTGTGGGGTTAAGAGAGAAATTTGAGTTGCAGTCTCAGCAAACCTGCTAAAAACATGGATGTGGGGAAGGCCCCAGAGAGACTTTAAGCTGATTACAACCTACTGGATTTTTGTTAGGGATTTTTCGAAGAGTGTATATATATGACACTGGCAACAAAAACCAAAAAAATCTGGTTTTGCAGCACAGTGATCTGGGCTGGTTTTGCTGTGGTTTAGAGCAGTTTCTGTGAACTGTCCTAGAGGCAGAGATGAAAAGGAGCTGCTATGCTGCAGTGCTCCTCAGAGTGTGCTGCTCATGGTACCATGAACCCTATGACTGTAAAGGATCAGACTGAAGAAATACTGTGATAGTACCACTTGTCAAATTGCGATTTTTAGATGTGCCTGAAGATTGGAAATACCCACACAAACTGTTTTGGTTAGAAAAGTTGTTTTGCTTCGTGTTCATGGGAAACTGCACTGAATGCCTCAAGCAGACTTGCTATAGCCTAATTCCTTCTTTTAAAGAAATGATAAGATTCATTTGCTGAGGTTAAACATTTATCAGGATAATGAACTTACTTAAATCTTCACACAAAGGCATCGCTGTGTTCTTATGTATGTTTGTTAATTAATAACTTTTAAAAATTCCAGTTGCATTTGCATGGAGTGCCTTGCATGGAGAGGTTAACATTTCATTAATAAATTAGAAATGTTTGTCACATTTTAATATGTGCTTACAAACTAAATGTATAGTTTCTTTATATGTAGTATTTGTCTTAAAACTCATTAGTGGAAGATTATACCCCATGTTCCCAAAATATGATTTTCTGACTTGCTTCCAGTATGTTTCCTTCTTTTATTTTTCTCATCTTTCCACTAAATTTTTCTGTTGGAGTGTTTAAAATCTTCAGACAAAACTGGGACCTAATCCTTGTCATTTGCTCTCCTGGGAGCGTTTGGAGTATGTAAAGTATCCTCTTGCTTGCTCTGTATCCAACAGGTCAAGGTGAAGATGTGCTCAAAGGCTCCCAGATCACCTACGTGACAGGTGTGGAGGGAGAAGATGTCATTTCTGCACAGGTTGCTACAGTTACTCAGTCAGGATTAGGCCAGCAAGTAGCACTAATATCCCAGGATGGAACCCAGCATGTAAGTAATCAGTGTTCAGTGCTGACAGAACCATGCTGAGAATTGAGGCACAGCTTTGCAGCTTCTCTGAAATCACTTAGGAGTCTTGATAAATGTTTGAGGGTTTCTTAAGGAAAGAAGCTTCTTTGGCCTGTTTCAGGCCATGTTTAGGTCTGTGCCTCCTGTGGAATACCTCAGTGAAACCACATATTCTGACAAATGAAACTGTATTAATACCAAGTTAGAGGACTGATCTCTCCTTGTTACCTGTGTCAGTCTGAAAAGGGCTGTTCTAACAACTGTTCTATATCCAGCCTGTTTCTGAGGTTTCTCAAAATTCCCAGATTATGCTCTTAGTATCTGTGGGCCTCTTCACTGTCTTGTCTGCACATTTTGGAGGATTGAGGGGTGGGAAGTCTTTTCAGCCCAGGTGCTTCCTTTACAAGCAGTTTGGTTGGTAGTGTGTAGTTTCTAACATAAACTAGAGGATAAGGAATCCTTTGATACTGTTTTCCACTTGAACATTCCTATGGCTGCCTTTTTTTTAAGGTTTTCCATGGATACATATTTTTAAGGATTTCATATGAACTTTCTTTGTACGGGGATTTCAACACAACTTTTTTGATTCACTGGGGCAGTTAGTTTTTTGAAGGCTTATGGGAAAAAGTTTCTAAATCAGCTGGTAGGGCAGCTGAAATACCAATAACATATGAAAGATATATTCTGAATTCAGAGGGAAATGAAATATCCAAGGGGCCTGTCATATTGCCAGCTCTGGACATTGCAGCAATGGCAATAACTGGCATTTTCACCCTCTAAAATGAAGGTCTGCAGAAGCCCTGGCATAGAGTTCTTGCACTTAGATTTCCCTTTAGCTTGACTTCAGTTCTGGGATTTATTACCTTGCAAATCAAACATCAGATTATATCTCTGATGCCCTAATGCATTTATACTGGAGACATCAGTAATTTATATCATTAATTTGTTATGGATTGTTTATTTGCTGTTTAAATTCTAAGCCCTCATAAGCCTCTTTAGCCATCAAGATCAAAGTATGTCAGGTGGTACAGCCTTGAATCCCACTGACCTCTGGGTAAGACACAAGCATAGATAATCTGTGATGCTGTTATTTGGGATACTCTCTGATTAACAAGGAGTTCTAGGCTCTGGGATTAGATATGCAACCTCTTACTGCTGAGAGGCATATTGTTTTCTGAAAACAGATAAGTGTGTCTGAAAGGTCATGAAGTGTTAGATGCCAGCCAGCGAGGCAGATGGAATGAGGGCTCTGATCTGAGCAGCAGTCAAACCCTTCCTTGCCTCAGGAGCTGCTGTGTTGCAGGTGAACATATCCCAGGCAGACATGCAGGCCCTGGGCAACACCATCACCATGGTGACACAGGATGGCACCACCATCACCGTCCCTGCCCACGACGCCGTCATCTCCTCGGGGGGAACGCACTCCGTGGCCATGGTCACTGCAGAGGGCACCGAGGGACAGCAGGTGAGACCCTGTCCTGCACACCTGGGCCATGTCCCTCTAGGGGCTGGGAGCAAATGGGCACCTGAGCCATCACACTTCTGCCACTGATGTTTCCAGCACCTGGCCAACACATGCCCCTCAAGGTGCCTGGTGTGTTCTACTCCAGCGCTGTACATCAGCACATGGTCGGATGTTGTAAAAATAACTGGGCACCAAGAAAAGATTCTGAGGTACCAGGCCAATAATTCAGTTAGGTGTATGTAAAATAAGACCTAGAAATGCCAAGCATTCTCCCCAAAGTCACAGTAAATGAGTGGCATATTCTAAGAATAGAATCCAGTATGAACTGTAATCTCATTGGTTTAATTTATTTGGCAGATGGGAAACATTTGTGTAAGTATATATCTGTGGGTTGGTTTCTAATGTACAGATAAAACAGCTAACTTTTTAGTCCTAATACAATGATATAATCTCTCAGTTAAAATGAATTCTGCTGTTCTAAAATCGCACCACATGAAAATTAAGATGATTATTAATTCCTGTGTAGATAATCACAGGTCTGTAGGTGCATTTATTGAATTGTTGCAGTCCTGAGGATATTTATATTTTAAGAGCTAGTAGATAATTCTAAGAACACAATTAAGGCAACTTTTCTTTTGCACAATACAATTTGGCTCCTGAACAATCCCAGCTTTGAATGTACTGAAGGCAGTGGTGAGGAGCAGGAGCAGCTCTGCCATGCAGGTGACTCTGTCCCTTTGTCCTGAAGGTGGCAATTGTGGCCCAAGACTTAGCAGCGTTTCACAGTGCCTCCTCAGAAATGGGACACCAGCAGCACGGCCACCATCTGGTGACTACAGAATCCAGGCCTGTTACATTGCTGGCTACATCCAATGGGACACAAATTGCAGTACAGGTAAGATGAGGATAAATGGCTTTTTTGGAGTGATTCTTACTTCTAGAGCTAGAAGCTCCTAGCCAGGTAACTAAATTATTTGAATAAGCTTGTTTCCCTGAAAAAAAAAAAACAGCCCACAACCGTATGATTTCATATTTAAAATAATATATAGGGTTAGGAAGAGGAATAAGCAGCATCTGATTTTCCAAATCTTCTTGTAGAACTCTGAAAAAAGGGGAAGGCTGGGGGAGGGCCAAACTTCAGGTCAACTGAGTTGTTCATGGAGTCACAGGTTTTCAGTGAAAAAGGGCTTTTGTTCATCCCTCAGCTTTACATGACACATATAAACCCAAACTCTCAAGGATAAATTGCTATGAACTTGTAAAATTAGTAGATTTGTTTTTTGAGCCCTGAAATGCTAACAGCAAAATAGTGCAAACAGTTATATAGAAGAATTAATAATCATAAATCTCTGGAAATAGTGACCTTCTGTTGTGTGCCAAAGCAGCACAGTACAAGCAGTCTCTGTAAATAGCGCCTCACATTGTTCAAACACTGTCAGGAAAAGGTAATTTCTAGGTATGAAAGAGCTCTTAAGAGCTCAGATTGAAAGGAATAGTATTAATATCCTCAAGCAGAAATGAGAGATTGTTATTTTACCCTTTGTTAAATGGAAAGAAGCAAGTCAGATGCTGCTTGAAAGAGCAATGAAAGTCGAGAAGCTCTGAATTCTGAAGTCCTCTTTTCAGCTAAGTTGGCAGTAATCAAAACTGCCTGTAAGAGAAACCATATCAGAAGGCAATTGTTTGCATGAAACAAGAAAAAAAGTAACTTGCACCCTCAGCATTCCTTTGAATGAAGGGAAAACAGGCACTCTCTGCACAAGCCCCTCTTCTGTTACCAGCACTGCAGCATTTGCTTAAGTCTCTTTACAGTAATTAAACTTAGAATACACAAATAAAAGAGAGAGGATTGAAAATTAAAATGCTACTGATTATTCCTGAGAGTTTGATTGGCTTTTCTTTTGTACTTTGATACTAATAAATTAATCCACTTGGTTTCTAAGTACTGGTAAAGCCAGTCCTATTGAAGCCCTAACAAGGTGAAAACAGGTCTTGATTTGAGTGGCTTCAGAATGTGATATGCAGTGACTGTACAAATAACAAGGGATACTTAGAGTTGTCCCATTAGGTCAAACAATTTGGTTTTACCTTTCACACTCTCATATGTGTTTCTCCTGAGCCAACAGGTAATGGCCAGCTTTACATTTTTCTGTGAGGCTGAGGGTGCCTTCAGCGTTCACATGAACATGTAATAAAACTTCACGGATTCCTTCCCAAAATTGTGTCAAGTTGTCTTTATCCAGGGTTGGTTATGTTGCTTCTGGTAGTACCAGCTAATTCCCTCTCTAAACTAACTGTAGAATCAAACAGTATCATCACAACAGCTTTTTCATACAGTTGGGATTCTGCAATAAATGTACACTTTTTCTGTAAATTAATGTCATACAGTGTTCCACAGAGCTGACTTTCTGTTAGAGAGTGAAGAAAAATTAAGATGTTTGTTTGCTTTACCAATGATAAAACAGCCACTGTGACTTCTGCCAGCCTTGTCTGAGCTTTGTAATATCTGCCAAGTAAAACATCACCCACTTTGTGGGTCATGAAGTGTGTTTATCATGCAGCAGTTCTTTGAAGCACATGTATTTGGTGGTTACACAGAAACTCACTGTAATCTCCTATCAGCAGCTATCTTAATTGTCCTGCTGATTAGATAGCTGCTGGTATATATTACCCAGGAGAGGTGTGACAATGCTGATCACACTTATTTGGGCTGAAGTATCCTTTGGTATCTAGATCTTTGCTTTCAGATCTTTTTTGATGCATTTATTATCCAGCTTTTTGGATTTATTTCTGTTTAAATGTGTTTGTTTCAGCTTGGAGAACAGCAGTCTCTGGAAGAAGCCATTAGAATAGCCTCCAGAATACAACAGGGGGAAACACCAGGGATTGATGATTAACTTCTAAAACTGCTACCAGAACAATAGAGTGAAAGGTATTTTGTTTTCAACCAACAAAGGTCCATGCCAGCAACAGCCCAGAAAAACTTTGAAGTCCCCCACTCACTGATACTGTGTACACATTTTATGCAAGAGTGAAGAACATTTTCTAAGTTTTGTGTACATAACCCTTGGAATGGACTGACATCATCTACTTCCAACCGTTGCATTCAGGAATATGGAATTAGGATTATATAGTGAACTTCCTTGTTATCCTTTCATCAGATTTCAGACTGGTCTACAAGCAAGTAAAAAAATAGAAGTATTGGAATTAATTTTTAATGTCATGTACAAATAATGAAGGCATTACTGAAGATTTCAACTGTTTAAATAACCATTTCAGGAACCCTTACAAGTAATAAAGGCAACAAAGCCTTTTTAAATTGCATTCCATTAATGGAAAAGTCTTGGATTTTGAGCCTACTACTGTAAATCTTCGTATTTTGATTTGTTTCATACAGATTTGAATACTCTTTAGATTATCTACCCCATCTCATTCACTGTAAATACAGACTGTTAATGCTGGAAGTGCTAATTATATTATCTTTAAATTGGATTATGTACAAAGAACCGGTTGTTCAATATTAAAGAAAGTAAATCTAATGATTTTGTTTCTTTACATATTTTACTTAAGATGTTACTCTCAGATTATTATGCAATAAAATATAGCAAGATTGTATTGTTTAGATAGGATGATATTGTTGTGTGATGTATTGTTTTACTTCTTACTGAGACTGAAGTTCAAATTATTTATTTACGGCCTTGTATAAATTTTTCCAAAGTTTATTTATCATAAACTTAATTTTTTTGACATTAATTTTGATCGTAATCCACTCTAGTGTATGAAGCAAATACTGGTAATGGTTATTTCAGACATTCTCAAACACTACAGGAGTGATTTTCACTAAAAGGTGAAGTTACCTATTTTCAAGAGAACTATTTTCATATGGTGCATTTGCAGCAAAAGTCCAAGTACCAATAGTCTATTTTCAACAGTTCTGAGTGCCTGCTGCTACCAGTCAGTACCTAGGATGTGCTGATAATCAGTGCTTTTGAAAATCAGGACACAAGTTACTAGAAAAAAAAGGGATTAATGATGATGTAAGTACAATGCTCCTTTCCAACTATCATTCTGTAAAGGAAAAGAATACATTGTAGATATGTCCAACATATACAGCAAAATGTAACTTTCAATTTTTTTATATGAAGAAGTGTTTTTACTCTTGTCTTGTTAGCAAGCTGGTTAAGCAAGTTAAAATTTTTTTGGCTTCCTGTAAGATTCAGTGCTTATTTTAGATTAGTGTCAAGAGCACTTCTGAAACTGAAGCCTCACCTTTTGCCTTCTCAAAGGAAGGACTGAACATCCTCTGAACAAAATCTTTATTAAGGAATCTCTAGTATTGTGGGTGCACATCCTACATGAAAAAATTAAGTCCATAACTAAGTACCTTGAGGTGTTTGACCTCAGGCCAAATCTGAATAGACTGAGCCAATTTATTGTGAATTATTGTATCAGTGTGGGTTGCAGCCTTTTATGTTTTCTACACAGAAGCCAGCTGTAAAGTGCAGTGAGAGAATACAGTACTGTGGGATAGATGGGGACAAAGCAAAGGCTATTCTCTGCATAAATGACAAAGTCAAACTTGGAAGCATTTAGGTTGTCTGTAACTTTTGTATAGGACTGAGGTTGCTTGCTCACTTAGGTGCCAGTTTTCCTGAAATGTTGTAAATCTTGATATCCCATGGAGATAAATGTACTATGCAAGGAGGATTAATTGCCTGTCAATTAGATCAGTTTCTTAGTACTTATCACCTTTTAGAAATTAAAGTTGTATCATTTGACATGAATGTTCAAGGTTTTTTTTTTTTTTTCTTAAATTTCATTGCTAATAGTTTCTGGAAACAGTGGCTGGAACGGTGGCTTTGACTTAGCAAAGAAATAACTTCAGTTCTTACTTCTCATTTCCCAGGACATTTCCTGACCACTGTACAAATGTGAGTATTCTTTCTCTTTCATACAAGTTGGTTTGCTGTGAGGTGTTTGTTCACGACCAGCTCACTCAGGAAAACTGTAGTATTTATTAAATTATTTCTGTGACTGTTACCTTACCAGTTACTCTTACAAAACTCCCAGGTTAAAGGTGGTGCTTCCATGTTTTGCTACCTCTACAAAGAAAAACTGAGTAAATAAGGTAGAGTGATTTAGTGTTTAAAGCAAAGCTGAGGTGATTATGTGTGCTTTAGCTGCAAGGCCTCCCTTAATAACAGACTCATCCTTGGCGTGGAGAGACCTTGGTGATTTTTCCCTTCTGCCTCCATTCAGCCAGGAGTGGAAAGAGCTGTTTTGGTAAAGTGATGCTGCATGTTGGCATTGGAAGGTCCCCTGTAGTTTAGACAGGACAAGATCAGGTTAGACAAATAGGAAAACTGGCAAAAAGGATTTCAGGAGGAGGAAGCAAAGAATATGACAGGACTGGGTGTTTGGCAGGAGAAATCTCTATACAGATTTTCCCCCCTCTTTTGAAAATTGTCTCAAAGGAAATGCTTTGACACACTGGAAAGAAGTAACCTGTAAAAGATGAACCATGTACAGTACATCAGCTCAGTATATCACTGCCTCTTACAGACTGACTCCCACATTTCCAGTGGGAGCTCACAATTTTTCTCACGCATTTCAATTCCAGGCCTACACAAATTCTCCCCAAAAAGGAATAAGCCCAAAGTCTCTCCAGACCTCTCAGTAAACTTTTCCCTTTTAAGTATTTCCCCAGTTTTTCCCTTTGCTTTACTGTAGTTTAGCGCCTCTCCTGACACTAAAAGAAGGATTATTTTCGGTGCTCCAGGCTGATGACCCATTGTGCCAGACACACTCTGCATAACAACAGGACGGCTTTTACCCTGAAGGGCTGATGGTTTCCATAAGAGTAAATCCTGCTGTAAACAGCCCTCATCCCGCTGCTGTGGTTAAGCCCAGCTCAGCTGACCGATACCGCAGATCCTGGGTGTGAGACGGGCACGTGGTGTCTGCTCAGCACAAGGGCAGGACGGGGCTCAGGGACCCGATAAACAACGGCTGGGCTGGGAATGCTGTTCCGACTAAACTTTGCTCTAGTTCCCGACTAAATTCACGGGATTTGTCTCACTGGCTGCTCTGGTTTCTGCGAGGGTTGTGCTGTAGCAGAGAAATCCAAATCTCCCCGCATTGCTGTGCTCTTCCCAGGGCACTCAGCTTTCCCCAGGGACAGGAAACCATTTAATCGGTGTTTAGCCGCCGAGGAGAAACGGAGTGGAGTGAGGATCTGATCCAAAATGTTTCTGAATCTGGCAACTCCAGCTCTACAGCTGCTGAGATTTGTCAGACTCCACACCTCAAGCTGATCAAGATGCAGAGGTGCCCTGTAACAAACCTATTCTGGTCACCCTTACTTTGTCATTGAATGAAAACAAATTTTCTGTATAATTTTTAAACAGCCCAGGTGAAATTTCACTAATAGGTGGGTGGCATGCAAACTGACTTTCTTAAGCAGAAAGGTTTTGAAATGACAGGTAACTTGTGTCCTGTTCAGCTATTAATTTACAGTAGTTCGAAGCTTTTAAAAATATAATTACTCAGCATCCATAATTTTTGTCTTGAAAAAGATGGAAATTGCCATGTCTTTGCAGATGCATAAAATCAAACTCCAGCCCCTTGCATATAATAAGGTACTCCAACATTTTATTTGCAAAGTATATATTTGAACACCATTTTCCCAAAAGTGTCCTGTGCTCTATTGATAAAAACCTCCTAAAGCATAGGCACCTATGGCAATAAAACAAAAATCAAGAGCCATTTTCAGTTCTTTTGTTGGAGACAGTAAATTACACTCAAAGTGAGGCACAGAAGGAAGCATCTTTCCTTGTTGTGTGTATTGTAAAGTGTCCCATCAGTTTGGCATTCCTTTGATTCTATTTTTCATTCTGCTGCTGATGTTCACTTGGCCAGAGGAAAATGTAACAATCCCATTAGGCCATCACCATTAGCACTAAGTGGCTGACACATTGCCCTATCAGGAACAGACTGATACCAGACTTTCTAACTGAGGGTTATATTCAAAGCAGACGTTAATTATCCCAATAAATACACAAGCTTTAATCATCTCAATAAACAGAGAAGCCTATATCAACAAGTGAGCACTTGGCCCTACATAGTCTGTGCATTTACCTCTGCTGGAAATGTGACCCCCTTAAATCCATCTCAGGTCATGAAACAGTAAGAGATTTTCTTTGGCTTATTACTGTTCTGTTTAATTATTTGCAGCATTTTGCTCAAAAGAATGACAAACCATTTATACTTTCAGGGCACAAGTAATTGTGTGGAACTTTTCCTTTAAGAAAACAGTATCTTATGTTGTTATCAAAACCCCCAGTGTTTTACCATTTATTTTGTTTAAATCCATCATCAGCCTTTAGGTTGATTGGCTGCTGCTTTTTACTTATTTTTGAAGAGACTTTTAGACTCTCCACTATGTTACTGCTTGGTTCTGTAGAATTTGCACAGAGGTTCCTGAACAGGCATCTCAGTGAGCCAAGACAAGGAAAAGAGGCTGATTTCCCAACATCTGGCAGGTCTGCTGCCATAAGAGAAACTGCCCACATGGATGTAAAAAGCTCCTGGAAATACAATGGTCCAAAACTACATCTCCAGTGGGCTTTTTTCTCCAGTGTAGGGCTAATTCAGATTTGAATGTAGGTTGTAATGACTGAAAAATCAGAAAGTGCAAGAATGGTTAGTGGGATAGACAAGATCAGCTGCTTTTTGTTTTTAAATAGACACATTCAAGATAGTAAGAGACACATTTTTTAAAACATATTTTAATCTGCATAAAATGTCTGTAAAATGTCTTACCTTAAATGATGCACACAAGAGATTATTAAAAGAAGAGTACTAGATTTGAAAATAGGCAAAGCACCTCTTTTATGGTTTTGCATGTTCCCTGAAGGAGAGAAAGGAAACAGGTCAGTGATACAGGTAAATTAGCAGTGTAGTGACTACTCAGTTTCTCTGCATTAGACATTTTAAGGTTTTTAATGCTGGTCCAAAATCTTTCTATTTTGATAATTTTAATTTGGCCTCAGCAGAGGAATGGGACATTCTAATTGTACCTGTTTGTGTACCTGTCATGGCAATCACTCTGTCTCTTCCACTTTTCAGATGGTTTGGAGGAAATTTCTTACCTGAATACAACTCTCAGGAACAGATTGTTTTGCCATTTTCTTGTCAAGCAGATTTCAAGTGATAAGTGGCAAACTTACAAGCAAAAAGGGAGTCACTAAAAACTGTCATGAGTGTGTGCTCTCATAAAGAATTACTGAATTGTATGTGACCTGTGCTTTTTTAATGTACTTAGTACATTTTGAGTTCTGAGTACCTTCAGATCTTCCCCGAAATTCCTAGATTTTGGATCCATAAGCTGTTCTTTACTTTGTGGAAATTGTGTTGCTGTCAAATTCTCCTTTATATTCTTTACCTTGTTCTCTTGCTGTTATTATTTAGAGTTCCTGGGTGAATACATCCCTGAGAAATGTTCCCTCTGCCTGCAGAGAGACTAATAAGAGAACAAGGACTGGCAGCATCAGCTATTGGCATGTCTTTGGATATACAAAGTTCATTTTTGATGGGAAACTCATTTAACTCTGGACCTTGTAATTGAAGAGAAAGAGGTTGCCAGCCAACAGCAGCTGTTAGCAGCACAGCCCCAGATAAAATAATCTTTAAACTGCTCACCTTTAGGCTGTCAGTGGCCCAGACACAGCATCTCCCAGTTGGCACACTCCCACTGGGACCTGTTGTCCGTGAATTTGCCAAGTCTTGTGTGAACACTGGAATGTCATGCCTGGCACACAGTCCCTGGGTACCTGCTGAAAACCAAGATAAAGGCTGGGAAAACAGCAAAGAGCTCTCTCTGCTCTCAGTTCTCCATCAACAGCCTTGGCACAGGTGGCTGTAGTGTTTCTGTTTTTCATAAAAGCAACTTGACCTTCTTCCTCTTCCGCTTTCTCACCCCATTTATGCCCCTCGTGATAAGGTGAATTATGCTGGCTGATGTAGAATGGGTTTCAGCCAGATTTTGGCAGACCTCTTCCAATTTGCTGGAAGTGGTTTTGGAGGATTCCGGATGAGCCCGCAAGTGCAGGAATCCTGACAAGACAGCAATGCCACTTCTCTGGCACTTCTGACAGCCAGACAAATTGGCCATTGTTCTATTTCTTCCCCATTCATCATTATTTGACTTCTCCTGTTACCCACAAAAGCTGGAAACAATGGTTTCCTTGAGCTTGAAAACTCCTAGTTAAAAGCAGCTGTTGGCCTGCGAGTGTGTGCTGCCCCAGATAAATATTTCTGGTAGCAAAATCTTCAGTGCACCTTAAAAACAAGTATCACAGAAAGGAAAAGAAGCCAATTTTGCAAATATATCCTGAAAACCGTTAAACCACTCAAATTTGTAGGAGTATCAGTCAAGCACTGCCTGGACATCAGTTTGTGTGCTGTTACATCTGTTTGAAGAACCAGGGCTTGAGTCTGCAAGATCTGTAGAGGCTCAAAGGTGCAATTTATTCAGCTTAAGAGAATTTGGGATGATTTGGCACGGAGAGTGAGGCACAGTGGAAGCCTGCAGAGTTGCTCCTCGCTCAGCTCTTCCTCCTGTGGTGATGCCCATTGCTCAGGTGCTCTCTGGGAAGGAATTGGCTCTGTGGGGTTCGCTGGCCAGCGCTCTTCATGCTACTTACAGGTGGGACAGGGGAGCAGAGCTCCACACTCAGTCTGGGCAAATTCATCTCTTCAACACAACTGTTGATGGTCCTGTCAGACTGCAGCAAAAGAACAACAGCACGTATGTAGAGCCTGTGAACTCTTACACAGCAGCTGTGCATTCTGTTAGCTACTTATTTAATCAGAACTTGCCTTTAATTGCCTTCAGATTGGAAATAAACTTCCTTTTAAAATCATTGTGTTACTGTTGTTTCCTTATTTCTCTATTCCTTTTTTTCCCCCTCTTTTATATCTTCTCTTCAGAAATACTTTCTTCTCTGTACAAACTCTGAACTTGATTTTGTCCCACTAAACTGTTCCAGTGATTAGTTAATTCATTGTAATTGATTGGTTAAACTCAATTACAGCAGGGCTTCTCGACTTCAGTTTGCTACTTGCTGCCACCAAGTACCTGTGTCTGTAAACTCCAGAAAGCTTCAGTTGAGTTTGGGCAGGGAAATGCAGCTTTGACATTACAAGGGGAAGGATTTATCAAAAGCTTACAGTCTTTAAACTTTTTCAAAGAAAAGGAAACTTCACATATGACTGAAGTGAGCCATAGACAGTGGCTGGGAAGTTTTGAGTCACTTTGTAAGAATTACTTTGCATGTCCCTCTGTGGGCTCTGAACTGACAAAGAAGTGGAGATTGTGTTTTTAAATAGCTTTCTCTTACATCATCTGTTCTAAAATGTGAATGCTTGGTATACAGTACACCTCGTTTTAAAAAATGAGTACTTTTAATGGGATGCTATTGTTATTCTGAATTACTGCACATCAAGTGTGTTTACACTAGGCTTGATGTAGCCCTATCTCTGTCCCGTTTTCACACGTTATGTTGGCTACTTTCAGTTTTCTGAAACCTGTTTTCAGTTTTCTCCAAAACGCAAATCTCAAAACTCGCGTTCCTGTGGCTCATTACTGCTTGCCCTAAAACCAGGACAGCTCTCTGCAAAGAAATTGGTATTTTCAGACAGAAGAGGTTAAAAAAAGGAGGAATTGCCAAGAGCAGAGTAGGGGACGCTGCCACCCCTGTGCCAGGGTGCCACGGGCAGCACACGGGGATTTGCTGCCGGGCAGGTTTTTTATTTGTTGGGTATTACCACACGGAAAACCAAGCCCCGAGGAAAAGCAGTGGCACCTGCAGGGACACAGGTCTGATGAAGAGCACCCACCATGCACGGGCTCTGCTGTGCTGGGACCGAGCCCGTTCGGAAATGTCTGAATGAGCGAACAGCACCGGGCTCCTGCGCTCCGCTGCCCTTTGAACCACGCGCAGCAACTTACTGCAAATATAGTTCGGTTATGCTTACAAAAAACTTAAAGAAAAAAAAAGCGTCTTTAACTGGCGCATAAGGTCCTGTTATTACATCGTAATTATATATCAGATATTGTATTATTATTGTAGACATTTTTGCACGCTCATTTCTAGCATCCCAACGGGAGCCAGACCACACTGCAGCACCCAGGCAGGGCGCCGCGGTGTCCCCGGGTCGGGCAGGGCGCTGCTCCCCGGCGTTCCCGGCGGTGTCCCCTTTGTCCGGGCGCTGCTCCCCGGCGTTGCCGGCGGTGTCCCCGCAGCCCGGGCGCCGTTCCCGGGCGGTTCCCGCTGCCCGGGCGGGGCCGCCCCGGGGCTAAGATGGCGGCGCGCACTCGCCTCACGCGCGGACACGTCCGCGCGGCCGCCTGGGGGCGTGGCCCCGTGCCGGCCCCGCCCCCGCGCTCGCGCCAAAGCGGCCGGTGCGGCGGCCCCGCCCCCCCGCGCGCCGTGTTTTCAAACCCGGTGGGCGGGCGCGATTGGCCGGCGTGCGCGGCACGTGACCAACGGTCGCGGGAAAGCCGCGGAGTCCGAACGGCGCGCGGCGGGGCCGTTCCCGGAGCGGCGCGAGCGCGGCGGAACCGGCGGCGCACGCGGGCGGAGCGGAGCGCGGGCAGCGCAGCGGGAGCGGCACCGGCACCGGCAGCGGAGCGGCCGCCATGAGCTTCCTCAGCCTGCAGCGGGCGGCGCCGCCGCGGCGCGTCTCGGCCCGGCGGGCGGCGGCCCCGATCCGGCAGAAGCTGCTGTTCCTGAGCGGCCACAGCGACTGCGAGGAGGAGGAGGAAGAGGAGGAGGAGGAAGGCTGCGGCAGCAGCAGCGCCAACAGCACCGGCGAGGACTCGGCGTTCCAGGAGGCGGACTCGCCGCTCTCGGCCGCGCGCACCCCGGCGCGGAGCGACCCGCCCCTGCTGGAGGAGGAGGAGGAGGAGATGGAGCCGGCGGCCGCGCCGCTGCCGGACGAGGGGGACTCGTGGGAAGAGGAGGGCTTCGGCTCCTCGCCGGTCAAGTCTCCCGGAGCCTACTTCCTGCTCGACTCGCCCTCGCCGCTGGCCCCGCACAAGGGCCGGCGCTGCTGCGAGCGCTCCCCGCCGCACCCGGCGGCCGGCGCGTACCGGGGGGCGCGGGGCTCGGAGCCCGGCTCGCCGCTGCCCGACTACCCGGGCACGCCGCCGCACAAGACGCTGCGCAAGCTGCGGCTGTTCGACACGCCGCACACGCCCAAGGTGAGCCGGGCAGGGCCGGGGCTGGGGCCGGGCTGGGGTCGGTCCGTTATGTAACGGCGGAGCCGCTCCGCTCCGCGCCGCGCCGGGGACTCCGATGGGGCGGGGCCGGGGCGGCGCCGCCTCCCGACGGGATACGGGGCGAGCCGCTTATTTATCTATCGGTCGTATATAAACAAAAAAGTCTTCTGGGTTTGTGGAAAATCTGTTTGAAAAGCGTGAAAGTTATTGAAACTCCTAAAGAGAGTGTGGAGTGGGCGTTGGTGGGGGTGTAGCCAGAAAGTTAAAGCTCGGCTTGGGGTGTGTCTCACGGTGAGCTGGCCCGTCCTAGAGGAATTTCTTCAGAGGAAGGGTGATGAGACATCGGAATGGGCTGCCCAGGGCGATGGTGGAGTCACCGTCCCTGGAGGTGTTTAAGGAAAGGCTGGACCTGGTGCTCAGTGCCGTGGGTGACACGGTGGGGCTGGTCAGGGCTGGGCTCGGTGATCTCAGAGGGCTTTTGCAGCCTGATGCATTCTGTGATGCTCTCGTGGTACCGTGCTGGTTCAGCCTCTGCACTCCTGCATCAAAAAACCTTCGAGCAGTCGATGCTGTTAAACTGATGGAGTTCAAAGTTTAGAGCGAGACTCTAAACTTAACTTTATCTCTGTCAATAACAGGCTTTTGGAAGGCGTTTCAACTTTTGAACTCGACGCTGTGTAAAACCCCATATAGTGAATTTAAACCGAGTGGTAATTGGCTTCCTTGCTTCATTGCTTTTCATATAGCCCTTTAGAAGTAATCCTGGGATAATCCCCGGGGATAATCTCCCAGGGGTCTATAGACTATAGATGGAAAACAACTGACTTAAGGTGCGAGGAAGGCAACCTTGTTAATTGGTTTTTTACAGCTTCCATCCCCAGTGAGGTTTCACTGGTGAAAATCAGTGGTATAAGTTTGGAAAAGGTAAAATTGGTGGTGGTTTTATACCTTGTCAGCAGTAGACGCTTCGGAGATGCAAGAGTTTTGTGGAATGTGACAGTGAAAACACGTTCTTAACACAGCAGTTCAATGGTATTCTTAAATTAAGTGCCCAATTTCGACATAGGTTATCTTGGAGAGGTTATTTATGGAAGAATCAGTTGGTTCAGGTATCCTGTGGAAGTACAGAAATGTGTCCTGAGATGCACCGTGAGTTAAAGGTCTTCATCGAGTGCAGATTTGAGGATTTCAGTTGCGAGTCCCATGTATTGAGTGTTCTTCCCTATGCTGGTTCAGGCTTTAGTCCCGTCAAATCTTTATTTTGTTGTTAGGATAAGGTGATGCTCCTGCTTGTCATCCAGTCATCAGCATCCTCACCAGGATGAAGGAGACTTGGGTGCAGGCTTTCCAGTGTGACTGGGAGAGGTTTCATCGTGTGCCTGGGAAATGCCTGGTCTGGCGAATTACCACCCAGAAGATCAGTTTGGGATATTTAACTGGCAGTGCAGCCATGCTGTCAGTTCTTGAACAATTTTTGTAGGCTCAGGAAGATGCACTTGTGCATCAATAATTTGCTAATTTTTAAAGATTGTCAGCTAAATTTGTAGCAACCAAAGATCATTTCGTGTCTGATCTAACTTCTACATCGTGCATTTGAAAACTGTGGTGATACAGTACAGGACCCTCCTCGAGTTTCATCTGTGTATTTAATGGACAAAGATTTGTCCAAGAAGTTTAGGTGATGAAATGATGATTAAAGGCGTGATAAAATGAATTAATAAGTAAAATAATGATTAAAGACAGTAAAAGATTACTCTCATCATCATCTTTCCTATCTTTTAAAAATAATTTCAATACTCCTTTGCTTGAACTGTTTCTGTGTAAAGCACAAAGCATAATAGTTTCTGAGAAATTCTTTTTGATGGAAATGCAGGTGTTTAAACAACTGATGCTAACTTTAATTAGACAATATTGCAGTGATGACTTCAGGCATGACTGTTTTATGTCTAAAGCAATATCAAGGCTATAAATGTCTTTTTATTTTTTTTTTTTTAAATACAGAGTTTGCTTTCTAAAGCACAAGGTTTGGGCTCCAGCTCAGTCAAACTTCGAGGGGGCTCGCTGTTTATGAATGTTGGGAAATCAGAGAAGCAAGAAGAAGATTTTAGACAAACGCCTCATGTGAACATCAATCCTTTCACCCCCGATTCCATGTTCCTTCACAACTCTGAAGGCAAATGTCGTAGGAGGAAGAGGATACACTGGAATGAGTGAGTGACTTGGAACTTCCTTTGTTGAGCTTGTGTTTAGAACTACTTTTGGCTGCAAAAATTGCTTCTAAGAAAGTATTTTTGCTTGCAGGTTGTTAGCAAGGTATAATACAGCTCTTAAAGTATGTGCTGTGAGATGCCTGATATAATGGAATAATAATTTAGCACTAAATCTTTTGATTAGTGTGCAGAGAGGATAGGCTAGGCTGTGTCCTGGTGTTTTTCCCTTCATGTAATGGGCCATGCACAGCCTTTTATTGAGGAGGAAAAGAATGCATTAAATACTAGTGTGAAACATGAAGAAAGAAATGACAAAGATATTAGCATGGCAATTTTATGGGTTTGTGTTTGCAGATATCTGGTGTTTAATTAGTTAACTAAAATCAGGTGGAATAGGAGAATTAGATCTCAGAAAAATTCAACAGCTTCTGGGCTTCAGTTTTAAGTTTACTTAAACCATATTATTTCTGGTGTGAATTTCAGCTCTTGTGGAGAGGACATTGAACCAAGTGATGGAGAGCCTGAAGAGGAAACCATGAGACCTGCTAAGGTACTTCATCTTTAAATCTTGATACTGGTTTTAGCAGTTTGTGCATCTGCAGGTCTAAATATTTGCCTTGGTGATCTTTGCAGAGGATAACAATAACAGAAAGTAACATGAAGTCTCGGTATGCAACCGAATTCCATGAGCTGGAGAAGATTGGATCTGGTGAATTTGGCTCTGTGTTTAAGTGTGTGAAGAGGTTGGATGGCTGCATCTATGCAATAAAGAGATCCAAGAAACCCTTGGCTGGCTCAGTGGATGAGTAAGTACACCCTGCTCTTAAAACTTAAAAATCTTCTCTTGGTTTTGGGGTCTAGAGAAGGCATTTAAGAGAAGAGAATAAAACAAACATGAATTAAATGTGAAATAGAGAAAATTTTGAAGCCCACTTTCCCCACCCAGCCCCCAGGTACTGTGCAGTACTTGGGAGAAAAGGCTGACTGGCCTCTCTCCTGCCAGATGTTTATCCCAATATTGTGTGTGGAAACAGATTGTTGTCAAAGTGAGAATAATGCTTCCAAGCAAAGGTGGTCCTCTGAGAGATAAAAGGAAGGCACTATTCCCAACTGAGTCCTCATCCTTGTCAGTTTGAGCGACATGCAGATCAGTTAAGTCAGTTTGGGGGTGTTCTTTGGCATTTCTGAATGAGCCTGTGATTCAAGACTTTGCCCCACTGTGTTCAAATAGTTATAGTATAAAACCCCACAAGTCTGAGTTGCATAAAATTGTGTACCAGACTTACAAGTTTGGAATGTTGAGTGGCTTATGATCACTTTTATTTTTTCCCTAAAACTTCAGTGATGCTTCTCAAAGTTTGCTATTGCTGCTGGAAGTGGCAGCTCCCTCAAGAATTACCCACACCAAGCTCTGGTTTTTGATGTTCCATATACTAAGTCTTTTAATGTAAATCATTCTAAATGTAAATTAACGTAAATTATTTTAGCTGTTTGGATATAAGTACAAATCCAACTTAGGGTGGAACAGAACCAAATAGGAATATTTTTATTAGAAATACTTACTATAATAAGGAATTGTACTAATTTCACCTCACAGTACTCACATGTGCTGTTGTTTCTTGTGACTAACAGGCAGAATGCTTTAAGAGAGGTCTATGCACATGCAGTTCTGGGGCAGCATTCACATGTAGTGAGGTACTACTCTGCATGGGCAGAAGATGATCACATGCTGATACAGAATGAGTATTGCAATGGTAAGTAAAGATAACATACAGGCATCTACAGGCTCTTAACACTAGTTAGGAATTTATTACCCTCCTTATAGCTCATGCTGTCTTTCTCTCAAGTGTCTGATATTCCTTTCTGGAAAAGGGATATCAGATGGATGAAGCAAAAACTGTACAAAGTTGCAGAACTGTTCTTTCTTCTGTACAATAGCACAAGCTGGAATAGAGAAAATCGCTAGAGTTTCCATTAAAAAGGGAGATTAAACCTGATTTCTGAAGCATTTTGCTATTGTTGGTGCCCTGCCAGAGATTTGGAAGAGAAAGACCTCTCCCTTGTTCTGATATCCTGTTAGTTTGTGTGGCAACTGCAGCAGAAAAGAATTTTATTATATTGTTAGATGGCTAAAAAGAGGATACAGCACTACATTTTACACTCCCTCTATATTGCCAGCAAGTTCTTTGTGATGTAGTTACTTAATTTTGGGAGCTAGTTGCCATTGTAGAGAAAATAATGCTTTGATTAATGTTGTTTCAGGTGGCAGTTTAGCAGATGCCATAAGTGAAAATTACAGGAATATGCGTTACTTCACTGAACCAGAACTGAAGGACCTGCTGCTGCAAGTGGCTCGAGGGTTAAAGTACATCCATTCAATGTCCCTGGTACACATGGATATCAAACCTAGTAAGTTTGTAACTACTCCACTCTATTGACAAACTTGCTCAGTTCATTTAATCTGCTGTAGAAAAATGAACAGTTTGCCACACCTTACTAACTGTAAATTCTTCCCTCAAGTCCTGAATAGGAGCACAAAGATGTCAGTTATAAAATTGGCCAGCAGACTTAAACTGTTGCGTTTATCTTGGGTCTTTTTTGTGTAATTGACTTTACTTGCATAACACTTGGCAGCCTTCCCAGCAGAGGGGCCACAGCCAGTCAGTTATAGCTTCTCACTCTTTGAACGGGGTATATATACAAATAAAACTTCTGTGTGGCTAAAGCAAACTGTAGGGAAAGTAGGTCAAGTGGAAATTGTACAGAAATGTTCCTTTTAACAATTCTGCTCTTTTTCAGGTAACATTTTCATATCTAGAACATCAGTCCCGAGTATAACTTTAGAGGAAGGTGATGATGATGACTGGTCATCTGACAGAGTCATATTTAAAATAGGTGAGAAACAGCACATTTGTGCTCAAAAGAATTGCATCATCTCGTTGTCTTCTGAAAAGTAACTTCCTTTTCTCCTTGCAGGTGACCTGGGCCATGTAACTCGAGTCTCTAGTCCTCAGGTGGAGGAAGGTGACAGCCGTTTCCTTGCAAATGAAGTCCTACAAGAGGTAACTGTTTGATTTGTGGGAAACAGTGATGTTAGGCCTGCATGCTGTTTCCTTTAGAAAAAATGCTTAATTTATTGTTTTCTTTTTTCTTTTCAAGAACTACACTCACTTGCCCAAAGCAGATATTTTTGCTCTCGCTCTGACTGTTGTCTGTGCTGCTGGGGCTGAACCACTCCCAACTAATGGGGACCAGTGGCACGAAATCCGGCAAGGAAAGCTCCCCAGACTACCACAAGTGCTTTCTCAAGAATTACTAGACTTACTGAAAGTAAGAACCCTTGTTCCAGTGGCTCGCTGATAAGTGTAATTTATTGTCTTGCTGTCCTTAATGAGGATGCCCTTACTTTTTCCCCAAGGTTATGATTAATCCTGATCCTGAGAAAAGGCCCTCAGCTGTGGCACTGGTGAAGCATTCAGTGCTTCTCTCTGCTGCAAAAAAGAGTGCGGAGCAGCTCCGGATAGAGCTGAATGCTGAGAAATTCAAGAACTCACTCTTGCAGAAGTAAGTAGCTGCTTGGGGTCCTTCAATAGGATTTAATTTCTAAAAGGTTCTCACCTGACAGGGGAGTGATGATAAAACAGGAGCGTCCTTGTTTGTGTGTGAGATCCACAAATTTGTATGCGTGTGCGCACCTGAGAGTACAAAGTGGGTCAGGGAACTTTAAAAGGAGTTTTCTCCACAGAAAGAACTGCTTGAACACTCTGAGGGAATCTCAACACTATTAGTATTCAAGTATTAGTATTCTCTCAGCACTATCAGTATTCAAGGCATTAGTATTCAAGAACATTATGGTTTTAAGCAAATGTTGCAGGTTCATGACAGGTGTAGCCTAACTTACATCTCTATGATTTGAGTCTGTGTTTTCCTAGATCATTTGTACATTGAAACACGTTGGGAAACACTACTTATTCATGACCTATTTTGAACTTAAATGAAATGGCACATCAGGAATGTTACTGGGCTAATTTGACCTGTACACAGCAGTGTTACTGGGTCACCAGAGAGTCACTTGTATCAGGAGGTCATCTTGTCCTACTCCTTCCTCAAACACTCAACTCTGAATTAAAGCTTGGAAGAAGAGATTCCCTTTAGGAAAGTCTGATTTCTGCTTAAGTTTCAGGGGGAGAGTTAGTAAATTATTAAGCAGCTGTCTAACTCTTTCGCTGCAGTTATCTTTGCATGTGTTATGCATAATAGGCAGGCTTTTATGAAGGAACATAGAACACTGATTTCTTTCTGAGTGGTTTGTCTTGGATGAAGATGTTACTTTCATGTTCAGGTTCACTCCATTGTTACCTGTTATCTTGCCATTGCCAGTCTGACCACAGGCAGATGTACTAGATTAGATGGTTCTTTTTATAATATTATGAATTACTTTGAAAAAATAATCAGACAGTTTGTGCAGGTTGTTAAAGGGCAGGTTTAAAGCTGAGGTGAATTGCTTGTATGAAGACAACATTTTTGCATCACTTGAAAGAAAAAACTGGCAAAGCTAGTGTTGTGTGAAAACTTCCTCTGGCCTGGAAAGGAGAAGGAAACATCCTTATAAATCCAAGAATGATTTAAAAAGAACACTTAGCCACAGTAATTTTTAATGTTGTGTGACATAGTGCTCCATAAAATACTTCTGGTAATTATTTGATGGGGGGGGGGAGAGGGGTTTTTTTTACTTTGGGTTTATTTTTTATTAAATTTCTGCATTTGAACCATTTAAAATACACTTTTAAATGTAAATACACTCTTGTGTGCAAGTAATCTTCAGTGAAAAGAATCCTTTTAAGGCAACTCAGCTTTTCTACTGTGTTGTCATCTTCAGAGGAAGGAAGAATCCAAAATTTCTAGGCAAGAACTCAAGACTTCTAGGGAAGAGTGGAAGGATAAAGTAAAACTTAATTTCCTGGTAATGGTGTGGTGATTGGGCGAGCACATGTGTGTATTTGTGACTGATGTTCACAAGGAGGAGGACTGAAAATTGGTTGCATTGTCTTTCAGTGAACTGGCACAGTGATAATGTGGGGGTGATTAGATGGGGCACGGGTGTTAATGAATAATACTTTGGCTTGCATGAATGGGAATTGCTTATTAAACTAAAACACATAGCTTAAAACTGAATACACTAACATCAATATGCAGCAAGCTTGTAAAATTTGATTTTGCTTTGCAGCCAGATGTGAAGTGAGATTTCAAATGTTAGCTCTTAAAGTAGAGAAAGTTCTTTGATGGGTAGTTTGAGATGGTGTAAGGAAAAGAGTATGGGGGAGGCTTAGGCTTAGCCACGTGTTGTTATTTGAGGAAAGGAGAAAAGCAGTGTATGGGGGAACCTTTATAAAGACAGCTGTGCTCTTTAGTTGGACTATTTTATGGTTTTACCTTGAGTTTGATTTAACTTTGTCCTCAGCCTGGGTGTTGGTAATTCTCTGAAACAGAACAGTTGGCAGAATGTTGCACAGGGGCAATAAATGGCCTATGCTGCCCTCAGTGACTCTGCCTTGCAGGCTCCCATTTTTGGTAGGCAAAAGATGTGGAGGTGGTGATAAGCTTTTGATGTGGGTATGCAAAAGGGAAAGGATGCTTCCTGAGTTGTCTGCTGCCAGTTACCCACACCTGTGTTCATCTGAGTCTCCCACAGAAGATCAGGTGTGGCTGAATACATTTCCTTTGGGCAAACCTCCGTAATGAACTCTGACTTAGCACGTGCCTTGTGCTAGGAAGTAAAAGCACCCTATTGTGTCCTGGTAACTGAAGTGTTGAGCTGCTTGTAGCAGGCTGGATTTCAGAATCGGAGTTATGGGAATTTTTCATTTTCTTCCCTTGCTTTTCAAAAGAAAACATCTAGACAAGTGTAGTGGTTTGAGGGCAAGCCCAGGACAAGTAATGAGCATTTCACCTCTGCCCTCTGGGTTGGAAGCAGGTGGATGCGAATTATATGACCTAAAGTTGACCTAAAGTCTTGAGTTGTAGTTGGTTTGCTGTCTGTTGCTGTGGTCAGCCTGTGTCCTGGAGTGACCCTGTGCCTGTGTTGCAGGGAGCTGAAGAAGGCCCAGCTGGCCAAGGCGGCGGCCGAGGAGCGAGCGCTGTTCACGGACAGGATGACCACGAGATCCACGACCCAGAACCGCCCGTCCCGGCTCATCGGCAAGAAGATGAACCGCTCCCTGAGCCTCACCATCTACTGACCACAGGGCAGCTGCAGGGATGGCCACAGCTCCGAGGCCTGAGGGACTGAAGGGAGCCTTCAATTCCCTGTTTCTTGTGATCAGTATCTCCAGTTTTACAGCTGTTGCTTCTGGGTTTTTTTCCTGATTGTATGTTAACCATTGGAGTTGATGGACTCGGTTGCTCTCCTGGATGTTATCCCACAAGCCTTTCGGTTACACTGTTAGATGATGTTACATTGTCCCAGGGTTAACCACTATAGTGGTGTGCTGCTTTTGTAGTGTTACAGCATTGTAAGAAGAAGCAATATCCCGAATCTTTTAAGAAGGAGAAGGAGGGAGGGGGCCTTACTTTGATAGTTTTGGTTTTTTGGGGTTTTTTTTTTTTTTGTTTGTTTTTTGGTTTTTTTTTTTTTTTTTTTTTTTGGAGCAGAGGGGGAATAAATTTTGAAAGACAGGCTTTAAGGCCGCCTACAGTCAATGTACCTGATGTCAGGTAGACTTTTGTTGTGAATTTTATTTGTGTATTCAACTGGGAGCACTTTGTAGGCATTGCATAAACCACAGCTTAGGAACCTGTGGAATTAAGTGCCATGTGGAACTGCTGCTATTTTTAGTTCAACGTCCTTGCTGTAAACTGTAGCATTAAAACAATCATTATTGTGTTAATAGGCTTCTTGTTAAAGCAATTAAGTGAAACAAATGTAAGCTGCATTTTAGTGAAGGCAGCATTTTTCTCTCAAAGCTAGTGCATTGTGAAAAAATGCACCAATTTAATATTTGGACTCTATTAGTGTAGTGCAATTGTTAATGTCTTTGCTATTGATGTTTTGTTCTTTCTAATAAGGTTCTCTGAATGTTCATATTTTCTTCAGTTGCCCGTTCTTGAGGCTATTGTATGTTTGGTTTTTTTATGTTGGAATACTTGTAAATAGTTGTTTAGCATGTTCAGGTTGTTTTTCATCGTTTATGTACGTAAGTTTGATCATGCTTATAGTGTACCATACAGAAACTGCAGTCTGGGATGCCAACAGACACAGCTTAACTATTGAGTTTGAAGTTCCAAACTGTGGAACAGAATGTGGCCACGGAACCGGTGCTGATATTGAACCTAGGCTGACAGAAGAACTGTTCTGATTACTGGCCTGTCTCTTCATTTTACTTCAAACAATGTTTCCCTTTTGTGCTCTATTTGTTCTTACTAGTGTTGAATTTGAATATTAAAGTTAAAAGTTCTGTTTGTTTAATATAGTGTAATGCTTATTTAACTTTGTAGTTAAATAAAATACTGGGTTGGGAATGTGCTATGGCAAGTCCTGATGAGATCTGCTTCCCACTCATGCCTAATGCGCTTGTGCTTCCCTCTCAGGAGAGTGGGACTGAGATGAGAAACTTGCTGATAGTTAGGAGAGAAGCATCCTAGTCCATGTTAGTGTCCATAGCAGTCTGTCTCTGCAGGCTCAGGAATGGTATTGCATTGGGGAAGATGAAACCCCAGGAAGAAGTGGAACCCAGGAATTGCTGAGAATGGGAAGAGAACAGATTTATGTAGAAGTTGGGACGAAAACAGTGAAAGGATTTGGAATATTTCAGGAACACAAGAGTGGCATGTTCTTGTGGCATGGAGACAAATGTAAAGAAGAGAGACACAGTAAATAAATCTCAATAGATCAGTCTATTGTGGAAGTTTTTACCTTATATTAGAGCCACAGGTGCCTCAGAAGCTGTATCTGAATTCTACAGACTGTCATAAAATTCAGCTTTGCAATTAGCAAAAAAATAACTAAGTAAGAGTTCTCAGTTCTAGTCATATGATAGTGAAATTCAGAGTCTTGCTTTAAGGTAACTGAATATGCAGTTATCAGTCACAACTGATATGCAGGAATACCTTCAGGTTTTTACTTTATATGATAGCCCTGTCTTGTTTGTGAGAGAATTTAAGATAGATGTTTTTGTTGCAGTGTTTAGGGATCTGGACAGGCTGGATCAATGGGTTCAGGACACAGGAGATTCAAGGCCAAGTGCCAGGTCCTGTCCTGGGTCACAACAACCCCAGGCAGTGATACAGGCTGGGGGAGAGAGGAGTGGGCTGGGAAACTGCCCAGTGGAGAAGGACCTGGGGTCCTGCAACACAGCTGAACATGAGCTGGGTGTGCCCAGGTGCTCAACGGCATCCTGGCCTGGATCAGCAATGGTGTGGCCAGCAGGACCAGGGCAGGGATTGTCCCCCCACACCTCGAGAGCTGTGTCCAGTTCTGGGCCCCTCACTGCAAGAAAGACATTGAGGGGCTGGAGAGAGTCCAGAGAAGGACAGTGGAGCTGGGGAAGGGTCTGGAGAGTCCTGTGGGGACTGGCTGAGGGAGCTGGGGGTGGTTAGCCTGGAGAAAAGGAGGCTCAGGAGGGACCTTATCACTCTCCACAACTGCCTGAAGAGAGATTGTAGCCAGATGGGGGTCAGCTTCTGCTCCCAAGTAACAAGAGATAGGACAAGAGGAAACAGCCCCTGGTTGTGCCAGGGAATGTCTAGATGGGATATCAGGAAGCATTTCTTCACTGAAACCATTGTGAAGCCTTGGAACGGGCTGCCCAGGGAACTGGTGGTGTCACCATCCCTAGGATTATGTAAAAGCTGTGTGGATGTGGCACTCAGGGACACGGTTGAGTGGTGGACTTGGCACTGCTGGGTTAACAGTTGGACTCCATGATATTAAGGATATTTTCCAACTGAAATAACTCTGTGGGTCTATTCTAGTGCTGGTCACAGATTTTGTGTGCCATTGAAAGGGTGCCCAGCTTAAACCATGGGATTGGAGTGACTTTAGATGTTTTAACTTTTTCCTGTGTGCCAAGGACAGTGCTTAAAAAGGTGTTTCAGGGTTTTAAAGTAGTTTATAGGAGCAGTAAGAATGGTGAAAATTATTATTTATTTTATTATTATTTTATTATTATTTATTTTATGATTTCTCATGAGCCTTCCTGGAGCCAGTGGTGAGGCAATGAATCCTGGCTGCAACAATGGCTAGTGGGAAGGAACAGGGAATTTGGGAAGTGTGTGTTAATGCTTCCCATGAATATTCCCAGCATCCAGTGATTCATGATTCAGATGCTTACTGAGTAAGAAGTGGTATCTATTTTTACTGACCTTGAAGGGGGTTTCTTTTTTTAATAAGAACAATCTTACATTAATTTTGGTAGCTTACAAATTATTGCAAAAATAAGACTTGGTCCAAACTTGTCTATAATTGAGCAAGGTGTCTTTGCAGGTGGAAGAAGAAGCTTCTCACTCTCACAAAAATGTAGAGTTGGATATTAGTTTAAATTCAAGCATGGTGTAACAGGATGAGCTTCAGCATTTGAAGAGGAAAGCTTTATCTCAATTTAAGAAGCAAGCATCAGAGCTGGGTGGCAAATGTGTTCTTCAAAATAGCCACATTTAATGTTTAACCATATTTCTCCTGAATCCATCTAGCTTAAATTCCCAATACAGATGAAGCATAGTAGCTAAACTTTTTTCATCAGACTGCATGATTTCATGAAGAACTCAAAGTGAATGTAAAAATACCTGAAAGCTGGTATTTCATCCCCCCGCCTCCTCTAGACATTTGTCTGCTCCTTTGTCTTCTCCATCCTCTAATGATGCATTACTGGACAGCACCACCTGCCTGGTCTTGCTCAGTCTCTCTGCATCTTCTGACCAAGAAGTTTCCTGTAAAGACACAACACCATTTAACACTGAAAAATTAATTTCAATTATCAAGGACTGATTCACTGTTTGGATAATTCACCTTGCATTTAAAACCTTTCCATTGTCTGTAGAAATACTGATGGGTTTGCAGGCTAAATGGTTGAATTGGATCATAAATGCTATACTTAAAAAATATTGAGTTACATCTGGTGTTCAAATACTAAATAAAATTCTGTTTATGCCATTACTGTCAAAACACAATTGGAGGTCATCTTCATCTTTGTGTGGTTTGGGTTTTTTTTGGGTTTTTTTGGGGTTTTGTGTGGGTTTTTGTTTGTTTGTTTGTTTTTGGTTTTTGTTTGATTTGGGTAAGGTATCCCCACACAGCAGTTGTCTAGGGTTTTTTAATAGTTTTTGCTGGGTTCATTTTTCAGTTTCCAACTATCCTGTTGCCCTATTAGCTGGAAAGGATCTAAATTACTAAAATGTAAAACCTGAAAAGCTTACTGTCAAGTTGGCTTATTTTGGAGCTCACAGACAAGGTTTACCTCCACTCAGAAATGGAGATAGGCACTGCTTGTATATTCCAAAGTAGAATTTAAATGTCACAGCTTGCATTACTGTATAACCTTGAAATGTTTCATGAATAAAAACATACTCAGGCACCCTGTTCTTGCCGATCTGGGGCAGGGGAGCACCAGATGTTTGACAACCTCCCAAAAGCTGGCCAGCTGGACCTTGTCTGAATGTGTTCTGTAGTCTCCAGCAGCACCTGCTGGACAGAATCGTTAACTGTGCGCTGAATTTTTCTCTTTGAAGTGTTTGTGTGCCGGTATGACACTCGACCCTTGTTCTGCAGCAGTGACTGAGCATTCTTGCCAGCAGGAGCTCAGGTAAGCGCTTTCCAATTTGTTCGTCCCCACTCACCCCTTTGGCTGTGTAGGCTTGGAAAAGGCACCCTCACAATGTGAGGTTTGATGTGCAAGGTGTCCATGTGTTAAATAAACCTCTGTGAGTGATACCTACAAACATCCCTGCTAAAACTGGGCTTGAGGGCCCGGGTCTAAACACGGCCAGCAGAGTGAAAATCAGGGCTGAGCCCTGCTGAGCCCTCCCTCCCTTCAGTGAAGCCTGGACTCTCTGAAGGTTCTCAGCTCCAGAAACATAGAGAAAGCAGGAGGAAACGGGGCAGGACAGCACTCAGGAAACTGAGGTCCCGCTTCTGGAATTGGATGAAGATTCTGCCTTCCCAAAGTATAATGGGATTGGGTTAGGGGAAAGGGAGGTGCCCTGAGGAGAGAATATTGCTGTGCCTAATTAAACAGGAAGCAATTTATTATTGTTTAACATGTTGCTCAGAGATCTGAGGTTGTACACGCCTAAAAAATGAACTTGAGAGTCTGGATAGTCTTGAAAAAGCTGAAGCATTGGTTTCAAAGATCTTCCTTTTGCTAGTCATTTGACTCCCTTATAATATACAATATGAGCATTTAGCATGACATCTGAATTATCATGCTGGTCTAAACTGATTCCTGTTTGACTCCAGATGAAAGCAGACTAAGTGGCTTGACTCTGATTAATGATTTTCTGTGTATCCCAAGGGTTGCTGCCAGACAAGTGGACATAAAACTTGCTGCTGGTGCTGAATTTACACACAAGAAGATTCTACATGTTCAGCCTGCATCCTGATGGAGATTTGTTCACCTATTGATTTACAGACAGCAGAAGGCACCACTAATGAAAGTATTTCAGGCAGGACAGGGATGGGGGGACAGGAAAACACCTGCTGTTCCCAACCTTTAGTAGTCTCACCAACCTTAGGTGATGTTTCTGCCTCTGCTGCCCTTTCCTCTTGCCTCTTTTCACTCTCATCTACTTGGGTGTTAAGATGTTCAGGGCAGAATCCCCCCATATATTTGATCCATGCCTTAGCACATGGGATTCTAAACTCCTTTTGATCTCGTAGACACTGAGTCAAGGCTGGATTGATGGGCCAAGAGCATTGGATGAGGTTCAGCAAGGCGAGGTGACAGATCCTGTCCTTGGGTCACAACAACCCCAGGCCCAGTGCTGCAGGCTGTGGGCAAAGCAGCTGGAAAGCTGCTCAGGGGAGCAGGAAGCAGCACTGAGGGAAATGGTTCAGTGGTGAACATGGCAGTGCTGGGTTAGCAGGGGACTCAGTGATACTGGAGGTCTTTTCCAGCCTTAAAGATTCTATGATTCTGACTTCTACATTAACCCTGCTTAAATGGCTCTTTGCATTGGCTATCCCTCTTTCCAGTTGCCATCCCAAAAGATGGTATCAGATGGTTACTGCAGCACATGTGAGACTGAATTTCCTCTTCCTCTCTGCAGGTAAGGTGTCTGTGGTATTTTGTTCTCTATGGTGAATCCTGTAACTTGGTGAGAAATACCTTATCAGTCGAAGGTGTAGAATAAGGTGTGTGTTACCAGGGAGGAACTGAAAGGTAACCTGATGTTTTACCCCTTCATTATGTTTGTTTTCTGAGGTTTAAATGAAATGCATGTATTGTGTAAAAATAATGTGCATAAATAATATAAAATTATAGTGAAATAGGTGTGCCATCCCTTTAAAGATTGCTCTGGAAGTCTTAGAAGTGAATGGAAAATTCACTTCTTTTTTTTTTTTTTTTAGTAGGAGAGACTAAACTGCCGCTCTGATTCAGCATCTAATGGTGCTTCCCATTTCACCTAAAACTACTGAAGTATTTTAAAATAACAGAAAAAACAAATTCCTCAGATGGCTCGAGGATTAGGTCATGCTATTATGTCGAATATACTCACTGCTTTTTACGCTCCCCCCCAATGTTTCCTTGAGATGTTTTATGACAGAACGAGTCCATTCAGAATCTAACACATTGATAATAAACACTAACATTTGCTGCAGTTTTCTTTTCTCCTGCAGCATTGCAGCAAAGTGGCAGATACTGGACACAGAGTTTGCTGCAAAGTTGGCTTAATGGTCTTCAATTTCTGTTTGCTTCCATTCAGTTTTCCTGTGGAGAATGAAAATGACTGGTCCAGCCAAGGCTGGGAGGATTTTTCCCTGGGCTAACAATGAGTAGAAAACCGAAGTGCTGGAATTCTTTCCTTGATGTCAGTTTAACTGACTCAGTGGCATAAAACAAAATTAGTAATGGTTCAAGTGCGTAATCTTTCCTCTGGTTAGAACTTCCCTCACAAATACTTATTATTTGGCTAACGAGGAGTAATTAAGCTTCTGCAAAGAGGACCGAGAGAAAAGTGATTGACCCCTGAAGGCTGAGTCTCAGCAGGGTCTAACTAAAGCTCCTTCCTGAAACTGTGAGTCACTCCGGGAGATTGAGCCAGTTTTCCCTCCCTTCAGTCGTGTTTTTAACTGTGGTGAGGAAACAAAATTAGAATAAGCACAGATTTAAAATGAAGTTGCTGAGCTCTCAGACAACTTTCAGGAAAAGCAGAAGTCTGTGAAGTTGCATCAGAACTTGCTTTTGTACCACACAATGCAATTTAGGGTTTATGTAGTGCTGTCAAGGGTTTCTTGGTTAAGCGTGATCCACTGTTAATTAATGTTTAATGGATTACATGTCAATCTTATCTTCAAAGGTTCAGAATGTAAAGTCTTTGATAAGCAAAGATCCAGACTAGCATATCAAAGTAGAAGGGTTGCTTAAAATAACTCACGCTTTGGGTGTGGATGCAGTTAGTCCTGTAACTTTGTTAAAGCTATTTTGGGTAAGCATAAAAAACAAAGGTTTCATTCCACAGCAAGTGTGTCTGCACATGAACTTCACTTTAACTGGTTTTGCTCAGTTCAATCCTATAAAAACAATTTTAAATATGAATATGACTGTATAAAATCATGTACTAGGTTTATGTATAACTTGTAAGCTTGATCAACTTGATTAACCTACCAAGTGCTGGAGCAGCTGAGACTTGTATAAACCACTCATTTTCATGACCACATTTAAGCATGGACTGCTAACCTAGTGACCTGAATGGGACTATTTATATTCTGAGTGGAAAACAAATCCTGTTCTGGCAAAGGATCTTAGCATGTCATTTAAATCAGGAACAACAGAAGCCAGCAAAAAGAATGAAGAGAAAATGAAAGGCAGCACATGGGGTTTGGTGGTGGTGGGGGGGGGGTTGTGGGGTTTTTTTTTGTTTGGTTGAGTTTTTGTTGTTGGTTGGTTTTTATGTGTGTGGGTGTGGTGGGGTTTTGTTGTTCTCTACAATTTGTGGGGCATTTTGTTTTGTTTTTCCACTCTATTGTTTTTACCAAAAGTCCAAACTGCCAAAAAAATCACTGAACTCTGTTCAAAGCAGAGATTAAGTCCCTGCCATTAGAAGATTCACGTGTGAACTACATCAGTTGCTTTTCTTCAGTGGCTTTTCACAGAATCTAATTGTATTTTAATGCACTTTAATAAGGATGTTCTGGTTTTACTGGTGACCTTGTGGGTGCCCAGCTACCAAATTATCTGCCTGTATAAAAGTTGTCTCTTTCCTTCTCAAGTGGAATAGCTGTGCTCAAATTGGAGAAATGCTAATGTATTTCAGGATGGCAGATGTTTCTGGTAATAGTAACAGCTATAATTTTAGCAAATCAGATTCATTAGGAAATTTAATCCAAATAAATTTTGTTGTTAATAATACAGTTCACACTATCCATCTTGAGGAAAGAGCATAAATAATTGTTTGTGGATTCCAAAGTCTGATTTTTAAAATTTTATTTGGTTGTTTTTTTGGGGTTTTTTTGTTTGTTTTTTGTTTGTTTGGGGTTTTCTACTTTTTTTCCTTGGCTGATTGTCCCACAGGATTTTTTGGGCAGCTCCTACGTGGTACCTGCAATTACACCCCTGCGTGCCCTGCACTTTACCCAAAAATGCCAGCAATGGGTTCTGGTGTGAACATCCTTTATGTTTGGCAATAGAAACAATGTACAGAGTTGTTTCCTTGTATGAAAATCCTGTACTAGCTTGAATGACCAAAATGGTGCAGATTTTCCGTGGTCAGGATCTGCGTGACGTGCTGCAGCTGGTGGATGCTGGACAGCCCAGGGTTCCTGAAGGAATGTAAGGTTATCTACACTGTTCTCTCCATTGCAATGTTGGCTGCAATAAATGGTATTTTAAGTGACACTTTAGAATCTGAGTGCCTTTCTTACTGGAATCACAATAAACCAGCACCAGCTGGTACAAAACAGTTGTCAAACTGTACCTGCCAGAACTATTTCACTTGGAGTGCTACTTTGGTTCTGATGATGCAGTTGGCTGAAGACTGAAATTGGGCAAAAACTCATTTTTCTCCCCTCTTGTTTATTATGTGTCTTGAGTTTGGGATCTTAGTGGTTCCGTGTGAAATCTATGCAAATAAAACCTTGAAGTGATCATGGGCTGTGTTCTGTGAATGTCAGTCACAAGCAGTGTCCAAAGCAATGTAAGTGGGTTTGACACTTAGAAAAGTGTGAGCTTTCCTATCAATTTCATGCAGGAAATAGTGCACGCAGGAGTCTTACTTTGTAAGCCAGTAAGTGTTAGTGTGTTTTGCACCTTCTGATGCTAAGATCATGCCCACCATCCCTCACTTCTTCTCCCTCATGTCCTTTTCTCCAAAATAAGCCCACTGAGATTCTCTCAGTGCATGGTTCCCTTTTGGGCCTAGGGCTTCAGTGCATTTGGGGTTTGGATCCTGGCTGTGTTGCTGACATGATTTGTGATATTTGCTGTTCAGATTGAAGTGCTGAAAACACCCACCAAATTTGTACAAAAAGGCCATTCCATCCTTTTCTACCCAAAGCTAATCTTGAGAGGAATTTTTGGCCAGTTAGACCAACCAGTACACCACTCAGCCAAAAAATAGGGACTTCACACACGGAAAAAAAGACTATTGAGATCACAGAACACACATCATAAATAATTATTTGCTTTTCCTACAACATGCAGAAAAAATTATGCATAACTTTATTTTGTTGTATTAATCTCAGTTGAAGTCTTTGCACAGCTGCTGCCCTCACCAGCGCTTGTTCCCAACCCACGGCATTAAAGAGGACTTAACACAAAAAACCTACCCCAAACAGCCAACAACTCTCAAAAAAACTTCCACAACACAACTCCTTCCTCTTGGTCACGTTTTGTCTGGCTTCTGCTCTGGAGGTAGTGGAGAAGGAGGGTTTTGTAGCCGTCCCCGTGCACTCTCTCCGGCTGTGTGCAGCCTTCCTTCCAAGCTGCTTTTGGGGCAGAAAAATTCCAAGAGCAAAGCTCAGTGTGAGGGGACATTGGACCCGAGACTCATAAATTCCATTCACAGACCCAGCTGTATTCCTGTTCTTCAAAAACCCAGTTTTCCGTGGGGGGAATTATTTGGAAAGATAGAAAAGTATCAGGCTCACTGATATTTTCACAACAGCTTTCGTTACCGTGCAGTGCTTATTTCATCTATCTAGTGGCACATCACAAGACTGTTTTATTTGCTATCTATACTCAGGTGAAAACCCAGAACGGTGTTTTAACTGTGCTGAAGAATAGCAAAGCGACAAATGTCAATTTATTCACCAGAAATAAACTGAAAGGGACGAAACCTCGCGCTTCTCCATTGCACCGCGTGCACTTCCAAACGAGAAAAAAAAAGGCAGGACTGCGATGGGAGAGAAAGCTTTGGCAGGGCGGGGAAGGAGCGAGCCCCTGAGGGGCAGGGTGCTCCGGGAGCGGGTGAGGGGGAGCGGGGCCGGGCTCCGGGAGCGGCGCTGAAGGGCAGCGGGGCGGCCCCCGCAGGGCTCCGCTGCCCCGGGCCGGGCCGCGGCTGCCGGGGCGGTGCCAGCGGGGCCGGGCCGGGCCGGGCCGCGGCTGCCGGGGCCGGCGCAGGCCGGGGCAGAGCGGCGGCGGCGGGCGCGGGCCGCGAGCGGGCCGGCCATGGTGGGGCTCAAGGAGGAGCTGCTCAAGTCCATCTGGCACGCCTTCACCGCCCTCGACCTCGACCGCAGCGGGAAGGTCTCCAAGTCGCAGCTCAAGGCAAGCGGGGGGCGGCGAGGCCGGGGGGCTGCGAGGGGCCGGAGCACGGCCCAGGCGGTCCCCGCCGGGCGCTGACACCGCGGGCACGGGGCGCGGGTTGGGACCTGCCTGAGGCGGCCGCCTCCTGGGCCACAAGGGGAATCGCTTTCGGGGCTCTATAAATCGCGTTTTTCCCTATGGTTCGTCCCACGGCATCGCTGTCCCCGCGGGCCCCGGACGCGCGGAGCCGTCCTGGAGCCCGGGCAGGCTGATTTTCATTCTGCCCAGGCAAGTGCTCCGTCTTCCCCGAGATGTCAGTGCACAAACCCTTGTTGTGCTTCTGGTCCGCTTTCAACCGCATGTCCTCGCTACCCTTTCTGGCCAAAATTTTTTGTGGGGTAGCCACAAGGTCCCGTCTATAGGGGTTGGCTGCATTCAAGTGAAATTCACGGCTTGCCAAGGGGAGAGAGAGGTTTCACAGTGCCCTCTTATTTGGATATAAACAGGAGAATTAGTCAAGAGGCTCCAACTGTGCCATTCTTTCCTTAGCTTATGCGCTGAAGTAGTGTTGGTGCTCTTAAAAGAGCTCTCAGGCAGCTCGCTGAATCCAGTCCCGTCTTGGCCCTGCTTTATGCGACCGTCTTGGCCTGGGAATAATAGCAGGAATCTGGCTAAATAAATATTTTGAATAAGAACGCAACACCTGTTGACATTCGAGACTGTGGGTCCTTGTGCTCGGCCTGTGTGGGCTGCAGGAATTAGCCGAGGTTTGTGCCTTTTGTGGGATTAACTCCACGAGTGACAGTGCCCGTGCTGTGGGTGCTATTTCCAAGAGTGGCTGGTCGCTCTTGGACTTTATTTTTAGCATTATGTAATGAGGGTCCGGAGCAGGCAGCATGCTGCAAGCAGCCTGTTCCTCTTCTCCTTTTCTTCTCATGGGGTGATAGAGCTGAAGTCGGCCAGGAATGACTGCAGGGCAGGAATCGGGCGAGATGCCAGACCTGGCTCTGAGCTCGAGCTGAAAATGTGTGCACGTCCTGGGTTTTTCACAGGACGAACTGAAGCAGGTTGCAGAGAAGCTTTTTTTTTTTTTTTTTTTTCATTTTTATCACCCTGCTTTTTATAGGAATCTTATTTTCCTGTCATGTACGCCTTGTGTGCTCGATGCACTCACCTGAATATGTTGTTGTGCAGGCCAGTGCAAAACCTCTCAAGATCCACAGGTGCTGGGCTGAATGAAATGGCTAAAGAAGCTGCCTGCATGCTGGTGGGCTGGTCCAGTGTCATCAGAAAAAGCAGGGCCTTGTGTGTCTGTACAGTTCTGTCTGTGACATAAAGGCTCCTGTGAGAAGTGTCAGGTGGAGGGTCTGGGAGTGCAGAAGCAAGTCTGAAATGAGGCTGCCGCCTTCTCCTGTGGCCACCAGGAATTAGTTTTCAGGAGGCACAGGAAGGGATAGAGTGTTCTTACATAGACTTTTTGGGGCAAATGCTGAATGTGGTGTCAAGCTGATGGGGAGAAAAGGTGTGCATGGTGGCAGTAACCCCACATGGATGTGGGCAGGACAGCAAAAGAGTTCTTATCTGATACAGATATGGCTGTGTTGTTCTGAGAAGGTGTTTCACAACGAAGTGTTTCTCATCATCATGAGGCAGATACAGCACTCCTGTGAAATGGAGAGATGATGCTTGGAGATCAACAGGTTGGTAGAGATCCGTGACAATAGAAAAATATGCTTAATAATTTAGTGGAACTGCTGTTTAAAAAAAAAAAAAAAAGATAAAGACCTATTTGTTCTGTGAGAATGGCAGTGTTGTAACCTGCTGAACTCAATAAGAAAACTTACTGGCAGTGGGTCTTTGGTTTGTGTAACCCAGTATAAGGTGGTGCCATCATGTTGCACAGAAATTCCTGAGGATAACACGTTTGTTGTTAAAGGGAGTGATTTCCAGTTACTCTGCCTAGGAGTGGCCTTTGAGCCTTCCATAAAAATAAATAATTAACTTTAAATATTATGAGAAAAATAAATGTGTGTGTGTTCTGTAGCTGAGGCCCTACTCGAAGGGTTTGCATCACACATTTGTTTTCAGTAGATCTAGAGCAGATGGATGGAGGTGAGTCAGTTGGGGCTGTTCTGTAGTCTGGAGAAACAACAAATGCTTGAGGGCAAAAATGGGACTTGCTTGGAATAGTAAGGATGTCATGAGATGCCTTTTATCCATTTGTATCTTTTGTATATGTTCCAAACTGCTGATAGAGGAGACAGTCAACCAGTCCTCTGTGTAATTTTGAATATTATCTTCTTCCAATATGCGCTGATTTGTTTGTTTGTATTTTTCTGCTTTCTTTCAACTAGTAATCTTCGGAAGTTCTACGGTTATGCTGGCTGCAGCTCTTAGTCCTTTTTCTACATCAGCAGAAACATTTTTGTATTCTGTTCTTAGATTACAGCTTTAAAGCTGGACACAGTCATTGTTTTGCCAGTGTGTTTTGGCACACTCAAACATTGATACAACAAGGCTCAGGTGTAAGTTCTGTGTATAAAGTTACAGCTGCTGCTGCGATTCCAGCATGAGCTACATGCAAATTATTTCCTTTCCTACATTTAGATCCAATTTCATCTTTATTGCAGTCTGCAATTTTAAAATTAACTTGTTTGAAAAGTTTCTCCAAGATGTGAGCATTAAATCTGCTTTTCATCTGGATCTTGAAACACCGTGACTTTAAATATAGCTCCACCTGACAGCCTGCTTGTAGTGTGTGTGTGTGATTGGATCTTGGAAAGATCCACCAGTTAGTTTTTACATCCTCTCTGGAAGCTTTTCCACACGTTGCTTTGTGATTTGTCTCTGCTTAGGCAGTGGGTTTGTTTTAGTGTTCTTGTTTTATGTGCTACATTGAGGTGGATTTTCTAAGCCTTGAGATCTTGGATTGCTGGATAATATCTGCAGAATGTGGATGATGAGCCACTTGTGAAAATACTGCCTCATTCAGGCCTGTATTATAACTTTGGGTGACCAAAGCTGCTTGTCAGGCTTAGAAAATTTATCCCGGTCTGTCTGTTATTGTCCCTCTTACCTTTGCTCTGCCTTTCCACTAAACGTGCAGTCAGTGGCCTGTGGGAAGAGGAAGAATGGTGTAATCAGGGGTGAGAGGGATGGTCACTGGAGAGGAAGACCTTGAACAATGTAGCGAGGCAGGGGCAGGGTTGGGAGCCTGCGCCGAGTGGGCAGGACCCCGGGCGGACAATCGGCTTTGTGCAGCGGTGGAGGGCGGTAGGAAATTAGTCACTGTGACTAATTCCAGGGGCTCCTAGTGTGTGTGTTAGGGGAGCCGTGAGGAATCCTGCCGGTGAGGTGTGCGGGAGGGATGCTGCTCTGCCAGGAAAGCTCAGGCAGCCTGTAGACTGAAATAGGGAGTGTGAGGAAATAACAGGGTCATGCCGCTGTGCTTGAGAGAAGCAGCTCCCAGTGGCTCAGCAGCCTGTTTAACCTTTTGTCCCAGCAGTGTGCCCAGGTGGCCAAGGTAGCCAATGGCATCCTGGCCTGGATCAGCAATGGTGTGGCCAGCAGGACAGGGATTGTACTGGGCACTGGTGAGGCCACACCTTGAGTGCTGTGTCCAGTTCTGGACCTCTCAGTTTAGGAAGGATATTGGGATGCTGGAGTGAGTCCAGAGAAGGGCAACAAAGGTAGTGAAGGGACTAAAACACAAGTCCTGTGAGGAGCAGCTGAGGGAGCTGGGGGTGTTTAGCCTGGAGAAAAGGAGGCTCAGGGCTGACATCACTCTACAGCTGCCAGCTGGGGGTTGGTCTCTTCTCCCGGGAACCAGCAACAGGACAAGAGCTTAAGCTGCACCAGAGAAGGTTCAGGTTGGACATTAGGGAGAATTTTTTCACAGAGGGGCTGATGAGATATTGGAATGGGCTGCTCAGGGAGGTGATGGAGTCCTTGGCTGTGTTTAAGGAAAGACTGGACGTGGCACTCCGTGTCTGGTTGACATGGTGGTGTTTGGTCATATGTTGAACTTGATGATCTCAGAGGTCTTTTTCAGCCTAATTGATTCTGCAATTCTGTTTTGTCAAGTGGTTTCAGGGAAGATGCAGAAGAAATGTGCAGTGCATGGAGTGTGTTTACAAGGAGCTCTTCCTAAGGGCTGGGAGCCACAGGTACATCTGTCCTTGGCAACTGGACAGATGTAGGCTGAAACCAGGCAAGAGGAAGAGTGAGGCTGTCAGAATGGTGATGAGGGGTCTGCGAGTGCCCAGGAGCAACAGGAGCAAATGAGGGAATGGGAGATGATGTGGGCAAAGGCCACAAGTGTCAGGAGACTGGGCTGGAATACACTCATCCAGTTGGGAAAGAGGATGCTGCACTAAACCTGACATTAAATAATGAGGCTCTAAATGGGGTATCTGCCACGTGAGTGGATAAGGAAGCTGTACCTTGGGGATGAGGTGATGCAGGATATGGTGTGTTTATGGTGTATGATGAAAAGACCTGGTGCTTGTGACCAAGGGCTTATATGATGCTACTTTAACTCTGGTCATAAAAGAAAAAGGGAAAGTGCTTGTGAGTAGCCTTATTTTGGCTGGCTGGCTGCTGACATGGATGTCAGGGAGAGATGAGCCAAGAATGTCTTGGATTGAATTCACACGAAGCCTCTGAATGGAGCTGTCGGGATATGGGATGCCAACATTTTAAAATCTGAAAAAGGGACAGGGAGGGGGAAGACCCCCCTGAAAGATGGAAAAGAAAAAAACAAAACTACCAAGCAGCTGACAATAGCTGCTGCAGGATTAGTCTGCTCTGGTAATGCTCCTACTGTCATCTGGGCCAAATTTTTGTCACTGAGCAGTAAGTAGTCTAGCAGATCTTCCCTCTCCCTGTAGAAGTGCAGATCGCTTTTATGGACATGGTTGAATGGAACTACTCAGATGGTAACAATTCAACACGTGCTGAAAGTTTTGGAAAATGGGAACTCAGAGGGGAGCAGCTGTGGCAGAGTAGACCTGAAGGGTAAAGCAGTATGAAACAGGGCAAGCTTGCTTGTATTTGTATTTGGAACAGAACACCTTCAGTGTTCCCAGGGAAAGACAGGATGCCACCAGGCATCTTTCTTACAAACCTTTTCCTTGAAAAGGAGGGAATTGCACCCAGAGTGCACTGGTGTCATGGACCCTGTGCAGGCTGCTGTGCTGTCTCAGACTCCAGTCTGGGGACCACAGTTTGGAGACCTATGTGCTACAGCAGAGATGAGTCTCTGTGCTGGGGCAGGAGCTGGCTTTGGCATGAAGGTAAATTGTTAAACGTGTCATCCAGAGCATAATAAAAGAGGAAGGAGAAAGCTGCCTAACAACCCTGTGGGTACTGGGGGAACGATCCTGACTGGTGCAAAATGTCCTCATGGTTTATGTAGCTTCTCAAGGCAAGGTGATTTTTTTTGTACCCCAATTAGCCTAGTGCTCAGCTGGTTGTTTTTTTTTAAATTGTGAACTAACAGAATTATCTTCTGGTCCAGTTAATGTGATTTGAGAGAACCAAACCAAAGGAGACCTCAGGGCAGAATTTTTCAGGCCTGCCCTGCCAGTGAAGACTTCAGCTGGCGCTTGGCCACGTTAGAGAATGGCAGGCTTTGGCATGCGCCGAGGAATTTCCTGAGTTATGAAAAGAGAGCACTGGGCACCAGAAAGATCGTAGATAAGGCACATCTTAGAAAATCATTGAAAGTGGAATTCTTTCCTGGTAAATTTATCGCCTGATGTGGAAACCACCTAGGTTTCTGACAGCCCAAGCACAGCAAGAACACCAAAAAAAGGAGAAGACAAATATGTAGAGAGGACATGATAAGAAAGTATTTTATTGAGACTTTTAATTTACTTTGGTACTAACCTGAAATCAGTCATACTTTCGAAGTATTTTTAGTAGCTGAGTATTTTTTTCGTTATAGTATTAGCAACTACAGTGTGGTTGGAAAATAGCGATCATCCCTCTCAGAAATTCAAGAATCCCTCAGGCTTCTATAAATAACAACAGAAGCCTTAAATAGAAGGGGAAACACACATGACAGTACATTCCCCCAACCCCATCTGTAAATCACATGGACTCAAATACTTGGTCTGATGTGATGGTTAGAGATAAGGATAGATTGAATTGAAATGTACTGTTGATGGAGAGTGCTGTCAAATGTGATAATTTCTAAATGCTGTTTGCTGCTTTGGGAAGTGCAGCTTTTGTAGTGCTATGGCTGATGCTGTTGTTTAACTGTTTTTAAATTTCTGCACCTTATTAGCTCTAATGCCTTAGTGTTAGCAGACATCAGTGAAAATATGTATTTCTCATGGAAACATCTCCTGTCCTAAAAGCAAGTTTAACTTGGGAGGAATGCAGAGATGAATTCTCCTCTGAACTGAATGCACATCTTGGGCTATCTTTTTTTAGTATTTTCTGCTCACTGACACTTAGATTCTGCTGTCTCCTTGTCATGCATCAGAATAGTAACTGTACATTTTCTTTTTTCTTGGGGGCAGGTGGGTGGGGGAAAGCACAGACAGTTTAAATGTGTAGCTTTGGTTTGATTTCCTAGGCTTTGACAACTTCAGGCTTTCACTTCTTCTTTTGCAACTACTCCATCTTTGATCACTTTATGTCTACTCACCTAAATAGACAAGCTTACAAGTTTTGTGCACATTTGGTTTTTTACTGTTTTCTCTTTACATCATTTGGGTCTGTTTTTTAAATTTCTCTATAAACCCCACAAAATTCAGTTGCACTCTGTTCTATGTAGTTGTCAACTTAGAAAAAAAATAATAGCACTGGCAGCACACCTTTTCAAAAGATGTGATCTGCTTTACCTCTGTAATTTTTTAGCTGTATTTTTTTTGCTGTTGTTACATTTTTCCCATGCAGACCATGGCAGGACAGGTGATGTTAAATCCTTAACCCAGCTTATGTAGGTGGTACATGATCTTCAGAGGCTCAGCTGGGCTTCAGCCAGTGCTCCCCAGAGGCTCCCCAGTGCTTGTTACAGGTTTGACCTGACTCCAGACAGTGTGCACAGCAGAAGGGATGGTGGTTTTGCCTTTTTTTGGGAAGTGCTGGTGGCACAGGAGCTGCTGCCCAGGCTCTGTCTTCCTGTTGGTCTGTGCGTGCAAAGCTCAGCTCAGGCTGAAGGAGTCGAGATGTGCTGTTATCAGTTAGTTTTCAGTAATTCTGCACTTCCTTAAAATTAGTCAAGTGTGTAGTCTCTTCTTGAAGATCATTTCTCAAGAACAGACATGAGTGTTAGTGGGTGTCATGTTCGTGACATACTTCATGCAAATAAGCTTTTTAAAATAAAAATTTGAGAAGCACACCCAAAGCCTTCCCCTTTCTGTAACATTGCTTTCCTTTGCCAACTGAAACATGGGGTCAATGTTGAGAAGCAGCCCAGAAGCAAGCAAATGAGAGAAATCCATAATTAATGCTTCAATCTGAGTAGTCATTTCTTTGTAAACTAAAGCTACATATTGAGTTGTTTTCTTTGTTACTCATTTTCACTGGATATAAATATGTATAATTTCAAAGTCTAGGTGTTTGTGGTTGTTTTGATAGCTATCTGACTTCTTGGTGCAAACATTACTCTGGTGTTCCTGCATGCCTCTCCTGGTTTTCAGCTGCATGGGGATATATGTACAAAGGGAGCTTGTGTAGCTGCATTTAGGGCTGGACCTCTCTGTTCTCACATTGCTTCTGTAACATGCAGCCCTCTGAAAGCACTGAATCAAGATTTTTTAGTTATGTTTTGCTTTCTGACAAAACTTTGTGGGGCAGAGCTTGTGGTGACATCAATGTGTCACTTTGCACATGGTGTTGGAGTCACAAGTCTGCTCTGGAGGGAGCACACCATGGTTAATGCTGACAGCAGTGTCACTGGTTTCTCTTCTGTCCTCAGGTCCTTTCTCACAACTTGTGCACAGTGTTAAATGTTCCCCATGACCCAGTGGCCTTGGAAGAGCACTTCAGGGATGATGATGAAGGCCCAGTTTCCAATCAGGGTTACATGCCTTACCTGAACAAATTCATCTTGGAAAAGGTAAGTTTTAAATTCTCATGTTCTGTGCTTTCCTGTATCAGCTTTTGTTGTTGGGGTGTTTTTGCAGTAGCTGGTGCATGCAGGAGGCTGCTGCTGGTGTGAAGACACTGACTGGGAGATGTGTCTGTGGGGTCATCACGGGGCAGCTGCTCTGGAGAGCCTGTGCCTAAAAATGGAAGAGTGCACTGTTCTCTACCTCTCCTCTCCTTGGTTTCTACTTCCTGTTACATCTGGCCCTTGCCTAAGCTGTGTTCATGCAGAGCCGTGCTCATATTAATAAAGCACCTCTGCTTGAATTTATCTGCAAGTGTCTGGGAGCTGTAGGTTGTCCCACTTTATGCTGCAGCTATAACAGAATATTGTCACAAACTCTTTGCAAACAGAAAGGGCAAAAATATCTTTGCTGTTTGTCACAAGGTATTTTAATAAGTAGAGTCCTTCAGAGAGCTACAGTGGGTGATATTAGGGCATGTTGTGAAGTTTTGTCTTGCAAGTTCTTTCTTTTCATGTCTGAGCATTCTGCAGTCTTTTGTCGTGCCTTGTTTTGGGAAAAACTCTGGAAAGCCAGTTGGGTTTCCCCTCCTCTCCTTTCCATCATGTTCTAAATAGGTGGTCTCTGGGTTGGAAAGTTTAAAAACCCCAAGCAACGATCCTACTGCTTTTTTCTGTCTTCTGTTCCCCTACTGGGCTGGACAGCAAAAGCAGCTCACGTGATAGTGGCAACATCAGCTTCAACACCACTGATTCCTCATTGAGACTTGAGGGCCAGCCCCAGAAACCTTCAAACTTCAGTATTGTGGCTGCAGAGATACAGAGCTGTTTGCTCTCTTTTGTTATGTGAAAAAGTCCTGAACTGACAGACCAAGAGTGTCCTGTTTGATGTGTGGGAGTTATTGGCCTTTAATACTCATAAAGGTACCTCATTAATGTCGTGGTTGTTTGATGCTGAAGAATCCTGTTTTGTCCCTAAGAAATTGTGATCTCATTTCTACTTCATCTCGGCTGTCTGAGATCCTGTAGAAACCAAGCAATCTTTTCCCAAATTCTGGGAAAAAAAGAAAAGGCCTTAATTTATTTGACCAAAGGATTGCTGTGGGAGAGGCTGAACCACAGTGGGTTAATACTCTTTGTAGGCAGTAGCAAGCCTTGAAGTAAAGAAAATCCAAAAGAGATATGTATGGCTTTTTCAAATACAAAAATGCTTTATTGTTAAAGGGTATTTATAGGGAGAATAGTTATGGAAATGAGGAGCAAAATTGCATTTAAGTAACACTTTCATCTGAAAATGACAGGCCTGGCTACGTAAGTAGGTGTGAAAGGAAAGAACGTGATTGTCTATAGTCTCTTGTGTTGTTTTATTTATATATTGATCTGACTTTCAGTGATTGCCCAATATATCCATGTCATCAGTTAATCATAAGAGATGAAAGTGTTAAGGAACAGGATTAAATTACCTGTAACTTCCTGTTATTTGATCCTGACTAAACGCTCGAAAACAAGAAAATGAGTGAAGTTGTTTTGACAGAAGGCTGTCTTTTTGGACAGGAAAAATCTTGTCTGTGACTTCTCTTCTTTTAGAGATGGCTTTACATGTGTGCCAAAACACAACGTGCAGTGGGATGAAGTCATTGATTTCATAGCATGTCTCCTTTGTTTAAAACAAACAGGCAAAAAAAAGCAAACAACAAACTCCTTTTTTTCTTTATTTTTCCAAGGCGTAATCTGTTCTTTTAGATGGGGTGATGGTAGAAAAATTGCTGTTAGTATATTCTAGTAAGCAAAGCTGCTAAAGGAGTGATGCTTTATACCCCAGATACACAGGAAGTTCTCTCAATTTCCAGTCATGCATCTTATGGTGAATTAATTGATTCAAACAAGAGCCACTGGCTCAAGAAAGTTCTTTTGATCTTAGGACATTTCGCTTTAAGACATTAATAAAGTATTTAAAGAATGATTTCTTAAATTTTTTTGGAAATAGATATATCAACTGTGACTTAGAATTTTATTGAGAGGATTTTGTAACCTTTGGAAATAACTTCTGTTGTACTCTTAAACGCAGTTGTAACTTTTTGTAGTTTTTCGGTGGTGATTCACCCCTGCAATAAAACCTCCTTATATAGAACCAAGAAATCATCAAGAAAGGGGCAATTGTCAAGAAAGACAAGATGGTTAAATGAGGTACATTTACTGAAACTAATTTCCTTTATCCACATAGGTAATTTCAATAAATTGAGTAATTAGTATTGCCTAATTTATGATTTCCAGGGTTATTCATCTTGTTACTCAGCAAATAGAGGTATCTAGGATTTTATTGCATCTGAAACAAAAACTGTCTCTTTCTGTAAATGTCTCTTTCAGGACGGAGCTGTGATTTGCCAATATAATGTCTTTGTAATTTGTTTTACTTGGTTCTTTAACTATATTTTAGCATGTTCTGTTATTTACATGTTAAATCTTTAAATCCCAGTTGAAAATGTTTCCTTTTCAGTGATGGCAGTGGTGGTATTTTAGACCAGGCCTTATTTAGAGCAAGGAAGAGTCCTGGTGGGGGGAGATGAAGAAGGACATTGTTCAAACCTCAGGTTATCTCATCTTCCAGGCAACTTAATGAATGCAAGTTGCACTACCAATGCATGTTATATTTTGGGAACTGTTGTTTTGGAGAGCTGGGGCTTGTGTGCTGATGTCCTGAACAATTCCTGAACAGTGTCTCTGTTCTGGATGACACATGGGCCCCACAAAGTCCATTTCAGAGTCAAGTCTGGGTTCTGAAAAAAGGGCTTACTTGTCTAAAGTGGGATTGCTGGCACAGCAGGACCTATTGCCGTGGGCAAAATGGTTCTGAAACCTCCTGCTTGAGGCACTGCGGTCTTCTTTGCTGTCTTAGTAGAACCTGTGCACCACCAGGACATTTCCAGGGTGGAACTGCTCACCATCAGGGTGGCAAAAGCACTTTTAGAAAAGAAGTCATGGTTCATTGGCAGGGTGGAGAGGACTGACAGAAAAAGCACAGGCAAGAGTAGCCAAGGAGTGAATTGCTGACAAATAGAACAAAGAAGGAATCCTGACTCCTAGCCCTTCATCCAGAGGGTGTTTGTTCATTTAGTCAGTGTTTCATTTAAAATCTGTGTTTTTGTGCAAACGAGATAGATGCTGAACTTGTGGCTGTAGCAGCCCTGTCTCTACAGCTGCCACCTAATTCAAAGGACAGCTGTAGCCTCTTGCATCTCCACTCACATTGATGGCCTCTGCAAGCATTCAAAGTCTATGGTTTTTGTTCATAGTCTCACTTTTATGCCTGGAGACTGTTCTTGTTATCAGGTTGGTTTCTTGTTTACTTCTGTCTTTTTTTATCTTTTTTTTTCTCTTTTTCCCCTCCACCCACGTCAGTTCATCGACTTCCCATGTCTGTCATTGACTGAGCCAATGTGGTGTGGTCACTGTATTTGACCACTTACCAGGCTAGGTAGGAAATCATAGAGTTTGCATCGGTGTGCTTGAAGCTTCTAAGATCTGTGGTTTGGCTTATCATAAAAAAAAAATCGCTGACCGTTGCTGATCTCACTTCCACAAGAGGTACAAGAACCTGTTTTCCAAAATCTCAAAGGGGTTTCCATTACAGTGCCAAACATGCCTTTATCAGTTATACACTGGTAAAGAAATAGCACTGCTAAGTTGTGGGGAGACAATAAATAGGTTTAATGTATGACTTAAATGGGGGTTTAGAAAGAAAACAGAGTAAATGAGAGCTCTTGCCTATAGAAATAATTCACAGATTTCTAGATGCAGCTGCTAGGTATGATAAAGGATGATGAAAGTAAGAGGAATTTTTGTATCAATGAGGTAAAGATTTGCAAGCCTGAGAAAAAGCAAAGATTTTAAGTGGATTGGCATTTGAGGAGAAAAATATTCTGTGTTTATGAATACCCTGCAAGGGTTAGTTTGAATAATGTGAAGTAAAAAACATATTAAAGGTCTTTCCCAACTGTTGCTCCTATATCGCTTTTAGCATATCCACGTGTGGATTTGGCTGTGCTGCTTTCCAAATTTGCCGTATAAAATCTCAGTAAGTCAGTGCAATAGGAGAGCAGCTGGAGCTAAGGCAGTTCTGGAGATAGTTTGGAAGCTGCCACTGATGTTCTGGAGGAAACACAGAGTGCACTGCAGCCTCCTTTCCATGGAGTCAGGGTGTTATTAACTCAACCACAAATTGGAGGTTGGATGTCATTTTTGCTGGGAGAAATTCCTTATTTTACCCCGTGCAGGAAGTCAGACTAGGTTGCCACAGCGCTCTTTTTGGGCCTTGATGTTTCGTGCAAACTACAGTTTTCTTGCTGCTTTTTGTATGATGAAGCCTGACAGACTTGTCTGCTATTCTGTGCCATTCGTGCCTATCAATTTCTTTGTTGTTCTTCAATTTCTCCTCTTTAGGTTCAAGGAAACTTTGACAAAGTTGAATTCAACAGGATGTGCTGGACTCTCTGTGCTAAAAAGAACCTCTCTAAAAGTCCTTTGCTGATTAGCGATGAAGACGCATTTAAAGTGTGGGTCATTTTTAACTTCTTGTCAGAGGACAAATACCCTTTAATCATTGTACCTGAGGAGGTAAGAAACAAAAATTTAAGCTCTTTAACACCAGTTTGCCTAATGTTCCAGTTGAACTATGTTAGTGTGGTACTCTCTAGAGATTTAAGGGAAAATATTGTTTAATATAAAACTTTTATTCCCCTCTTTTAGTATTCCAAGGCCTTGGGTGCATTTCTCTGTCTTCAAGGGTTCATATATAGGGATTTCCACAGGATACTTGAGATACACACACCTCTGTGTGTCTGTCATTTAAACAGCCTGGACTAAACAGGATAAACAGGTCATGCATGGATGTGATCTTTAATCACTGCACTTGCTTATAGGTGGTTACAATTTTGCAAGGTCAATACATGAATGTGATTCTGAGAAAAACCCAAAAAATCCCTCTGTTTTGTGTTACTGTGACTTGCAAGGTGAGTCTTCAGTCTCATGTCACCCTCCTGATGGAAAGGACAATGCAAACTTTTCTTATGGTGTCTCTTTCTGATCCAAACCAGCCAGCCCTGAACACTCTTGCTTGAAATGTCTGAAGGAATAATACCAGAGAGATCTCTTTATGTTTTCAGTTCATGAACAAGTATCAACAGCACTCAATTAGGTATTTTAACCCTAAAGCAAGATTTTGGTATCTCCACTATTCTCCCCTTTGGGATGGGTGGGGAAGGAAGCAGAAAGATCAGAACTGCTGGCATAAATAATCCCTTGCAAAACTGTGTACACAAATCCCTGCGGTTTGCAGTTCAGCACTGAAGGACTGAATAATAAATATTTGTAAATTGTTGAACAGCCAGGGTTCAAAATAGTCTGATTAACACGCCACTAACAACCTAACTGTTGGACTCAAGGTGTTGTGCCAAACCCTCAAGTACAGATAACTCTCCTATCAAAATAAACTGCTCAGTTTTGCTTTCTCACTCACATTTTAGCAGGAGACTTTCACTCTGTGCATTTCTGGTTTTGCCAGACTGGCCCATGCCAGGGCCCTACCTGCCATGCTGTATTTCCATGAGAAATGAGGCAGTCTTCTTGCTTGCTTTCCCATTTTTTTCTGTTGGTTCTGGGAAACAGGGATCGTGGTTATAAAAGCTAAGACAGCTCCTTTCTTAGTGGTGCTGTGTTTGTCTTGGTAGGTCAGAGCCACTAATAAATGCCAAAACTGGGATTCAAATCCACGTCTCTGGTTTGTTAGTGTGTTCCCCACCATGCAGCCTGGCTTACCTGTGGGCAGACATTTCACATCTCCTAAATTGCTGGCATGGTTAGAAACTTCAGCTGTGCCAGCTCTGGGGCGTTGCTCCCCACTCCTTCTCCACCAAGCAAGCCCCAGATTGGTGCTGCCTTCTGTAGCTGCTGCCAGGTAATGGTAACGTGTCTGTGTGTTGGCAGAGTGAGCTCTGAGCTGAGCTTTTCCTGATTTCCAGATTTTGTATGTGCTGTTGTTTGCTTTTCTTCCTGTCCCTAATCTCCAGGTTGACCTGTATTGCTCTTCTACTTGGATTATTTTAAAAATTCTGATTGTGGATCTTTGTCTGCATCTCCTTGATGGCAGCAAGATTCAAATTGTGCAATTTATTTAAAGAAAGCTTACAGAGCCTGACAAAGAAAGGCTGCTCTGTTCTTATCAGATACAATGCCTGTATTCACTCCACCTTCACTCAGACCACACAGGTAATGTAATCAGCCACTGCAGGAATGCTCTCTGTTGAACACACTCCTTTGTGGTTTGCACTGGTCCTGCATCAGATTCCCTGTTCTTCTGGAAAATTTTGCATTTACTCATCTACTCTCTGCACAAAATTCCCGAAGTAAAATTGCAAAGTCTCAATTTCAACCGGTTTTGCTTTTTCTCAGATGTTTTTTATCTGCCTGTTTTTACAAAATGGTCACGTATAAAGTGAGGGGATTTTTACAGAGTGGAGGAGAAGGGGGATGGAAGCAGTGCTGCTTGTGCTGTCAGTGTTTTGCTGAAAGCAGTGTAAACCTCTCGTGTGTGACTCCAGCTTCCCACCCAGGGAGAAAGCTCTCCTGCCCTGCCCCACTGCTGCTCTTACCCTTGGCTGAGAATATTGCAACCCACAATCTGCTGCAGTTTCTGGCTCAGAGATCCAGCTGTTTGTGTGGGATCCCTCCCTCCCTTCTACATTGCTGGCTTTTGTTTTGTTTGGGGTTTTTTTTTTGTTTCTTTTCCACTTTATAAGTAACTGAGAAACTTGCCACATACTTTCAGGTTGGAAGGGTGATCCCTTGAAGACTTTTGCATCTTACCTTGAAAATTACAAGACTTCTTCCGTTTCTAGTGAATGTATTAATATAAACTCTCGTAGCTATAAGGATATCTTTTCTTCCTCCTTGGAGGAGCTGCTCTTTGAGACATGCTTGGGAGTCTGAATTTCCTCTTTTTTCTTTTTGTAATTTTTAAAATGAGATAAGTGGTTTTTGCAGTCATTTAGTAGATTTCATACCTCATATCTGGAAAAGCCTCCTGCTTGAGTGCAGTTTCACCTTATTTGCACAGTGCTGACTAAATATTGAAGTTGCTGTCCTTACTTCTTGCCAGTGTCACATAGTTTTGCAGTAGTGCTACTGTGCTGGGCCTTTCCTATTAGACAGCTGAATGTGGTGGGGTTTTACCCCATCCACAAAATGTAAAGTCTTGATTCCCTGCCCAAGTGTTGAATGGGCAGCAAATGGGGAATGGCTGCAGCTCATCCAGAGAAGGGGAAAGAGACTGCTTTGGAAAGCATTCAGAGATGCAGGCTGAGAAGAGCTTTAGAAAGAGCAAAGTGAGGAAAGGAGTTACCAGGAGAGAATCTGAAAGCAGTGAGAGGTGACAGGAGGGCCAGAAGGTGCTTGTTTAGCAGAGACCAGGCTTGAAAGCCAGAGGCAGTGACTGTGCTCCTTATCTGCCCTGCAAGCAGGGATGTCAGCCCTGCACTTGAGGGAGATCAGGTTTGTAAAATCCAGCATGGGGAAGGGATTGGGCTGGGGTGTGCAGTTGTGGAATGTGGCTTCAAGTTTGAGAGGGTCCCTCTGTGTTATGGGGAGAAGTCAGGTGGCACAGAGACAGAAGCTGGTGGCTGCAGGGAGCACTGTGGGCACAGCTGGTAATGGCCTGGCACTCCAGTGTTCTTCTGCTGCCTGCTGGGGGGCAGCTGAGAGCCCTTGGGAGAGCTGGGAAGGATCAGAGGTCTGTGAATGACTATTTTGCAAAGTTGCTCATGTGCCAAGGCAGAAAGGGGACCGGGTGGGAGCTCCTTCACCTCCCCACAGCCAGATTTTCCATTAGATCATCTGAGATGCAGTGTGTGTTTCCTTCAGCTCCTGCAGGCATCACCTCTTCCATGAGAATGATAAAATAAAGGAAAAAAGGTGGAGAGAAATGAAGCCATGAGAGGAGAAATATTTCTATTTTGTCATGAACTTTCCTTACAACTCACCTCTTAGTTGTTACAGACTCATTTGTGTGTCTTGGTATTTTTTTATGCAGACGTTTTCTGTTTTATAAAAAGGTTTTCAGACACTTCCCCTTTCTTATTTCTGGACATGTGACAGCAGCCTTGGGAATGCTTTGTAGCCCGAGAGCTGTGGTGTGTGATTAGTTGTGTTTCTGGGCCATTCTTCGTGATGAAACCCACAGATACACACACTGCAAACTGCACACTCAGTGTTGTAATCCAGTGCTCACAGTTTGTTTCAAATATGCCAGACATATTTGCTGCTTTGGCTTCATGAGGGAAGATTTTTACAGTCATTTTTCACTTGTCCTCTAGTTGTCAAGTTTATTAACACACGGCATTTCTAATTCTTCTAAGAGGACCAACCCTTCTGTGGCTTTTTGTGCATTTCAAAATGAGGTGATGTTTTCTTAGCCTGAGGAGGTGAGAATCTGATCCACTGGTAATTCTTCTAAAGTGTCTTTTTAATGTCCATGTTTGCTTCCTTGTTCTGCATTCTAGTATCAGAAACTGAAACAGTGAATGAAATACTGGGAATTTACCCTTGGCCCTTCAGAGATCACATCAAAACTGATACAAAGAGAATGAAAGCTGCTTGTGTGGGATTTTCATTGACCCATGATCTCTAAAAGTTGATGACAGTGGTTAGGAAGATTTTTAGTCACTGAAGACTTGAATCAGTCACTTGGTTAGGAAGACTTGCACCAGTTCTTCCCATTTCAGTGCCTTCTTCCTTGATTACTGCATGAAACAGAGTTTTCAGCTCATGCAGCAGGTTGTTTCTTGAGTTGACCTTTACTTTATGTAACACTGATTTAATTTTGAAAAAAAGAAACGAGGTGGTGGCTTACACTGGATAATGAACACGGTTTTACTGGTGGAAAGGAAGGAACAAATATTTGACTTAAATGTAAGTGATGGGATGAAGAATAGGAGTTGATGATGATTGTGAGAGGGGTTTGACTGCTTTCATTTCATGGCTGTTGCCCAGAAACGTAATCTCCCACAGAATTTTGTACAATGTGAGTAGGCTTTTGACATCTGCTGTGTTAATATCACAAACCTGATTTGAATAGTGAGAACTAGAATAGCCTTGTCTGCTGTGCTCTGCTGGGCATGAAGGCCTCCTTGGCATTATTTTTCTTATTTTCCACTCATATATCAGAAAAATGTGTGAAAAATCTATGATGCTTCATTCCCCATGGAAGCAGGAATACCTGGAAAAGGAAAACAAATAGACACTGAAACATGGGGAAAATAAAGTGCCCTTTGAAAGAAACTTCCAAACAGACTGATGTTAGAGCTCTGTTCCTTGTATTATTTTTGATTTCTCTTGGCAAAATTCTGGCTGAAAAGTTTCTGTTGATTTGAAGCTGGTTTTGGTAGTGTGGAGCCACTGGGTCCCTGGTGTACACAGAATTAACAACTCCCTGGTATTTTTACACCTGTATTTTGCATACTTTTGACCTGAAAGTGAGGCCCCGTCGGAACAGCAGCAAACGTTGCTTCACTTTTGCTTTTCAGCATTGCCTTTTAACCACAAGAGTAGGTTATGTTTTAGACAAGAGACTTAATTTGTCAGTTATTTGCTGGCTTGACATGTCTCTGTGGAGGAGGGGAAATGTCATTTGCTGTCAGAGGTTCCTCATTTGAGCACCTCATGAGTGGTCTCTGTTTGCTTTCACACTGGTGCAACTTATTTCTTTGTATTTACCTCACACTTCCATGTTCATGCTGTGCAACAGTCACTGTTGCTGTTGAGCAGATATATCAGATAAACTTTTTCTGGGGACTTCAGTTAGCCATGTACTTGACTGAATTCAAGATAAACCTTGAAACTTTTTTTTTTTTAATTTTAGAAATTGAATTGTAACATTCAGAGGTCATTTTTTGGTTAAGAAGAGTTAATGGAATTTAAAATGATGAATATTTTATGTACTTTAGTGGGATTGTAGGGTATTTGTGGTCATGTAGGTGACTTGTAGATGGGGGTTAACAGACTTTAGTGGTGAAATCTATTCCGTGAACCAAAATAAGATAAAATGTGTACAAATAACATTAAAGGAAACAATGTTGGCTTATTTTTAGTGTATTATATGATAACGTGTACTAGCCAAGAGTTTTGTGTTGCTTCATTTCCAGACCATTAGTTTGATCCATATTTTATTTATATGGCTTGAGCCAAAATTGGAAATATTAATTCAGTTATGCTCTTTTTGTGTGTGTCTGTGTGTGTTCCATTGTCTGCAAGTGAGACCTGGTACTTTTAGATAATTATCTAAAGGAATTTGAGAGCTGTCATGCCTCAAGCACTGTAAGAGGTTGTGAAATTCTGGAACAATGCATTTTAAGGTTAGAGTTCATATTTTTAAATTATTTTTTATTATTATTACTGTGTAGCATTTGGCAGTTATATTACCTACCTAATTAAGTCTGAGTTATTTTAGCTTTCCTTCCATCTGAAGCCCAGGATGGTGGTTCAGAACTGATGCTGCTCAAAGGGAATGAGCAGAGTGACCAAATGTATATTGAAAATCAAGGTTTTAGGAGGTTTGCTTTGAAACAGCTTTGCAGTGTTCCTGTTCTTGCATGCTGTGGAGGCTTTTTTTGGCTTGGTTTTTTTTTTCTATAAAACTTGTCTGGAGTAGGAAGTAAGCTGCTTCCTGCCCTTAACTGAATACTGAGGATTTATGGTAGTCAGTGCTTGAGAGCCTTGAATTATTTTTTTAGCTTGAGGATTTTGGAGTGTGAAAATCAGCTTAAAGACTGTGAATTTGAATTGCCCCTTCTGCAGAGGCCTCTGTTAGACCATCTCTTTGCAAGTAAGAACTGCATGAGGAGCTAAAAACTACTGAAGTGTCTTACTGGGTGAGGCTGAAATGAAAAGCAATGCTCTCTACAATTTCTGGAGGCATATTGTGTGCCTGACTGGGCTGTCTTCTCCTGAGAGAGACATGAGGAGGATGTGACAGACACATCTTGGAGGGAATGCACTTCTCATTCATTCAGTGAAGCAGGAACTTTCCTCCTGGCACTGCAGCAGCTTTGCAAGCAGCTTTGCAGCTTCTCCATTTTGCTGTAGCATTGCCCACGTGCTCCTGGAGTAGGGGCTGTGAGACCAAGAGCAGTCACTGAGCTGAAATAGTGGAAAAAGCACATCCAAGTGAAGGGTGAATTTGGGGATTTACTGTTCTGCTACACACTTATGTTCCCTGACCGTAGACCTGAGGGAAAGGAAGGGATTTGGCTGTGCCTGTTGCAGGAGAGAGAAGCAGCAGCCACAAAATTAATATGTATGCTGCATCAAAACCTTGAGTCCTTGTGGTGAAATGTGGGGAGGGGGGACTAAAACACTTCTTTATTTCCTTGTATTCCCAAATCTCTCGTGTGTGCTCAAAGCTCAACTGAAAGGTGACTCTGAGCTGTAGCAGGAAGACCCTCACCAGTTACTCTGTTTAGAAAGTCATTTAAAAGCATTTTGCATGTGCTCCAAGCTGTAGATGGGGTTAGTTTATAACACTGCAAATGAACAGGAATGAGTTTAAAACCAGATAAAAAATAGACTGAAGAACCCCATCTTATCTTTGCCTCTTTTTCATTCTTGTGTTTGTTTTGACTCGTGTTACTGGTGTTGTTATCCTGAGCATGGTAATGCTTACAGAGTGATGAAAGATTAAAGGACAAGGAGAGTTTATTTGGGAAACAATAAAAGCAGATGTGAAAGATTTGTTCTTTTATTTCTTTTGATACAACTGTCAGGATTGTGTCCAGGGATGGAGTGCTTGAGAGCTAAAGAAGAGGGATCGGGTGTAGATCATACCTTGGTCGTTTTTCATTTCACTTCTTGTTCAGACAGCCTTCTTTTCTTATTTTTTTGGTAATTTGTTTGCTTTTTGCTCACAAGAAACTTTTCACTTTCTGAATCTTCTCGCTTTCCCACGCTTCAGTCATCACCGCTTGGAAGCCGTTGCAGGGAAGGTCCCATGTGTTCTGTAGGAATCTGAAATATTAAATGGGGTTGTCAGGTTCAATTCTTTGTTTTGCTGTGAAGAGAGTAGCTGAGGGACAGGCTTGGCAGTCAAGAGTTCAGCTAAGACAGGAGCTTAGAACCTTTGTTAATTAAACCACCTATGTTTAGGGGCCTACATGTGAGCATAGGAATCTCACTGTAATGAGAGTCTCTGGAGAAGCTCCATTTACAGCTCTGAAACACTTGATTTCCATGCCTGCTGCAAATGATGGATTTCTGTTTGTGTTTTTGCACAGATTGAATATTTACTTAAAAAAATCACCGAGGCAATGGGGGCAGGCTGGCAGCAAGAGCAGTTTGACCACTACAAGATTGCTCTCAACACCAGTCGGGAGGGTCTTTCTGCGTGGGAGCTGATTGACCTCATCGGAAGCGGGCAGTTCAGTAAAGGGATGGACAGACAGACAGTGTCCATGGCCATCAATGAAGTCTTCAATGAGCTCATACTAGATGTACTCAAGCAGGTAAGAACCACAGAGAAATAATGTTTTAAAGTAGAGTTAATTACTGCTTTAATTAGAAAATGTTCCATTTGTGCTCAAATTTCCTTACCCAATGAATGATGAGCAGGAGGAAATGAGGTAAATTATCTATAGGGGTTCTTTAAGATGAGCTTATTTTTATAAAAGAAATTGTGTGCTGGTCAGATTGTTGTAACTGTAGCAGTATTACTAATGAGTTGCTGCTTGGGACAGCTTGCTTTTAGAAAATGAAAGAAGTGGGCTCTGACTTGAAATATGGCCTTTTTTATACTAGTGTCATCTGCTTGCTAGTTCACAGAATAGCTGCATCATGCTCTCAGTTCTTAAACTGCTGGCAGCTCTTCAGTCTTGGGAAATGCTTTTCTGTAGTTTCAGTTATGCTGTAGGAAATGCAGCTGTGCTGGTGACCATCTCTGTACTCAAACAAGGGGGTCTGGACCAGAGTATTCTCCAGATGAAACGTTGGCTTCTCAGTTACCCCACTTCAAAAAGCAAAAAGCTGTGGAAGAGCTCTGGGAGCTGTGGAAGAGCTCCAGAGGGCTCTCCCATCTTGTTCTGCTTAGCAGGTTATGTGACGGACAACTTACTTACCTGCACTCAGAATCCAGAAGTCATGCTGGCCTTTGTATTCTTAGCAAACTTCTTTCTTCAGATTTCCAGTGGTTGGATTATCAGTTTAGGGATGCCTTTAGAAAATGCTTTTCTTTCATGGGAATTGGAAGTACCACAGGGATCTGAGGAATCACAGCAGAGTTTTCCCAGAGAACTCTAAAGAGGTCGACTTTTACCTGACAGGAGAACTTTTTTCATTTTTGATTTCTTGGTGAGGAGAGAAACAAAGGCTTTCTTGGCAGGCTTTCCTAAGCTGTTCTGAAGAAACCATCAAAAGTCTTGGCATAGGAAATTCTTTCAGAATACCCACAGAACAATGCTAAAGTCTGTTTTTGTTAACTGCTGGTTGCCTGTTGGAGGTGAGGGCTGGGGACACACACACATAAGTCAGTTGAGGGCAAAATGAAGTCATTCTGCTGTTTGATACCATGAAAATAAATTAACCAGTGTCAGCTCAGTCCTACTTGAAACTTGTGAGGAAATCGGATTTCTTTTCAGTTTTGATACTGCACTGTGTGTCTTCCCCCACATCTTTTTGTTTTGTTTTGTTTTGTTTTGTGTCTCCTTTCTTTCCTCTCTTGGTGCCTGGGCTTCTTTCTCAAGGATATCTGAGTGCCTTTGAATCGTTCCTTGACACTTAAAAATAGTTTGTGTCAAGATTTGGCCCAGTGCCTCCTGGGCAGTTTGGAAAGTTACAATGCTGAGCAGAGTTCTCTGTGTGATTTCGGTATCCTGATACCTTGTTGATTCACAGAAGTGTCTTGTTTATTGTAGTAATCGTATAATTGCTTCAAGGTATTAATTAATGACACATGGTCTTGTAACCAAGTGTCAAGCTACCATTTTTATTGAACTCATCCTGGATGTCCAAGGCTTATGGAGGGTAGCAGCAATAGTTACATTTGTGATATTTAGTGTTGTGAAAGATGTCTCTTTCATGTGATGGTTGGTGTGAGAAAGCTCCTGCTTTTCAAGAGCTCTCACTGGGCTCTTGGAAGATGAGAAGGAGCTGATACTGAAATAATAGGTAAAGATTTTGCAGAATTTGAGGAGAAAGTATTAGTCTGACTTGGCTTTGAAAGCAAATTTGGTAAGTGAGGAAGGGAAAAAAAAGCCCTGGCTATGACTTAGACTGTGCAAAGCATGAAAGAGTAAAGCTGCAGGAGTCCTTCACGTGGCCTTGCAACCACCCAGAGCTCAGACCCAAATTTGGAGGCAGCAAACAAAGCTGTTTCTCTGTGCATTCCTGGTTTGGAGCAAGGGAGTGGGAAGGCATCTGGGAATAGGCATGGCCTTGGCTCTGGACACGTTTAAGTGGCTTGGAAAGCTGAGCACAGATAAGCTCTATGTGTAGGGGTGGCTTGGGTTTTTTTGTTTGGTTTGGGTTGTTTTTTAAACAAAAACGCTTCTTCAACTGTTCTGAATGTTTTCTTTCCCCTCAGACCTGTAGAGAAAGATATCTTTGGCTTAAATATGCAACAGCACGTTGATTTAAGTTTTAATTTTTTTAAATACAAGAACATTTGCTTGTATCAAAAACTGATAGATGAAAGCCATTACAGAAAAAACGTCTTCCTTCCAACTCCATCCTCTTCATCTGGAATATTTTGAGTGTCCTTTCTGTATGGCTTGTTCATAGCTTATGTTGATGTTGGTGTTTTAGTTTCATCTATGATTTGACTTTTTTTAAGTTAAATGCCACACGAAAGTATGTAACTCTTTGGGGAATATGATTACAGAAATGGCAGGTACAGCTGAAATATTGGCTAACTTTGTAAGTATTTGGGGCTGTGAGATGACTTTTCTGGGTGCTCTTTTGGGTCTTTACACCTTTGCATAACCAAAAGACTGAAAGATGGCTCAGCAGAGGCCAGGCATTTCAGCTGATATGTTGCTTTTATCAGGGCTACATGCTGAAAAAAGGCCACAAAAGGAAAAACTGGATGGAGCGATGGTTTGTGCTAAAACCCAATGTTATTTCCTACTATGTAAGTGAAGATCTAAAGGACAAGAAGGGAGACATCATACTGGATGGCAACTGTTGTGTAGAGGTAAAACCACTCCAAAAACTGTGTATACCTCTAAAGATAAGAATTAACATTTTTTTGTGTTTGGCATTGACTCCTGATATCTTTTAACAGAACTTTTTAAATTTTATATGAAACCAGCTCACAAACACCCTTTTAATCAATCTCATAGTGCTAGTATTCGTAGCTCTGTGACACATAACTGCATAGAATGCTGCTTGATTGTACAACTTAGATTTCAGTGTTTGCAAAGCTCATCTTTATTGTTACCCATTCTAGGCCTTGCCTGACAAGGATGGAAAAAAATGCCTTTTTCTCATAAAATGTCTTGATAAAACCTTTGAAATCAGTGCCTCTGATAAAAAGAAGAAGCAGGAATGGATTCAAGGTGAGGTTTCAAAAACGTGAAGGTTAAGGTTAGTGGAATTCTTACAGCAGTGCTTTATTCAAATCTGAAATTCTTGCTCTTACGATTTTTTGATGTCTCTGTTTTGGGCATGTGGATCTTAAAAGGGTCTGAGACTCAGGAAGAACAAAGGATCCACGTAAGGGAAATTGGTTTTTGTTGGGTAGGTGCCTCAATTGAGGCAGCCATAACCAAAATGAATTGGTTGTTATTGTTGTTTTTCGTATTGACTGCACTTCGAGGGATGGGGAAGGGAAGCATCGTTGGAAATCATTGCTTTTGGGGAGAAAGGGAAAGCTTTTTCATTTTGGCACTGTAAAACACTGGCTTTGCTTTTACAGTTTTGCTTGAAGTGGTATGGTTTGGTGAGCTGAGGATAAAGCTGGGAATTAGGGCTTGCTTTCCTATTCCCATGCTAAAGTCATTCCTCCTGTGAGACCTTCCCAGGTGTGTGATGGGTACATCCATCTGCAGAGTGAGGCAGAAGCCCTTGCAAAGCTGTTATTGCCAGTGCCATTGAAGAATGTGCAGCAGTTAAATACTTGGGGCTGTGGGCTTTCATTTGCACTTCCCCCTTTACCTGCAGCACGTGCTTGATTGCACCAAAGTCAGGTGTAAGATGAAACGACTCGAAAGGAGATATTTTTTCCATGGTTGTGGTTGGTGAATAAAATACCAGAATCATCTGCCACTCCTCAGCTTTGTTGTCTTAAATATCTCCTCACTGTATGTAAATGAATGAGAGCTACTGGGAGAACATTTTCCCTTGGAGTATCTGTAAGAATACAGGGTTCAAGGTTGGCTTTAGGGAAGACATGAAATCTTACTCCTTGGTTTGAGTCAGTGAGTCTAGGTAGTGAGAAATCCTGAAGTGTTGGGTTTTTTCTTGCAGCTGGGCAGATGAGTGACTCATATGTCCATAACCTGTAACAAATCAATAATGCAGTGGAATTGCCAGGCCTTCTCCTTGTGGCACTCTGAGAGCAACCGATAACAGTTGTTTCTGATTTAAAAATACATTCAAAAATTTCCAACAGGCAGCACAGCACTGCAAACCACATCACAAGGTCTGTCCAGACAGTCCAGCATTCATGGTGCTCTCCTCCTGTCCCTTGCAGCCATCCAGAGCACGGTGAGCCTGCTGAGGGCAGGGAGCCCCCCTCCCCACAAAGAGGCGCGGCAGAAGCGCAAGGAGCTGCGGCAGAAGCTGCTGGCAGAGCAGGAGGAGCTGGAGAGGCAGATGAAGGAGCTGCAGGCGGCCAACGAGAACAAGCAGAAGGAGCTGGAGACTGTGCGCAAGGTGGGATTGGGAGCTGACAAGTTCCCAGCCTTAAAACCATTCCCTGTCGTTGGATTTGGCTACTTGCAGTGCAACTGGGCATCTCTGTCCTGTTCAGGCACATTGAGCAAACTCCAGAGGAGCTGTGCTTGTTTCAGGCCCCTGTTCTGAGCAGGGGGTTGTCAGGCTGGTGGAGAAGAACCAGGATGGTGTCTGGGAACAGGAGAGACCTATAGTTACAGTTGCTTTTGGGTTTTTTGTTTTCCTTTTCTGTCAGACACATCCGTCCAACCAGGGGCTTTCCATGAAGATTTTCTTCTGTGGTTTACCCAAGTTTTGTTACGTTACTTGTATGTTTATGGGAACTGTTCTCTTCCCACAGGTGTAATTTCTATAATTTCTATCTTTAAAAAGATGTGGCTTTTCTTGCTGTGAAAGCTTTTAATGTGGAGTGTGCCTTGAAAACAGCTTAGAACCCAATATTCAAATTCCAACCCACCTCTCTTGCTGCCTCACATTTTGGCTGCTGAGTCCTGTTGCTGCATCAGTCCAGGTCTTGCTCTGTGCTTACTCTAAAGAGTATTTTGTTCACTACCTTCCTAATTCATTTAATGTGATTTTTTTTTTGCATTCCCACTTTGGAAAAATCTGCATCATTGCTTGAGTTTTTCATGAAAGAAACCTGACTACTTTTAGCCCTTAGAAGGAACTTCAGTGATCTTTGCAGCTGTAAATACTGTGAGAGCACTCTAAAGGTTTTGCGTCTAGGAAGCAAATAAAATAATAAAAACCTCCACATTCTAAGAAGTCTCGTCATTGTCACAGTTTGTGGCAAGGACAAATTTTTGTCTTTTTAAAAATTAATCTTGCACTGTTGTAGGTATTATTCTGTTTGCCTTAAATGGAGTCTGAGAGTGGAAAACCATTCTTTAATTTAATTTTGGCACCTGTAGTCTACCATCTGTTTAAGATTCAGAATGCAAAACAGACAGTAAAGGTCTGTGTTACCTGTACTGATAAGTAGTGTACCTGTTAACAGAAATCATAAGGTTGGATTTCAGCATTGTATAATTTATGGAAAAATATTTAGGGGGGGAGACAACATGAGAGCAACCCCAAAAGAGCAGTAGGATGCTGACAAGTTCCAGGGAGTTTTATAAAAATCACAGTGGTTAAACTAAAGAGAATTGTGGCCAGAAGCATCTCTTGAAGTGGGCTGGATTAAAATGATTTCTCAAGGAAAGTAGCTTAGGCTCTGACATGAATTACTGCACTTTGCCTGAGTGGAACTAGGGGAGAGGTACATTGTTGAAGGAACTGAAAGTGTTTGATTAGTTAGAAAAATGTTCTTCAAGGAAAAGGCTTTGTAAATGCTTCAGGAAACTGGATTGTTCTGGGAAGCTCTGAGGTTGATTTGCTCCTGATGGCAGTGAACCACTGTTTATGCAGCATCTGCCAAAGTGCACTCTGGGACTGGTTTGAATTCTGGTAGCTCCTGCAATGGAGTTTTCAAAAGAATAAGTGCTTTTGTCTAAAATAGATTTTTTTCATATTTTTTACTGGAATTTTGAGGTGTGCACATTGAACAGGTAAGTTTTTCTTTGTGTGAGAGCATGCACCCTTTCTGTTTCAGTTTGGGGTCTTGCATGGGCTTTGGGGACTCTGTGCTGTCTAAGGCCTGCTGGAATGGTGTGTTCCTGCTGACTCCCCCCTCCTACACTTGTGACTTTTCCCTGAAGTGCCCAGTTCCCAGTAACCTCACCTGCCAGGAACAGCTGCTTGTGGATTAAGCAGGAAGTTGCTGATAATTTTCTTGTAGAGCTCTCTGGCACCCACCCTTGCCTGTGACTCTGCACGTTCTCCCTCTCAGCTCAGTGTTGGCAATATTTGTTTAATTTCAGAGCAGGGAAGGAAATCTAGAGGAGATTTCACTTCAGTGGGCATCTTGGATTTGACTACATTTACATGCTTTTAAATGTTCTGGCAGAGCAGGAATGCTGCTCCTAAAACACTGGCATCATTTAAGCCTTGCAAAGGAGAGCAGTTCTGTGCTATGTTCTGCAACATCAACCCAGAAACTTGAGCCTTCTCCTTCACTTCTTCCCATCTATTTCAGACAAGAGTGATACTACAAGCATGTAAAAGAGTGAAAGTTTCAGCTTGGCAGTTTTAATGATTGGTTTGCCTAGGTTGTGTGAGAGAGGATGATTTAAATGTGGTACCTTCAGGAGCATGACAGAATCACGGAAAGGTTTGGTTTGGAAGGGACCTTAAAGATCATCCAGTCCCAGCCCCCCTGCATTGGCAGGGACACCTTTCACTGGAACAGGTTGCTCAACAGCCCATCCAATTTGACCTTGAACACTTCCAGGGATGAGGCATCCACAGCTTCTCTGGACAACCTTTCCCAGTGTCACCTCCTCTGGGCTTGCTCCAACAGGTCCATGTCATTTTTATGTTCTGCCCTGATCTTACTAAAGGTCTGTGGAAACAATTTCCCTAGCCCAGCATATTATAGAAAAAAAGCATCAGGTAATTTTCTTAGGAAAATTCTGTGAAAGAGTGGTTTTGTTTTCAGTATTGGTAAAGTTTAGGCTGGTGCTTGAAGATTGAAATTCTGGTAAAAGGAAAAGCTGTGACCACTGTCTTTATTTGTGAAATTAAGATGCAACAAGAGTAAAATAAGATGCAAGAAGGTGGAAAGGTACCAGCAGCTGTTTCCCAGGCCTTAGCTAATGTTCCCCCTAATTTCAAGTGATGATTATGGACCAGGATTTTATTTACCTTACTTGGCAGTTTAGGGGATGTTGGAGGGATGATTCACAACAGTACAATCACTTACTCTAGTCAAAGTTCGTGGCACTTCTGCTTTCCCATGGCAATTCAATGCTTGTCATTTCTGTTTCTGCATGAACTCTGTGTGTGCTGGCATGTTTCCCTATTGGAAATCATATGCAGTCCTGCCTGAAATGTGGTTTTTCGTAAAAGTTTTCTATCCCATTGAGGTAGAGAAGGAAATGCAGTGATTTCTTTCACTTGAGCAAAGCGGGACTCAGAGGAAACTTGGAGATAGTCAGGTAATTGCTTTTTCATTGGTAAATTTAAAATTGTCTTGCAAACAATCAAGACAGAAAACTGTATTTACAGGCGGAGAATAGTCTCAGACATTAAAAAACCCAAACTGGTGCCTTGATGCTTTTGAAGGCTTCTTCCATTTTTGTTAAAACCAAAAACTGTTAAAAAAAGCTCCCTTCCCTCAAAATGATTTAGTTTTGACAAATTGTTTTTTTCCCTTCTTTTCTCCTCCCTTACCCCCCACCCTTCTCCTCCAGCAACTGGAAGCAGCAGCTGCTCGTGCTGCTGAGGAGGAGAAGAAAAGGCTTCAGACTCAAGTTGAGTTACAAGACCGCTTCAGTTTGGAGCTGGAGAGAGAAAAAATGGTGAGTGGTGCACAAGGGGTTTTGCTGCCATGTGTTCAGCAAGGGCTTCACTCACAGGCCCTCACTGAAAGGATTCCACAGATTTTGCAGGAGGCTGGAGAACAGAATCTGTGTTGCATTTATTTCAGATGTAGGAATAAAATATTTTTACTGGTGAATTCAAATGCTGGAACAGCTCAGCTACAATCTGTAGAGCATTCTAAGTTTAAATGTTATTGGAATACCGGGAAGGAGCAATTGACTGTTTGAAAGATAAATGCAAACTGAAGTTCTCCTTTCTGTTTTCAGAGATGGAGAACCTGAGGCCAGTACTTGCTGTATGAATAAGCAAAATGAATAAAAATGCATTTTATGTGTTCCTAGAACTATTGCTTTTTTATGCTGTGTGTTCTTTTACAATTATGTTCACACACAAATATAAAAAAATAAAGAAATATTGTTGCTTTACTATACTGTTACAATTCAACTACACTGAAAATTCCCCAAAGAACTGGTTTGCAATCTTCAAGGCCTTTGTCAGGTTGTTCTGGTAGCTGGGGAAAAGAAGTAGGAAAAGTGAAGTGGATGTGATGGGACATCTCAGAACATTAATGGACAGAGTGCTGCTTGATGGGCTGAGTGTGAATTCCTGAGCACAATCCCTTTCTGGGTCACTGGGATTTGGGTCAGCTGAGGGGAGCAGGCTGCAGAGCAGTGGGCAGGACATGCCAACCTCCTTTAGCTGTGTTCCAACCCTTTATCCATCCTGTGCCATCATCCAGAGACACAAGTGTGTGAGATGCTCTGCTGCCAAGGGAGGGAGTGAAAACAGTGCCACTAAATCAACCTGACCTTCATATCTGGCCTCTCTACCACCTCTGCCTTCCTTCAGTTTATCTGTAAACTAAGCTACAAGGTCAAACTGACTGAAATTAGGGTTGAACCCCTGTAAAAATCCTGTGCTGCAGGACATAGGGGAGTGTAAGTAGCCTGTATTATTATTTATTTTTTTAAATGCTCTTAGTTCCACATCTGCAGATCTGGCCTCAATTTTGTCAGTTCTGCTCTGCAGACAGCAGGAAAAGGTTTGTCTCTGAAAACATAACCTGAGGGAAACCTGGCAATTCCTTTTAAAACTGGAAACCTGAGTTGAATGGTAGCTCATGTGTCCCAAATTTATGCTGCTAGGTGAGACAAAAGATGGAAGAGCAGGTTGCTCAGAAATCATCTGAACTGGAACAGTATTTACAACGAGTACGTGAGCTGGAGGAAATGTATAAACAGCTCCAGGAAGCACTAGAGGATGAGAAACAGGCACGTCAGGATGAAGAGACTGTGAGGAAACTTCAGGCCAGGTATGGCTTTGAGCAGGTAGAAGAATGTTTCAGTTTCCCCTGTGAGTACCTGTGCCCTGCCACTAATAACCATTTGCCTCTTGGAATGGGGAATGAAGTCCAGATTTTATTTTTCCTTAAGACATGAAGGCTGAAGCTGCTGTTTATGATTTTTAAAATATGTCTGCTTAGCCTTTAGCAGAGGGCAAGCTCAGCAGTTTTGGAAAAGCAGGTGTAGTTATTTTTCCATCAGGTGCTGAGCATGTCAGCTTGTGAAAAACTGAGACCACTCTGTACAGGCTTTATAAAGCAGTAACTGTAAAAATTACTTTCTGCTGTATTTTATCACAGGTTTAAACTGTAATGATCAAGGGTTTAGTTTCCTCTTACTCAGAGGGGCTTTGTGGAGTGTGGGCTTTTTTCTTCATATATTCAGTCCTCCTAAGACAATGAAGATAACTTATGCATGCCTGTTTCTTCTGGGGCTCTGTGCTGTGTGTTTGCATTATTGACTACATTTTCTGAATAGCCCTTTGTTGCAGTCAGACTGCTTGCACTGCTGGCATGACACTGAAGGCAAGCTAACAATAACTTTTCCCCTGCTTCCCAAGCTTTTTTTTTTTTTTAACAGTATTCTCTTTCCCTTTAAAAAAAGAAAAAAATAAAGAGGAAAGAAAAATAAATTGGGTTACCTGTGCTGAGTTAACACCCCAATCCCTGTTGCAGATTGCTGGAAGAGGAGACAGCAAAGAGAGCTGAACTGGAAAAATGGCATTTGCAGCAGCAGCAAACCATTCAGATGACAGAGGCAGAGAAGCAAGAGTTGGAAAACCAGAGAATAATGAAGGAGCAGGCTCTTCAAGTGGCCATGCAGCAACTGAAACAACTTGAATTGGAAAGGAAGGAGGCCCTTGAGCAGTACGAGGTGAGCTGCTCTGGTCATCAACCTCTCACCCTTATCCATTGATGGAATTTGAAGTTCCTCAATATTATGCTTCTTTAAAGTCTAATATGGCACAAAAGTTACAGTAAGAGGTAGGATAGTTGGGTTGGGTTTTTTTTGTTTCTCGTTTTTACTTGGTTTCTAGACCAGTAGATACATTTGAAGAAGAAGATCTGTTTCAGACACACCTCTGAACCTCTTTTATTTATTTTTGTCCCAATTTGCATGCAGGCCAGCTCAGTCACATCCTGAAATACTCTATAGGTTTGTCTTTTGCCGCAGACTCACTTCATGTGCAGTCCCACTGCTGCCATAACTGGGTGCCTTTTGCATCTGAGTTAATAATTCTTGCAGTGTTTTGACAATATCATGGCACAGTATTGTTTTCCATAGGTGAAAAGACAACGTGTTACTGTTGCACCTACTCCTCAAAAATGTATTTAAGTACAGAATGCAAGTAGGGGTACGTAGGAATTAGCTCAGATTCTCAATGTGCAGCAGTGCCTCGTGCCCCAAAAGCCAGGCCTGCTCTCTGCTCTGCTGGGTGTTTTTGGGGAAGGTCAGTAACTGTTCATGGAAGAAGTAAGAGCCAGAATCCAGCAAGTGCTGAACGCTTTCCAGGGCTAGAGAGGTGTTGATCCTGCATTTATTTAGGTCAGGAAAGAAAGTCTGGCTGGGTTTGTGTTCAGCAGGGGTAGGGTGTTTATGGGACAAGCCAGGAGCTGTCTGGCCTGGCACAGAACACAAATGCTGCACTCACTGCAAGCAAGGGCCCAGCTGGGATGGTTGTGGCCACTTTACAACTTCCCAGGGTGGTGTTACACCATCACAAGGTTGCTTCTGGCTATTACATGGCTTTTTTTTTAGGTGACATCTCAGGCTTTTTGTATGTGAAGCCTCATTTGCTATTCCAAAGGAATTGCTGAATACAACAGACATATAAAACCACCAAAAAAATTCCACAAAACAATTATTTTAGAAATAATAAAGCATTCTAGCCTTCCATTTGGAATTGCCCAAAAGACCAGTCTAGACTGAAGAATGAAGACTTAGCTTCATTACATATCTACAGAATCTTGTAAAACCTTGTTACTTTGGGATTCTGGTTTGACAGGGAATTAGAATGGTTCTGGCTTTTGGTTTAAAAGGTGTTTTATCTTTTTATATAAACAGAGTAAAGCTGTTCTTGTTTTCAAGCGGGCTGTGTCTCATTTCAGGAGGTGAAGAAGAAGCTGGAAACAGCAGCTAATAACACCAAGAGTTGGAAAGATAAAGTAGCTCATCATGAGGGATTGATCCGACTAATAGAGCCAGGTGAGTTGTCAACAGAGGAGTTACAAAAATATGTATTTATTCTGTCTCACCTGGTGACTTACTGAAATCGGCTTGCAGGTTTCACAGCAGCCTGTAAATATCACCCTTTGTGACAACTGCTGATGATAACTTGCAAGGCTTTACCTCTTCTGGCCCTACTACACTGATTTTGTTATCATTATTGTTTGTTTCTTTTATGTTTAAAGCAAAACAAGGTGCCTGAACACTGCACTGTGGGTATGTGTCACAATTGCCTGTCTCAAGTGTTGCTCTCTCTCTTCCAGGCTCCAAGAACCCTCACTTAATCACAAACTGGGGCCCAGCTGCCTTCACTGAAGCTGAACTGGAGGAAAGACAAAGGAGCTGGAAAGGGAAAAAAGCCACTTCTGAGTGATGGTGGCAGCTGACCAGAACAGGAGCCCACCTCCCCTCGTCCTGCTTTGCACAGAGCAGCCTCTTGCTTACAAAGATTAGTTTGCTCAACAGGTTGGGCCTTTCTGCTCATGAAATGCTGTTTGCCAGGCTGGAGGGTCTGCCCAGAGCTCAGCCATTGCAGCTGTGGTGTCTGACAGGACTTGCTGTTTCCCCTCACATTCCCAAGACTTTGCAACTGGAGATTTGTATTGAAATGTAGCTTGTGGCAGAGTTGTAGCCTGTAACAATCTGACAGCAGCTAACCAGTCAGGCAGCATCACTTTCACTCCAGAAAGTGAGGGATGCAGTTGTTCCAGGATAAATCAGTCCTGGAGGTTGTGTCCAACTCTGAGATGGAGCATTACCTTTCCTTCCTCCTTTCCCTTTTGCTCTGTCTCTCTCTTGTTCTCTGTGCTTTGTGCTCAAACACATTCCCTTGACCAGGGGGAGCTGGCATCACTGGAGATCTGCTACCTGCTTGGATTTGGTGTCCTGTTCCCCTCTCTTTGCAGGAATCCAAACAAAAGAACTGGAGATAACCATGTAGGAAATGCTGCTGTGAGACATTGGGAAGAAGTAGTAGTGCAAGACTGTTCTTGTACTGTCCCATACTTGAGAAATGCTAAATAAAGCCATGAGAGTTCTCTTCATAGTTCAAAAGTTGCAATTTTGGCTCACAGTTTTCTGAAGCAGATGAATGGAAGGTGGTAGCACATACAGGGCAAATAAGCTCTGTGTCAAGGCTATGTTTGTGCAAGAAATCTGATTATAACACCCCATCATTTTTAGATGTAGCACTTTTGTCTTACTTTTAATTGGAGGCCAGATTAAAACAAATATAAGAAAATTTTTTTTTTTAAACAAAAGTGATAAATGTGTAGCAATACTGCTTTAGAAAAAAAGTAATTCCTGTCAATAAAATAACTTCAGTCTTTCCAGTACCAAGGCTTCCCAAAGAGCCTGCTTTGCCTCACAGTTCTGTCCTGGGACAAAACCAGTTATTTGTGTTTCTGCAGGGAAAAGGAACAATGCTGTGCCTTTGCTTTGCAGATCTCCCACAGCAGCATTGCTCAGTAAAACAGGATTCCTGCCAGCTTGTACAGACATTTTGAGATGCCCCCCTCAAGGAACAGGTGCCCATTGGTGTGACTTGTGAGCAGCTCTGACTGTACCCCTGCCATCCATCCCTCACCTGCCTGTTAGTTCAGCTACGTGTTAAATTATTTGTAGTAAATAAGGAGTCAGTTTTTCAGGAGGATAAGCAGTGCCTTGGTGTGCAGCACTGTGAAAGCTGGGTCTTGGAAGAGCAGGAGCTGTACAGAAGTGGTGTCCAGATCTGGAAATCATGAATAGCATTTTGTTTGCATATTAACTAAGACTCACTCAAATACTGAATCTTCTCAGACATTTATTCTCTGGTTATATTTTTGTACTAATTGAAATCTTAAATGTTTCAGTAAATGGAGTGTTGATTAGAATGGCAGGAAAATCCAGGATCTTCCTATTTTTACTCACTGTACAGGAAAACAATAGTTCCTTCAGCTTGATAACAAGGCCTTTTTTAAATTGAACACGTTTACAGAAGCAATGTGAATAAAAAACCCAACCACCTGTAATAGAATTACTAATGTGCACAAGGTTAAACTTTGCTAAAGGAGCTGGAACAGTATTTATAACTACCAAACATTTTATGTGGAGTGCAGAAGGGGTATTGGGGCTAAACGTTAATTTTTCTAACAATCTTTATTTTGGACAATGTTTTTTTAAGAACACCAAAATGATGCATGTTTTTGTATTTTTTACTGTTCTTTAGAAATGGCTGTTTAATAAAGTAATATAAAGTAATTTACATTTTGGAATTAACGGATGTCTTTTTGCCTGGGTTTTTTGGGGGGCTATTTGAGTTTAAAATCCAATAACTGTTGTGTGGAAGAAGTTTAATGGTTGGGTTATTGGGACGTTAAAGCCACAATAAAGGCAGTGGTCACACCATAACACACACATTTTGTTTTAGCAGCACTCCTGCTCTTGAATGTTCATATTCAGCACACCTTGATGCAGCTCTCAGAGCAGACACAGCAGCCCTGTCTGTCTGTCTGTCTGTCTGGGGTCAGCTCTTACTCACTGGCAGAAGAGGAAATGAGACAAGGTTCCTTTTAGCTCTGTCGTCCTTTCTCGCTCTGACAAATTAAGAAAGCTTTGTGTGAAGCTTTGCTCAGTAAAGCCGGGGGGAGTGGGGTGGTTTAAAAATTAAACCATTTGCATGCTGAGCAGAAATCCCGCTGGAGAATGAGCCCCTTGGAGCGGCACTGAGCAGCATCCAGAGGGAGCACGGGGCTGTGTCCGGTCAGGGATCAGGGAGCACGGAAAGCTGCATCATTCCCGGGGCCAAGGGTTACAGCTCTCCTGTTCCCACAAACCAACGAGGTGAGGATATTCCCCCTGAAATGTGGGATTAGGGATGTCTCTGTTCTGCCCGAGAAGCCCTAACTACACCCTGGGCTTACACAGAGCTTTGGCTGCTGTTCTGAACCCTTGGCAGGTGCCCTGGAGGGCTCAGCCCATTTATTTTGTCTGCCAGATTCAGGTTTCATTTACCTGCTGCTGCACCTACCAGAGCACTGTGCTGTTCCCTCTAAAAACAGGATGCGGTTTGGATTGGGGTTTTTTCTTCCCTGTGACCATTTTATGGAGCTGATTTATGAGCCCTGCACACTGGATCACACATTCCCAAGCTGAACCAGGCTGCCTTCCAGCAGCTCGTGTTACTTCTGTCTCACTGTCCTGCATGAGCAGCCACAAAAGCAAAGCCTCTCTGGGGGAAAGGAACAGAATCTGTATCCTGGGGTAGTGGGGCACCCGAACCCCAAAAGAAGCACCTGTTTGTCCCTGTTAATGGCAGGGGCATTGGAAGCAGGTGGTCTTTAAGGCCCGTTCCAACCCAAGCCGTGCTGTGTCCCTATGGTTCAGCCACGCAGGACACCTGGAGCAGTAAAAGTGAACGGAAAAGAACTGCTCTGATTTTTATCTCAAATATGTGAAGCAGTTACAGTAAACAACTTTTGAGGAAACCGGTGCAGGGCCAGGAAAGGGGGATTTCAGCTGCTTCGGGTAGAGTGGCCATTATTTGTTCCCGAAGGAAGGGGGGCAGAAGGGTGGCAGGTGTCCTCTCAGAGAATGGCAAATCCCTTCAACACTTAAGATTTTTAGGGGCTTTCCGAGTCTGCCGGTACCATATCGGTTACTCGATAATCGTGGCTCTCTCTGCTTTTGTTTTGTTTGGTTTTTCTTTTTTTTTTTTTTTTTTTTTGTTTTGCCTTGTTTTGTTTTTGTTTTGTTTTTTTGTTTGTTTGTTTGTTTTTAAATAAATCTTTTCGGGTCACTGCGGCACCCCCTGCGCCTTACACCGGGACACGCAGCTCGGCACCCGGGGCTGCCTCATCGCTGGGCTCCGGCTGCCACCTCGTGGTTCCTCTGCGAGCTCAGAGTGCCCGCAGACATCCCGACAACACAGGAAAAAAGGGTTTTTTTTAAATTACCGCGGGCTTCTGAGCTAATTCGGACATATTTTCCGAACAAACCCCGCCGCACCGCAGGAGCGCAATGCGTGGGATGCAGCATCCCGCAATCTCGCAGCTGCAGGCGTCACCTACTCCCCTTTTTGGGAGCGGGACTCAGGCTCATCCCTTCAAGCCTCAAACGGTGTGGGTATGTGTGAGGAGAGGATATCGACCCGGGGTTTAGGCCTAATGTAGCCGTGAGGGCCAAAATAAAATGCAAACAGAAAAAAACGCAAACAGAAACTTCGTGTCACTTCGTGAATTTCGAAATTTCGAGACTCTAGTGGCTCCCAGACATTTACTCTCACTGTGAACTCCAAATACCTGGGAATGCCAGGAAGCCAAAGTGCAGAAAAGCATTGCCTTATGAACTGCCTTCCTGCTGATGTCAAAAGTACTCATCCACAAAAAAAAAAAAAAAAAAAAAAAAAAAAAAAAAAAAAAAAAGGAAGGTTCAGTGGCTGTTTTAACACCTAAGATGAAACAATATTTGGCAAATGTGGCTGCATCTCACCTCCAAGAGAAATGAAAACTGGAACAGGATGATCCTGAAAAAACATCCCAAAAAGCTTTGAGAGGGAGATTTAATGAGGTAGTTTTAAACACCTATATGCACAACCCCATAAGAATCACTTGACAAGAGCCCTTCTCCTGCCTTTTTTTCTCATATTTTAGCCTAATTGACAGAGGAAATGTAAAAGGATATGAGCAGCAGGGTCAGAGGAAAGCCCATGGCAGACCAGGCACAATGTTGGTAAAAAGAAAAAAGAAATCACAATCTCCAGCATAAATGCTCTCACTTTTCCCCATCAACCATTACTTTAAATTCCTTAATGAATAAAACCACAAAAAATAACCCTTTCTACCCTACTCAGTGTGCTCACAGCTCACATCTCTCTTCTGCTTACCAAAGGAACTTGATCTAGCAACAGTTTTACACACTCTTATTAATATCATTGCTAATTAATAGAGCTGCTTGCCCTGGCTGCAGCACACAAAAGGCTTTAAAGGATCTGGGCCCAACAATGTCTTCATGCAAACACTCACCTGCTGTCACTCTTGTTGTTACATTTTTTCTGAGCACACACTGATGATGGGTTTAAAAGCTCAGGCACAGACATGAGGCAGTTTCCTAAGTGGCCTGGACTCAAATCAGCTGTTTCAGTGCCTACCTGAGTGTGGAGATTTCTCTTCCTACTCTGAAGAGGCTTGTGCAGCTCAGCCATGACTGGAAGTGCAAGGGCTGGGGAAATGCAGGACCCTCAGTTCTGACCAAAAAAGAAAAAAAAAAAAAAAAAACAAAACAAAAAAACCAAAACAAACCAAACCACACTTTAAAAACTTATTTATGGTCAGACTTTGCTTAGACACTTTCAGAAAACCCCTCTCACACTGGGGCTGAATTTTTGCATTTGGAGCAGTGCAAAGTTGTGCTCTCTGAGCCACTTCCTTTGCCAGTGATGCTTTGGGCCACTTTGCTCTCTCCAAGTCATGAAAAATCAACCACCACATCTCTCTGTGAGGGAGGAGCACACCCGATTTTCCAGCCAGGCTTTTCTCCCTACCAGAAAGATCCGTGTGGCCACGGACTGCTCATTCCCAGGCAGGAGGTGGCAAATGATGGGAGCAGGGTGCAGCTACCAAAAGCCGAGTGCCGTGGCCTTGCTCCCTGTGGGGATGGAGGTGGCACCTTCTGTGTTTGCTGCTTCGCTTTAGTGAGGGTTGCACGATGGCCAAGGGGGTCTCTGCTGGCCCAAAATAACCAGCACCCCAAGCCTGGTGTCCAAGCAAAGCTGAGGTGATGTGCGCTGCTTCTCTTTGAGCAGAGAGCTCGGGATGAGCGCTGAGCCCGGGGCAGCCTGAGCCGGGTCCAGGGGAGCTGAGCCTACAGCACCTCCGGAGAGCGGAGCCGCTCAACCACTCGCTGCTCCTCCAGCTTCCCATTCTTCCCTCATTGTCATCTCGCCCCTCCTGACGAGCCCGAGTCCCTACGTGCCCAAGCGGGGTGAGAAGACTGACACGATTTTTCCGAAGCCCCCGGCGAGCCGCGGGACCCGCAGCCCAGGGCTGGGCCAGCTCCTGCCCCGGCAGCCCGGCCAGGCAGCGGCAGCGGCTCCCCCGGGGATGGGGAGAACAATAAGAAATACCAGATCCGCCGCAGGAATGCGGGAGATACCGTGGCGGGGGGCCCTGCGAGCCCGGGCAGGGTTTGCTCACGGCTTGGCCGCAGCCCAGGCGGTGCCACTCGGGGGATGCGCGGGGGATGCGCGGGGGATGCGCGGGGGATGCGCGGCGCCCCCGGGGGTGCCGGACAGCAGATGGCAGCCGGACACCGCCGCACGGCCCCGGAGAGCCCGGGGAGCACGGCAGGCTCCTAATGAATCCCATCTGCGGGGAGGCAGGGCCGGCATCTGCGGGGGTTTCACCTCGGGGCCGCGTCACCCGTGTACGTGCGGCACCGCAGCGCTGCTGCTGAGCCACAAATCCACACCCAGCAGCAGCCAAAACCTCTGCCCGGGGCACAGGAAAGGAGGGAGAGGGCCGGGCAGATGATGGCCAAGTCTGCCGGCAGAGCTGGGCATCACAACTCGGGGTTCCACTCAAGGATGTGCAGCTCTGGGTGCCTCCCGTGGGCTCGCTGCTCACCCCGAGCCGTTCAGGTGACCCAAACCTGGCTCTGCCCCCGCCGCTGCCAAGCCCCGACACTCCAATTAGCGAGTCATTACTGCGCGGGGTAACATTCTCCCTCAACGACTTGGGAACTTTAACCCAATTTTGAAATGTAAGGGAGACTAAGCTGGATTACTTGAGCTCAACTGCTCGTGTGTCATAAGCCTTTGAGAAGTGGGACTGGTTTTTTTGGTTTTTTTTTTTTTTCCTCCTCAAACCTTTTGTTGGCTTACAAAATCCTTGGTTTTTTCTTAGCTCAGACACCAAGAGGGGGAGTTTTCAACTTCCAAAAATAAATCAAAGCCACCACGATGCCTGCAGGGTATTTGTTTCTCCATAGGAACGTGAACCTGGTGGTTTAGCTTAAGGGAGGCTAAGCTAACGCTCACATTTTCTGCATTCCTCTTTTTCCTGATAGATCAAGATCGACAGGTTTGGACTGTTGTTTTAATGAAAGCCTACTACTCCTGAGAGGGTTTCCTGTTTTAGAAGGATGATATTTCAGAGCTGCAAAATTCCAAATGATTTGACTCGCTATCACCTTCGTCAGGTCCCTTAACCTCCTTGTGCCTCAGCTGGGCACTGATGAAAGATGGGTGATGTTTACCCATTAAAAAAGCACAGAGACATCTGCAAAATAGTAAAGTGTCCCTAAAAAGAGAGCTCTTTGAGTGATACCCTGGACCTGTGCTCACCAGGTGCAAACCAGAGATTGCTGAGTGAGGTCTGGAAAGTGCCACGGACACCAGGGCAGAACCAGATCCCCGTGCAGGGTCACCTCCAGCTCCTCCACCTTTATTCCTGATCCCTGGCAGCCACAGAACCTCCTCTGAGCTCTTGGGTCACAACCACAAATTGAAGCAGCCTTTAGCCTCTAATTAACTGGAGTTAAATCACCACACAGCTGCCCCCAAAGTTTCATGGAAATTAGGCCAGCAGTCTGGCCAAGCCCTCTTCTGTCATCTCTCACTCAAAGCTGCTGAATCCATCCCAGGTAGGTTCCCCCCACCTTGTGCATGTGGAGCCCTGAAAACATCCTGGGGTAAATCTAAACATCACCAACCTCAACAATGCCTCTCTGGAGAGTTTTCAGAGCTTAACCTCTAGTTTGGGGGTAGGTGCAAATCCCTTGCTGAGGGTTCAAGTATTTGTTTTAAAGTCACAAGTACAACAGGACTCCCTGAATAAATTTTTGGTCCAGGAAACTGAACTTCAGCTCCCAGTTTTGTTAATTCTGCAATCCAAAATGTTTTCTTTGCTGTTGTTTTTTTTTTTTTTTCCCCTTGACTTTTAAAGGCAATTTGGATTTTCCAACTGTTCTAACAATTTAGAAGCTCTAATATGTAAAAACACTTCCTTGCGTTACAGAAAGTTTCTCCAAATTGTAAAATGCATTACAAAGGGGAGGGAGCCAGCCCCATGTACACTGTTTGGGCTGCTCTTCTGGCAGAAAATGACCACTGGCAGCATTCAAGGCATGGAAAAAGGACTTTTCACCCAGATCCTTCAAACACTCCAAACCGCCTGAGCTGGGCAAACCGGCCCTGATTTCTCAGAACTAATCCCTGGAGGTGCAGGTCTGCTGACGTCAAGGCTGCTGTGGTTATCCCAGCCCTCCAAACATTCTATCTGCAAGCCCCAGCCCAGCCCACTGCACTGAGGAGCTCTTCAAAAGCTCCTGATAGGGACGGCTGGGATGTGGGAATGTCGAGGGCTCTCGACGCCTCCCCGCTCACCTGCTCCAGCTGTGCAGACAAGGGTTTGGGGCATCTCTGAAATTCACGCTTCACCAAGCCAGTTTCTCTCCTGCTTCACTCAGAAATCCTCCTGGAACGTTGCTGCTTCCTGTCTGAGCTCCACTTTTAAAGCCAGGTTTTCTGCCTGCTATCTGAGAGACCCCTGTAAAAAAGGAGAGGACAGCAGAGCTCAGGAAAGCTCTTATGTTGAAGCTTACAGGTGCAACAGGAAGGAATGGAAGGAGGGAAAATGGGAAAGGCACTAATGATTTTCAAAGCTAGACTCTCACTTGTTCTTTCTCTCTGGCTGTTCTTTCTGAGAGACTTGAGGATTCCTTTTATCAGGGAGTGTTTCCTGAAAAGTTCTTGCGGAAAGAGCTTTTTTTTTTTTTTTTTTTAATCCCTTTGCATTTCAGGTAGATTAAGCACTTCATCAGCTGCTCCCTGAGTACTGCTCAAGGGCAGGAATAATTGGGATTTTGGGGGATGCTGAGACTTATCAGCTTGCTGGAGGAGCTGGAGCAGAGCCAGCAGCCGTGCTGGTGGTGGGTTGGCACATCCCTGCCCCGCGGAGCTGCCAGGGAGCTGCTTCCTTCTGGCTGCAGAGCCGCACGTGGGCTCATTCTCTGCTTCCCCCTGCTCTGCAGTGCAGACATCCCCAAAACTGCAGGATATAAAACTCATCCTTCCCTCTGGCCTGGGTCCTGCACAGACATGTGCACATGCTTAGTGCTGAGCATGTGAGCAGCAGCCCCGATCTCCGTGGAGCGATGCACATGCACATTTGGGAGCAGGGGAGAGGAGGACACTGGGTTCTCTGCTTGCCTGCTTTCCATCCCACTCCTGGAGATCCCACCCTAAAGAGAGCAGCCAGCAGGATGGCGCTGAGCTGTACAGCTATTTTTATTTCCATCTCTTGTGGCCTTGCCGGGACCTGCTATGAATTATCTGGGATATCACACCCCAGACGAGTCCAAACAACAGGTCTTGCTGCAGACTGTCTGTGTTTAGAGGGATGATTTAGTTACTGCTTTCCCCCCACCCCGTCTTCTTCCTTATTCCCATTAGTGACACGCTGGCTGCAGAGAAAACTTATTCATGCTTGAGAAATGTAATATTTACTCAAAACAATTTTTATTTGGCTTGGCTTCCTCCCAGTGCCATAAAGTGATAGCCAGCCCCAAGTGCTTACATAGACAACATGTGCATCTGAGTCATATTTATGGTGCCTGTTATAAAAAGCACACAACCTTGTTGTTTGGTGCACTAGGATGGGACTGGAGGCATCAGCACGTCTTCAGCAGAGCCTGTCCCTGGAATCTGCAGAAATTTGCCATGCACCAAATTTAGAACTTGTGGGTGGAAGCTCGGTCAGGAGCCAACTTTTTATACCATTACATCACGGGAATCGAGGGCTCCGTGCCAAGGATCCAAGGAAATTAATAAAGAGCAGAGGCTGTCCAGCTGTTTGAATTTAAAGCCATGGCAGAGAGGTAATTATTAATAAATACGGCTTTATGCGGAACGTCGTAATCTCGCTGCTTAAATTGAACATATCCCCTCTCCTTGCTGCAGCTTACCATGCTGCTAGAGCTTGCAGAGACAATAGGAAGGAATGAACTTCTGTAGGAGGGAGGCCCAGGGAAGCTGGGATGAGGCCACTCTCCAGTGATGGCTCTCCAGCTGAGCTCCCGTGTGCCAGGGGCATCGCCGCTCCCCCGGCTGCAGGAGGGGGCTGGAACGTGGCGTGCATTCTTCCAGCCAAAGCACACGAGGTCTCCAATGGATCAAAGCCACAGACAGCTAATTTGAAGAGAAACTCAATTTGTTTGACCTCCCTGTGCTGGGGCAGCCAGTGGGAGCTCAGATGTCACGGCCTCCAGGGAGTTGATGGTGCAGCATGGGGCCGCTCACCAAGAGGCATGGGGTGACCTGAGCGACCTCCCATCCTGTTTGGGATGCACTGTGTGCACCCACAGCCCCAGCAGGGCTTGGCCCTGGGTGCAGAGTGTGGCTGGGGCTCGGGGAAGGGCTGTGCTGGTGCTGGGAGGGGGCCACTCCCCCGTGTCCCCACAGAGCGTGGAGCCCGGGTCTGCCATGCACCTCAACCTTACAGCACACACGACAGGCACCTTCCCAGCTCCAGCCTGCAGCCCCAGCAGGACAGGCTCTGCAGGAAAACACCTGGCTCTGCACTCAGAAAGGGGTCAGGGGTCCCAGGGCTTGGTCTGCATGCCAAGGGCTGAACACATGAAACACACAGCCAGGAGAACACAGCAGTGTCTCTGGGAAAGGGGCTCCCCTGATGCTCAAACCACAGAAATGTTGGTATGCAGCTTCAGAGATTTACAGCTTATGCTCGCCTCAAGGGCATGCAAAAGCTATGAATAATTAAAAATATGGCTCTGGGCTCTCTAGGAAGTTCCCCATTTCCATTTTGCAGATAAACAAGCTGAGGTGGAGAGCAACTGAAAGCTGCTTCAGTGGAAGGAGGCTGTCAGCAAGCCAAACATCAGAGCTCCCAGGGAGCTGCTCCTGCACCCACAGACCCCTCACCGTGCTGGCACATGCATTACTGCAGCAGCACACACCAAACAGCTTTATTCCATGAACACCAGGAGCCAGCACAGCAAAAACCAGGACCTGCAGCTTCCAACACCCCCTGCTTTTGTCTGAGCACACCATCCCCCCCCAAATATTAAATATATGTTTTAAAAACCGTAATCACCAGGTTAAAAAAATAGTGAAAAATAATCACTTCAAGGATGTGGTCACAGGGTGACAATTTCCACAAAGGAAATACGACAGTCACTGACAGGGATAAAAAGCAGAAATCAAGTCAGTTCAACTCAATGACCTCAGAATCATAGAATAATTTAGATTGCCAAGACCTCTAAGTCATTCCTCCCTTCTTAAATGTGGTGTTTCCACCTGCAGCACAGGCATGGGCATGCAGGGGGTGTTACAAGAAGTCAGGCTGCTCTAGATTCAACAGGCTCCATTACTGGATAAACCCCTTGTAATTTACCTAGAAAAATATGATGGCAACTGTTCACTCCTGCCGGAGAGCCCACTGAGAGACCCTAGCCCTGCTCAAGCACAATGCAATGTATGTTTTCTCCCAGCGTGTAGCTGCTCATGCGGGACTGTGTATTTTATGTTTTTGTGAACAGCTGTGAACATCTAAAGATTAAAAACCTCAGGTTTATTAAACATCCCACTTATGGTTAAGAGAAGCTCTCCTGTGATGCATGACTCAGAGAGAAGCTGGGACACTGCAGTGGGTGAGGAGAGCCTTTGGATGCTGCTTCCCTGTGGGATGGGAGACCCTTCTGAGTTCTTTCTGGGAACCTGGAGTTCGACTCGCTCCTGGAGCTGGTTTGTGCATGCTGAGAACATCTTAGATGGCTCTGAAGCATTTCTCCACCTCAACACACAATGGCACAAGGAGACTTTGAGAAGGAACAATACAGGGTTTTCCTCAACTGCTAAAAATACCTGGAATACAGGACTGGAAAGGATGAGTGGACTTCAGTGATTGGATAACTTGAAGATGAATTAAAAAAAAAAAATTATCAGGGCAGAAAACACCCCAAAATTATCACCAGATATTTGCCAGAGCAAAAAGGCAAATGCCATTATTTCCTACATGAGCGTGCCCTGGTAGGTTCAGGTTGAGGAGTGAAGTACCCATTTTACCTGCAGGCTGGTGCTGTTTGGTACCCCAAAACTTTTTGGTGCGTGGTCCTCTTGCATGAGAGAGTCTGCAACAGCAATGTCACTGCTGCTTCCACACGTGGATAAAGCTGGAAGGGAAAAAGTCAGCAAAATGAGCAGTCTGAAGGGTACCTTCATGCACCCCAGAAGCTGGGAATGCCAACCTGTCAGAGCCAGGCAGGGGATGCTTATTGTCCTCAGCCTTTCCCTTCAGATTTTTCAGGACAGTAACCTCACCTCCTGCAGCACTGCATTTAATTGTAGTTAGCAAGGGATTCTATGGAAATAGCCTAAATGCTTCAAGCCAGAGCCCAACAGATTTCTAACCCATGGCCAATCTCCAGCTCTCTTCCCACTGAAATCAGAAGCAATCCCTCCTGCCCCATCTGCAGCTCTCAGAAATGCAACGAGCATTTAAAATTTTGGAGACCTTGCCCGTTCTTATAACTGGGCAAGAGTCAGATTTCCAAAATGCTGCTCATGCTGCATAGAAACTTCCTTCCCAGAAATCCCCTTGTTTCCAGTAGATAATCCTTTATTTCACTATGAGTTCTAGATGCAGCCAAGCATCATCCTATTTAAAAGTCATCTTCCAACAGCAGTAGCAGTAAATTTGGCCAGCGAATTCACCTTCTGCAGTCACGGAGCTGGACCAACAACCTGCTTTATCTCCTGGCAGTGCAGCTTGTAAAACCAACTCCAACCAGTAGCAGAGAAAGACATAAAACATGGAGAAGGGTTTATGAGAAGGTGGGTTCGTGGCTTCTGATTTTGACTTGTTTCCATGAGATTCTTCAAAGCCTCAAACCCCAGAATTAAGGAACCTTGGTTGAGCCCTATTTTCCAGCAGTTTCTTTAAAAGATGAGTCACTTGGAAAGCACGGGAAGCATCAGAGCAATTGCTTTGATGTCTTTAATAGAAATTTGGGATGGATTTGAAAGAAAGGAGGGAAGTGCTGTTATTTCCTTTTGGGATGGCAGCCTGACACGACTGGTGCTGTTATACAACCAAGCCAGCAAAGAGCAGAGCACACGCGAGCCCGGCAGCGGCCGAGGAGCTCGTCCTCCTCATCAAACTTAGATCTGGATGCCGATGGGCTCAGCAAACAAACACTCATGTTTATCATAACAGAATGAACAGAATGTACCACAGAGAATGTGACTCACTTTTCCATAGGAGGCCTGTCTGCTTTTGGGGTTTGGATAGGGAAATGCTGCACCTCTGGCTTTACAGTTTGTTTTACACAGTTTTAACGAGCCCGTCCCAGCGAGCTGTCGCCCTGCCACATAAAACCTGATTCATTTACCCTTGTGAAAATAAGCGTGGCTTTTGACAGGACAGCCTGCTCTAGGCCCTGCTAAATCAGCCAGCCAGACTCACTCACAGGTGGTTTGAGTCTGGAGTGCTTTTTGGAATGAAAATATGCAGCCAGCCTGAGCAGCATGTCGGCTGTCTTCCCTTGGGTGACAGCCTGTCCTGCTGCATCCAAAGTACCCCTCCTCCTCCTTTCTGGGCTTTTAAAACCACAGCTTTCCGTAAGAAAAGGGTTTGTTGAAAGCACAGTTCGGGGAAGGGGCAATGAAGAAATGATCACATTTTTAATTCAAAACATGTAAAACTCAAAAGAAAAACCTCCTATTAACTCACAGGAAATTCTGATTAAAGTAGGTGTCCTCACAAGACCCTCCAGCGAGAAATTCAAATGAAGGGAATGGGAGGGAAAGAGATTTTTAAGTAAACAAGTGAGGAGAGCCAGGGAAAACAAGAGCCATAAGCAGAGTCTCAGGTGGCTGACTTGGCAGAGAGGGGTGTGAGGGAAGGAAGAGGCTGTGGGACAAGGAGCCGCTGGCGTTTACAGTAGTCAAGAAGTCTCCAGAGTTTGTGACTATAACCACAAGTTTCCTAACAATCCTGTGTGCTCCTTCTCCTTCTCATCCAGCCCCAGCCATGCTGGGAAATCCCTCTCCCAGTCCAGAGGGAGGATTCAGGTGCAGGGTGGTGCTGCTGGACGAAGGAGGAGGAGGAGGACTGGCAGGAGGGGTTCTTCATTGCCTCCTGAAATTACAGAAGTCGTGGTGAGAAAAGAGAGTTCCTGGCTCAGGTCTCAGTCCCTGCACAGGAGAGGCTGGTGAGTAACAAGTTTGGGATTGAGGGGCTGCCCTGTGGTGTAGACAGGGCCACTAACAGATAGAAAGAATTTACTTTTTTTCCCCCTGAAGTCAGTGAAGGCCTTCCAGTGCCAGAAGAGAGACATGAGAGAAGAGAAATGGTGTGTTTGCCACTCCCAGCGATGGATGCAGGAGAGCAGAGGATCCACTGGCAAAGAGGTGAATGTGAACTGGCACTTCAGAGACCAATTTGTTGCTGTGGCTTTCTACCAGGCATTGAAAATTACTGTGAAAAACACCCTTGATATAAGTTTGTGGTGGGGATTAACCTTAACTAAGACTCTGCAAGTCAGAAAACCATTTCAGATGAAGAAATTAAATATCCCCCAGGCTAAAGGCTGCTCAGGTTATACACCTCTACCCCATGGGAATTTGCACGGGTCTGCAAATGCATTGCTTTAAAGCTGCAATAATGGAGAAACAAACTGAATGGCAGAAAAGCAAACCTTAAAATAGTTACCCTTAACCCCAGGAGAGCTGGGGGTGTGTGGAGCTGTGGTTTTCTGTGCTTGGTATTGATGTGTCATCACAGAGCCTGCATTTAGCACAGGAACAATGCTGTGCATGGTGTCACCTTCCCAGGGGCTCACTGTGCAACAGCTTCTCCAAACTGCTCCATTTCCACTGCTGAAGCAGCTCATTAAAAAAAATATATCCTCATACAGCTGGGAATTATAAAACTCTGCTAGAGCCTGTGATGCCAAGGAGCTTTATTTGGAGGCACACCTCCATTCCTAGTGCTTTGGAAGCTGGTCTTTTCCAAAAATCTTTCTATAGATGCTAAAGCAAGGATGGATCTGGCCACAGTCCATTCACCATGAGTGATTATATCTTAAAGGGATATTCCCTTTCTTTAAAAATCCCAATTCTTCACATGTTTCTGGTTAAAAAAAACCCACCCAACACAAAAGAACCAACCCTTGTGCCTATGTCAGTGTCTTAGTTGTGTAAATTTAAACATTCCATTGTAAGCTAAGATTATCTTGCCTCTTGCCCACTGAGACATGTGGGTTTGGCTTCATGAGGCTCCATAACTGGCCTGCTTGAACCCTGTCCAGCAAGTTTTCATCTAAATTGATTAGGACTTGGAACGTATTTTCTTGGACAAATTGTGTTCTAATGAATAGAACACTCCCTCACAGCTGTCCTGCCAGAAAGCCAAGAGTTTTTTTGTCTAAAAATCATCCCAAAGTGACCCTTAGATAAAGTTCAGAATCCATTTTCATTTTTTTTTAATTAAGAAAAGGTTTTCTTAATTTCATTCCATACATTTCAACGCTAGGCAGCTGACACACGATTCCCCCTAAACATTTTGTTTTAAGGAATTTGGTTGTGATGTCAGGTCTGCCACAGACAATACATTTCTGAACACACTGTTTACATTAAACACAGAGCATGAGGATGGTTTCAGCAGGAGGAGAAGCCTCTCTCATCCCTGTACCTGTAGATGGCACAGAGAGCAAGCTCAAGCTCAGCTCTATTCCCCACACAACTTAAATTTAAATTTTAATTAATGAAGACAATCAGGGAATATCACTATAAAGCCTCACCCAGGCACCAGAGATTTCCACAGTGCCCTTCTCCAGGGACAAGGCTCCCCAAGAGACCCCTCCTCACCCCCTTCATGAGCTCACCTTCAAGTCCAAGAGTGTCCTGGCTGGGAATTCCTGCCATTAATTATTGCTGGCCAAACGAAGACAGCACTTTCCCCTTGGCCACTCTGGGGTAAAAGCTGTCCCAGCTAGGATGAATGCACCTTTTCTTTTTAGCATTTTGCTCCATAGTTGCTCTCCCAGATGTCCCAGCTTGAAATCTCAGTAAATGTTTGTGCTGTGATTAGCCCATCTGGAATTTCTATTCCATTCTATGACCACTCTCATGGTAGACAAGGGGGATTCCATTCAATCCAGAACACCCAGGGGACATCCATGGTTACATCATATTCCATATCTCCTAGCAATGGTATTTCTAGGAACCATGAGTACAATTTGAGACAAGATCAGACCCTTTCTAATCTTGCAAAAGATGATTCTGACCATGTGGAAATAATGTGTCTTCACCATGTTTTCAGTGCTCAACTGACTCGTGGCACTCCGAAATTAAATACGTGAGCAGGAATTTAAAGGAACCAGTCTTTCAAGAATCACAACTTCCCAGGTTTTTAAACATTGGTTTTATCTTTAACAAGACAGGGAACTGGGGCAAAGTCACTTCTGCTCAATCTTGAATGGAATTTGGCCACTTCAGCTACCAGCTTTGCCCGGAGAAGAAAAGTAATTAATGAGATATTGCTCTGCTACAAAAGAAATGATCATCATGGTACTGCTCATGGAAAATGGGCCATAAAAAGACAGGACACGCTGAGCTTGAGAAATTTACCTGGAATTCCCTGGAGAAGATAGCAGCTGCTGCATTTATTCTCCAATGCCTCTGCTGAAGGTAGGTTCAGTCACACCAACATGATGAATCAATATGCATCATTAGGTAGCAACATCTTACTTAAGCTGATGCTGCTTTGACAGACAGATTAAAAAAAAATACCATACACCTCTTCCAGAGTCCGTGTCATCTTTGGCTGTGGGTGGAGAAAACTGGGTACATCTGCAGCAATTAATTTGAGCCCCATTTTTAAAAAATTTCTGTGTGCTCTTAAACCATTAGAACCTAGATATAATGACAAGGATTGAACACCAGCAAGATTTGCTAACACTTTATCACACTGTATTCTGCAGCCTGCTATTGTCTGGAGATGTGGTTATAATGGGCAGATTATGCAGCACTAAACCCTCCTGAAAGCATGGACAGAAAATATGATATAATCTTGCCTGGGGCAATTATCTTTAAACACAAGAACAGCTTCAGCACCCAGTGGAGAGTGGTGAGCAAAGTTATGGGCCCAAGGCAAAACAATGACCAGCTGCCAAGAAACATCCTTGTTAGCCTTTGCTGGAGTTTGCCTCTTTAAAGTCATTGTGCAGCATAATTAAGTGGGTAACATGCAGATGAGAAAGTGGAAAAAAATGTGAAGACACAGGGAGATGAAATGCTAAAGCACTGAAAGATGTCACCTCCTCTGCGAAATGCTTATGTTGTGAAATAAAAAGAGAAGGAACGAGTCATTTCAGGATACATCTGGAATGAGAGATAAGAAGATCACAATCTTTTGGTAGTCTCCCACAAAACCTCTTTATTTGCACTTCACATCACAAGGGCTGAGTTGGAACACAAAGCAGGAGGGCAGGAGAGCAGTCATGGGGAACAGACAAGATGAACTGCAGCCTAAGAAATGGGACTTCAGGACATGGTGGCTCTTTCAAGATGCTGAGAACTTGATCCACACGTTCCCTGAAATGGCAACAACAAGAGCTGAAGGCTTGATCAAGCCTAAGTCATCAGAGAATGATTAACTTGGAGATCAGAGATGTAAAATGGGAGCAGAACTTGAGTCAACCCTTGTGACCACCCTCTGGTGGCTCCAAGCTGATCACAGGCTTTAAGTCTTTTTTGGTTGTCTTCCAGTTCTTGAAACATGCTCAGCTCCTCTCACTGTTTATCTGTTTTGCAGAGTGGGATGTGTGAGTAGTTTTGTGACATTATTTAAAGCTTGTAAGCAGAGACAGACAAAAACATTTAGACAGAGACAGCAAGCTATTTCTTGAGCTGAAGAGGAGATTTCAGGCCAGACCCCAGCTACCACATCCAGGTTAAGTTCCCCTTGCACCATTTCTAGATTTGGGCTGTCTTGGGGAGCAGCTGGGAATTTCCTGCTCCTGAGGTGACCCACAGGTGGAATAACACCAGACAAAGCCAGATTTGTGCTGCCTACTCCCCAGTGAGAAAGCAGGGGTTCCACCGATAGCAGGGGCTCCACCGACAGGAGGGGACAACAGGCATCTCCTCTGTTGCCCCTGGCTAGGAGCCAAGCAGGCTGAAGTTCCAAAACTCACACGAGCATTTCCTGCCTTCACCTGTGCTGAGAGCTGCCTCAGTGTGCTTGGAAGCACAGGTACTGGAAAGGAGAAAGCACAGACACTGAAAAGGAGAAAGTAGTGAGCTGCTCTCAGGATTTGTGCAGGAAGCAGAGGGCTCTGCCCTGGCTTGTGCTCGTGGCATGACTCAAAGGCTGGCATGGAGTGGCCCCCCATTTACAGACAGACAGACAGACAGACAGGCAGGAGACTCTGGCAGCAAGACCAGGCATTGCATTCCCTTTAACTCTTCCAGACTCAGCAATTAATCAGCACCCAGGAGCCACGTGGACTGTCAACATCCCAGAGAAGCCCTGGATCAAGATGGATTTCCACTCTGCTTAAAGGAATTCTGCCCAGAGACTCGGTCTCTCAAAAAAACCCAAAAAACCCCAACCCTTAAAACAGGTGCTGAACACCAGCAACACCAGCTACAAGCTCATGGTAGGTGGTGTTTTGCAATTTGTACCTCTGTGGTTGGATGGAGGGACAGAAGGGTTACATGATACGGAACAAGCCAAAATGTCAGTGCTAAGCAAGCAGAACAGAGAACCAAAGAGAGAAGGGAGTGGAGCAGAAAGCTCAGAATTATGGACAAATTAATGAAGCAGCAGTGCTGGAAATGGGAACAAGCTGTCAGACCTTTGTGTCTTACAAGGAACAACGAAAATACCGTAATTTCTGATGATTTCAATGGAAATAGAGTTATGCAACACTGATATTGTTCACAGTGATTTAATTAAGACTCTGTCAGCACCGTCAAGCCTAACTAACCTGGTATTTAGCCTTTTATAGGAGTCAGTTATAAAAACGTGCCCTGCACTAAAACTCAGCATTCTAGAAATGGTCCCAGCCCTAGAAGGGTCACCTTTTTGCACAGCAGGGTCTTGAGAGCATCCCACTAAGGTGTTAAGACGTCTCTGAAAAGTTTACGAGGTCATGCTGCATTCCTTGTCCCCACAGTCCTCTCCTTGCAGTTTGTGGGAATCTGGGGTGTCTGAGGAATGCAGAGTCAAGAGTCCTGGCAGCATCCCCTCACCGAAATCATTTCACAGAGAATTTATCCCCAATTCTGACACTTCTTGTCATGTGAGACTCAAATCTCTGCCTTTCCTAGCTCGTTACAGCTCAGCAAATGCAAAGGCCAGACAATGGACTTGCACCACTTGTGAACATTTTGGTTTCTGGGCTGGATGGTGGCAGAATCAGCCCTCCACTATACGGAGGAACAGGCTCCTCTGGATGTCAGCAAGAGCCTGTGGGTAGAGCACACCACAAATCTCAGCTGCTGTCATGTACAGCCCTACTCACTGGGGCCACAGCACCTCTAGCACTGCCTCCTGCAGCTGTGGGACATGCTTTCCTCCTTGCCTTGTGGCTGCAAGCACACAGCAGCCTGGAGTCACCAGTGAAATCACTTAGGTCTCCAGTGGGCTCTCTCAGAGGGTATTATAGATAATATTCAAATAGAGGCTTAGAAATTAATATAAATGAGAGCAAACAACCAACACTCCCTGAAAACCCCATGTTCTGCAACTGTTATTGCTTCATCAGTGACAGGAAAGAGCAGTGTTCTAAAATAGAAGTTCACTTAATTGAATTCCCCTTAAGGCACAGAAAATAAGCTTCCATGAAGTGGTATCAATTGTTCAACAATAACATGTTCTCCCAGCTGAAAACTGGGTTAGGAATTTGCATTGTATTTTCACAAAACATAATTCCTAGCCCAGTTTCTTCCTCCTCCTCCTCCTCGAGATAACCAGGCAGATTCCACCTCAGTGACCACTGAGTTAGAGTGTGGGTCAAACAAAGTCAATGTTCAGCTTCTCTACTTACACTCCTACTTAGCAGAGCCTGCTGGATCCACCATGGAGCTTTGGATGCACCAAGCCATGAGAGGAGCTGTTTGCTTAAATATCTTTGTATTTAAGGGTTTTTTTGTAAGTACCTCTGCAGCTTTATACTCTGTGCTGAGGAATAAGGTTCACAACTGTGTCAAGCCCAGGTGAGATTTTTGTACACAGGACTCACATCTCTGCCCCTCCTGGGTTACAGGGCAGGCAGAGCTGTACACCTCAGGATGCTGAAAAACACAAAGGAGCACTCAAAATCTACAGAGCAGTGAGGCCTCATACTTTTTCCTGGTAATCCAGAAAGCGTTAACAACCAACACTCGTGTATTTACATGTGAAATATTATCTCTCTGAAAGTCTGTCATAAATGTGGCTCGCAACACAGGGATGGCCACACTTTCCAAGTCTGTGCAGCAGGAAGAATATTTCCTAGGGAATAAGGTCAAAATATTAGCATTCAGCTGAATCAGTATGGGCCAAATTAATGAAGTTTCTGCTCCATCACAGACTTCCACCCGTGAAATCTGAGAAAGCGGTTGTACCGACAGCACATCAATCCATGGCACTGGTCAGCAGCACAGAAAATCCAGCCTCCAGTTTCAAAGCTCCACTCAGCTTTGGCACAGAAAGGTTAACTGTTGTCTAAACAATGCTTCTGGACAGATAATGCTAATTAAATGTTTGCATTCAAATCTTATTACACGATGCAATGAGTTTGCTTTCTACACAAACACTGTGCATCCGGCACGGAGCGGAGAGCTGGGGCACTAATGAGTAATAGCTCAATCCCATGGATCCTTTTAAAACTAAAGGCAAGGAGGGGAGAATGTTTGCCATCCCTACTCTGTGTGTGTCCACCTCTAAGCTTCTTCTTTATTCCCCAGGGATTTGCAAAATTATGTGTTTAAATATTCATTATCCTTCTGCTCTAATACTGCTTAAAACTCCTTTTTCAAGCCCAAGGATGACATAGCCAGTGGATGAAAATCATATTCCGTAAAAACAGAGTCTTGTAGCAGCATTGGGTAAGTCAAACACCCTGATGTGAAGGAAAGCAGCTAAATCATCCATCCAGATGGGAAATGTTGACAGTCCCCTAACCAGAGCAGCTCTGCAATGCAGACAGAGGTGTGCAATTTGGCTTTGTTACGCAGGTATCATGGAACTATTTATCCTGTCCTCGAGCTGAGCAGGAAGTTTATGAAGCTGGTGTGTTGCTGGACATTTCACCTGGCTGCTGTGTTTCCTATTGGAATGCAGAGTTGGATAGTTCCTTTTTTTTCTGACGTAATGCCCTGCCATGAGGAGGATTTCTTCACGAGCCCAAGACCTCTTCCTCTGACCCCCCGAGCACATTGGATGCATCCAACTCCTGACAGGAATGCTTCATTTTGCTCTTGAGCAACCATTTCTGAGCAAGCCAGCAGCAGAATCCAGCTTTTCTTGGCTGAAAGGATTGGGATGTCCCAAAATGGGGCTTTTTAAACAGATGAGTGAAAAAGCAGAGAGCCCAAAGGACCATCGCTCTCCAAAGAAAATCATACAAATCAACAAGGAGAAATTCTTCTCCGTAGTTCGGCTTTCCACGACGGTCAAACAGCTGTGTGCTGTTGGGCTCAGCTCTGCTCCAGCACAGCCCTGAATATCCGCTCCACTGTCCCAGCAAAACCCCAGGGGACACAGCGAGGTCCCTTTGGCACAGGGCTGAGCAAATCCACTTGGAGCGTGCCCTGGATTTCCTGTGGGACACTGCCTTCGTTGGACAAACTTCTCCTTGCACATGCCTTCCTGCCACCCCAGCTCCCTCCCTCCCCTGGGCTGGGGCTTGGCTCAGCTGTGGCTCCCTGCCCTGCCCGAGTGGTGGCCTGCAGCCAGCCCAGCTGCTGGGGACACCCCTGTGCTGCCACCAACTGCTCTGGCAGGCTGGAGAGCTGCAAATGTGGCACTGCTCCCCATGAGGGGAGCTCTCACCTTCCCCCAGGGCCAGGATGCTCGTGGGGTGCTGGAGCACAGCTTTACATCCACCTGGAGGCCCAGGGGGTGATGACCAAGCTTTTCAGACTTCACGTGGTGAACCACCAAGTTCCCCTGCAAATGCATCAGAGAGAACAAGGGAGCTCTGTGGTTTCTCTTTTCTGTGCAGCGAGCTGAGCACGACCATTCCCGACTCACCTTCCCCACTTTATTTGCCCTCCAGAAATAACTATCAATCCCAAATATCAATCCCAAATAATTTCCCTTTACCCTGGTGAAAGTTTTCTCTTCACAGCAAATAGTATTGTTTTCAGGCTGCTCTTAACACCTCCCAGCATGCATGTAAAATTTTGCTGAATTTAGCCAGTGGACATCTTTTCTAAGTGGATAATTAAAAAGATGACTTGTTTTCAGCTAAAACAGTACAAAATACACTAGATACTTTGTCCAAAGAATCCCTCCCAGATTTACAGCAGGCCAACTGGATTCACAAACTGTTCAGAGGTGAGTAATCAAAGAGATTTAAAATAGGAAACATTTTCTCCTCTGTTAGTGCCGATTTTTTTCAAAATCAGATGGCAGATACAACATCAGCAATGTTGTACTTACATGGATTTCCATTACATATATATCATATGTAACTTATTCAAATGTATAAAGGCCCTTCCCTGGCACTTCCTAGCAGCCTGCAGAAGGTCATTTAAGAGGTAGGCACTTTTAGAAATATGAATCCAAAGCACACCAATATTTTTGGCTTGTTCTGAACAGAGAAACCTTAACAGCTATAAATATTTCAAGGATGTCTTGAGGTGGAACATTACATCTTTTCACTTCCAGTTTAGCGTGGTGGAAGCAGGCAAACCCCAGAGTTTTTACAGGCACGTGAACCCAAGTGCCACCCCTCAACACCCCTTGGTGGCCTGATGTTGTAATTATTCCTTCTGTTTCTGCACCCTGCCTGCTTGGATTTGCACTGTACTGAACCTCAGAGTGACTTCTGGACTACCACAAAACACAGGTCCAGTGGTGTCACTGAGCCCAACCTCCTGCTCAAAGCAGGGCTGTCACCAACGCCAGAGCAGGGCCACAGGTTCAGCTGCTATCCCAGGCACCACCTGGAAGTTTTGGCATAAAACCCACAGCAACATTCAAACTTCAGCCCTGGTGACCAGTCCAGGGACCACTTGAGCCTTTGCAGTCCTGGCAGCGGTCCGGAATTTCCTTCTCTGAAGAAAAGAGTGAGGAATGAAGGTTCTCAGCTACACAGAAGTGGGTATTGCTTCACCAAGCCTGACAAGGTTATGAATTTTTACAAACTGTAAAAACAACCGGATTCCAAGCTTTGAAGTGGGGAGAAAAGCTAACGCTGTGCTATAATCACATTTTATTTGGACTTCTCTTTCCATGCACGAGAGCTGGGGTTGAAAACACTTACTACAGAGCAGAGAGGAACTTAAAGCACGCTCTTATTTAAACCAGCCTCCATCGCTCTTGCTCAGAACAAATACAAAACAGAGATAAAGTTTCAGTGTAACAGGACAATGCTTTTTCAATTGTTGTGTTGTCTGTTCCCTTTTCAGAGCATTAACATCCACCTGTATGAGTGTTTAACCTGTGCTGGCAGGAGGGGCGTAGGGAGCTCCCCACTGAAGAACTGGCAGAATTGGTACCTGAAAATACCTGAACACTTCTCAGCAGATTCCTCATGCAGCTGCAAACAAAGAGGAGACCCCCTGAGCAGCCTTCTGGGCAGGCTAGGTGCTGAGGAACAGCCTTGTGACTTCTGGCTGTGTGATGCCCTCATTTTGCTCTGAAGTTCCTTGCCATGAGTCACAAGTCCTGTGCATTCCATTCACTTGCATGGCGAAAAGCCTTTTAGTGCAGAAAAGATTCAGATACTCTCTGCAAGTTCATTGGAGTTCAGGAAGCTGTTTTATCTCAGGGGTAGGAACATGTCCACTTCAGCTGGAAAACTTCCTGGCAGAGTGCAGGTCTTTAACAGAGGAGTCAGTACTTGTCAGCCATGCAGGAAGCTTGAGAGCTCCCTTCTCAGCAAACCTTACACCTTCCTCAACACTCACTGTGCCCTAGGACATGCAACTACATGCCCCAGAACAATATCCCAGTTTAAAAAGTTCTGGGTTTTTTTTTTTTTGTTGTTGTTTTTTTTTTTTTTTCATGAGTTTGAACTTTGGTTTTGTTTTGAAATCTTCCCCTTCTTTTTTCCTGACTAATGCAGCTCATAAAGGAACACCTCCCTCAGGCCAAGAGCACGGAAGATGCTTGTGATGATCTGCCAAGGGTTTAACAAGGGTGTCCTCAGAACCTCAGAGCTGCACATCCATGGAATAATAACACTTTAACTTCTCTCAACACGCTCAGAGACAGCCTTGATGCCAACCCACAGGTTCCCAGGGGCAGAATGACAGCATCCACATGGGCTATTAACCTGAAAGACAAACGTTTGCATTTTTTGCTAATCCCCTCAAGTCCTCAGTATTTCAGAACCTCTTTCCTCATAGCTGCCCTCACAAGACCATGGAATTACTTATTTGGGACTGAAAGAGGCGAGTCATGTGCTGGCATTAATTGTGAGAGCTGTCACTCGTTTATGACTGTAGCACTGTGTAAAGCAAACGTGCCAGATTTCCAGTTGAGGGGCTTTGCCCAGGAAATTGCTCAGACACATGCAAAACCTCACCAAGAAGGAGCCTTTGGGGGATGAAGGTGTGAATCATCCACAGCATGCTTTGGGGAGCATTTTGCTGCACATCCAGGAGCCAGCCCTGTCTGTGCACTCTGTCCCCGTCCTTGGTTTCAAGGAGCAGAGCAGCCTTTCCCTCAGTGGTACAAAGGTACCAGCTGCTATCAAAATTCTGTACTGACATTCGAGCTGCAGGTGGCCACTGCAGAAAGAGGGCCAAGGCTTAGTCTTTCCACAGTAGATGCCACTCTGGCATCAGGAGAGATCAAGAACCTCTTGATTAGCACGTATGCTTTTGAATTACTTCATCAGAAGGAATATTACAGGCAGCAAGGATCTAAGAGAGTCACGTAGCCAGGGCAATTTTGTGCTGCTCTTATTGGAAGATGTTGCAATGAGATACTCAGTGCATTGTTTACATTTCCAAAATGATGAAACCAGTGCACAGAACAAATGAAACTAAAACCCTGTGCTGCTCCATGTGGTTTCTACACCTTGGCAAATCAAGGTCTAAACAAACCCCCAAAATGTCTCCACGTCATTTTCTCCCCTCTCACAAGGAGGCAAAGAAGGATTTTTAAGTGCTGTTAGAGGATGAACTTTTAGCATCACTTCCTCATCTCCAGTTTAAGAGTGGTGACACCCATTGTGCCTGGAGAAGGGAGCTGTCACAGGAAGGTGAAGAAAATACCAGAAGTGCTGAGAGAAAGAACAGCAAGAAAGCAAGTTTAGTGTTACACACTCCTTGCCAAGTGGAGGCAGATCTTTTCTGGTTGACATGACACAGGCTTTACTCTTGGGCTAGGTGTGCAGTGCAGGAAAGAGCTGGGATCCCCCCCAGCTGCTCCACTGCTCCTGGTCTGCTTAATCTCTACCAGAAAGACACTTGCCAACCCTCTCCCTTTTCCAACCGTCATAAGGATCGAGGTTAAAGATCAAAATCCGAAAACAAAACATGTTGAAAGACTTGTCTTCTCTGCAAGAGAGAAGAAAGTGTGTCTGACTCTCCAGCCTCTGTGCTTTTCAGTGTGGGCATGCTGCAGTATCAGGGTTTACACGGCAGCTTTCAGCAGGGCATCTCACCACACGCTGCAAACCAGCCACTCTTTAACCCTAACACCCTTTAAAAACTCCCCAACCCTCCTGTAAGGTAGCAATAAATGAACTTCTCTGTATTTCACTGAGCAGAAGAGTGAAGAACTAGAGACGTTTAGGGATTTGTGCGGGATCACATAGAAGCAACAGCACTGTGAAGGGAACGTCTGACCAAAATAATGTGGATGAAGAGGAAAACGTCCAAACTCCACTTCACAATTTGTCTCATTCCCAGGGGATCACAGGCCCTAACATTTCACCAGGTCAAGCAAGTCATAGTCTGCTCAAGGATATACATTCCTTTTTTATCATGTAACCACTATGTGACCCTGACAAGAAGTTCAGAGGGTTCTTTTCTCTAATGTAGGCTCTTACTGCCTTTCTTAAGGGGAGGGGAAAAAAAAGGAAACAAGACCCAGGTAAGCATAAACAACAAAGCAACACCTCCAGCCTCACTTCATTTCACTTGCAAACAGTATCAGTATTTTTCTGTTCAGGTGGTATATATATATATATATATATATATATATTTAAATATATATTTATTTATTTATATACACTTTAGAGGTATATACATACTTTTCTGTTCCGGAATAACAACAACAAAACCACCACTAATAATTATAATAATAGTAATAGTAATCATCATCATCATCATCATCATCATCATCATGTTCAAGGCACAGCCCAAGCAAGAATCTTACATTAGAAGATAATTATCTTGCTACAGTCACGCACCAAGAAGCAGCTCCTCCAGCATGGACTGGGAGGATCCCATGTGGGAAAAGGAAACCAGGGCTTGGGATTGAAGATGCCAAGGGGCAGACACCAAGCCCCAGAAGGATCTTTAGTCCCCACGCAGCCCCGGTACCACAGAGCTGTGCTCTCCCATGAGCAGCAGAACCACACTTCCCTTTCTAGGCCATGAAGGAGGAGTGAGGGAGATTTGGTTCTAGGAACGTTGCAAGATGAAAACCATGCCTGTTGAGCAGTACCAAAGAAAAATAAACTAGGCATCCCACAAAGTCATCCAACATGTCTATTCACACTCCTAGTAAGTGACAGCTTCTACCTTTTGCAGCCAGTGGCAGCAGCAGATATGAATTCAGCAATCCAACATCTCAGTGAAGCGTAAGCAAATTACAGTGAATAAATGGTCTTGAAATCTGAACTCAGAGATATTTTCTGTAACTCAGAACTTGATAGGGTGTGCTTACAGATCTAGCAGGGAACTGCCATCAAACTTTGGAGGAGCTTTTGGGAAGTGCAGTCCTCTCACTTGCAGCAGACGTCCTTCTTGGGAGATTGACTATTCTTAAGCAGAAAGCATTTTAGCCATTTAAAAACCCTTCCACTTTAAAGCTAGCAGGCATCCTGACACTGCATGCAGAAGGCTGGATTCCCACACATTTCCCAGCAGGCCTGAAGACTGCAGCCAAGCACACGAGGATGGCAGAAAGATGCCTCCCACAGACTTGCAAGAACCCTCCTAGCTTTTTAAAACCTGAGAAGACCTTTGGTCCAAAAGCTTTGCAGTGTGGAGTTCCCAGAAATGGCAACATGCAAAGGAAAAAAACACCAAGCCCTGGAGAGCTAACCTTATTTATAATCCTCTTCTCCCTACTTAGAGTTGGTCAGGATAGAAACACTGAACCTCAAACCCAGGGAATGATGAGTGTGAAGCTGTCATGCCCAAACAAGCAAGGCACAGCTCCCAGTGACTTCACACAGTCAGCTCTCAAGTTACAGAAGCTGGAGCTGGATTTACAAGTGGCACCAACCAAACCTCCAGATGCAGATCCTGAGGTGCCTTCACAGCCTGGACACAAACCCTGTGCCTCCTGCCATTGGCATAAACACTGAAAGGATGGAATGCTGCTCTCAGTCCACTTGGGTAACAAAATGCATGCACACTGGAAAGGTCAGAGGCTGAGAGTCTGTTCTGCACTTTTATGGTGCTTATGGGTGGATGAAGAACTGGCTGCTGCCAACAGAAACATTGTTTCTTATTCACAGGGACATGCAGCAGCAAAACCAAAAATTACTCAAAACAAATAGCACTGAAATTACTGGGGTCAGGGACAGTGGAGCCAAGAACACCCAAGAAGGGTGGGACACAGGTACCTTGCATCATCCTGACATTTAAAAGGACTTTTTAGGGTTTAACTCTGCTGGCCTCATGAAGAGGGTCAGTGGTGTGAGAAAAACCTCTCCTTTGCTCTTCTGGAGCTCTTTGGAAGGGACAGCTCTGGTTACAGACAGGCTTTCCCTGCAGAGGAGGGCTCCAGCTGCTCCAGCTGCCAGGAGAGCCACACAGCAGCTGCAAGTGCAGCCACCACAGCAAAGGAAACCCAGAGTGGGTTTCCTCCACACACCAAAGCACTGCAGTAATTGGGCTTTTTTGGCTTTGTAGTGGCTGTAACTGTGCTAGCCACGGCTGCTGACCCAACCCTGAATTTGCCCAAGCGTGGCTTTGCCTGTTACAGTGACAGCTCAAGCTCAAGCTCAGGCTCAGGGCATGGAAGTGCTGGGTGTGCAGAAATGCACAAACAAGTTTCAAACTACCCAAGCAGCACAGAAACGAGCCCATCAAGGTCCCAAAACCACCTTCTTTTGGGCTCTGACCCGCAGTGGGCCCTGCCTGGTGAGCTCAGCTACCTCTACTCCCATGTGCTGCAAAGCAAAGCAAAGCAAGGCTTACACAAAGCCAGCTGGTTCAGAATCCCAGATTAGAAAGTGTCAACAGTTAATGTCACCTGATGGCATTGTTTAGCTAGGGATACTTTTTTTTTTTTGTTTTAACTGCGTGTTTATGGCACTCGTTTTGATAGAATAATCACAGCACTTAGTGCTGGCTTTCATCTCTCTCATGTGACTCGCCCCTTCCATTTTCCAGGGCTCAGCTGTGATTGCTGGAGTGGCTCAGCTATCTGCACTGGTGCTACAGGCTGGCCTGTGCCACCAGGCTCAGAGCTGCAGCACAAGTGCTTGGAGTTCACATCAGAGGGTTTAATCACCCTGAAAAGGGGGACTGGCTCTTATCTCTGCAGCTGGCTCTGCTGCCTGTCTGCTGACTGCAGAGGGACAGGGGTTTAAAAGGTGGATTTGGCTTCAGTCTCATCTCTAAATATGTATAGTCAGAGATATCTTTGTTTTACAGATACATATAGCTCTAAATATAGATATATTAAGAGATACTTTTGATTATACATCCACATAAACACAAAGTTTTGAATGTTTCCCCTCTCAAACAACAAGGGAAAAACACCTTGTTTTGGGCACACCTAAAATTCCCACAGGAATTCGGAAGAAATATCTCTGCCTCCCAACTCGAAAGGACCCAGAGAGTCCTTCAGGAGAAATTCCCAGGTGCCAGGGGCTGGCAGGGCAGAGCAGAGGCAACAAGAGCCCCCCTGGCCCAGCCCTGGCACCGAGGAACCCGGAGGGTGACAAAGTGGCCCCAGTAAGGAGGGGGGTGGCACAGCAGCTGCGTTGAGCAACATAAAGGTGGTGGGGAAATAATTTCAGTTTCATGTAGGGTTTCATAATTTTGAATATTTTTGCATAAGCCAGTATAAAACCTCTTGGCTTTTTCCAGCAGCATAGATAAACATGCAGATTTCCATCAACACCCCTTCAGCTCACTTTCTTGCCAGTTTTCAGGAAAACTGCCCATACATGACTTGCCAATTTCTGTGGAATTTTGGCTCAAATAATTTTTAACTACTTAATACAGATCAGATTTATTATCACTATCAGTGGAAAATATTATCTTCCCAGATTTTCTCGTATTGTAAGCAGTGGGAATAAAATCAATTCACTCTGCAGTTATACAAGTATGTAAATCCATTACAAATACAGCATTGAATGCATTTTCTCGAATTCCTGTGCTGTTTGCAGCTTTGTTTCTGGCAGCACCAACATCCTTCTGCTGATGACTGGATTGCCCTTCAGCCTCAGGATAATTCCTGGAGTAAACCTGTTGATGAATGATCCTGTGGCATGCTAACCCATATGGCATTAGGGAACTATTTTTGTTGCTGGAGTCCATTTGTCCCTCGTACGTGCACACATTTTGAGTTCCCATTTGATGCATCTCTCAAGCTGTCCTGGAGTTTGATGATATCCATCATCCCACTGCAACTCCAGAACTCCTGTTAAATTCCAGTAAGCACTAGGGGTCAGTCGGCTGTATCAGAAACATAAAGCAATTTACTGAAGTGTGCATTTAATGAGGCTTCAGGGAGGGAAAGGACCACATGTTCAAATCACAGTTTTAGGAATCAGACCTAAACCTAGACTAAAGCCTAAACTATGATGAGTCTGTGACAAATCCTCAACATAACCCCATGCCAGGATTCTATCAGCAGACTGTGTGACTTACACTGTATCACGTGTTAGGACTTACCTGTAGCTGCAATTTACCCTGCACTTTCTCTTTAGATAAAAACAAACCCCAAAGAAATACAACAAATACCTCAAACACCCAAAAGCTGTCTGTGGATTCAAGTTCTGATGAATCTTCTCACAGTTGTGCACAAGAGGAGATGGGAGCTCAGTTTACTTGCAGTGAAGCCAGAGGCTGGTTCCCACCCCAAAACCTGTGTGATTTTTGCCAGTCACCAGCCACAAATGCACAAAAGCAGACAGCCTGATGACAGTGCCAGCAGGACAAAACAGAGCCCCAGGTGACCCCAGTGACCCCCTGCTCCCTGAACTGGGATAGATCTTCAGTAAAACCCATCACAGCCCTCTGTGGGCACCAAGGGAGAAATCTGTCCTTGCTGCAGGTGATTAGGGAGCCAAAGAGAACCAATGCAGCAGAGCAGAGGTGCTGATCAGTGGAACAGGATGCACACAGAGCTGAAAATGGGAAGGTTTCTGCTGTGTCAGAGCTCCTCTTGCCTTACCAGCTGTGTCATTAAGGCAGCCTCATTGCAGGTGTTCATCTACACCATCCCCACCTCTGTTTTAACTAAAGGTGGTATCTCTAACTTGCTCCAAGTGAAGGCCAGGCTGGAAAAAGTACATACAGGCTCTCTGGATTGCTCCTAATGATGAGAATGACCACTTCACTTGCTCAGATCCTGTATGATCCAGCTGCTTTCACCACCTTCCTTTTAACATTTCCTCTGCCCCCACCTAAATGGAGGCTGTAGCAGTAACTGAGTAGAACGACAAGGTCTAACTGCAGTAGCAAAGCAGAAGCTGAGGATTAAAAAACAGCCAGAGATTGCAAAAATACAAATGATTCAGGGCATGAGTAGGGTTTCTCATACCTCTCTCCGTGCTGTTGGGTCACTCAGCTCTTGTGCAATTTGTGCTGACTGCAGTTGTTGGGAAAGGTAAGAGAAGCAAACAATAAAAGCAACCTTAAGGAAATCTAATTTAGGGAAGAGAATTGCACAGCAGTGCAGTTCTCTGTCGAGGTGACTCATAACAGCAGTACCACTCAGAGCCAGTGGTATCCTTCCACTCCAGTGCAGAAGCTCTGTTTGCCCGATGCCTTTTGGAAAAGAGATACCTGCCTGAGTGAGGACAGCCAGTACCAGTGTGCAAACAAACATCACCAGGCCTCTGCAGGCAAAATTGTTTTCCTTTTGCCACAACAAGCTCTGTAAGAACAAATGCAGACATTAATTTGATTTGCACTGAATTTTCCTAAACTCCTCTCCTCAAGGTAGACCCCTCATTCTTTAAAGGCGAAAACATTTGGAAAATGCTTTGCTGTCTCCAAGACTGGGAAGAACCAGAAAGCTGAAACAAAGGGGGAAGGGGGAGCAACCCAAGCTCTTTGTTCCAGTTGGCATGGAAGAATCATTCTTACAATAGCTCATTTTCTCCTTCCCCCCAACAGCTGACAACTCATGGCAACTAAGGACAGGGCTGCTATTGTCGTTAAGCAAATACTTGTCCAATCTACGTAGGAAAAAGAAGAGCTCCAGGGATGACGACATGGTCAAAATGCTCAGAACGCTTGCAAGGGCATCCCAGGAGGCAAATAAAGAGACAAAGCAGTGGAGGAAAGGGTTCCTGAAGAGAAAACAGGGGACAGAGAAGTGGCCTTGCAGCTGCAGCTGTTGCAGAGGTTGAAGAGTCAGACTGCTTGACCCAGACAGGGGCTCGGGCTCTAAGAGTCACTGCAGATGCCAGACTATTGTCATCCTCTGCAAGCCCCTGCTTCTGCAGCCACCCTTTTCTAGGCACATTGCACCCATCAGCATTAATTTCTGCATGAAGTGGTGGCAAAGAGAGTTCTGAGCACTGGCAGAGCCCCTTTTCCTGAATCCTATCCATAGGACAGCTTATCTCAAGCATTCGATGTGCACTGAGGACACACACTTAAGATCTTTCACAAAAAAATTGTCTTAAAACCCCGTGAACAATCAAGCAAACAAACAACTCGCCACACTCCCACACAAAATGTGTTTATTGTTAGAAATCTCCTCTTTCGGTACAAAGGCTGAACTCTCCCCCACATAAAGCATTTCTGCATGTTCACCACTCCAGCCACACACTTCAGGGGAGGATGGGGGCCATACATCACAACCTTAACACGTGGGATGGCTTCCAAACAAAGCACAACACACATTTTTCCATGAGCAGTCCTAATCCTCAAAGCAGGAGCACAAATGACTCCAGCCCAGCATTTGTTCAGTGGTTGGAATAAGGGCAAGTCTGCCTTCAAGGTTATCAGCCTCCTCCCCCCATCTGTCCCATGAGGCTGCAGCCTTTCCTTTCATGACAAGTTCTGCAGTCACAATAAAGCTTGGCCTGACATGGGGACAACAGGCACACAAACGAGGCTCTCCTCTGCAGTGGCAGTGAGAAACACAGCCAGAGCTGCAAGATCAAGAGTCAAGGCTGGGAGAAGTCTGGCACAAAGGGTTTTTCAGAACCCTCATGCCCTAATACAGGTGAACCTTCAGGTGGGCATGCTTTGTGGGCCCTTCTTTATGGAATTATTTCAGAGGCTCCAAGTGTAAGCAACAGAATCATCCAAAACAAACAACCTGGGGGCTCCCAAATGCACAGACTCTCAGGTGCCTATTGAGGATTGTTCAGCCCTGCACAGGGCTTTGGCCACAAGGGATTTTACCTATTTGCAATCCCAGATCTACAAACCAACCTGCTGCCAGGCACTGACTGTCCAGAAGGACCATTCTCCACAGAGCAAGGCTGTCTGCTAGGGGCAGGGGTGACATCCTGCGTGCCTGGTGCCAGACTCCTCCTTGGCTGCCCTCACTGCCCTGGTCCTGACAACTTTGCATGTCTTCAGACATGCTTGCAACAGCCTGTTTATATTCATCACCACGAACATCTCGCTGCTTGCCAATGTTTTTAAACTGGCGCTGGCTGGGTTGCAAAAAAACAAGATGGACGTGAGGACAAGAAGAACCATGGGAATTCAAATTTCACTCCAAGCCTCAAAATTCTGTCTTCTTCCAGTTGGATGCCACAAGGCACAGTGTGTAAAGTGCCAGGATTTTACACAGCAGTGGCAACACGTCTGGGGAAGCCTGGCTCAAGACTTCTTTGGTTACACTGCAAGGCTGGGCAGTTGTAGGGATCTGCAGCTAAATCTACTTTGGTTGCAGAACAGCAGCATTCCCTTCACGATGTTTGTGGATGTAGAAGTCAACTCTACAAAACCGCTGTATGTATCCTCTTACGAACCTCATGCAAACCCTGTGCTCTGGCAGCAATGAAGAGAGACATGCAGCACCACGAGAGAGCACAGCCACGAAAAAATGGCTTTTATTGTGCTGGCCCTCAGAGATGCTTTTGCAAAAGGAGGGAAAAAAAAGCCCCTCAGCTTTTTCAGTCTGATAGATTTTTGTTTCTGAGAACATTATGCTTCGGTTCTCTTATCAACTGCTGAAGGGTTTGGAGCTTCTCAGATTGTGAAATACCTAAGAAGCCACAGCAGACAGGCACTATGCAGATAAACAATCTCAGCACAACAGCAGCTGCAGAAAGGCAGTAAACATGGCCTTCTGCAGCTAAACATTTGTAAGACAAAAACAAGAAAGCATCCATGGTTAGGGCGATTTATAGCCTAAAATAAACCTGAAGACTGATGAAGAACACGAGACCAAGAGAGACCATTCCTTCCATTTCACCAGTTTTGTAATTGCTTTGGAACGGGAGAGGAGAAGAATTTAAGAGATTAGGGGAAAGTCATTCTTCAATCCCCATGAGTCTGATCCAGAGCTTATTGAAGTCAATTAAATGAATCCCACTCCAGGTCCACTGGATTTTTTCAATCAGACCACGTGAGATGATTCCTAAAGTGACAGTGCACAAAGGATCGAGTTTGTTTCAGAAAAATAAATTTAATCAGCACTTTCCCTTAAGGTAATCACAGACCCCACGAGGCAGTTAATGCATCTAGCCACAGCATACAAAGGTGAATTGCTGTGAATAGCATCGATTTAAGAAAACAACATTTGTTTTCAACATTTTTTCCACTCATTTACTGCTGGCATGCCCCAGGATGACTAGAGGTGATAAAAGAAAATAGTGTTGCTCTCTGCTTCTTCTCCCCAGCCCAGTGAACCTGCACATTTGAACTTGCACATTTGAACTTGCACATTTGAACTTCCACTGTGTGCACTCAGGCTCATTGCTTCCTTGAATTTTTGTGTTATTTCTTTCACAACAGTGAGGAAAACCTGCAAATGTGAAAAGCTGATAGCACACGACAAAAATGGGAGAATCCATGTGCAGGTTTGACTTAAACTGCTCTTAATTCATCATATAGAGTTGTTTGGCTTGCAAGTCAATGATGACTCTTTAAGTTGGAGTTTCCCCTGAAATTCTGACTTTACAAGCAAATTTTTTTCAGGCCTCTGTCCAGAAGGGGAAAATTGATGGTTCTCACAATCATTATTTTCTGGGTCACGTTTTTGGTTTGTTTCGGCTTTTTATTTCCTGAGAGGAACTTTCAGAAACAAAGGCTGAGTCAAGAAAAAATACTGGTTTCTCAGCTTCCATTATGGTAAGAGGGAATGTTCTTCTTTAAGAAAACAAGTTCACAAAAAAACACAAGCAAAAGAATCCCCCAGAGCCACACTGTGTGCAGTTCATGCAGGTGACTTCCCTGGGTCAGCAGCTGCCTGTGCTCTGAAGCTCCCTGACAAACATTCCTGGCTTTAACCTGACTTCTTCTTGTCATCAAAATTAATTAAGATAATTTTGTTATTTTGGGAAAAAAACCTGATTTATCTTCTTTGGAACAGGTGCTCTTCCAGATATACCCAGCCCTACAAGAGAGATATTGTACAACTCCATCATTGCCGTACTAACAGACGTGTTCATGTCTTCATAACCTACAATACTCTAAATGGAGCACAAACTGCCTCCCATGACTGTACTCAAAACAGTGATGCTTATGGAAGGTAATAATTTAATTGGGATTATCTCAACAAGGTATCTTTCAGCCATTAAAAAAAGGAAAAAAAATATTAGAAAAATTCCATGTTCTATTCTGCCTCTAAAGTTAGTACTGACTCCTGCTGCTGAGGTTGGTCTCAGGTTTCATCTCATCCAGAAAAACAATGAACAGAGCTGGTTTATGGAGGCATGCCATGAGCACACTTACTCCACTGTCAGGGTGTCTAATCCCTGCCCACACTGCCCAAAATCTTCTCATCTTGCACATTCTAAACACACGTCTCCTGCTGCACTGACAGCATCCCAAACTATTGTTACACCACAGAGCAGGATAGAAGCTCATAAATATCTAAAAGCCAGGTGATTATTTGTGCCCACATGTCCTCTGCTCGGAAAGCTCAGTTGTGGCATGGAAGGGAGTGTTTGAGCTGCCACTTTGTACTGCTGGAAGTGTGGAGGATTCACCTGAGGGGTAATGGAGCCGTGGGTCTGCTGTCTGATCCAGGAGCAGGGAGGGACACAGACTGTTCCTGTTAAGGAGATTCTTCTCTAAGTCCAAGTGCTCTTATGGAAAACAATGCAGTTGTAGCTCCTCCATCATCCGCAAGGGAACCGGCTCTGTTTTTAGGGAAGGATGCACTTGCAGAAGGAGCAGAGTGTTGGAGCTTTGATGGGTTTTGCTGCTGCTTTGTGGGTTTCTTCCCCCTGCCCCTTTCCAGCTCTTACCCAGAAAACCCTGAGTGTATCCTATGAGGAGGAGGTCCTGAGCAATGAGTTTCAACTTCTTCTACTGGCATTATTTGTGCATTCATCACCCATTCTACTTAGCCATACTCACATCAGTCATTGGAGTAGAAAGTAATATCAAAGTTTTGCTGTGTTTCCGCTCTTCCTTTTAATTCAAGTGAGAGCTCCTGTTAAGACAGAAGTTGCTCCTCTCAAATGGTGCAGCTAAGGACAGGAAGCACTACTCTTAAGAACCCCCAAGGAAGACAAGGAAGACCAGAAACATTTTGAGTCAGAATCCTTCTTGTTATTAATTCCTGCCTTCTCCATTCTGGATATGTAGTGCTGGAGCAAACAGTGTATCTTATTTTTACTCAGTGCTACCAAGTCTGGCAATCACACCATTAAAATCAGAGATTTACTATTTAGCTCTGCATTAACAGTGGGCTGGCCTGCATGATGATTTTCAAACTGAAACCACAAGTGATTAGGGCTGAAGTAGTTGTTATCCATGAATGATGGGTCACTTGGAGCTTCCAAGTCCGTTTTCAGTTGTTGTTCAAGGTTTTTGGAAGACTTTTCACCAGTTGAACTAAGAAGTCAAAGTAATGGTACATTTGTGTATTCTGTGTGTCTGTTTTTTGTCAGTGTACTTGCACACATTTTGTTTTCCAGGACATGCTGATTCTGGAGAGACAGCAGGCATTGGAGAAGGCTGAACTGAAGTGCAAACTGACCAATATATTAAAGCAGCAGAAGCTGCAAAGGAGCCAAATTCCTACAGAAGCGAAGACATGAGGGAGAAGTAAAAAGAGGCTAAAAAATGCAGTGATATAGCCAGCTAGTCTTACCTATTTTGGGTTGTTTTAATTGCATCTACTCAAGTATTTTTGCAAGAACACCTAACCTTCTTGGGCAGGAGGAAGAGGAGGGGAAAAGCAAACCTGCTGGGTTGGAATTAGTGCAAGGATTACTTGCACTAGACATGTCCCCCTCCAAGAAAACACACAAAGCTGCAGAACTGTTCTCTTGGGAAGATGCAGCACTCTCAAAGGAGGTTCTTTCAAGAGTACTTCTGTCACAGCTTTTTTATTTGCAATGTTCCTGCCAGCACAGCCCCGTTATTGAGCTTCCCTGCTGTCCTGATCTGGTCTGCCTGCTCTGATATTTTTAATTTGGAAAGTGATTTCTAAATCAGAAACACCATGAAGAAAGAGGGACATGCCATCAGTCTCCATGGCCTGTTTGAACTTCGTGCTAGTCTGAACAACATGGACTTGCCAATAGGATTCCAAGAAAGCATGGAGGCTGCTTTATTTTTACATTTGCTTGGGAATATACTTCTCAGCTGCTACACAGGAAACAGCCCATCCATTACAATTGCTTTCTTGAGCCCATCCATTACAATTGCTTTCTTGAGACCAGATTTGAGGTATTTTATGAAGTCTATTATGTATTTTATCAATTTTGCAATATGGGGAAGCTATCTGAGTTTCTTTGAGATCCCACAGATGGGCACGTAAAGGACAAACAAAGTGAGTGCTGCAAAAGACAAACATAAACACGCCTGCAAACACAATTGTTCACTCTGTCTTGAATTACAAAACCGCATTTTTCACATGGCTGGAGTCTTAGGTCATAGCAAGTGTCAGTGGAGAAGAATTCAGAGAGGCGAGGATGCAATATTCTAGAAATACGTCTGGTAGGACCTGGCTTTGGAAGTAACTTTTCTCAGAGAAAAAGGCTTTAATAATAAGCAAGTGTATCAGATTTCTGCAAACACACTGTTAAGGTCGGCAGAGCAGCTGGCAGCAAGGCGAGTTCTGTGACCTGCTCCTGAACCCTTCAAACTCATTTCCTGTCAAACATCAGACCCAAGAGGACAAGCAAAAAAGCTGTTGAGCTCTTTTCTAGAAGAGTCTGAGATTAGAATTCCAGTAATGGCTCAAATTCCTTTCCAGTTGTCCTGAACTGGCCACTTCCAGTGATTGCTGTGCCTTATGGCAGTGCTGTCCTCCTCTGGGGGAAGGAGGGGAGAGTGGGGGTGGAAGGAGGAGTGAGGCCATGGAAAATGGGATCCGGCTTTTCCGTCAGTAAACTCAGTCAGATGTCTGTTCATTTAAATAAACCAGAGCTATTTCCAGGGGGTGCTCAGCTTGTCCTGGGCAGCAGAGGTGAACCTGGATGCCTCGTGCCTCTTTCCAAAGGCAAGCACCCAACAGTCAAGAGTGCCCATTCCACTATAGAAACACCAAACTGCACAGATTTTGTGGAAACAGCTCTTCAGATCGCCAGCGATAGCAATTTAAGATCTTCCTCTGCCCCAATAGGTCAGAACACGTAAATTAAAAAAGCCTAGCAAGGAATACCTATCCAGTTGCTTTTACACAGAACCCTTCCCAGTTTTCTGCACCAGCTCTGCAAGGGAGTCTAATTTCACAAGGAGTTACAGCTAACACCGCAAATACCCTTTGGGTTAACTTGCCAAGACCATTCTGGAGCCAAATGCTTCCATCCTGTACCATATCTATGGAGAGAAAGGTATTGTACAACACCAGGACAGCTCCCCTTTCCTTCCATCTTAAGGAATCACCACTATTTCTCTCTCTCTTTTTTTTTTTTTTTTTTAAGTTTACTCAGCCATCATCAACCTTCCTGTCAGCACCTCTGTCTCTACAACACAGAAACCAAAATTATGATGAAATTTTGGTTTTCCACGTTTCATAGTTAAAAGGCAGCAGGGATCTGAAGAGAAATCTGATAAACTTTAATTTATTGTATCTCAGTAGCTATCTTCAATTTCATCTTTCTTTCCAATTACACTGTTATAAACTAAACAATATATCTAAATATATGGCAGACTATTTGTATTAAGATGTAAATCTAATAATAAAGAAAAATGTTAAGAAAAACAAGAGAAGTAAACTTCCAGCAAATTAATCAAAACATTTGCTTTCCATGTGGGTGAAAATGCGAATAAATCATTACAGGCAGACTTGCTTGTGATTTTGTTTTTGTTTCTCTATTATTCTGTCTATTATTGGCCAGAGGCTTATGTTCATTTCTGGAAATGAGCCAGCTTCTGATAAAAAGCACTTCTATAGCAGGTGTATAAACTGAACAAATTCTACTGTCAACAAAATGTTAATATTTGGCAGGATTTTTGGATTTGGGTCTGTTTCCTCTAGTCAGTTCATTAATACAAAGTTTAACTGCCTTCCTTCCCTAACCCAGAAATAGCAAACAACCTCTCCCCTTTCCCCCCAAATCACAGAGCTCCTAATCACTGGTTTGTGTCCCAGGGCCTCCCCTGCTGCACACAAACCACAGTGACCACCACACAATCCTTCATGTCAGAGAGGCTGGAGTATGCTTCAGTGGGATTCGATGCTTTTTCCAGATTTACTGCTGAAAATCCTGGGAAACCTAGGGACCAGCAGACAAGCTAACATTTTAGTTGAGCTCAGTGACTGAACTGGCCAGTGCAGCTGCTGGCTGAGCAGGGACTGACCTGCAGCCAGCATGTAAAAATGCAGGGCTAAACAAAGAACAAATAAATAAGGAAAATGCCACCCTCGGAGAACAAGGCTCGAGCTCCTCTGCACAAACCACAGAGTAACGAGATCAGCTCCCTCATCAAGGGCACAGCCAGACTCTGCTTTCCTCTGAAAAGGCTTCATTTCCTGAAAGCAAATGTTCTGTTTCATGGATCAAGGTGGGATTTTGCATATTGAAGCAGCCTGATGAACAGCTACAGACTTTCCCAGTGAACTCCAACTGGGAATCTGTTTGTCCCCAGTATTTATTACACAGCTCTCAACTGGTGTCTGCTCTTTCCAAGCGTTTGGGTCTGAACTTGAGCTTCACAGGTTCTTCCCCATGAAGCCCCAGATATGTTCAGGAGTGTTCCTGAACTTTGAAAAAGCGTGGATGTGCCTGGGACACATTTCTGGTGTTCATGCAATCAATTAAGAGCAGTTGTAATCTCACTCAAACAGAGGTGGTGTGCATAAGCAGAAGTTTGTACCTGCTGGGGTAGTTTGAAGAAGTGTGCATGGACAGAGATTTATAACCAAACCCTGTAGAATGTACTGAAAACCAAGCTCCCAAGATACTAATCACAGAGCATCGAGAGGCCTAGGATTCCAGACAAAAACAAGTTTTTCTTTCACTTACATAAATCATTTTGTAGCAACCAAATCAAAAACTAAACTTGACAGTGCCAGGTCTCACTGACCTCAGTCCAGGACAGCAGTAAATACATGTCTACCCTAATTAAGTTCCATTTGAGTTAACAAGTTAAAAACAAATTTACTGCTGTTTTGAATGAGAACATTTGCATTTTCATCTATTCTTACAATTAGGGCCCTGTGGAGAGCTAAAAACAATTCCAAATTCATTATCAAAGTATAAATAAATCTGAGCAGCACTTCCCTATGCTGATATGGCCAAGGCATTTATGCTCAACAAACCATGAGATGTGTGAGGCTTGCCCTAGGAAAAAAGATATCAGAATAGAACTAGAAGCAAACTCTGTGCTGCAGCTGCATTTCAGATTGTAGCAGAAAATATTCTTGAAAAGTCTGTATTGGGTAAGTTTTTTTGGGAAGACTTTACATGCGCTGGTACCAACTCAAAAGATCAGTCCTATTCAGGTGTAAAGGTGCAAGTGAGCCCCAAATGAGGGGCACAGCTCAGGAGAGGAGCACAAATGGCTCAGGAGGTCAGCATGGAACTGATCAAAACCAACCAAAACAGTACCAGAAGACTTTGCACATGCCTAGGTAGTCCTGTACCAGAGTGATTAATTTGACATCCTTTTTTACTGCTCAGCAGCCTTCAAAGAAAAGTAAGACTGGGGGGGGCCCAGTTATAGTTGGGTTTGATAGCAATCACTGGAGTGTTGGGCAGGAAGAGCTTTGTGACACCCTGGATTACTCTGGAGAACTCTGCTGGAAGATGGTACATGTTAAAATTTTGCTTGTTCTGGCTGACCATCATAGGAAGAAGCCACACAAAGCTCAGTTAAAATAGGAATATATGCAGGGTGATTGAAATTTAAAGGCTGCCTCACTCAGAATATGCTGAGTTGGAAGGGACCCACAAGAGTCATCAAGTCCCAAAAACAGTGGGAAGGAAGTGGAGCATGGCTGTGCTGCTGTCCCTCCTGCTTTGGAGCAGAGTGGGTGCCAGCTGCCCACAGGACTGAGAGAGGAAGCTGGGCTGCAGGTGGAGGCTCTGAAAGAAGATTGTTCCTGTCATGAACATTGAGGGAATTGGTGTGGCTCAGCACTGGAGGAGAAGGGAGCTACAGCTCATCATGTATCCCAGCAAGAATCATAGTTCATTAAATGAGGCTACAAAAAGAGGACAAGGTTAGAACACTGCAAAAGCCAATGAGTATTTCCACGTTGAAGAGTTTAGAATAATAGGTCCTGAGCAAACTGAAAACAAGAAATTGAATTAGGTTCAGATGGTCTGCTCCTGAATAAACCTCACTGTGGAAGATTTCACTAGGCACTGCTGAAACATAAATATCCATACCCAGTTTAACAATACATTTATCTTTGAGGATGTGGCATGGAGTGGGGAGGAAAAAACAACCCCTCAAGGGTCTAGATAAGGTTAGATCAGCATTATTTAATATTATCAGTGAGAGCTAAACTCAATTTATTGCCAAAGGCCACGTGCGTGTGTGATGTCCTTCAAAAACAAACTGGGTTCATGTAGTCCCTCTTTCCTTCTCTCCCTCCCTCCCTCCCCCCTGCCCAAATTTGATGTATACTCTACAATAGCATTGACACTTTGGAATCCAGTCGTACAGATACCTCAAGGTTTGGCATTAAAAGAAATAGTTGTCATCTGGAATAAGACACCTGGTAAACTTGAGGAGCAAGTTAAATAGGAATTGGTTTGAGTCTTCAGAAAATCTGGGCAAGTTAAATAGGAATTGGTTTGAGTCTTCAGAAAAAGGAAGAATTTAGGATTAGTTGCTTCTACTGAACAGCACACAGTGAATTTCACTCACAAGTGTGAAATTTATATTGTAGCTGAATATTTTGTAGCTGAAATGTTTCTGAAGGACATTGTCTAAAAATCCAAAGTAATTTCTAGGAATTCTATCAAGAGCATTAAGAAATGTATAGTCCTAGGGTTAATTTAGGAAGACATTCACAAAACCTTTTGCTTTTGACTTCCCATCTAAACTGTGTTTGCTACACTCGAGGACAGTGTAGTAAAACAAAAACTTCCTGCAGTATTTAAATAAGAATGTTCATTTTCTGAAGAGCAGGGATTTGGTTGCAAAGCAAACTTTGCAGCACTGTCATAAATGCTCTATAGCAGAGGTATTATTACAACAGAGATACTATTAACAGCAAAAGGAATTTTTAGGTCAAGAGTATCTCCCTAATAAGATTCCTAAAGGCAAAAACCCCCACATCAATGAAAACAAGCAAAAATTACACCCAAATCCCTTTCATCCAAGCACTCAGATCCTATAAGGTCATATTTGCAGTTCCACATTAGGAAGGGAAAATAAGTCTCAAGAAGAAAAAGAACCCCAAAGTGGCAGCCACCTCCGCTGTAAATTAGGAGATCTCTATTTTAAACCATAGCATGCAAAAAGATAACTGTAAAAATATACTACATTGTTTGTCTTCTTGGTCTTACTGCACAGAGGACTAGAAGATCTAGAAGAAGGGCACATAAATAATTTTGAAAACTTTCCAAAACTTTGGAAATGCCCACCCAGAAAAACTACACAGAGTGTAAATTTTTGCTTTAGCCAAGCTGAGAACTTCCCCAGATAATGACAACAAGATGAGAAACTCAGGATAATCAGAATAAGAGGAACATCTGGATAACTCAGAAAAAAATGGAGTAAACTATCACATTGCGAGAGAGGAAGCCTGACCCTGGTGCATAATTTTGTAGGACTTTAGGGACTGCAAATGCTCTCTGGTACTATGGACAACAGTATTTTGTTATGGAAAAGGCAGAAGGACAGAGTATTTGTCCCTCTTGCTGAGCAGCAGGCGTGGGATGCTCCCTCTGGGATTTCTCCGTATCCATGAACGGTTGCAGGCCTTCATGTCAGGTTCTTCTCTTACAGATTCCACTGTGCTGTTTCAGCTTCCTCAAATCTCATGGTGGGACACAGATGGGGTTGGTTCCTGACATAATTGACTGCTAAGATAAAAAGCAAATAAAGAGGACAGAAAAAAAGATAAAGTAAAATTCTCTGCTGTTTCTGCTTCTCAGTTCACAAGACCTTCCATTTGTCCCACTACAAGAAGTGGTCTGAGTTAGCACTTCCAGAGCTGGTTCCATTCTCCGTGGGTTAAATACACAAATAATTCGTATTCAGCTCGAGGTTGTGTGGGCTTGAGCAAATTCTTTACAGAAGATAAAGCTATTATTTTGATATGTATCCCTGCTTTGGTTTTGTTTGGTTTTGTTTTAAAATATGAAGCTGAACCTCATGATGTCTCTGAATTTGTGTCTTTGGAAGAACGAAAGAAATATCAAAGCTGAGAGTTGGGGTTGTTCAGCCTTGGAGAAAAGAAGGCTCTGGGGAGACCTTAGAGCACGTTCTAGTACCTAAATGGGCTACGAGAGAGCTGGAAAGGGACCTTTTCAAGTGCATGTGGTGACAGGATAAGGGGCAGTGGCTTCAAACTGAAGGAGGGCAGGGTTAAATTAGAAATTGGGAAGAAATTCTTTACTGTGAGGGTGATGAGGCACTGGACCAGGTTGCCCAGAGAAGCTGTGGATGTCCCATCCATCCCTGGAAGCATTCAAAGCCAGCTTGGATGGGGCTCTGAGCCACCTGGTCTCGTGGAAGGTGTCCCTGTCTGTGGTAGAGCACATGGAACTGGATGATTTTTAAGGTCCCTCCCAACCCAAACCACTCCAGGACTCTTTCCAATGAACAGAGCCACAGACCTCTCAGAAGGAATGCTTATAACTTTACCAAAAGCAGAGTTAAAATGAAGCTGTGCTACTGTTTCTACATTCTAAAGAGTGGATATTTAAAAGAAAAAACATGTAAATTAAGTAAATGGTTCCAGCATGCCTAGCACGGATGCCAAAGACACAGAAGCATTTTTGTGGTGTCTTGACAAAGCAATTTTATCTGTGACACACTGTAACAATAGCCCAGAAAACTTAAATGGAACCGTGGCATTGACCAAGACAAAGCCGTGTCTGTACAGACAGCAGGGCAGGGTGTGCATTGCAAACCAGATGAAACGCAATGCAAATAATTTTTCGATGCGAACCACAGGAAAACCTCCATCAGAAGGTTCTGAGGAAGAGAAATACTGAGTTTGAAAGTATTGCATGTCCTGCTCCCACAGGAAAAATGTCACTGGCAAACTATTGGCAACCAAGCTGGAGCGGGGCCTACGTCAGACGGCACAGCCCTCCAAGCCCCTGTAAACACCAACCAGCTCCACAAAACGTCTGGAATGCTGATTTTCTTTGCCGTAAAACTGTGTGAGTTACATCACGTGACTTCACTGAAGCTTGGTTTGAGCCAGAAGAACAGATCTGAGCTTCCCTGTGCTTTTGAAGGATTCCTTGGCCTGTGGCTTGAGGAGGGATCCGTCGAGTTTGGCCGCGTGTTGAATCCTGACACAGGGAAATGTCTCTGAGTTGCTTCTCCAGGTGGGTCTCTCACAGCACAGAGAGCAAACAGCCCTGATGAGGTTTCTCTTTAATAGTTATGCTCATGTAAGAGGCTGTGCAGGAACAAAAGAGCTGCCCTGCCCTTCATTTCAGGTCAGGTTCCTGTGCTGCTCTGGGCCAATCTCCATTTTCCACTAGTGGAAGTGTCCATCTTAAATGTGCAGGGACACTGAGAGCAACTGAGGTGCTTTTTGCAGGATGTCAGCACCTCTGGACATCTCCTTTTTGTGCTTGTGCAGCTTGGGAAAGAAAGACAGAGAAAGAATTTGAGGTCCGCAGGCAGTTTCAAAGCTCTGCTGACCCAGGGGTAATTGCTCATTACACATAGTAATGAATTTCATACACCTCATACCAAACCTGGCAGCTAGGAATATGTGCTTTACTTATAAATAATTCCAGGGATAACTGGGAAAAATTCTGTAGCCAATACTACAAATTAAGGCTCTACACCAGTTTATTTTGGGCCGTGTCTCTATAGGTGAATGTTGCAGGACTGAGTCCCATTTAACAGAGCAAACATACCCAACCTGAGGGAGATCTCTCAGACTGCTGGGTGCTGTGATGTGAAAGTTTTGCATTATTTCACAGACATCCAGCTCACACTGCATAGGAAGCAGTAACCGGTTTCTATAGCTGCTGCATTACTGAAGAGCTGCAGTCTAACCAGCTGACTCTGCAATAGAATAATTCCTGCATCATATATTCATCTAGGTTACTGCTTGTAGCAAACACACTCTCATAATTTCTTTTGTGAAATCGTAAATCCGCAGAATTAAAAGCAATTTATGGTGTCACTTCCAAACCCATCTGAAGTTTCCCAGCATCCCATGGTTATTAACATGTATTGTTTTTGTTCTTCTTCCAGAACACAGTATTTTGGAAATTATGATGGTAAATCCAGAGAGGACAGAAACATGGTTCCAAAGTACTCTGCTGAAAGAAAAGCAACTTTAATAATGACAGCTAATACCAGTTTCCATGTGACCAGAGCTCAAACTCAATTTAACAGATATGATAACCTTCATGAGAGATGGAACTTCTGCTTTGCTGAACTCAGGACAAGCTTTGCCAAATAGTTAAGCAGGCCATAATTTCACCCCCTGAAAAAGACTTCAGGAGTAACAGTATAAAACAAAGGATCTAAGAATAGCCCTTTTCCTGGTCCCACATATATGACAGCTGCTCAGCTGCACTTTTTCCTGAATTTTGCTACCTATGACAGCAAAGAAATGGGCCTGTCAAACAACGTGCCAAGAAAATGGAGAGCTCCAAATATTTTTATCGTTGACAATGCTATTCAGGAAGTTAGTTATAAGTCAAACTAAGTGCTGCAGTATCCAATATATGCTGTTTATATTCATGTAATCACAGAGAAATGCTCCAGTTTGCCACAGTATCACTTAAGAGCAGAGCAATTGATCCCTTCTGAGAGCCAGCTGCATCCAAAAGTGCTGCAGCAAAGCAAGGGGAAGATCCATCTCGTGGAAGATGCTTGGCTTATCTGAAGTTTTTGCTACAGCCATTAAAACACAGTAGCTGAGGGATCTTTAAAAAGTGCTTTAAGAGGATGTATCCATCCTGTTGTATGGAGAGAGAGGGCTGACTGCAGGCTTCACCCTATTCCATGCCTTCCAAACCAGCCATCTAAATGCAGTTTATAGGTTTGCCACACACTGGGTTTTATCATGGTTTCTAGCATGAGCAGTTTATCATCATGTAACAAAGATTCTGCCTCAACTGGCACGTCACACACGTCAGTGACAGATGAAACACACAAAATGCAAAATATGCAAGTATATACTCCCTGGATCAGAATGGAGGAATAGCTTATCTCTTCATCCCAGCACAGGAGATTTCTTGCTGCTCATAATTGTAACAGAATTTAAAGAAATAAAATATTTTCTGACATAACCAGAGGAAAAAGCTGAGTAGCTATGAATGCTTTCTAGCACACTGTAATGCAAACTGAATCAAGAATCCTTGCTTGGGATGTGCAAGTGTTTGCATCTGTGAACAGTCAGTCTGACTTCAGTGCCTCACACAGCAATTACTTACACATGCTTTTAGAGCAAATTACAACACCAAAATATTCTTCATCACATTAACACAATGTCCAAACTGTCTTCTATTCCACACAACTTCAACACGTTCAGCATATGTGCAGATCTGGTGTTTTATTTTAATGTGGAAGAATTCCACTGACATGATTAGGCTCAGAGGTATTTCTGATCTACACCAAATCCATTGGGAAGCTGGGATTGGATACAGAAGGGCTCTGGTGTAATGTAGAAATTAGATGCTGAAGGTGGGTTAGCTTCACTTATCTCCTCCAGTTTGTTTAATTTTTGTTTGCATATTCTGAAGCCCTTCTTTTCCACAGAGGCACATATGGAACCAAACTGCAGTAACGTAGTAAACAACAGCTGCAGCCACCTTTTGGCTTGTTTCTACTTCTATAGCATATTGGCAGCTTTTGCTGGGACTTGGCAAAGCTCTAGGTGTTACCACTTAAAGGGAAGGGAAAGCACCTCTGCATTTACCTCAGAGCTGGCAGAGATCAGCTCCAGCAGGATGCACTATCCACAAACTGCATTAAATGTACTGTGAGAGACCAGTGCAACACATCCAGTGAGTCCTGCAGCTGGTCTTGGGACAATTATTTGAATAATAAACTTCCCTTCTCAGGGCCGAGTTCGCCACTTGGATCATATTTCAGTCTTACCCCACACATGTCAGCGCTCCCTATGAAGCAGGCTGAAGGTGCCATGGTGAATGGCACACAAAAAAAATCACCAGGGAATCCCTCGTTCCAGATACAGGTCCTTTAGCACAAGAGATCTCTGTGAATGTCTTCCCAATGCAGGCTGAAACAAAACACCCAGAGCAGAACATGCCCTCAAGCCCAGAAACATCATATTCCCAAAATATCACATTAAAAGACTGCTGCAAACTCAACTATTACTGTTCAAAAGCCTCCCATATTTTAGCAGTTTCTAGAGGACAACAATTCCTGGAATTGCACCATCAATCCAAACTTCCACCACTTCCCCCAAACTCCAAATGCCCCACACTTATCTTTTGAACCATCCTTTGCAGAATCCCGTTTAGAGCTCTGGTGGCTCACGGTGGCTTCTGCCATTTCCTTCCTGTCTTTTCATCCATCCAGAATCACCTGTGGATCTCGTGGCAATCCTCTTTTCCCCTTCAGAACAGCAAAATAGCAGTTTAAGTAACCTATAGTAAAATTGTAAAATTAATGCAAATCACACGTTTTTCTAGCCCAATTTTGCTCTCAGTCTTTCCCTTCAGAAGAAAATGTTGCCATGCTCCTGCAGCGTAATTCAAATGCACTGACCCCAGAAAAAAATGCAGTTTGCAATTTCTGACCATCCCAGGGCTTGAAATTTTTAGTCTTCCATTCTCCCAGGGTCTCTGCCAACCTGTGCAATTCCAAGCTTCATGGCAGCCTTTTTCAAGTCTTGTAAGTAAAGAGCAATTTTCCCATTTTCTGCATTTGCCTGGCTGCTGCCCTGCCCACTCCTCTGCCCCTCTCCTCCTCATTCAATGCCACCTTGTGTAACCAGGCAAGAGCTAAGAGTTTTAGCATCTACTTTATACTTTTCTTATTTTGTACGTGTTGTATTTGTAAATGCCTCTCATAAAGGCCTGGACTTTGCATTTTATATAGAAATGCAGGAAAACACTCACAATTTGAAAGTATTTTGTACCATATTAGTATTAATCCAGCAGTGACAAATTCAGATGTTCGCTGCTATGAGGGTTTGTCTCCCAAGTACTCATCTCCCTTTGTAACTACTAACCATGTTTGTTCTGAAAAAAGGACTACAGGTTTCTTTCTCCTCTCCCATTCTCTTCAAGCCTTGCAAACTAGAGTTTGATAACATTAATTTCTGATTTTGCAAGGGATCCTGCATTCAAGGGTTGTATGACTATTTCTTGTAGAAATGCCCAGTGTCACTGGGCTTTTGTCTTTAAAAGGAACAGCTTTACCTAATGCAGCAGAAGCTCAGTTTTGTTTTAACTGTATTAGCAGCCCAAAAATTAAGTATTTGTGTTACCCACTAAGTTCCTTTAAGAGGAACAAAGGTAACAGTTCTAAGCAGCATTACTTTCCTCAAGTATTTATTAGAAATTATATTTGAGCCCACTTTTACTGCTGTATCATATATTTTGATTTTTCCCCATGCAGATGAAATGGAATGGGCATGTTTGCTACGTGGTTTCTGGTTCAGAAAACATTCAGTGGATGTACTGAGGGAGACTTTGTTTTAGGTGTGGTGTTGGTATATGAAACTGTCCTACAGAAAATAACAATGTTGATTACATAATATCGCAAAATAACATTAGCAATAACTAGTAATAGGACACAGCAGCGTGGTAGCAATTTTTGGTCAGCTCAGCTACACTGAAGAAAGCCCAAGAAAATTTATAATCAAATTGTTTTGGTTAAAGCAACAAATATAAGGCAAAGGCACCCATATTCTACTGTATGGATAAAATCCTGTATTATGGGTTATTCCACATTTGAGAATGCCCACAATAGCAGATAAGTGTGTTACATCATGGAAAGAACGGGCCAAATTTGGAAATTCAAGTACAGACCTGACAGCGCATCCTTTGCACCCATCCCCAGCAGCTGATAATAATTTGGCCAAGTCAGCGCTTGATAAACAAAGCTGTGATGTTCTCCTGGAAATTCACTGATAGCAACATTAGCAATGGTATTTCCAAAGACCAGAGTTCAGCATACTTGGGGCTGGCTTCACGTTAACCTCTTTCCCCAGTGCTGTTAAATCTAATTCCAAAGGGTGATAATCACATGTCAGATGCTGAGGGTGTCTGAAATCCAGGCTCAGATCCAGTGTTATCCCTCATGACAGCCCAGCAGACCACACTCAGCTTCCCTGCTCCCCAAAATTCCAAATTATAGATGTACAACTTGAACTGGCCACACGTTTCAGAGCACTTAGAGAAACAAAGAGGTTTTCCCTTTTGGCTTGCAGCGTATCAGAGCACCTGCAAGTATTCTAGGCACCCCTAGGGAATGAGTGAACATGGATCATCCTTGCTTCTCAAAAATTTCTCAGCTAAATTTAGACCTGATCAGAGTAAAGTAAAAGTCAGAAACAAAACAGGGAGTGAGACAAGCATGGAGAGTAGTTTTGGGGAGCAGATAAAGGAACTGCCCTGAGGGCAGCAAAGGAGATGGGAAGCCTTCCCTTGCTGCTGGAGGTGTTGGGTGTGTGGGATCCCCTTCAGGGCCTGCTCACCTGCAGCTCTTCCTGTTTGCAGTGTGAGCTTCCCTAAACTCCCCTCTGTCACAGAACAATTTTTCCTGTCTAATTCTCTGATTATTTAACAGCTGAATATGCACTGAGCTGCTCACATCTGCTGCTTTCATCTCTGCTTCACACTGGCATCAACTCATCGCTGTGTCCAGAACCAGCAGCCAGCCAGGGCTTGCTTTTCCCGTGCTTTTCCCTTCTCTACATTCCCAGTTTTCATAATCTCTGCTCACCCTGGCTTGGTAAGAAGAGTTTTATCTAAAATCCCAACTTCTAACATGAGAGCAGTTATACAGTCACTTGTAATTTCGAGTGTCACTGGAGGCCACATCACACCCTCATGTGACTCAATAATGAAAATTAACAAATCACTGGGCTGGAATCCCAATATAAATGGAAGGATTTCTGTCTGTTTGGGTTGAACGTGCATATTTTGCAAATAAAGTTATCAATTTCCTTGAGATACTATCATGAAATAAGGAAAGCTGTCCTTATCTCAAGTGTTGCATGAATTTAATTTAAAAGAATTAAATATGCACGGTGTTTCACTGTGAAATGGGGAGCAGGTCTGAGAAGCAAAGTGGGAAAGCTGCACAGAACTGTGCTTCCAGAAAATACCTGAACACCATAAGGCAACAGGCACACAGTGACCTAGGCCAGAGGAGAAATACTTTAAAATTGAGACCTTTCAGACAAGAGCTAAAAGAATTCAGTGGTAGCTCATAGCAAGTTGCTAGGATATACATGACATTATCGACAACAACATTTAGTTTTGATAGCAAAAAAGGATAATTTGCTTGCATGACAAAAACCTGTGTACAGCAGTCTTTGAACTAAAACACATTCAGCACCCTAGGAAATAGCTACGTGTTTGGGTTTTTGTTCCTAGGCTGAGAAACTTGTCACACCTGCCACTGTGTGGTTTTAACAACTGAAATAATAACTGATAAAATCAGCTTATCTGAAAAATTATTTTCCCTCCAGAAATTTGTGCCACTGAAGAAACAAAGTCTCTAGCCTATGCATGAAGAAGGGCATGTAAAATGTGGATATTTCTGGTTCAAACCAGATGTCTGATTGCTGCAGCAACAGAATGATACTTTCTGATTACTTCTGATTACTTTTGACTTAAATTTTGGCCACTTTTAGGTCAGAAGACAGTTTTAAAGATGAAGAAAGCTAGTTGTTTTAAGTAGAAGAAATTTTTGAACTTTATTTTGCTTTAAAGCAAATACATGATTTACAATAAATCAGGAGGCACTGAAAATGAGAGCTCTTTGAAAATTAAAAAAGAACATAATATAAAAAGAATCTTACAGGCATCCTGGAGAAACAGGCTGCCCAACTTCATAAAAAATCAATGGCAATTCCAGTACCAACTCTCCGGTGGTATTTTTTTTAAAGCTTCGATTCTAAATCATTTTCCTGCATGGAACAGTACAAAGATCTGAATGCTTTATACCAAATCATCGAAGTATTTTTGATGGAAAGCCTTGTGCAAGCACTTGCTACAACTACTGCACTAAAATATTCAATATGAGGGATAAAGTGAGCACAGCAGAAGTAAAATTAACTTCTGTGATGGCACAAAACCTCTGCAAAATAAGCAAAGCCTGTGCAATTAATTAATTAATTAATTGAGAGTTCTACCTGCACTATTGCTTACTATATTGAACTTCTCTCATAATTACACCCAATTTTATGATGTTGTCAATTTGAATTTATTGGAGGTCTTGACATGAACAGGGATGTTGTACCTGGTATAAATCTTGGGCAATTAATAGAGACTTTTAACACAAATGGACACTCTCAAGTTTTGGAGGTCCTGTTTGGTGACAGGCTTGAATTATAAGAATTCTGAGTTGAACAGTTAGAGAAATTCATTGAACAAGAAAGCATTCATTGCTGTTTGCTCAATATACACTGATAAACAATGCATAAATAAAACAAATTAAGACTATGCCTCAGGTTCTTCTGGGCGAGTAGAGGGGCACTATTTAATACCTGAAAGATTTGTATCTCCTTCCAAGATAATTCTGTGGTCCTTCTAACCAAATTATTTACATCTCTTACTACTGCCTGTTATACATATCAGATCTCTATGAATCTCCTGAAAAACACTTAAACACAACATCTTCGAAGAGTAAGCACAGGTAAAACTGAAAATACAATGAAATTAAGCAACACTTCCTATTCATGAGTGTGCAAATTATAAGAAAAATCTGAAGAGGAAGGAAGAATCTTGAATTATATGATGCAAGCTGAAAGTGGACAAAAATGTAACTTCCCACTGGATGTTGATTGTTAAGTGAAGACATGAAACAACAGTGAAATTGCAGCATCCTTATTTGACAGTCAATTAATGAAAACTCAAAGATGAAAATTTCCTAAATGAGAATGTGGATGCTGCCACAGCCCTTGGCTTGCACAGTAGTCAAAATTGGGGAAGAAACTGATGGAATACAGAAAAACCCCCAGAAAGGAGGTGCGACAGTGAAACTCCGCATGAACTTCAGCAGAACTGCAGAATGGGTAGATTAATTCCAGTTTTCTGACTCTCCAAAGCAACCACAGGATAATCATGAACAGACAAAATATTTGGATGATCACAAATATGAAAAATGAGAAATGTGGTGCAGCAACTTCGACATACTCCAAGAATATTACAGGATGAAAGGGCAAATCGACAGCGTTTGGACAAGATCACTGCATTTTTGTTATGTCTGAAATTCACAAAATATCAGATACAAATAATGTGTGTGGGATGTGACACAAAATTTTGAACATTTGTTCTTGGGCCTGTGAGCTGTTTGTGTACCATTACATAACCAGTGACCCACACGTGTGGCATGCAAAGTATTTTATTTTTTTAGTGTAGTAATTCTAAGGCTTCATCAAAAGTAAGGGCTTTTATAGAAAACACTTGTTAGATAAGAAAGAGAAATCACTGATATAATACCCCAGTATCAACTCTTCAAAGCCTGAACTCGCTTCATTCCTCCACCTACGCCGTGGATGTTTTGTTAGTGAACACAGAGAAGGGCAAACAACCCTCTGCCCTTATGTAAGGCCTGTAATGTTGTAATTCTCTTTTCTGCAGCAGGAATGTTGTGATACACAGTAAGGGAACAGCGATGTGACACAGCAGAGGGAGCACGTCTGCTCATCCCCAGCTCCTGGATGGGTTCCTTCTTCTAGAAAATTTTTAATGGAATATGAAGCTGAATCCCTTTGTACACAGAATTTTTCCCAAACGAATTCTGGGTTCCTAATTCTCTGCGGCTGCTGGCACTGCTCAAACACACTGGCAAACCCTGTAGTTTGAGCTGTGTTGATTTCACATTTTCCAAGTCTCTGTTGGAATCTTCGTTTTGCAGAGGAGAGACCTTCAGGGACTTCTTGTGCCTTCACAAACTTTGTGTCTTCACACCCAGAGCCTTTTTCCACCGTTCCCTCGCACATTCCTTACACAGACACCACAAACACCATGTCTCTAATTTCAGCTTTTATTCGGGTATTTTTAAGTTAAGTTGCTCCAGTCCATTTCCCATCAGTACAGACACTAAAAACTGAGATCAACATTTAAGGCAACATTAGCATCCATGCCAAGCTCAGTATGCAAACCACGTCACAGCACCCCAGAACTGCCACAGGTCCCCCACCTCTGCCACACGTTCCCTTTCCCTTTGGACTCTGCTGTCCCACACGACACTCAGGAATTCCATCAAGATGCACAGCCTCAAGTAAGACCTTGCCTTTTTTTTTTTTTTTTATAGTTTCTTTTTTTTTTAGGAACTAGATAATTTTTTGCATAAGGTGATACGAGTGAGACACGTCTCAGTATGACTTTTGTTGACTTACGTCGCAACACCATATAGAATTTTTCTTTAAAAAATATATTTAACATCATTATTCAATGACTTTAGTATGAACATTACATGTATTTTTTTAGCCTTTTGGTAAAGGCTGTACATTGAGACTTGTTAGAATGATAATTTTGCTTTAAATTCTCATTTCTTTAGTGTTACTGTTGACAAGTGTTTGAGTTAAGGATGCCCAAGTGCAACTTTTAGGTAAGAATATTTACAAGTATACAAAAGACCACACAGTTTTTAATACACCCACTATTCTTAATGCAGAGTAAATAAGGATTTGTCTTGTGCCCGTGGAATATTTCAACAGGTGGGTCTTGCTTTTTTTTTCCTCTTTTACAGTAAAAGGAAAGGTTTTACTTTTCCTTAAGGAGTGTATTTATTACAAGATGGTTAGCATACATATATCACATAACATACAAGAGTTAAAATTAACCAGTTACAAAATAAGCAGTGGTATGTATATCTTCATATAACCTAAGAACAGGATCAGTATTTTACAAAGTACATATAAAAGTACTTCATATACAAAGAAAAATACAAATGTGCAAACACCATTGTCACAGGTGGAAATCTGTCAATTGAAAAATGCTAGAAAAATCCTTCATATTTTTGTTCTGAAATTGCAAATGCATTAAAAACAGCTGCATTTCCTATTGTGTGTGATGAGAAATCTATGTTCCTTTCTGACAAAATACATTAGTTATAAAAAAACCCACAAAGTTTAATAACTGAAAAAATCCTGTAAGTATTCGTCAGTTTGGTTAGGCTGACATTAAATTACAAGCAGAACGTCTGGAAAAATGAGAAAATAGTGAATCATATATACAGACCTTTTGTAATATTAGTGTGCTATTTAACATATTAACATTTCAAAGTAAAAACAATGGCTTAATTACCTACATATTCTACTCAAAGTCCTCACTACTTGTAGACTGTAAAATTTTCACTAATTTGGGGCTATTAAAAATGTTTCGCCAGGATTTTAAGCAGAACAAACACAAGTTCATCAAAAGTAAAAATCTATAAACAGTCTTCCAATTAATGTGCAAAAAAATGTTTAAAAAGTATCAAATCACGACACCTCAAACTTGATTATGTACATATCTAATATCTGTAAATGCTGTTAACTAGCTAGTTTTGTTTTTTTTTTGTTCTGCTACAAATAACTTACCTCTGTCCTGCAAAATGTCTGCATTGTAAAGATTTCAGTGCAAGTGCTTGCTTCATTGTTTAGTGCATCATCATGTTCGTTATTTCTTATTTTACAGTGAGCAGAACAGCATATAAATTAACACATACAACTCACACACAAGAGATCCCTCTTTTACTGAATTCCTAGTTTGTTGTTTTCCATTGCTCCAGGGGAGTGTCACAGCCACTTTTCTTTCGTCTAACCCATTGGAATTGCAAACAGAATCTAAAAGTGCTATCTATGGTCTTCAGGTAGTCCCTAGGTTCTGAAATTCCCTAACAACATTGCAGAAGCACTCAGCAGAGCACGAGATTAGAGAATGAATGACCTGCACACTGAGGAGACACTTGAAAGTCTGGCAATTTCACTTTTTTGGTCTTTTAAAAATATCGACTGTCTATAAACATTGGCAACCTGGTGTGTTTGTCACTGGACTCACAAGCTTCATTTATTTGTTTGTTTTTAGGAATTGTAGACATGTTCCCTCTTGTTCATGGCTAGCTTGGAAATAAGAACATTCTGCTTAAAAATCTAAATAAAGTTGGAATACACGTCTTGCTGAAGGGAAAATTCCTACACTTCCCTTTGGACAGGTTTCCTAACAGAACAGCTCTGAAATGAGAGAACTGGCATTAGATGCTAGTGCAAATACAGCCCACTTTTACAGCTAGGAATTGTATTGAAGGAAGAGGAAATTCAGGATAAATGGATTATTATTTTTCCAAGTCCTCCCTGCAGAAAAAAAAAAATAGCAGTTACAGTGGTTATAATTATTAAACAGAAAAGAACTTGTTATGAACTTTAATGGCTGAAATGTAAGGAGGGAGGGTTGTGTGTCAGTAACATTCCAGAACTCAGTTTCTTCCAGGATGAGGTGCTTTCAACAGGACTTTATCAGGGAACATTTTCCTCCTTTCTAAGCATCTGAAATGCAGCTCTGGATCCTGTCCATCCATTGCTGAGCACTCTGTGCATCTTGGGCACAGAAATTGTACACACGTTTATTTGTCTTCAGCTGCAAAGGAAAAACAAGGACACAAAGACGGATGTCAGCACATGGAAAAGAGAACCTGCAAACTCTAAACTGCAATACTCAATGTGCTAATTGGGTTTGAATGCAACATTTTTTGAACTCTTGCTGTTGAGGGTGATGCCAGCTACATAAAATTTTGTTGTCTTGGGGTGGCTCAACAGCTCCTTCCTTGCTCACACCTTCCAGCAGGACTAGAAGCACACCAAGGGAATAAAGTTTCACAGAAGGATCAAGGAAAGATCAGATGCACTTACATCAAAAAATGCCTTTTCACTGGCATGTTTTGGAGCTCCAATTGTTGGAGAAGCAGGAATCACAGTTTCCACTTCTGCAAGGTCTATGTGTCCCTTACAGCTTGTATCCTCACCAGAGTCGTAGTATCGCAGCTGGAACAGCAGAGAAAATCAAATCCAGAAATGGAGTTTAGATGGAGTTTTCAGATTAATTCCCTTTTCCTGGACACAGCCTGGGGGCATGGACTGCTGAGGGTGGGACACACAAAGATTACCAGGAGCTGAGGAGGTGTGGGGAGAGTATTTTGTCACCAGAGCTCCAGAGCAGAGAAGCAAATAGCCATGGATTGCTCTGAGCAGAGGGCACGTGAGGCAGGAAAGCAGAATTATTCCTTCACTGGTCATTCCATAAAACACAAAAGCTTTACTTCACCAAGGTGTTGACAGAACACTTATTCTCTGTGTTTCAAGAATTTAAAGTGGTCAGCAAAAAATTAAGTGTAATTTTAGGTAATTATAAACCACACAGAAAGCTCACATTTTCCTACACTGCACATAGAGGTTGAAGGAAGTCTGTGCTGGGTTTTTTTCTCCTTGTAAAGATACTTTGATATGGATGTTAATCACTTTGTAAACTGAGTTTCAACACGCAAACAAGTTCCAAAAAAAGTCCCCACAACAAAACCCCAACAAATTCCCACAAACCAATGCAAAACAGCAACACAAACTTTCACAGCAAAGGTCAAAGAGCAGAATTCCAGCTCGGATTGACCTGCATTACTCCTGCATTTATCATACTCAGAAGGATATTTGGTTATACAAATATTGTAAAAGTACTTTTTTCTCCTGCAAAATGAACCTTTTCTCCTAGATATATTATGAAGGTATATTAGGAAAAATAATTATAAACAGGACATTTGTTGGTATTTACCACACTGATCTCAAAGCACTCAATTAGCATTTCAAGAGTCTTTATCTATATTATGTATTTTTAAGTGTATTGACTACAATAAATTAATAGTTTTTTAAACAAAAGCATACATAAGTGTCAGAAGTTACAACCCCCACTGTGTTGAATATTTGGCTCAGAATATTTTAGTGCCTGATGACCCAGCATTATTTGAAGTGCACGAGACCATAAATTTCTACTGCAGAATTCTGGCATATATTGTAAATTGGATAAAAATTTTAGACCAACAGGTGTCTGTTTTTGGTGCTCCTTTTTGTACAATGATTAGGTAAGAACACTTATGAATAATTTTGCTACTGAATTTACAGGACTACGACTAATCTAAAATACTCCTATGTATTTTTAAAATACTCTCATATATTTTTAAAAAATACTCCTGCATGGTTTTTTAAAAATAAAAGGTAAAATACTAAAATCTCTCTGTCCACTCAGAATTCTGTATCAGCTACAAGATACATAAGACAAACACAGATAGGTCTAGAATGATGTGGCACACATCACATCTGAAAATCATCATTACTAATAATGCTTGTGAGACCAATCTATACAAACCCAGTCAATAAAAGAGGAGCAACATAATAATGAAAAAAGAGGTTTTACCTGGTGTTTTGTCACATCCAGCACAAACCAGCGAGGTTTCCAACCTTTCAGCAAAGCTCCTCTTTTGTACAGCGTACCTTCAAAAGATCTGAGAGGGAAAAAATACATGTGATTCCATGATATGGACACTGCTGAGAAATAATAGGCCCTAAAATAACTACACACATATTAAACGCTTCTTTTCCTGCAGGAAAACTGGTCAGATTTAAATAGTTTAGCTATTGGTTACTGTCACACACTGATAAAACAGCCTTTTAGCATTTTGGGTGTATTAAATGTGCAAGTACTATTTGGTCGTGCATCTAATGAAAGGGAAGGGTGAGGGATGCTGGTAGGAGAAAGAGGCAAACCCAGTGAGACAACCAAATTTCATTTCTTCCCAAGGCAGAGACTTGTCCCAATCTAACACAACATTCATAAATACAGTCTGGTTCTTTTCAGTTTACCTATTTTCATCATTCTTTGAAGTGAAATGATTGTACAGTGTCGTCGTTCTCCTGTCCACTCCGTTGGACGGAGAGATGCTGGAGCTCTGCTCCTCACCCAGCCCACTGTCAGGTATTTCCAGCAAAGACCTCTTCTGATAGGAATGCAGATTAGGTGACATCATCCCTGAGGAGCCAGAAGGATGTCTCCGGAGCTGAGAAAGAGGGAAATAGAAGGAAAAAGGTAATGCAATGTGTCTTGCCTTGTGAGACTGTCTCAGTATTATACTGATGATAAATACATGGTACAACACATAAGTTTGGGAATTACTCTGAGGCAAAAAAAAAAAAATCTCCCTGTTACAGGGCAGTGCTGCCTCAGAGAAGGAGCCAGAGGGATGGCAATTCCCTGCATTTCTTAGGCAGAAGGGCTCACAAGGTGTGAGAAATCAGTATTTCCAAAAAGCTTCATAGGTGCCAGTGACATGATATTGAACAGTGCTGTCTCAGAAGCATCTAAAATTAAACAGACATTTGGATCCAATAAACTTCCCTGATTTCAAAGGGAAGGAAGGGAGGAAAGGAAAAGCTATAGTCACCAAGAGCTACTTTATAGATCTGTGTCATTTTAGTAGAATCTCAATAACCTGGAACAAGAGGGATTCTGAATTTGGTCTGAATTTGCATTAATCTAAATGACAACACTAAAGATGCAGTAGCTCATAGGCCAAGCTCCCAAAAACCAGTATCTAACATTATTCTTGGTGCACACAGAGAGCAAAAGAGGCAGCCTTTGACTTCAAAATTATCTATATTGTCAGCTTTTCTTGTTACTACGGTCAGGAACTGGAAACACCAGCATGGATATTTCCTATCCCTACCTAGAAACTATCACTCCATTTAGCCAGGGATATATCTTTACTTATCTCTGAAAATTTGTGATATCCTTTTGGCTGCTTTCAGGAACTGAGCTTTTTTTGTACCTCAAGAATCTTTTAAATACATAAAATCATAAATCTGTGAATTAGTAAATTCTCATTTTATCTGTATGCCTTAAACTACTGTGGAAAAGCAATTAGATAAACAGCACAAGTAAAAATACATTTTCCAACATGAAGAAAGAAAAAGCCAGTATCATGGGTTAGAACAACATGTTCAGTTTTTCAAAAGCAGTATGTTACTCCAAGAAACACAGTGATTTTGTCAGTGCCCTAGGTAGCCTAGACAGCAGAAGTGGGATTATTCTATTGGACAGGCTCTTTTCCACTTACATTGTCCTGTCTGGTGTCATCCTTTAGATTCATTTTGACCCTTTCCCACAAGAGCTGCCACCTCTCCGGGCTCTGATTTAATTTACTTTCCAACCTTTCGATTTCCTGAAAAAAATAACAAGGGTTTCCTTAAGAAGAAACATTTCTCTCTGGTAACCATTTTTATACATTTTTATATAGTTTTCTAGTTTTCACCCAGTAAAGTTCAAAACTCTCTGTCATACAAGATATAAATTGAGATCCATCAGAATGAGGAGTCAAAAGCACCCAAGGACAGCATCAATCCCATTGTTCTGCATGCCCCAGACTGGAGGAGCCACCAGGTTTTGATTCCTCCCCCAGTTCTCCTGAACACACAAAATCCAACACCAACTGGCACAACAGAAACACAGCACTGATAAGGACAGGCTGTATTTTATGAAAACATTTATAAAGAGCAAATTCTGTGCTGTGACACCAGTGTTGTGCACTGCCAATATTAACATTTACCCTGGTTTATAAAATGTGATACGGAGCTGTAATAAAAGAAGGAAATGAAACAGAAAGATTTATTCGGTTTGGATGCCAAACTGTAACAACATGTTCTTGTTGTGGAACTTGGGAATACGACCTCTGTTGATAACCTCCATTTAGGGTTATTTCCTGTTAATAAGACAGTGCAAAGTTAAGTAAAAAGAGGCAATTTTATGAGTTTATGTTTATTTGTGAACACTCATTGATACATTTGTCAAGACTTTGATGTGTGGCCCATATTCCTTGCCATGCTCCCTTTCTCCCTTTTTTTACTTTCAACAACTATGTTGTTATGAAAATCTTTTTATTAATGAAATAAAATTAAAACCTCAATTTTGCAAATTCAATTAAGAATTAATGATGGAATAAAAAATTGCCACAGGACATGGACTTCTCATGCTATACAGAAGCCAACTAAACACCAAAACATTTATTTTCAAAGTAGAGGAAGTCTCTACTTACTTCTACTCTACATAGTAATTGAAGTAGATTTCATAATATTGTCTTAATTCCTACTGGTCTTTTGATTGAAAAATTCTTCAGGAAATTGCTATTAATTGAAAGACAGAAAATTATTATAAAGTAAGAAAACATTTTGATTAGGAAATTAACTTCTGAACTAAATTTTGAACCCTTAGGTGAAAATGAGAAAGCCAGCACTTGACAATGGAACAGGAACAAAATATTTCCACAAACATTTCCTTGCTGAAGGTAAATTAGAAAACTCCAAAGTGAAATTAAATATAAGAAATGTGGCTTAACAGCAAGAATCAAACGAGAAGCTTTAAATACTGAGGGTGGCTGAAAGTCACATTTGAAATAAAAGCAGAATACTTTTGCTTGGAGTATCTTCAGGTAGATATAAAAATAAGGAATAGTGAGCACAAGCCAGACTAAAGGCTTCTCCAGATTACTTGTTTCTCTTTCAAAGTGCTGAATGGAAAACACTTCTGGATGGGAGGCATCAAACTGAATCAATTTACCACATGCTTTTTAAAGAATAAAATCCTTTCCAAATTGCTGCAAAGGGTCTTTATTGCTGTGAGTTATTCAGGTTTTAATATGATCATTCTCTTTCTGCCCCAGTCTTGACTTCTGAGTACAAGTCCTTCTCTGCAGAATCTGGAAGTAACTGAAAGTTGTTACTTAGCAACTGGGTCATTCCTTCTTTTTTGGCTCCATAGTGAGCAGTGCTTCCAGAACTTAAAATGAAAAACTTTCATGAAAAGCTTTCAACAATCTCCTGTATAGAACATGAAAAGTCAGGGCTAAATTCTCCTTTAGACCCCATGTAAAAAAACATACATGGCAATAAATCACTAAGATTTCCTCTTGCTCCTTCAGTTTTCAATTTTATGGAAAGCAGCAGATTTTTTTCCCCCCTGTAGATGCATTTCCTTGAAAGAAAAAAAAAAATCTTTAAATTTTTCTGTGGTTCATCTCCTGTTGTCCAGGCTTACAGGGGCAGACATGTACATGCATAAAAAGAAAGGCTGCAATAAATTAAATTATGAGAGTATCCATTTCCTGCAATTAGCAATTACAAGCAATTAGCATTACTGTGCCTTTCAGGAGATCTGCCAAATAACCTGCTTGGGAACATTTGAATGGTGGAGACAGGAGTTAAATCTGCCAAAAATGCCAAAATCAAGCATCTATTTCAAATACCAAAATATTTTGAAGGATCTAAATTCATCAGTTTGGTTCTAGTAAACATGAATAATGTGATCCACTGTTAAAAGAAAAGCATCACAATCCACCATGAAAATTCTGAATTAAGGCACTCAATAACTTCTCTGTTTCAGCTTTACATCCTGAAGAGCACTATCTGCTTTTCAATTGAGAAATATCTTTAGAACAAACAAATCTGGGCTTATCATTATAAACTAAGTGAGAATCAATCTTCCCCAGTAATTTATGATGCTAAATATGGCCTCAGTTGAAACATTTTTTGGATACCAACACATTCTCAGCGGATTTATGATTAAAGAGAGGTCTTTCTCCTACATCAGCAATAGCCCTAAATTAACAACTTGTTTTAAAAGGACGTTCACTTTGCTTTTTAAACTTAGAAGAATATTTTTGTAACCTTTATACAACCTCTCCAAAGTTTCCCAAATGTTCTCTCCATTGCTATCTTTTATTACCATAATCTAATTCACAAATAACATTTAAACTCTATAAAACCTGACCCACATATCTTTAGCCTGTAACATGGCTGATTTCCCTGTTATATGGCAGTTTCTCACAGTTGTGGAGATGGATAATCTGGCATCCACCCCAGGAAGAAATGCAGGAGAATATTTTGTATTCCTGATGTGCTTCTGGCCTCTATTTACCTGACAGGAAAGTTCTCTGTGCTTTGCTGAAGAATCCCTGAAATGACCCCAGCAGAGGCTGCTCTGATTTTGCTTTTGGGAAGTTACAAGCTCTGAGAAGTTTTGACTGCCTTATTTTGAGTTGAGGGGAGATTTTACATGAGATTATTTTTATTTATTTATTTATTTCTTTTATTAGGCGTTGCTCCTGTATTTGATCAATTATGATCGGAAGGAGCAGACAAAAAGGAATTTGGAGAATGTGCCAGAATAAAGCTCACTCTCTACCAAAATCTTCAAGGACTCACATCCATTCAGAAGCTTCCTGCAGTAAGACTTTGCTAAAAATCATCTTTGATTCAGGGAAACCGGGGGCCCACTGCATATCCTGATTTTCCAAGCATTGCAATATTGGGCTCCCTAAGTCCAGCTTTAACATAAGGTAAAATCTGCAAAGAGTTTCCAAAATGAAACACTGCACACAGGGATGTGTATCTGGACATTCATGGGGCTTGAAATGGAAGTGAAGAATGCCCTTGTGATTTTCCTGCACTATCAATAATGATGATAACCAAACGTTAGGCTGTTAATTAAATAATTAAGATGATGATGTACAGTCAACAAACATCTTCAAGAGAAGACAGATGTTAAATCAACTCTAAATAAACATAACAAATATGATAATGGGATCATTTTTCATCTCCTAATGAAGAAAGCATAAAACCTAAGCAGCCTAAGTGAGCCCAAACAAGAAAATGCCAAAATCAAGCATCTATTTCAAGTACCAAAATATTTTGAAGGATCTAAATTTATCAGTTTGATTCTAGTAAACATGAATAAATTAAGAGCAATCACAGCAAGCTTTTTTGAGGAATTTGGGCCAAGATGCTCAGTTTATGTTTGTGTTAAATTGTTAAAATCAACAAGTGTCAGATTCTATTTTCTGATCTGTCCAAAAATCTGGGTCGTTATTTTACCACACACCTACTTTAAAAAGAGCAGAAAGAGGTCAAGAAAGCAAGATCCATCATTTGCCCAAATGAAAATAGCTGTTCCTGAGTTTCCTACAAAAGACAACCTAAAATTTTATTTCTTTCAAACAGGCAGTGAAAAAATGAATCCATGAGTATTAAATTAAAGCATACTCCCAGAGAAGTTTGCATTCAGTACAACATCAGCTTTGCAGGAAGCCTGATTGACTCCCAAAATCAGCCCCACATCTCCAGATCAATCACTCAGTCTGACTAAAGGCCTGTTTTAACATTGATCATGATCCTTTTGGTAACAGTGTATCTCTAAGGCAGTAACTTCAACAAAAAATAAACATGAAATTCATGAGAATAGAGAATTTACTATTCTGTGCACCACAAGTACTCACATTTAAAAGGCAGGTGATGGCATCAGGCTGGATTTTTTTTACATCATCATAACATGGCCACACAATTTTCCTCTTGGTCTGAGAGGCTGAACCATCTGCTTGCTCATTTTCTTCTGAAATGCTGCATTTTGCAGGTACCATGGTCCAATCATAGGAAGGACCCGTAGCCAAAATCTCCTCTACATAGTAATCCCACTTTTTGAGGCTGGACATATTTACATTTGGCTTCAGTGCCTGTTTGAAACAGAGTGTTATTATAATGACATGAAAGAAGCCTTTGAATTTAAGATTTACAACACATCACCTGTATTTTCCAGATTATTCTAAATTGAATTCTACAATGGTGAGTGTAATGTAAATTTTCTGAAATCATTCAAGACACAGCCCAATCTATTGGACACACATTATCATAAAAGACAGATCTATATCCATATCCATATCCATATCCATATCTATATCTATATCTATATCTATAGTTATAGCTATCTTTATAGATAAAGATCTAAAGATATATAGATTTATATAATGTGATTCAATCAGATTGTTATGAAATACATCCCATTATGACTCGAAACTCAGTTCCCCTTTAAAAACAATTCTAATAACTAATAATAATACATATAAATTAATGAAATCAAACAGGGAACTTCATTGAGTCCACCAGGATGCATGAACACACGTTCCAGAATTTGGCCCTTTAAATCACATTTCCATGACTTTCAGATACTGCTCTAATCAACCAGACAGGGTCAATTTTGTCCACAGAATACTAATTCAGTTCAGAATAATTAAGATATCAAAATATACTCAAGGAATCACTCAGAATAATTAATCACCTGTATTTTAAAAGAAAAATAAATCATACCTCTATTTCAGCAGGGGCATAGAGGTAATTGAAGAAAATGGGGCTCCTTTTGTGCATCTTCTCAATACATTCCCAAATACAAATTCCTTTCTTGGCATGTTTATCTCCCTTATCTTCAAACAGTGTCCCTGGGGGAAAGGAGAGCAGCAAAAAGATGCCTTTATGATAATGCAGAACAAATGCCAAAGCTCAGCCTAAAGGAATTTCACAGGCTGAAGGTGTAGCAAAGTCTATTATCAAATGCCACTGCAACAGGAAATAAATAAAGAAGATAAATGGTAGAAATTAACTTTTTTTTTTTTCCAAATAAAATGGTTGCTCAAGTCTAATCTTCCCCACAGCTACACCAGATTTAAGAAAAGGATTAAAATTGATCCTATGCCATGAGAACCAGCCCACAAAGCAGAGAAATTTGGAGTTTTAGTGGACAAGTCCCAAGAACAGCCTCAGCAGTGGTTTTGTAGCCTCAGCAAGAGGGCTCTGAGGGCAGGTAAGGCCTTGGGACCAGGAAAGTTGCACATGACAGATGGAGTAAAAAAAAGAAAATATCAAAAGAGAAACACTGAGAATAATGCAAGAGAAAGAAGTGGGAGGCAACAGATGGAAAGGGTCTTCTTCCTTGAAACTTCATATGCACTCTCTGATGGATTCCCAGAAATTTTGTTTCTGTTAAAAGAAGATATTTAGTAGGGAAAATGGAACTATGTGGATAAATTGCTAAAAACCCCTGAGGCTTGGCACTAATTCCTTCCACTTCCTCTAAATGCCATCAGAGGCATGGCTCAGGAACCACTGGTGCAGAAAATATTACTTATTTTGCTTTTTAGATCTGAAATGTAATTTCTTACACAGGCACTGGACCCTCTTAACCCAGGCAAATTTTTCTAGACCAAATATTGAGGAGAAAAATATCAACAACTGCAAAAGCAATATGCAATACACAAAGATCACACATACCATGTTCTAGTCTCTCATAATCTGAGTCCAGAAGAAATGTTTTAAATCGATTTGATATGTGATGAAAAGCCAGAAACTTCAGATAATACTGATTGAACTCAAACTCTGTCGGGTATTGGTTATGAATCTAAAAAAAAAAATTAAAAAAAAAAGGAAAAAAATTGGATATTGAGGTATAATACAAAGAGATATGTAAGAAATAATAAAGTGAAATGACAGCAAAACAATTCCCCCATGAATGCTGAAAACAAATGGCAAGTGTCACACAAATCCTTCTAACTTTTTATCCTGGAGTATTTTTTGGCTAAATAAATTCATGTATTGTCTATGCTGCAAAAACACTTCAGAGCAGATAGAGTGCACTGTATAACAAGCAGTATTTTCACTGGAATGTTCACTCTGTACAAACCCCACAATTCTTCCAGGAAATCCAACTGGATATAAATCTTCTTGAGTCACCATGAAACTTGACAGGTAAAGGTGCTACTCCTGGATGTGGCTGGAATTCAAATTTTAACTGGCAAATTTCACAGTGGATTTCTTGCTATTGCTCAGAACCCCCCAAAGCAGACAAACACTGAGACAATGCTGCAGATGACACTCCTGAAACAGCCAATTCCCCAGGAACCTGCAAGTCTACACGTATTTCTTCTTTTTTTTCAAAACATGACCCAAAAATATTAGAGCACACTGAGGAGGTATCTTGCCATTATTCTTTTAAAGCAGAAGAAATGAAGTAATTCCTTAAATTTTAACCCTCATTAGGCTGTGGGTCTGTCTAATTCAGTGGATGTCTCCAACATGAGTCAGGAGCTGATATTTATTTAAGGAAACTACACTCTGTGGAATGGCTGGCTCTTCACTGCTGCTTCTCTTTAAAATTATCATAAAGAGCCTGGTGCAAGATTTTAAGCATGAAGTTTAATATTCATGGCAAAAAAAATTAGCATTAGTTACTGATATTTATACTTGATATCCACTTAAAATGAAAAATTTGAAAAATCTCGATGAGAGTGCTTGGAGAAATTTCATGTATTAATTTAAAATTTACTCTTCATTTAAGTTTATGACTCATGATCTTTATTCTCATAATAAACTGAAAATTCCTGACTGCAGTGGAAATAAGAACAGCTCGCAATTGAAAAGGAAACTGCTGGTTGAATTTCACATTTGAAATAAAGTCCCACTGTGCTTTGTGTAGCTTCACATCAAACCTGTAATATTCCTTTAGATCTACAATCTTCCTGTGCCTTGTATTTTTATTCCCACAACTCATTTTCCTGTTTAATATTTCCTCTCTAATCTCTCATCAATTTCTCTCTTATCAGTTATTCAATGGAGTTTTTTTCAGTACTGATGGGAACTGCTATTAAGACTACTTGAAACGTTTTATATTTAGATTTCCACATAGACCAGCTAAATAAAAAGGGGGAAAAAGTGTTTAGCAAGGAGAGGTTTTCTACTGAACATCCAACAGTGACAGGAAAATCCCTTGAAAAGACCAAGAAACACCCACACAACATTTCAGGCAGAGAATTTGCTGTTATCACATCTCAATATTAGCATTTAAAATGCTAAGATACTTTAAGATATGTCAGTTCAATTGATTATTTAATCCCCATTTTCCCCTCATAGAAATACTACAAATTCCTGCACTGATTTGTAAGAATAAAGCTAAGCAATTTTTTTTTCTATAATTTCATAGACAAATTAAATATTTAGCTCTCTTTATAAAAAAGAATTTTCCCCCATATCTTCTTTAGTAAATATTTTCTCCTTGTGTTAGAAGAAGGTTTTTGTTAAATATACTGTAAGAAGGAAAGGCAACATTCTGCTATTTGACATGAATTATACACAGGGTCTTAACTTCCACTTATGGTCCAACAATTATTTTAATACATGTAAGAGTTACAAGAACAAGCTGCTGATAAAATCCTGCCACGGATTTTAAAGTTCTGATTCAATTCCTGAGATTTCTGAATGCAGAAGTATTGTAAAAACTGTAAGTTATTATAATATAATTTACTTTTAAAGATAAAACAACTATAAAACATTTCTCTGATAGAAGTAAACAATGTAGTAATTGTTGTTGTCTTAATCTCCATAATATATGAACATTTAAAACCTGATTAAACCTGTATGTGTTTCTAATATTATCATTAGAGAAACTCAGCATTTTAGAGTTCTTTTTAACATTACCATGCTCCCACTGAAGTATCTCCTAAATGTATTTAATAATCTTACAGATCAATCAGCCTTCCTTAGTTTTCCAATACGTTCTGGGTTGTTTTAATTCCATTAAATATCAATTTTTACTTAATGTGAATGAGAAATAAAACACTGCAAAGGTCCTGGGCTGGTAATTTGCTCCTGCAAACCCTGGAATAACTGAGCACATCCCCCATGGGAGCAGCACTCACCTCCTCTTACACAGAGCTTAAAAGAAGTCAGCTCTAGAAAAAATCATCATGTTTTAATCATAGTTAATAAACTACCAAACAGATTCAGAAGAAAAATAAGAAAAGCTTCCTCACTGACATCACTTGCATAAACTCAGTCTCCTTAGAAGCAGGGAAAGCATCTGCCAGATGCTGCTATTGTGAAAGACTGATTTTGCATTAATAATTCAGCTGACACCTGGAGATATTGGCATAAACAATGACTTTTTATGAGATGATGCAGTTCTAATTTAGGAATCACTGCTTCATTTGTTTTCTCTGGATCTTTAGTTTAACCCATGACATTTGATGCATGTGCTGGCTCTGTGGTAACTCTCTCACTGCACCTAGTACATGGATTCTAAAGGTTAAAAAATACTTTGAAAGGACCAAATGTTTGATTCCAGTTAATGGGTAATTTTTTAAAAAACCTGACTATAATTTATTACACTTCAGGGTCAAGCTGCAATCTAATTGGTTTCCATAGCTGTGTAACAATTTGCACAGAAACCAATGAAACTTCACAAAAACTTTCAAGCACAGATGTTGAGAAAACTCATTTTTATGGTAAATTCATATGACATTTCAACCAATAATTTGCCTTCAAAAGCAATTTCCCTAGAAATGACAACCACACTGTTAGAACTGGGTACCTCAATGTGCCATCATCACGAATTAGAATAACCTGACTCTAGTTCTAGAAAAGCTACTCAGAATTGCATTCTGCATGGGACTGTAGGTCAATCAGCTTACAGAAAAATCTGTATTATCTATATTACACTGATTGTGCTTCCCATATGCTACCTGAGGTGAATTACAAAGGCAAATTCTTGTATTTCCTTGACACATTTCTGTGTGCAGCCTGAGGCAAAATCATACCTGACTGCTGTCAACAGCAGGGATTTAAATAAATAAATCCCACTTTGCATTTTCCCTCCCTTTCAAAGCTGCCAGGATTATAATCAACTATTCCATTTCCTTAGAACTGCAGATTGTGTTAAACTTTATTCAAAGAAACCCAAGAATTCTGCCATGAAGAAAACACAGTCCATTCCATTTCAAGACAATAAACCCAAATCCTTTAATTCTTTACTTTCTTCTAGGGAACCCATTTGTTTCCAAAATCTGTGTTATCTCTGAATCACTTGAGAAAGAAATACTGCCTGGATAATTTCCTTGCCTTTCTTAATGCCAACTTTCTATGATTTATTCCAGTGAAACTGAAGCAAATTGTTTCCAGGGGCAGAAATGGGATCTAGGCTACATGTACATCAGCAAGCGATCAGAAACAACCCAGAGTATACAAACAGACTGAAGCAGCTGGTGCTGAGCTCCCATTTGTGGTTTTACCTGGACTAGATTTAGTCCAGTTTAGACTAGATCTAATCCAGCTGAGTGAATGACTCCACTTTACACTGATGACCCCAATGGTTTTAAGCTGAGTGATAAATCAGGTGCAGGTCTTCTGAGAGCTGATGTTTAGCACACACCTGAAGCAGAAATTTTGGGTTTCAATTCTTAAATGCACCAGACCAGCATCAAAAAATGGCAAGGGGAGATGCTGGAAGGATTCACATCAAATTTACACTACTGCTGAAAGTCAGATGTAGGTTTACTCCACTCTGCGAATGGATGGTGTTTTCCAATCAGCCAATTTAAGCTTAGAGAAGACACTTGAGAGCAGAGGGAACACAGCACCATGACCAGGACAAATTATTAATTCACAGAATTGAATGGACCACCAGGCAGATGAGTTTCAGCATTGCACAGGGCAATTTTGTCCTGTGGTAGCCACTGCAACCAAGAAATTTGGTTTTTTTTTTCTACTTCAGAAAAGGAGCAATAACCCTAAACCTGTTGTGGGATAAAGTGTGACATTTGGGCAGATTAACTTATGTAAATGAAAACTGCAGTACTGATTCTCTCTAGAGAAATCTCCCAATTCCAAATCAAAACCAACGTTAGGACCACAACCACTGGGAAATGCATGAAACAGAAGATGTGACAACTATTTCCAAGGTTTTCATAAGGGGAATGCTGCAGGTATCAATGTAAATTTCAAGGATATGATTTATTAACTTCTGTGACAGCAATAACGATGGCTGTTGGTGTCTCACACTGGGACACAAAGAAAGTTGGGGATTTTTTCCATAACATGTTTTTCACCCATCTTCTTACAAACCCATTCATTATCAATCTCACAGAGATATATTTGAAGATTGTTTTCCATTGGTTTAGCAAGTTATTTAATCTGTGGAGTTTTCTTCAGGTAGAAGAGTTAAACTACTCACAGACTCCTCTTTCATGCATATATTCATGAATTATGAATGTGTGTTCGCAGTAGAATCCCTGCTGCTTTAACAGTTCTTTTCTGTGACACACAGTCATCCATGCATTTTAACACAGGTTAATAATGTCAAGGAAACTTTCAGCTTTTTTCAGTGAAAAAAAACCAGAGAAGTGGGAAAAGAAGGTCTGCAAAGAATTTATGTTTAGTGGTTTGAGATGAAGAAAAAGACTTCAGAATTAACCTGAAATGAGGAAAACCTAATTTCTTCCTACACAATGCAATTGTTGGTGTCCATCTTCTTCTGAACACATACTAGACATAAAAATCAGAACATCTCAGGACCCCTGGTTTAGAGCTGTCACTGTTTCCAGAACTGGTGCAGCCTCTTCAAGGCTCATCACCAGGCATGAGGAATTAAAAACTGCCTAGTTACTAAAGGTACCAAAAATCATTCCATTCTTCCTTCTGAATAAAGGACTCTAAAAGCCAGACATAGCTTAAAAATCTCTATTTGAAATGTCTACATAAATGATCTTTCCAACCATCCCTCTGACTCTGCTTTCTGTGGGTGGGTCAGACTCCTCTTTTTGAGGTGAAATCCACTCACTTTAATAAAACCTAGGGACTGCTGTTTCCTGAAACCCATATCAATAACATCTGAAATACCGGCACATGCACATTTCTTCATGAAAGCTCCTTTCAAATGAAAGTCAGAGACTGGCTCACCTGATGCACACAGTCTAAGAACTGCAAGAAGACAGGGGCAAATCCACTGCCCTGGCAATTGAGGGCGAGATTGCTGCGCTGGCTGAATTTATGGCCGAAAGAGAGCCACTCCTTCTCCACCAGCATTCGGAAGCCTTCGAGTGTCCTGTAGAAGGGATCACTGAGTAACTGCACCAGAGACACCACCTGGAACACAAGACAGGACATTCTGTGTTAGCAGTGACAGAAGTTAGGAGAAAACTTTAATATGAGCATTCAATAACCTGTTTAGTGCTCATTTTTTGTATAAATTCAATGACAAGTATTTTATCACATACATGAAGTACTTCTATAAAACAAACTAAATAATATTTCACATGAAAAAGCTTCAATTACACTGAGACTTTATGGTATCTGTGGAAGTAAAACCTAAGCAGCCACAGACTTGGGAGGTGATTACAATGCTTACTACATTTTAATTATGTTGGAAATAAAACCCCTCTTATAATAAACATTTAAAAGATAGTATCTGCTATCTCAGCAAAGAAAGCATTAAAAAATTGGTCCTGAGGGTGACTTCAGGAGTTTTTGCACCCAGTCAACTGCAGTCTGTTTTTACACACAGCATCTCAGGAGACTTTAAAACACAGCACAACCTTCCTGCACTCCCAGCTATGGATCTCCCCTCTCTCCTCTTCACTCTTTGGCAACGATTCCAGCAATTATGGTCCCATTCTTTTGTGTGTTTGTTTACCTGGTATTAGGATGCTGGCTGCACATTAAGATTTTATTTACTAGAATTATGGATATCTGTGTTTCTCTTCTGAATTATGAAGCAGCAGCATGGACACAATGCATCTCTTAAATCAGGCAGCAGATTTTGATTCACCTCATTTACTGCTAGAGGGGATCTGTCCTTGCAGCAGGTGCTACAGGCACCCTGGCACAAATTCAGTTTTATCTCTGTGTGGTCTCCTAACATCACTTATGGGAAGTGAATGCAAGAGAACAAATTCCTCCTGTGCTTAAAATGTATGATGTTTAAAATGGTAAAGGAACAGCTGTGGCAACTTTTAGCTATCATCCTTACACGTGATCAGGTGCAGGAATGCAGATCTTTAAGCCTTGGAACTGTTAAGACCATCAGGACCTTTGGAATTAATTCATTTTAAGGAATGATTTCACCATGTAAATTGCAAATAGATTCATGCATTCGGGTTTCTTCTCTGCTGCCACGACACAAGTTTATTCATGTCACACCAAATTATCAGTGTAAAAAAGTATTGGCTGGTGTTTTTTCTTAATATTTAGCAATTTCAAGGTTTTTCCAGCAGCTTACTTGAGCAGTGATATCCCAGCCATCTTCCAAACAGACCATAACAGAGGAACCATTCTCCAGGAGCTCAGAGATGATCACACCCAGCTGCATTATCCTGTGAAGCTATAAAGTGTTCTGAATGAGTAACACACTCCAGATAAATCTTTAGAAAATATCAATAAATAGAATATTTTCATATTTTAAAACGTATTCCTGGACCTACACATAGCATAGAGAAATTGATGCAACTGATTAGGCAACAGTAAAATGTAACAGTCTAAGGATTTCCATCTAAACTACAATAAAACTAAGGGAAGTTTTGAAGATAGGAACTTAAAGTATTAAAGCCAATGAGTACTGTAATAAAATAACTGCCATAAAAAGGAGAATGGGAACAACACAGCTGACAGATTTACTGGAGAGAAATTCCATCCTGGGCTTAACACTAAAATAATTTCCTGTGAAATGTGAAGGTTCCATAAAGTCACTTAAGTACTTCCATGGGAGAACCCATGCAAGATATTTACAGGGTAATATTACTAATATTCCATCCCATGGAAGTTGGAAATTAATGAATTGAACAATAATAACAACAACAGAAAACCAGTTTAGATAATTGGGCAGACAGCCTAAAATATATGAAAAGAGGACACTTTATTTGTACTTTAGTACTCATTACACAGTGAAGCTAAAATAGCAGGTTAAAGAAATTCAGGTTAATCTAAACAGTTTTCTCTTACTATGAGACTTCACACTATTATTACTAAAAAGAAAAATCTGTAGGATTATTTTACCATTTTTGTATACTATGACAGCACTCTTGGTAAACAATATAACAGGTAATACATAAGCAATTCAGTTTTTTACAGCAGAGTGAAACTGTTCTTTGTGCAGCACTGAATATAATCCAACCAAGAGAACCAATAGGAAAGGTGAAAGCCTGAAAGAAGGAAGAAAACAGTAGAGGAAAAGAAATAAAAGATGGTAAGAATCATCTAAGATCATTTATGCAAGGAAAAAAAAAGTAAGCTCAGAAAGCACAGAAGGCACAGGAAAGTGAGAAATAAATTAAATTGAAGAAAATAAGAGGAAAAAGGATAAGCCAAACAACAGTTAAACCCCAGAAAATTCATCCTTATTCATGGCAGTCTGCTTTCTTCCCCTTAAAAAACTGATGAATATTGCTATGGAAATTGTGATAGAAAAACCTTGACTCCTCTGAGCATTCACAGAGTCATTACTTAGAAAAAAACCCAACCCAAACAGAATAATTTTCCTGCAATTTTATAGGAAAAGACTGAAAAGAGAACCACTTTTAAAACCAAGTTTGTTTATTCTTCTATGCTTTCTTAGCAGTAGAATGGAAGAAAGGCTGTTTTTTCCCCATCTTTAGTGAGGAAACTGATATGCAATCTGGTTTTACAGATTCACTGCTAAAAATGCAAACCACTAATTTTGTAATTTGAGTTCAGAAGATAGGGCAGCACTCAATTTTCTTCTATGAATTCACATTCTTATAAAGCAACAGTTAGTCCATACAGTGTTAAAATCTGTAATGTTAAACTTCTATTCCCCAGAAGAGGAAAGCATAACACAATAAAAACATTTCTGAGATGACAGATCTACATTCTTTCACAGGAATAGCAGAAAATCTGCCAAATCAGTCATAAATTAACTTTATCAGTCATAAATTAGCTTTATCACAGAAGTCAGACACGACATGATTTAAAGCACAGAAATGTGGTTTAAATGTAACAAAGGCAGTGTGTGACACTGTCCTGGTCCTCAGCAGAGAGTGATGCACTCAGAGCAAAGATTGATCCTCTTCAAATTGCCAAAAGAGAGAAACTCCAGTGTTACCTGCCCTTGATCCCTACAGGGACACATTTATTTCATCAATTCAATGATGAAATGAAACTCAATTCATTTATCTGCACTTATCAACTTGCTCAACCACTCCGTGATGGAAAATGTTCACATGGTGAGGAAGCCAAGTGTTTTCCATGCTCTCCCCACTTCTCCCCTTCCTGAAAACCTCAGTGGCCAGACCCAGCCACGACCAAGTCCTGCTCCCACCTCAGGGAAGGATGTAAACCACTCCTTGCAGCACATTTCAGCCAGGAGTGCATTTCCTGATGTGTAATAACTGACATGTTACTTACTCACAAGTATTTCCTCCTTGAGAAATCAGCACAAGTTTCTATTCTGCTTTCTGTGATTAAATTTATTTCTGTGATTAATTGCATTTGAGAAAAGTATATTCAGCAGCAGATTCCAAACACAACAAGCAGCTGTTAAAAAGCATTCACTGCAATTAAAGTGGTTTTGGATTCACAAAGAGCTGGCTTTCCCACATCCTTCTTAATTTGAATCTTGCAGAGTTTGCCTTTGTTTGGTTAAAATTAATGTAAAAGAGTATGAGATGGGGAAATAAAGGTACAGATTCAGAGACAACAGCTTAACACACACAGAACCCTCTCTTCCCCACAACAGATGTTTGCTTGTTTTTTAACTTGTGCATATCAAAATCCAGGGTGGCAACACATGGGAAGAGTCAAATATTGGTTTTAAAATCAAAAAGCTCATTTATTGTTCCACGCTTTTTTCCAATTTTAAAAATACATAAAATAAGAAAAATAATTTAAAACCGAGACCATGGATTTATATAGAGAGAAAATCCAGTCATCTCTCCTTGTGTTTGTGTGTTCCATGTTATAAAACATAAATTTTGTTTAGATGTTTGTATATTATGATGGTATTAAAATAATAACAATGCTTCTGTTATGCCAGAATAGATGATTACAATGAGCGAAGAACAGCTGCTTAGAACACAACAGCTCTCTGTCACAAGGATTTATTTGGTGTGAGCAGCACTGCACATGGATTATGAGAAGTACCTGTCAGATAAATTACCTGTGGGAACCACTCTGAGTCCCCCAGAGCTTTGAGGAATGTGGCCTCAGAATCAGTGGGAATCGTGCTGGGAACACAAGCTCTCATCAGCTTTTTAAAGCTCGCCTTCGTCTGCCGGATGTCACTGAATTCAACAGGAACAAATTCACAATTCAAAGCAAAATCAAGTTTGAACCCCTGTGTGGAAAGGACAACAGAAGATGTAATTTAAAAGGGAAGCACATTTTTCACTGACAGACTCTTTAAATCCCCAAGTCTTGCCTGCTTTGTTGCTAAATAATTAATTTCTCATGAAAAATCTGTGTGTAGTTAAACACCTGCCCAGGATAATAAACAATACAATAAAAATCCTTGCAAAATGTACCATAATAAAGTACCCAGCTATAACCATAACAGCAGAATGTACTGCACAGCAGTCATATTTTCAATAATAATTAGAATTATTCTATCAGTAAGAGTGGTGAAAAACCAAGGTCAAGTGACAAACTGTTCAGTTCTTCATACACAACAAAGTGTGCTTCCTTTAACATTTTTAAAGCTTATCAACAACAAACAAATAAAAATGAAAATATCTCTGTGGATGACATATGAACAGTGCAGGACACATTTGGGGAGTTCAAAAAGGCAGAAAAAAATACCCCCCACAGTCAAAAAGAAGCCCCATAACTGCAACCCAGCTGAGTCACCTAAACAACCACTGGATATTGAGAAAGTTGTTTGTCTGAAGTACCCAGTTCAGCAGCTGGATGGTTTTCCTAGCAGAATTTCTCATATATTATTTAGAACTTTATTTAAACTTACTGCATTTAGCAATACAAGAGAGGGACTGAGTTAAGAGAACCAAAAACCCCGACCAAAACCCAATGGATTATGATGAAAAGGATAATACAGAGAACATTATTAGGAAAAACAATTCCCAAGCATGAAGCATCACTGAAGATGTTCATGCCAAACTTCTTGGGTTTTCTTCAGAAATTGCTTTCATTGAATTAAACTTGGCCTGCAAATAATCTTCATTAAGCTCCTTCATGGGATGCCAAGGGAAAATGTAGGAAAGTGAAAGCCCAGCTTTAATTCTGTTTATGTTCTGGCATGGCCCAAAAATAAATTCAATAACTCAGCAATGGCAAGTTGTAATAATGCATGGCAAAAGCAACTGAGGAAAGGACAGAATTTCTTTAAAATGTTGTATATTTCTGTTTTCCTCTTCAATTTATGTGATGTGATACTCAGCAGAATAAAACAGTAGTTTCTGTAACAAAACTGCAGATACATGACTGAACTCTTCACTTCTCATTCATTAAGAAATCAAACAAATAGAAATAGTCACTATTAGTGGATTATAGGAATTTAATTCTATGTAATTGATGAATTATTCTGGTACAGCATGATGCCTCCTGATAGAAAATAATAATAGTAATAGTAATAGTAATAATAATAATAATATCTTCATAAATAAATGGTGATGTATTTTTCAACTTCCAATAATGGTTTTCGGACCATTTGTATTTCAAAAGATACAAAATATTTTCTGTATGTTCACATTTTGAATAAGAAAGTAGAAAACAACTAGCTTTTTAATCTTGGAATGCAGAGGTTTAAAAATAAATTGGACATTATTTTCAGAAAACAAGTAGAAGTACTAATTAAAGGGTACCTGTTTCTCAAACAACTGAATCTAGAACATTAAAATCTATGAAAAAATAAGTACAAAACTGCTGACATCATGGTCCTCTTGATGTAATCAAATCAGGAGTTCTGGGCTGGCCTTATTCTCACCAATTTGGCTTTGTGTGAGTCCAGTGCTGCCCACATTAATGAAGGTTTCCTTCTCTAATAATTGCTTCCCTGGCTAACAACATTCCCTTTCCTTCATAATACATTTCAACACATCAGGAAAAATAAAATTGCACTTTAGATTACAGAATCAGCCCAAAATAGAAACCACTGAGCTGAACAATGAGCTGAGCAGCCAGCAGGGTCAGAGGACAGTAATGTGTATTTAGGTGTCATTAAGTGTGGCTCTGAAAGCAAGACTTTGCAAAACCTTTGTTGAGTTTGAGCCTGATCTTTCAGTGCTCTTCAAGATAATTTAATATATTTTAATTCAGGTTAACTTTGTTGTACTATATAACCACAGAGCTTGATTTTCATCCAGCCCAGCCCCCATTGAGTTATACAACATTAATTGTTATTCTGCATATAGAAATAATTCTCCTAAGACTTTATACCTCTAGGGGAGTTATCCATCCAGCTTATCTTGAATATGATTAACTGCTTGTAACAACAAACAGTATGAGAATAATTAAATAAAAATAACATAAATTAAATAAATAATGAGAATAATTAAATCCAACCAAATAAAAAAACTGTCTTAAATGTACAAAAAACAATTGCCATTACCCGTAACTGAGATTTTTCTCCAAATATATAGAGGGCTGCTTGTCTTCTCAGAAGCTGGCTTTGCAGGAAGGAGCTGCTGCTGTAGGGAGGGGTGTTATCCTTCCCTGCAAGTCTTGCCCCAACATCAATGAAAGGAGTCTGAGTGTTGATGAATCGGTTGCTTGAACGAAGACTCGCCCACACACCTTCATAGGGATGAAGAACATTTAAAAACCTCTTTGTGTGAGGCACTGGAGACCATAAAACATTTGTATAAAAGAAATAATTTGTCAAACACATCCTACTGCATTGTTGCTTAACCTAAGACACTCATCCAACTCTCCACAGTGCTTTCTACTGTAGAGAAAATAGTTGTGATATCAGTAATGCAGTGATAAATCACAATTTCCAAATAGCAATGGTCATGTAACTGCATGGAAATGAAATTTCTAGAGGGACAGGAATCAGAAAAGTACAGAAACCCCAAAGCTAGCAACAACAGGAGCTTGAAACAGTGCAGGGTGATGTGGAACCATGAAATGCATCTGAAAGCAGCAATTTTGGAATGGCATCACACCAACATCCCGACAGCACTCTGAATTTGCACATTTACACCTTGCTGCTGCAGCTCTGTTGGCATTGCCAGGGGAGGAAACTCCTGGAGCACACAGACATGCTGTAATCTCATCATGCTTGAGTAAGTTCTGGTGATTTTAAAGTAAGATAAAGCAAGGCCTGTTTCGTTCTAGAAGAAAAGACAAGCAGTAAATATTTTTCTGCTTCTTGTACCTCAATTAAATAACCAGGATTTTGTGAGATTGTTTCTGTGTGTGCAATGTGAGGCGTGTGAAAGGTGTTGGATTCTCAGAGTATGAAGAGCACTGCTTGAAAATCAATTCCCTCGAAGTACACTAAACCTGGTGCTCAAATGGCAGTGTGAAATTCTTTATCCAAATATGCAGTAAATCAGATTATCAGAAGAGACTCTTGTCCATAAATCTGTGAAGCAAAACACCCAAAAGAGGCACCAGAAATACCTCACAGTACTAGAAATTTAGGTACTATAGGACTAACATCCACCCCTCTTCAGGAAAATCCAATAATGTGCATAGTTAACATTTCTTGCATAGAAGAAAAAAGATGCAGATAACAGGAAAATCCACTGAAATACCTCAACCAGAAAAATAATTTTATTCTATTTTTAGAAGCAGGATTAGAAATTCTGTACAATAACCCTCAACAGGGACCTGTCTGTGCAGCTCAGCTTGTCTGCCTGTCTGGCTGTGAGTCTGAGATGGGAGCAGATGAACTGCAGCAACTGAGAGTGGCTGGCAAGGAGCTCTGGAGGCAGTGACAGCTCTCAAAATCTCTCACTTCACAGCCAGCCACTTTTATAAAACACTTCAAGTACTAACAGAGTGTATTTAGCACAAACTTTTGTTCTATGTCTCAGCTAAAGACTTCAGCAAGCAGAAATCACAGCAAACACTTAATAAGAGAAATAAATTCTCATTCATTTGGTATGAAAAGTGCAAGCTCCAACACGGACTGCTGTCCCCAAAGATGAAGTGTACAAAAATACACAGTGACACTTCACACATGCACCCATCATTAGCACCTGTGGCACTTCAAAAGCAACAAAACTGGCTGCAAACACCTGCAGATGAATGTGTTTGCCAGCATGGACAGCAGTGATTAAAAGGCACAATTATGTTTCCATTGTCATTTTGCCTAGTGGTTTATTTTTGTTAGCAGTATCTTTGGCATACACTGTATTATTATGACTTTCTGATTTCACAGTAATCAACTTTCCCCTGTTCATTAACAATAATTATGGAAAGAAATTAATTGGCTAAATAATAGCATTCCTTAGCTATTTTACTTAAGCAGCAGGAATACTACTCTTTTCCAGAGCTGATTTGTAGCTGTTTAAAACTTTCACACAGGAAATTTTCTACATCTCACTTTGTGTCAGATCACTGCCACTGCATCATACATTCAACAGGCAAAAAAACCTCCAAAACACAACAAAAACCACAGCACTGAACTAAAAATTTTGTTATTGCAGGAACAAGGCTTTCTGTCAGTGGCACTTTAGAAATGAATTAAGACATTGCAGCAGAGGATGGCAGAAAAGAATGGGCTTTCAGGACACAGAATACAGTACCTTGGTGGACTCTTTCCTTAGTTGCAGATTTGGAATTTGAGTGAGTGAAACATTTATCTCTGTGGCCAAGCACTGGCAGATAACAGTTAGGACAGAAGGAGGAGGAATGGAATGCACATTGCAGCAAAACACATTTGCAGGAGAGAAGAGAAGGGTTAGTTATTAATTTCCAAAGATCCAGCATATATTGCATTTTCTTTACAGTACATGATTTATCAGACAGCACAAATCTGAGGCATCACAAGACAAAACATCCATCAAGCCACAAAACCAATATAAAATGGGAAGGAGGTGCCCATTTATCAAACAGGAATAATTTCCATTGTCAATGGAGCACAGCCATCATGTGTTTTCCCATATTATAATACCAAAGGAAACGTAATGATTGAATCATTCTGTTGAATAATTTACTGAAAGTTTCCATCCAGCTTAATTAAAAACCCCAATATTAATGCCTGTTATAGAAAACTGGTTTAATCTAGGGACATTAAGTGTAGAATTTGATGGAACTCAAAATTTAAGCAGAATGCAAGATATTAGTTCTATACACCTACAAACATTTTTAAAGGCCTGTGTACAAGTGTATAATTTAAAAAACATGTAATATCTACCACAGAAAGTGTGCAAAAATCCTCATTTTCAGTGGGAGACATATGTTTATCAGTGCATTTATCTTTGCTTCAAACTCCACATCAACACAACCAAGTCCTTTAAATACAAATATTCTATTAAATCAGACTCAAAATATTAAAGTTTTCTGCTTTGAAAATAATTCTCTGAGCTGGGCCTGTGTTTATTAATTATAAATATCTGAGTATTTTCCCAATAGCAGCAGAACATACTGAAAACATTTTTATTCTGCTAAATTACACAGCAATGCCAGGTAAGAAGTGCTGCTCTGCAGGACCACATTATACTCACAAAGTAATCTAAGAGGAAAAGCTATGGCTTTTGAGTGAACTTAAAGTTCTCATGAAAAAATATCAACCAAGAAAAGGTCAAAGAATGAAAATGTGTTATGAAACATAAGTATTTGACCAAATATTTCAGATCAAAACCAACTTGACTGAGCTTTGGGCAGATGCTTTGTGACAATGTTCCAGAGAAAGTAAAAAAATCCTACTTGACACAGACACAAATATTCAGAACAACTGATGAGTGTTCAGAACAATGATGGTTTAAAAAAAATGAGAAATACTATTCACTCACTGGAACATATATCCTAACTTATATTTTAAAATGATACATATTATAAATACATTGTCTGGCACAAAAAAATAGAAAAATGTAAATGTAGAAAAATAGAAAATCTAATTCTACTGGCTTTTGAGCCTTGGTATGTGTGATAATAAACACGAGGAAAGAAAGAATGATCCAGAATCCAAACCACAAAAACACTGCTATTGTGTTTTGCACAGTGCAGTGCATAACCCATAGCTGCTTGGTACTTCATGTGTGAAACATAGCTAGCTGTGAAAAAGCAGTGGGAAACTTTGTAATAACAGATTTGAGAACAATTCTAGAGGTTTTATATGCTCTATGTATTTTAGGAGTTCTTTTAAAATAATTTTATCTGCTAATCTAAAAACCCCTAGTGTTTACTTCTCTCCAGGGGAGATATTCCCTTTTTCTGTTCCCTCTTCTGTCAACTTCTCACCTTCCCTGAGGCTCCCACTGTACTTGTCCAACATTTTAAGTTTCAGCAAAGTCCTCCTGAATCCTGCTGAGCTGTGAGCAGACACCTCTCAGACACACAGGGCAGGTGTGGCAGAGAGCCAGCAAGACTCCAGATAATTCCCCTGCCCTCCTCCTGATCACTGCTGAAACTCAGCCAAGGATTTTAAACACGTCTGTGACCCAGAACTGCCTTCAGGCTCCTTTTTCCTTCTCTGAGCAGCAACAAACTCATCCTCTCACACCTGCCACGAACCCTAATCCTAGAAATCAGCAGCAGTTATTTCAGTAATGCCTTTTATCTTCAAAAGGCAACTTCCACACAGTAGCCCTGTGCTTTCCCTGCCTTATCTGGAGCTGCCCCTCAGCATCACTTGGCTGTGGGTGCTTTTGGGCTGGCACGAGGGGATGGGACACAACCAAAGCCCTGCTGGCCACCCAGCACTGCCACTGCTGCAGAGCTCAGCCAGGCTGGGCACAGCACCATCTATCCAAAATCTGCAGCTTCTATTCCTTCCTGCTCTCTTCAGCCCCAGCTGTTTCACCCAGACAATTAAATCATCAGCTCGATTCATCTCCAGCTACAACACAGTAACAACACAGTGAGCAAACTAAACTCTTAGTAAAGAAATATGCCTTTAATGAAATTTAATTTTATTTAATGAAAATGCACAGAATTCCCCATTAATTGTGATCCCCATGTCCTCTCCTGCCCTTCCTCTCTTCCCTTCTGCTGCAATTCTCACATCACTTCCCCACACATCTCTGAGCATTTTCCTTCCTCCCCCCCTCTGATGTTATTCCTTCTCTAATTTCCTTAATCACATCCCACCTCTTTGGAAGTTTTTCTCTACAAAATATTTCTATCCTTCCTCGTATGAAGCTACAGGTTTTGCTCCACTCAAGAAGATTTAGGCTGGAATGGACCTCAGCAGGTCAATGTAGATCTAACTCATTTTAGATGAGGTATCAAAAGAGAAGAAAAACAACTTTTAGATGCATAAAAATAAATGCAAAAGGAGCCTTCATGGCTGAAAGGTAATAAATCAAATATAAAATGCTCTCTTTTATGGAAATAGATTCATCCCTATTTTAACAAACCTATATTTAAGGAATTTGGGGCACTAATTTATGCACATGTTACACAAAAAAAATCATAACAATTTCATCAGACCAGAAGTGTAGAAGTAGTTGGAATCCCCTTAACAGGTTCTTGTAGAAATGACACAGATGAGCCCCTGTAACTAGGAATAAGTATTTTCAAAGAATGCACTGTATCTCCCTACCCACTACACCTGGGCACATAAATCCCTTCTCCTTGGAGTAGAATTATTCACAGATTATTTGTAATCTTATGAAGCATCATCTAAGCTTCAGGCACATGTTGGAATGATCTGTAACTGCAGATTCTAAAGTCTGTTAAATGCTTATATAAAAATATGCGTTTTCAGGCCATGCATAGACAAATTCAAAATGTGGATGAATCCTGAATTATTTAGGAACATAATCCCTATTGGAGTGCTTAATTTTTCACTAATTCCAACATGAAACCAACTTTATTTCAATGGTAAGTAAAGGATTTGAACAGAAATCAGATAACGTTATGGGCTGAGGCCAATCTAATTTCTGTTTTGTTGTTTCACACACCAACGGATCAACGAAGAGTATAATTATTTTTATTTCACTCACATTTTTTTTTCATCATTTATTACTTCAAATAATAGACTTGGAGCTAGTCTTACTAACCTCCTCGAGCAAAGCTATTGGATAGATTTACATCCAAATGTCCTGGCACTACCTGCTTAAACACAGTGGACATTCTTGAAGCCCTCGTTTCAGTGCCTAAAGTCAGCCAAAAAAAGAATAGAAGATTAAAAAAAGCTACAATGTTAACCAGACTAATACTTAATATGTCTGATAAAATGCCCTTTTCCACCCAGGACACCTAATTCTTGCCAATTTTGTGCTTTGGATTTATTTTTTAAGACAAATGCCTGCATTGGCAGCAGTATGGGGGTGTTAGATACAGCTGAGCAGTCAACATATTTTACAATAAATGAAGCAAAGCACACACACTTTGGGGATGGTGTTACTTTACAAGAAAAGCCACTGTTTGGCAGTTTTAGACCAATTACAACTGAGTAAGACAAGACAGACACAATTTCAAGTCACATAGTCCCTTCCTGACACTTAAACCTCACCAGGTTTCACCATAAAACAACTGAAATAAAACATGGATTAATTTCTTGATGGTTCCACCTAGGCACAACTCAAATGGTGTATTTTGAAAGGGTTTTCACTGCTAAAAGAGCTCTGTTTGGAAATTACATTAGTAGAGACCCAATTAGGAGTATGTAATGCATAAAATGCCTTTTATTGCTGCTGCAGCTGAATGGTGTTATCTGTTGTTATCTTGCAACCTCACACTCTCTCTTTATATAAAACAGAGCACATTTTGCCTCATTATATAAAATAGGGCAGATTTTGCATCCTTTTCAATTTGGTAATCTTTTATTTAATATGCAGTTTACTGGTAATTTTTTATAAATTACTTTACCATCAGATTAATACTGGAAAGTATTTCAGGAAAAATAAACATCCTTTACCTACAGAAAATACATCCACTGAAACTGAAGGTGAACAGGCTACCCTGGGAAGTCTAACAACAAAGAAACACCAGAATTCATATGGAACACTGAACTAGCACCAAACCAGAGAAATAAGCAGAGAAAAGCAGTGTACAAACGAGTTTTTACCTGGGGACAGAGCAATGGTTGGGCTGACAGCAAGGGTGTTGCTGCCATTCATTTTGCAGTGGACGGATATCACATTCAGTAAGGCTTGAAGGTATTTCTCCTGCTCTATGCTGCTTGAAGATTCTACAGAAGCAGGAGCTAGAAGAATGGAATACATTAAAGAAGAAAAATATGGTTTGGAAATGCACAGAATAAAAGGTTTAATGTGTAAAGCAGAGCATTGAAAATGTCCTGGTTTGTCTATCAAAGGTTTCTTGCACAGTGGGATCCAGCAAAGTTCTCTTGCATTCCACACAAAGCTGAACTTCTGAATCTTTTACCTCATGGCCATTGTTTAAAACATTCATCATCAGCCATGATCAGCACAAACTCAGTGAGGATAATGCAGCTTTCCCTTCACTCTCCAAAAAGTAACATTTCTAAAGGTGCGAAGAGCAAACGTTTCTTTAAGTTAAAACCACACCCAACCAGCTCTTCCTCATCCCAGAAAAGGAAGGTTACCTACCTGTACTTGGAGGTCCCTTGGGATACATAAAAAAGTTAAGAAACCATTAACAAAACACAGAAGCAAGGTAAAAACCCCTCAAAAAAAAGAAAAACAAATAATCCAAACCAGAAATACTCCACCCATTGCGTCCAGGTGCAAGGGATTAAAGTCAGATCTTGGACCATACAACAATGACAAAATAATGCTCAGTATCAATGAGCCAGTTTATTATTTTTCAAATGCTAAACTAAATTTTTGGAATTCCAGTTTATTGCAGCCCCCTCTGGGCTTACTATAGGACAAAAGTTCCATAGCTGCTTGAACCAGGACTTGGTATCTTGATCACAAGAGCCAAGGTTTGGAATAAGAAATAGAGTCAAAGAATTTGATTGAGCACATTTTGATGAAATTTGTAATTTGAAACTTGTAATTTGAAATTTGGTAATTTGTAAATAGTTTTCTCCAACGATGATCCAATCAGATTCTGTGCTGGAGACTAATAGGCAGTGAGCTAATTAGTTGGAAGTGGCAAAAGAAATTTGAAGATAGGAATTGGTGTCTGAATTGAGAGTACAATTAGGAAGTGATGAGGTTTCCTGCAGGAAATATCATGCTTCTTCTGTCTGACCAAGTGGAAAAAGCCTGAGCAGGAACATTATTTTCTCTTCAACTCCTAAGCAGGATTTACACATCCTGAAATCCACTAGAACGATCTCTGGGCCCCCTAGCCCTTGAAATAATACTACAAAAAGTCAATTTAGGTCTTAACAACGTAGTTAAATGAAAATTTAACTAAGTCTAAATGAAAGGATAATGTCTGTACCACTTGCACTTGCAAAGTTTTATTTTGTCAAGAGCATTGTGTGTGCTTTAGAAAACAGCTTGACTTGCATCAGTCTGTCATTGAACTGAGCAGGTATCAGAATTAAAGACTGAGAGCAAGAACAGATGCCCTTGTGAAGGATTAGAGATGGAAAATTTGCCCTTCACCTTTGCCACAACTCATCCCACCACAGCAGCATAAAGAGGTGACTCAAAGCATTGCACCCCACCTGCACAGGTGAACTGGGATTTCTATGAAATTATCACCTTCCAAGTGCTGTATCACACATGAATTTCACCACAGCAATGTGGATTTAAACCAAAGATGGGGATGGAGATCTTGGTAGTGATTTTATCCCATTTAATTTTGCTTTTATATCTCAGGAAAGAAATTAATTGCTCAGTCATGCAATGTTAAAATGTGCTTTATATGCCTGGTCACAGGTTGCTCCATCTTTATCATAAAAGCCCCAATCCAATCAATAATCCAGCCTGAATCAATGTATCTGCTCTCTTGGGCAGTGTTACCACATCCAAGAAACAGAAATGTTCTTTCTGAACTGACCAATAAATGCTAATTCAGGTGTAGGATGTCATATTTAGAACTACAGTGCTCTGCAACAGAATTCCCAGAGAGGTCAAAGCAATTCAGAAACCAACTTGCAGATTTTTAAGAACATTTCAAAAGACCTATACACTCTCCATCTCATATCTGAACATCTGTTAATAATCTATTTTTTTTGGACAGACAGCTAGAAAAATACAATTCTGTTGCACATACAGTTTGGTTCCACACAGAAATTAATGATTTCTCAAAAAAATATGTTCTGTGCTTCTTAAATAACATATTGACCTCAAACTATGCTTTGAAAACTTGCGTAACACACCATGGAACAGGAAATCACAAAAATGTTCTTCAAGTTCCAGCAGGCCCTCCTTGCTCCTCTGTATCAATCCAGAACTGACCAGTAAAAATCTACTCCTGTGAAGCCTCTGCTTAGGAAAGAATTAATCTGCCAGCCTGAATTTAAATTCAGATGATCTTTGGTCTGTTAGGTTGCCTCACAGTGCAGTTTTTGATATGGACTTTCCTTCCCTGTACAGCCTTTGATGATCAGTTTTGTTTCACCAAGTTTCAACTTCATTATAAGATAAAGGCCCTATAAATATTCTCCATTTTTCTTGCTGTATCTTCCTGAGGAAAGACTCATTTTTCTTCACATTTTGAAAGAAACAGTAACTCCAGAAGAGAGTATCTGTCAGATGCAGTTATTGTCAATCTGTTTATCTATTGCATAATATTCTGCTGGAAGTATGGCAATGTCAGTACAAAAAAAAAAACTATATAAAATTAAGAAAAGAAACTACCTAAAAAAGCATTAGGATCACACAAAGAAAACATGTTTTCATAGGACAGGTTTTGATTTGGAAGGCTCTTCTACTCCCAGGCACAGCTGCTACAGAAATCACCAAGGTGTTTGTCTTTATATAATTTTGAGACTATTGCTGCAGATTTTGTTTTCAGTTTATTCTGTTTGTACCAGGTTAAAGATGCCTCATCCGTGTTTCAGCCAGGACAATCAGCATTAGATCAGTTGAAGAATAACATTTGCATTGACATGCCTAAAATTCACACCATAAGCATGGGGAAGAACTGGTGTAGCCAGTAACTTTGGCAGCTGCTGTGTCAATTTTTGGGAGCACTTCACTGATTCATTTTAGTAAACCTTTCAGCAAAACCACATTATATAAATTTCAATTCATTGCCTTCATTGCTCATCACTCCAAATAAAAAATGTTCCCACAAAATACAGAAGAGATACACTCAATGTTACAGCTATGAATATTCAGCAGATAATTAATGATTCACAAATTAGCCTTAACAGTCAGTCCAGACACTCTCTAACATTATAAACATTTTTCTAATATATTTGAAAAAAGGAGATTTTAAAGGTGTATTTTATACACACAAAACTTCATCATGTCTGACATAAATTGCTCTTTAAAAGAAAGAAAAACATGGCTTTTATGAAGGTATTCTGTCAAGGAAAAAATATGGAGAACTATGTAAAAAATATTTAAATCAGATAATCTTTAAATTACTTTTATGCCACTTGAACATAAGTGTACAGTATGCTTCTTATAGGTTTTGAAAAATTCTACAGAACACATCTGAGTTGATCCAAACATTTTAGTTTCATTTTAGTCATTACTGGGGAGAAATGCAAACATAAAAAAGACAAAGGAATTTCTTTGCTACCTTAATGAGTTTCTGGTATTCCAATTCGACCTCACATTTCCTTTTTCTCCAAAAAGAAAAATTATGGCCTAAATCTGGAATAATTTCAAAACAACTTTGATTAAAGAATATACTGACACTTTCATTCTTGGCATGAAATTGATTCTGAAAAAGTTATCAGCATAAGAGATGGAAATCCAGGCAGCCATAAATATCCTAAACACTGCCTGGGAATGATGGAAGCCAATGAATGTTATTTCCACAATTAATGTTGCCCTAATATTACATTCTTCAGAAAAACTAACTATTCTGATAAATCTTGTGTTGATCCAATCTCTGTCCAAATTATTCAATCACATTTTTTGAATTGTTTTCACACCATTCAGGATTTTGAGATACAATAACAGCAGATAACCCTTTACACCCTGAGACTTTGGATTCAACCAAAACACTGATCGGCAAAATGAGAATTTCCAGGTGGAATTGATTCCAGAAAAAGCCTGGGCTGCAGAAACTCACCCGTGGGGTGTGTGTTTTGGGATTTGAAGAGCCCCACCACGCTTTTGCCATGGAAGCCCCCAGACCTCAGAAGCAAGGTGCTGTTTTTGGTGTTCTTCCAGCACACCACAGGCAGGCGATTGTGGCGGTAGCAGCGAGCCACCCTCTGCAGGCTGCTGTCCTGCACAGCCTGGGGCACCACCAGCAGCCCAGGGTAGCTGCATTCACAGAAAAGGGGAAAAAAATATAGAATTGAACAATTAAAACTGCTCCCAAAATGCTCAGCAATGAAAAAAAAATCTCCTAAAATGACAAGCTGCAAACAAGTCAGAATTACTTCTACTTTTTAGGTCATTTTTAGTCCAAGCCCAGCAAATAATTTAAGCAATCTGCCCTTTATATAAAAACCTAATTACAAGTATTTGTAAGATTATCACTACTAATCATTTCCCATTGAAGTTTACACTTTATTTGCTATATTTTTCTTAGCACATCTCTTCTCTGTCACTACAATGAAGCCGTGTTTTTAAGCATGACAGAAAACAGAATTTGGAGGTCTGTAAATGATGCAGCAGTTCTGTTTTGACAATTGTATATGAAATATGAGAATTGAAAGGAAAGAATGTTAGACTGCCTAGAGTATCACAATCAAAACAATAGTTTTTGGTTAATGGAAAAATAAATTTACATTTTACAGTAAAATAGATTTAAATTTATTGGAATAGAGTGCTTGAAACTGGATTATTGTGTTCTTTTTAAAACTGCACTACGCTGAGAGATTAGGAAATTCATGGATGCAATACCTTCAAAGATGGAAAACACAGCAAGGTGGTAGCTGTGTTCATGTTAGTGAAAGAAGGATTCAAGCAATATGAAATATGATTTTCTATCTCAAAAAAAAATCAACTGAAGTGCCAATTTCATGTGTTAAGAAGAAATTAAGATGAGGAACAGGGAACAGCTGCTGCTTACTAAATAACTTTTATTCCCTCTATAATATACAAAGTTTCTGCAAATTCAGCTTTTGGATATTTATTGAAGTGCCCTGAGACAAAATAAATGTACATGGAATTTACAGTCTACACAGTAATAAAGCAGCAGGTAAGTATTTATATCCTGAGATTTGTCATTCATTCAGATATTAATTATATAAAAAAAAAAACTCTAGGGAATGTTAAAAACTTGTAGCTTCAGGGTTCAATGCCTTCATCTGCATTGGACTCCATGGTGATTAAACAAAACCAGTACTCCACACAAGCCAGAAAACAAGCAAGGATTTAGCATTTTTCTTCTGTGCCCTTCTTCCATTGTCCATAATGAAAGCAATGACCAGCCCAAACTGGCTCTAGAGAATGCAAATGTCTCCTGATCTGACTCATGCAGATAGGCTTTTGTATTAAAGGGAATTTTTGTGGGCAGGGGTAGCAAACTACATCAGCTTTCACAACAAAAAAAAAGGACTCAGTAACACTGATGTGCTAAAACACAGCATGGGACTTTCAGCACATGACAAACTTTGAAAGTAAATACTTTCATGAAGTCAATTGTAACACTTCTTAATTTGAAGAAAATAGCTATTTATAATTGCTTCTGAAGTTTGCTTCTCTATTTAGAATAGATTTTAAATGCAAAGACTTGAATGTAGATATACATACATTTCAGCTACTTAAGGCAAACTCACCTCCTGCAAAGGGAATACATCCTGTTCAGTGCAGTTATCCTTAAATATTCTGTTTTTGAGCGAGAGGAATTAGTGCTGATGGTGCCCAGCCCCAAACGTTGGTAGTCCCTGAAACAGGCTCTTTCCACCAATTGCTCCATGGTTGATTTTTCTGATGCTTTCAGGGTACCACTGGTGTGCAGCTCGCTGTCATCTGAAACTAGAAGGGGAAAAGATCTCACTGGGGAGCTCTTTGCTGGGAGTTACACAGCAAACAATGCTGTTTTCTCCTGAACAAGTTTGTTCTGCTCTCAGTGATGAATGGCAAGAGCCAGGCCATGCAAAGCACAGTCCATCAAATTTATAAATTATATTTTAATCAGCAAACCTGACTGCATCATGTAGTTACCTACCATGCTTGTGACTGGTCTGCCTGACACCCCTCTAGCTAAAACCTTGGAGGAAGTTATCTCACATATTCATTCAAAATGAACTGAAGACAGATAATCTTTCTTTACCAATTTACAAATTCTTTACAGATTCACTACACATTCAAGATAAAAATCAACTCCATGATTCTTTTTTTGTTTGTTTTTTTTGTTTGTTTGATTTTTGTTTTTGTTCTTTTTTAAAACTATCTTCAGAAGAGGTGACAATCTTTTTAAGGCTTGGTTCAGCCTAAGGAACATTTCAGAGTTGTGATTTCACAGCTCTGGGTTCTGAATGTCTCAGTTTCAATGTTAGGCAGCAGCTTTCTTCAGCTGTGCATATCAGCTGCCCTTTCCAAAGCAGAAAAAGCTTCAGCCATGAGAGACAAAAAAACTGTGCCACAAGTTCAAACTGCTCTGAAATTCAAGTCAAGCAAGGTCTTCGTACAAAACCTGCCCATTAGTGACACTTCCAACCATTTCCAAATACTTCTGAGAGCAGATTTACTGCTCACTGCATGTATCAGTTACTTGCTACCACCTCAAGCATTGAAATATGTGCATGTGAGAAGTATTTCTTCATGGATGAGGCACTGAAAAGTATATAAGGATTTAAACTTAAAGCAGGGACTTCATAAAACTGGAATTTGAACTTATTTTAGAAATAAAAGTTATTCTATAATTAACATTTTAATAGCAATAGACAACATTCAGAATTTACCTCTGTGATTATTTTTCTGTGCATCTTAGCATAAAAGCTAAATGAATAAATTTCTTTTAGCCCTTTCAGCTAAAGAAAAAAAAAATCTCTATTTGAACTAAATAATAAAGTTAAACACTCTGGATCTCTTCTCTTTTTCCTCCTTTTTCATATTTACCATGGCAAGAAAGAAGTCACACAACACCTGAAGTAAAGTGCACTAATGGGAAAAAAATTTAAATGAGTTTAAGAAATAACTTTTTTGGGTCATACAAAAACTTGGTATTTTAACAGTTTTGAATGGAAAGCTATAATTGACTCAGCTAAGATGAGGGTGCATTTTGTGAAATATTTTTTTTCTAAATGGATTTTTCTCCCATGAAAGCAGGTATAGTGGTGAACAGATAGGTTTTATTTTCCTGTGCATAAAAAGCTACAGGTAAGAGCTCCTATCCATGTTCTTAAGCTGAACAGGGAGAAGAAGATATTCAGCTGTCTCAAGTTTAACATTGTTTATTTGATTCTGAAAAAACAAGGAATAATCCCTTGTTTTACTGTGTTTGAGATATGACTATTTGCAAAAGTTTTATTGAACACAACAATATGACCACTGTAAGAAAAATAATTCACTAATGACTGAGACATTCTAAATTCTGAAAACAAATAGATGAGGAGGAATTTGAGGCAATTGTACTGTGCTCAGTTCTGGAAATCACATTGCAAGTTATATGTGGAGCTGAAGAAGCCTGAGAAAAGAGCAATGAAGATGATCAGAAATCTATCAAGACTAATAAATGAAGAACTGTAGATATTTAACATCCAGAAAACAACACAGAGCTATTACAAGAGACCATAAATACATCATGCACTGCAATCTGCATGAGGGGAATCATCTCTTCTGGATGTATAAATGAAGAGCTTAAATTGATTATGATGTTTAGTCCTGAATCTCAGAAAATTTCTCAGAAATTTCTTTTCCTTCCAGCATTCAGGATAGTTGAAGTATTAGTCTGAGCTGCCTAGAGTTGTGGAACCTTCACCTTTGAAAGCTTTTAAGAAGTAAGGCAAACACCTCTGAGGAACAGATGAAGTATGTTGACCTTGCCTTGGGACTGCTTGATCTCTGGAAGTTCCTTCCAGCCCTAGCTTTAACATTTCTTTTTCCAGGCACTGCATCACCTGCTGTAGATAGGCAGAGTGCATAGTTTCCTATATTTCAGTTTTTGATACTTGCAAACAAGTCAAAAACAAAGCCAAAGCCACAGCAGTCAATGGAATAACTAAATAAATGGAATTTCAGTGTTCACTCTCTGTGCTCTGTCTGAAGCAGAGTCACTGCTGTTGGCAGCTCCCTGTCCCTGATGTGCCAGGATGGAAAGCAAACCAAACTCAGCCTTTGGTCGCCTTCACATGTTCCCAGCCAAGGGAAAGCAGCAGGCCTGAAGACTCACAAGTTAAAATTTTATTTTGTTTTTTTAAATGGAAAAAAGTGACTATCACTAATCTTATATAGCACCTGTGTTCATGGAAGAAGAGTTGTTTTGTATATCAGCAATGCAAAAACTCTTTAAACTTCTTCATCATCAAGAGACTATGAAGACACAGGTATGACTGTGATTGATGTCTTGATGTTTTCCTTCCTTACCAAAAAAATTCATTAAGGCAAAGCCAGGACAGTGAAGGACATGAAATCACTCAGGTACAGGCTGCAGAATTGCTTCTGACCCAAAGAATGAGTGACATCAGAACTCATGCTAACTCAGCACTTCAGGAAGATGCTGGAAATTCAATTCAAAATGTAATTTTTCAGCACTCTAAAGACATTCAATGTTTTCCAAACCTTTCTTTTTGCCTATTTCTCATCACTTTATCTGGAATGAAAGAAGAGAAAGAGCATTTTTTAGCCCTCCTGGAATGGCTTTCTTCCATTTCAGAGAGGCTTCAGTCCTGCTTTAGACAGCTCTCATACATCCGCTCTTAAGTCTCATAAGTTGCCTTGCTCAGTGACCAAATATTCGACAGGAAAATTCAGCTGGTTTGATGTTTGGAAGGAATTGTCAATGTTTGAAGAACACTTCATTATCTGAGATGCCTCAGATGTGTTTTTTTCAAAAGAAAGAATGGAATGACAAAACAACACCTGTTTATGTACAGGAGAATCTGGTTCCCTCTAGTGGTTTGTTACAAATTAGCAGTAGTCCAGATTGGGATATACCGACAGCAATTTGGGAGGAAAAGAGGCTTTTTTGGGAAAAGTCAAACACTACACAAATTGCACAAAGTGCCCAAAACCTTTGTATCTTCTACCCCAAAATCATTTCAACCAAAGATATGGGAAGTGGTACTTTCAGTAGTGATGAGTTCTGCTGCTTTCAGAAATCATTTGTCAATTCCACATCCACAAAAATCTCCAATTTGCTCCTTCTTGCACCTCAATTAATGCTTTCTCGTCACAGACTAACTGCAGGTGTCAGATGTCTAGAGACAAATGGAAGTTGCAGATGCTTCTGTGCTGCTTCACCTCCACCAGCATGATGTAAAAATTATCTAAAAGGTGTCATATCTAAATGGTTTGATAATTAAAAAATAATCTGACACTTTGCTGTACCACTGAGTTAAGTCAACTTCCTCTTCTGCAAAAGCAAATCCTCAAAAAATGCACAGACTTGAAACCCTTCTCTTTCCTGTCTAGAACAGCCATCAGTTAATTTCTGCAGGAATTTCTCATTCAATACACCAGAATGGAAGCACAATGAGATTAAATTATTAACCAACATGGATAAAAAAAGTCACTACCAGAGATATCATCCTCTTCATTCCAGCCAGGGCGATTCCCTCTTTCCTCCACTATTGTCCCTGTCTTCTTCTTCAGTAAATACTGGCGCCCAATTGTCATCTTCCCAGCACGTTTTGCTCCCTTCACAAGGCTTTTGGAGAAGGTGCTACAAATCCAATAAAAATATTTGGTAAGATTCATAAGACTCTGCCCGATGGCATTTACAGATTTCTATTGCAAATGCAGATGAAGTGGATTTAATAATTTTTCGCTTGATACAAACAATTATAAAGTTCAGAAAAATTACTTCCTAGATTAATTTTTAAAGAAAAAATTCATTATTTTGAGATAAATTTGTGTCAGGGGATGGGAGGAGAGGGGAGAGAAAGGAAAGGGAAAAGGGAAAAGGGAAAAGGGAAAAGGGAAAAGGGAAAGGGAAAGAGAGAGGGAGAGGGAGAGGGAGAGGGAAAAGAAAAGGAAAAGGAAAAGGAAAAGGAAAAGGAAAAGGAAAAGGAAAAGGAAAAGGAAAAGGAAAAGGAAAAGGAAAAGGAAAAGGGAAAGGGAAAGGGAAAGGGAAAGGGAAAGGGAAAGGGAAAGGCTGTACCGGAATGAAGTGTTCTTTTCCTTCTGTTTTGGCAGAATTATCTGTGGTGCTGTTTGCCCAGCTGCAAAGGCAAAAGTGCTGAAGATGGACTGAGGGTAACGGAACTTCGTCAACTGTTTCTTAAATATTTCCACCACTTCAGGGCTTACTTCTTCGTCAAATGCTACTTTAATTAACTGTGTATTAAAGACATGACATGTTAAGAATCTGAAAAAAACACATCTGAGAATCACAGAAATGGAAAGATTCTAAAATTTATTAGCAAAATTCCAGTATTTCTGCAGTACTATACTCATCAGAAAATACAAATATATGTACATGTACCTTATTTATTGTGAGGGCTATTACACATTTTAATAATTTTTTTATTTCCTATTTCAAATTTGTGTCCTAATACTAAGGTATCTCCACGAGGCAGCATCTGGAATCCTCATAAGATCAAATACAAAATATTTTGGTAAATCCAAGTCGTGATGCTGGCACTGAGACATCTCCAACAGCTCAAATTCTGGTCACATGGGACAGCTTAGCTGGGAAATTATCTGCCAGCTCTGCCCCTACACTGGGAACTGAGGTTGGGAATGCACTTCAAAGCCTCTCACCAATTGCAGCATTCATATGTCACAACCATTATCTTTCTATTATTTAGATGTTCCAGTTTTGGCCTCACCTTGCAGAGTATAGAGAACTGCTAGGAACAAAAATGTGATAGGGATATCTGCTCCTTGAAAAGGAAATAACCTGGTGCTATTCAACGCTGATCCTTCCACTTGACTAAAAATGCTTTTTTGAAAGGTTCTGGGGGGAAAAAAAAATAAAATCCCATCCAATCATCCTCAGCTGAAAGGAAATCAACAATTCGGGGAAAACAAATAAGAGACAGAAAATACGGAATCCATAAAAAGGCCCAAAAGAACTCTAAGAATGTGGAGAAAGCAAACAAATATCCTAGAGCTCCATTTCTGAGCGCATACTTAGACACCTTTTAAATTCCTTTGCTTGCCATCTAGGAGGTGGATTTCATCCTTGCTTTTCCAATTTCACTTGTTTTGTAAATACTTTCCAAATGACTAATGACTCTGTTGTTCTAGGACCTCCTGGAAAGGAGCTCTTCAATCTTTTGGGGTTGCACTGATGCAAAGTTTGAAAGGTATCAAACAACATAAAAACCCATCTGAAAATCATAATTAATAAGCAAAGGGGAGGGGCTATTTCATCCTGTATTGAACCCTGGCTGTTACAGAGGGCACAGGGAATAAACTGTTTGCTGATTGTTTTTGTTCTCATAACCTAATACAGAACTATGCTAAACAAAAGCAAAGATGATGTTTGACCCGAATCCAACTCTGAAAACACTGAGCTGGGTCTGTATTTATCACATCATTGAAGCATGCTAAGTATTCTGGTAAAAAAGATTTCTGGAAAATAAAAGTCCTCTCAAAAGTCCACAAGAACAACATTTTTTTTTTTTGCATGTTTTACTCATATGCATTCCTAATTTTGTGCTTTTGAATAGGACACTGAAGGATGATTAGCTAAATAATGCTCTATTATTGTAAGGAGCTAGTAAAATGCTATTTTGTTATGTTTTCAAATGTTGAGTTGTTCTCAATGAAAATTCTGCAGTCAGTCAACCCAGCAAAGTATTTCAATACCTTAAGTACTGCAATTTACTTGCAGTCCATGACATAAAATTCTTTACTTGCACCTTTTTGATCTCTTAGGGTCTGATCACAGTTAAGATCAAAACCAAGAAGGAAAATTCAGGAGATACTTTAGGATTCCTAATTTTTACAAGTCCATCTCCATCAACTGCCCTGCAATTTTTCAACTTTTGTTGAACCTACAGAAAATTCCAGGATCTGTGCCTGTCATGTAGAGGTTCATTGGTTCTACCCTAAAGATTCCTGGAAGTGCAGCTTCTATGTGTGACATCCCATGATTTTCTGCCATGAATTTTAACAGAAAGCTGGTGAAGTGACAAACCTTGAGAAGAAAGCAATAATTAAAGGTTTTCCATAATAATTCCATTTAGCTGGAGGAGAGAGAAAGCAGGTTCCTGCTAGGCCTCTATCTACATGAAGGGATTCTGGCCCCAAACCAGCCCTTTTTTTCTGGATCCAAAATAGGTGAGGAAAGCAGTGAAAGAAATCCAATGTGAAAATAGCTCTGTAAATACCAAGTGGGCCAAGAAATGCCAAGGTTTCTATGAATTCTGCATTGTCTGACTTTATAGGGCAGAAAATTGGACTCTTCACCAACACTGGGGCAAAGTGCTCCTCATAAATATTTTGAGCTGACTGCAGCCACATAAATTTTCACAAAATTTACCTGAAAGGTGGCTGAGCTGATCTGCAGCCCTTCCTGCATGCTCTGCTGCAGCTGGTTCTGGATACTGATCTTCTTCTCCTTGGTCACGGAGGCGATGGGAAAGCTGCGGATCACGGTCTGCTCCCCAACTGAGGGTACAACACACAGACACTTGTGAGATCACAAAATCAGCCCTGCTCACATTGTAATTTGAATAAACAAGAGTGAATAAGTACACAGCAACATGAAAATGATGGTACAGGATTCATTTCAGGCAAAACACCTGAAAAGTTGGTAAATTCCTAAAGCGTCATTTGTAATCTGAATTTCTGCTTTATTTCAGCTGTGAGGATTAGAAAAATGTTCTCCTTATTTCTGAGTCTTTCTACATAATGGAAGACCCCAAAAATCTAGGTGGGTATGGGGTAAAGAAACTACTTCAAATTTATTCAGATTTCATAATGCAATATATAACTTATAAACAGAAATTATATACTCTGATATCTTTACATATGACCATGAACTTTCCCCAATAAACTGATACTTCTGAATGACAATCTGCTGATAAATGGCACATGTTAAACCATGAAAATTTATCATTCAGGAGAGGTGACATATTAAGAAAATACTGTATTTACAAGCAATAATTTAGGAAGAATTCCAACTCACGAATATTTTTCCTTTCCTGTGTCAAAAAAATTGTTCAGTGATGTTGATGCTCGAATAGCTCAAAACCCTGCCTATCTGAAGGACCACAATTATCACTATTTGGATTTCCTTACCCAGTTGATCATGAGGAGTGCCTTTAAATATAATTCTGTAAGTGGTAAGGAACAAAGCTCCTTCAGCAGGGAGGATGTGAGGACCTCCAAGCAGCCCTCCTGTGGCTTCTTCTCTGCCATCAGGGTCCAGCAGCACACGGAGACCTTCACAAACAAATTCTTCTCCTGGCAGCAAAGTCGGCCGTAGAATTTTGGGCTGATGCAAAGAAACGGAAGTGGGAAGTGTAAATCAGTGTTATACCTCAGGCTAGTAATAATAATACTTGGTTTTAAAAGCTTCAAAATAAAATTGTTATGACACTGAGACCAAAGAAGGGACACAGTGAAGAGAAATGGGTCTCAAAAAGCAGTGGGCATGCAACAGCTTGTTTGTGATCAGCAGTCTGGCTCTACCAGTTTCATATTTCATCAGACCAAAGCCAAGCACTTTATTTATCACTGGTGGAAATTTTCTTTTAATGTTCTGATGTTTCCTCATAACATTGTGAGAGAGAAAAAAAAAAAAGATGACTAGATTTCATGATTCTAATATTGGTAAAGAATACAAATATGTTTCATAACACTTGCCTTCTGTATTGGGGGAAGCCTCCTGCTCTCACGATGCACAGCCTCCAGAGTCTCTATGTGCATTGCTACAATGCCTGGAAAACAGGAACACCATCAATGAAGCCTCACACAATGTAAAAGAGAAAGCTGCCATCTAATTAAAACTCTGGTAATTCTGAAATTCTCATGGAAATAATTATCTGAGATCCAACAGCAATTGCAGTGTGGGAAAGAAATCTAACACTCTAACTTATCTGAAAGTAACTCGAATCAGAAAGTGCATTTGTTTAATTAGGAAAAGAAAAAGGGAAGGCTGCAAAGCACCTTTTAGTGACAATTCCTACCTGGTATCATGCAGTGCAGGCCCTTGATGTGATCCTGTGTGACCCCACTCTCTGTGCAAACCTTGTCAATAAACCTGGTGATGAAGCGCACGACTGCGTTTGCGACGTCGTTGTTCTCCGAGTCCTCAAAGCCACTCTCGGTGTCATAACTCTCTGCAACACTGCCTGCAATGCTGGGGGCAGAAATAAAAGCTGTGACAAGTGTGAACAATTCAGCTGGTGATGCACACATGACACTTGGATAGACACTGACAGGCTGTGGGGGGTTTTTTTGAGTTACAATTCGCAAACCTTGCTAAAAGCATCTGGCGGTACCACAATTACATTGTGCTTTCACTGCCAAAACTTCAGGAACGATGGCATAGGACAATTTCCTCCCCGTGAGTTCAACACAAGAGAAAAAATCAGCTTTTTGAAAGTGAGCTCTATATCTTCTCTTCACAAGTAAAGTATTTGCAACCCGTGGTAAACCAATATCCAGTTATACAGAGAAAGATACATTAAATGTATATTTAGGTTGCAGAGCAAAGCAATCAAAAGCTAAAAAACATCATAAGAAAAATTTTTTGTGCATTAGATAAGCAAGCAAGTCAGTGGGAGATGTACTTTGAATGTCTAAAAATGCCTCCCATCATAATATTAGGGGCCAAATTCATAGATTGCAACACACACCACAAGCAGTCTACTGAGCACGTCCCAATGCCTGAGATTAGAGGTGTTCAGTCAGCAGAAATCAGTAACTCCATGGGGAATTTCATCCTGAGAGTCTTTTACTTGATATCAGTGTTCTCACAGAGTGTTCTATAATTTTATCAAGTGGGAATTTGCACAGAGAGGTGATAATGAAGACAAGAAACAAAGAGGGAGGAAGGCTTGTTATGAAATGTCGTGGATTTGCATGCTGGGGAATGGATGGAACTGGTGTTATACTCCTACTGCTTCCTTAGTAATTTAACCTTTGCCATTGTGGTTTAGCCCTCTTGCTTTTTGTGACCTCAGTGCCTTTCCTCCTTTGCAGCTGTTGCACAGAAATGCTGATTTTATAGATGCTACACAAATGCTTTCTGGATTTTAGGTTCATACACTGTTTTCTTTCAAGTTATATAAAAACCAACAGAGAGAGCTTGGCGCTGCTGTTTTGTTTCTCACCAAACCCCATGTTTGCCTTCAACACCTGCATTACCAGATTAAACATTCTTACTGGGACAACACAATGTTCTTTAAATGGAAGTAAATCACTCCAGACAAAGTTCTGTTGAGAGGAATCATGTTGGACCTCTGCTCTCCTTAATGAGTGAACTTGAAAGGAAGTGAAGATGCTGAAATAATCTGGTATTCTGCAAGATGAGCAGTGGCCTTGGACACCCACCTGTTGGTGACAATGCTGTTGCTGCCACTCTCCCAGTCCCCAGTGGCTGATGTTCTCAGCAGCTTGTTCTTGCTCGTGTCCAGGGGGACCAGCAGGTAGACCATGAGGTTGGCAAAGTGAATGGCCTGGCTGAAAACTGTGCTCTCCTCATTCTGGATCAGCTCCAGCTGTGTCTGTTTGTTAAGGGTTGGCCACAACCTCAGCTGCTCAGCAGCCAGGTCCATTGCTGTCTTATCCTGGTCTGCAGGACTTTTCTCCTGGAACACACAGAGAAAGAAATATAAACAGAGAAGAAATTACAAAGCTGTAATTTAAAAGACAATGCTTAGCCAAAACTTTATTTATTGAATTGCTAATTAAACTTCTGCAGTTATTTATATTATATATTCATTAAAAAAAGAAAGAGCATAACCACAGTATTTTTAACAACCTAGTCATACAACACAGAAATCTGTATTCAAACAGATGAAAATGATTTCTCAATTTATTTAGAAGTCAGAACCCCCTCAACAGGGTTCAAGGAGAGTTATGATTATGGGAACTGAGCCTTGAGAGCTGAAATGCACCAGTAGCACAACGTGGGCAGATCTAAATAACATCATTTCTTTTAAGGTCTTTTTTATACCACATTTCTTCAGAGTGGTTTCACTGATTTTACCATAGCTGCTCTGCTCAGCTTATCCACTTAGCTCACATGAGAACAAGCATAAATCAGATTGAGAAATAACACACAGCTCGTGGCTTGATGCTGGCAATGCTCTCCAAATTCCTGGGATGTTCAGGTGAGGGAAGCTTTTACATAAATAGTTTCCAGACCAGCTGAAACACTCAAGTTTTTTATATGTTGGAGTCCAATTCCAGCATTAGCTTGAAGCAAAGTTGGTAGATGGCACAGAGTCAAAGTAGAATAAAGGAATCTGATATTAGTGACCTAAAGCCTGATGTTATATTAATGAATGACTAGGTGTCTTGCAAATGCTTTTTCCACTCTAACATCAAATTATGCTGTGCAGATAAATATAAAATTCTATTGTTTCTCATGTTATTGTATCTTGTGTAATATTGAAAAAAATGTAAGCAAAATAAATAAAACTGAAAAAAACCCACAACTTGCTGTAACTTAAAATGTGAATAAAAACACTACTTTAATATTTAATTTATTTTCCTACCTTCTGTTTGAACTGTACTGCATGGTTGTCATCTTTGGCTGTCAGGTAGAGGGAGCGAACTTGATTTTGCACGTTGCTATAAAAGGTTGTTTCCCAAAACTGTTGGTTAGTCCAGATAGGATGATCCTGTACACAGGTGTAAGCAAACTGACTGACCCCAGGTGCTAATTTCTGAAAGCAAAAAATGTGCAAAATCATCAAATCAATACTATTATTCAATTTCCTTTAAAGGCTGTGACTTCAGAACTCACACACACACATATATATATATGTGTATTTATATATGATTAGTTGTACAGACTGAAATATGAAATATATCCATTTTTGTACTGCAATATGGGATAGAGAAATTATCTCCAGCTTTGTGCCATTCAAGGAATTAACACACAGGGAGGTTGTATACAGATCTAATGCCAGAGAAAGGCAAGGTTTTCTTGATTCGGAGGAGAAAAATGAGAATTGAGATAAGAATTTTGTGATAACACTACAGAACACATTTGTAACACAAAACATCTTCCTTACCAACAAACCACAGCATTTTTAATAACCTAGTCATACAACAGAAAAATCAATATTCAAACAGATGAAAATTATTTCTCATTTTATTTAGAAGTCAGAACTGCAGTAAAGAAATTTAAAGTAATAATAAGTGTCAACTGAGTCCTTCCAATGAACTGCATTTATTGCAACAGCAGCAGATTAGATAAATTGTTATCTTCAGAGTTATTTACTGAACTGCATGACCCAAATCCAGTTCCTGAAAGAGTGCTAATTTGGGTATGTTCTTTGAAGTCACAAGGGTCTGGATCACTGTAAAGTCTCAAACAAACCTAGAATTGTTCCAGCATTAGTCATTATGAATGAACCATTTTTTTCAAGTACATCTATTTATTTAGGTTGCAAGAGTCTCCCAGGGAGTTGTTTAATATTCTTGATAACCACATACAAAGGAAGGAAATTTATTTCAATGACCTGAATCATGAAAAATGAAATCCTTTATCATATGTTCTTACTTTTTGAAAAAAGAAGGCCACCAAAAAAAGTGCTGTAAACTGCACGTAGCAAAGAAGCAGGTAACCTAAATTTGTGCAGAAATGATTATTTCTGCAGCAGAAATGAAAAATAAACTATGTTACTGGGAGCCTCATTTAATGACCACCACTCACAGTACTACCCATACCTGAAACACACATTTTATCTAGAACCTAAATTTGAGTGATTATGTTCTAAACCATTTTCCTGGAGAGCATGAATACTACTCAATTTAATGTTTGTAATTGCAGGATTGTACAGAACAGCCAGTACTTCTAATACTTCCCTGGCTGGCACCTGGGCATTCAAATGGAAGGGCAGGAAACCACAACCAAAAATTTTGAAGTCTGGTTTGCAGATTTCTGGTTTTGCAATTCCTCAAACTGTGTTTTCCTCACTCTGCTCTTCCAAGTACAGCATGAACTGAGAATCCTGATCGTGTGCCATGTACTTATTCCCTATCAAAGGTCCTTGAAAATTCTGTGTCTGAGGAAATGCTATGTGACAGGCTAATAAAATTTACCCAACTGAAGTGCCTTCTTGTGCTCAGCCAGTATAATTTTGATTTGATCATGCAGAAATGCAGAATTTCATCAAAATTTCTTGATAACGTGTCAAGAAATCTATATCTATTGAAATAATGTTAAATGTGACTTTGTTTATTCAACACAGGCTGCAAGAGCAGATAGCTGGCTTGTTTAACAGATGCCCAGCTTTCAGTTGTGGTGCAGCTCATGGCAGATCACAGGAAATGAAAACTCATCTCCCACTGACCCAGCTGTTAAATCACAGAACAGCTCAGCACAAACAGTGTCCTACTGATCTTTGCAGGGACTGCTGGACATTCCCTTGAACAAACCTAATTACACAGAAGGGCCCACAAATTGATCTGGCCCAACCACTGACCTAACCCAAAATCCAGATGCACAAACCCTGTGTTACAGGGGAATAGGGATGATGGGTAAGTCATAGAATAAAAATGTGGACAACGTATCTCGAAAGCAAAGGTTGGTGCTACAGCCACATCATGGCTTTTACTTTGATTTATTATTTGTTTTTTCATTGGCACTGAATTCCCAGGCACAACAGATCGGCAAAAAAGGGAGTATGACTGTCAAGAAGAGGGGGAAGGAAAATGGGGAAAGGAAAGAAAAAGGGGAAAGGAAAAACAAAAGGAGAAAGGGAAAAGTCTGTTCAAGCCTAGCTAGTTGGTAGAATTAACTCATGTCAATTTGTGCAGTAGATGCCACACAAAGGAGTGAACTGACTGCCAACCTCTTCAGCTGCCTTTGATGCCCCAACCCAAATCAGATAATTGTGTAAACTGGGTAAAAAGGGTGTGATCTCTGACACAAATTCAGAAGGGAGTTTAAGTTCCTAACCCTGAGTCTAAAGAAATAAAAATGAGATCAATTATTTTCACATGGGGACAAACATGACAGGAGAGCTGAGGGACTTTCAGAGACTCTTCCTGTGCTTATAATTTGAACCCATGAGCAGCCATGTACAAAACATCATTTCTAAACAATGGAAATTTATGTTCAAATATAATGACACAAATCAACACTGACAATAACTCCTAGACCAAATTTTAAAACATTTGTTTACAAAAGCATGAAAAAAACACATCAAAAAATGCTCAGTGACCATAAACATTATCCTTCTCACCACCTGCATGTGTTGAAACAAATTGAAAGTGGCCAGAGCACAGAATCAAAATCAGGACTTGCAGTTCCTGGCTCTGCCAATTATTTTGGGCAAAATCCTTTTGGATTCTCTGTTTGTTTGGGTCAGTTTGTTTGTAAAAAACACAGTAAGAACACCGACCTCAAGAAGCACACTCTGCAGCCTAAACCCAGGGACTAAAAATACTCTTGGTACAAATAGAAGCACTCCACGAAGTTTGGAGTGTCTATATTCTCTGCCCTGAGAGTGCTTACTCAGCCCATTTCCCCAGAATGGAAACTCATCCAACACATCAAAAGGGCCCCAGTGTTTGCTGCTGCATCCAAAAGAATCTGCTCAGAATTTCTCCAGTTTAAGAACAGCAGTAGTTTGGTGTTTTCCATCAAGGAATATTATATATATAACATCTCTTCACCCAGCTCTCCACAGGGCAGCTGAACTACACTGATTTTTGTGCTCTTTCTCTCTGTCCCAATAACTCACTCCTGCCAGACAGAGTGAATGCAGGAGGCAGCAAAAGAATTTCCTACTTATAAGGGAGGATTTAGGGACTGACAGCTTAAAAGAGACCCCAGAAGAAAAGAATAAAAATAGCTCTGGACTGATGAAGTCCTTATTCTAAAGCTGTCAGCATGACAAGAAGAGCAGTGAGGTGTAAATTGCAACAACCAACAGAAAATCAGTTAACTTCTGCAAAGTCCTTTAAACAGATTAATGCAACTTAAAAACCCCTCAACACTCCCCTCCCAAATTCCATCTGAAACAGACTTTACCCCTACCAAAATAATTAATTACATGCTACAGTTTGTGAAAAGTAAAAAATAAATAACATCTATAATAAATAAATAATAAACAAGGTAGGTTTGGGACTTGCTATATATGACCATACAGGCAACTTCCTGAATTCAGGAATTATCTTTCCATTATTTCCACCTTACTGAGAGGAACTGGGTAACACCTGCATTGATTTTTTTCCCCCCTGTTTCCTGACACTGGATACTTCTGATTGTGAAAATGATCCTTGCAGCTCAGTAAGAAATGTGCACCAGCTCCAAGACTCCCAAACTTGCTGTGGGGTCCAGGCCCTCAAAGAACTTCTTAATATTGTATAATATATTATAAATATAATATATATTAAATTATTACATATTATTATCTAATATTACAAATATTATATAATACATACATTGTTATATAGTTTATATAATATGAATATTATGTTAATTATTAAATTAGATTGCTTATTTCTGATAAAGAAAAGCATGTGTTGTGCTGGTCACTACCCTTTACACCATAAAAGCTTAAAGAAGGATGCAAATTTGTTTATTATTATTATAGCAAAGCAGAGGATCCAGCTATTGGTTGTGAAGTTGAAAAATGATTTTCAAAACAAAAAGAATAAAAAGCAAATTATGAATATACCCAAGACTGCTCTTTTCTCAAAGGATTTTGTCTCACAGTTATGGAAATGAAGGGGAAAACTCAACAGTGCACTGTTTTTTAGAGAAATCCAGTTTACTTTAGAAGTAAACTGGATTTCTGTCTCCAGCTGACAGCCTGAGGTATTGGTTTGGGTACATTTGGTGAGAAAATGAAGCAAAACAAGTGAGAAGGAGGGTGATGCTGAAGACCATCCAATTCCAACAGCCTGCCATGGGCAGGGACACCTCCACTATCCCAGGCTGATCAGAGCTCCATCCAACCTGGCCTTGGACACTTCCAGGGATGGAGCATCCACAGCTTCTCTGGGCAACCTTCCCCCACGTCTCATCACCCTTAAAATAAACAATTTATTCTTATTATCTATTCTAAATCCATTATTCTAAATCCAATCTAAAGCCATTTGATGGACACTCAAACAAGTGTCCAAGTCTATGTGTGGTTAATGGACAACATCAGTCAAAAAATTCAATTTAATGGATGGTTTTCCTACTTGGTCTAAAGTATAAAATTATACCCACATGTATTGTGCACACAAATGTGGGGAAAGGCCATAAAAGCATTCAGGAAGAAATGCAAAGCTTCTGTTAGTTTCTATTCTACTGCTTTAGAAAAAAAAAAAGGTGGAATGCTAAATTGAACTTCAACCTGAAGATCTCAGTTTCAAAAATGAAAACAATTTTCCACCTGTCCTGCTTTCAGAAAGCCACCAAACAGAATCAAGATGGACTTCTATTTTAAAATAAAATGAGTAGTAAAGTGGTCCATTACACTGTTTACATACTATAATTTCACCATGATAAATAAAAGGAAGGTCAATTCACTCACAAATCACAGCCAGGTACACTAAACCAGCAGAGGGCAATAGAATTCTAGAATTTTGCAAAAATGGGATGTAATTCTGGATGGAGCTTTATTTACTGTATACATTTGCAGGCAAAAGTCACTTAAACATCTAATTAATTACTCATGGTCTCTAATCCTAGATTCCTGAAGGTCATCTGTAATTTTCTAGACATTACTTAAAGTCAGAATACCTCAAATTTCTACATAGATTTATCAAGATAGATATATGACAATACAAAGTTCCCTGTAAAATTACATAATACATATAATAACATATTTTCTCCAAAGAGATAAAAAGAGATTTAAATAGTTGCTATACAAAGAAAGAAAGGAAACTAAAATAATCTCAAAAGAAGTATGTTCAGATGTCACAAAAAAAGAGAGAAGACATTTTCATACCAGAACTTCATGGCTCTAAATAAGGTTAAACTCCAAGAAGTTGATGAGAAATAGTTTGATTTTTCTTCCTCTATACAGCAAAAAAAGTTTTGGTGGGTTAAATCCATTAATTCAGAAACAGATTTCACAAATTCTCAGTTGAAGCATTGAACCCATCTGAAGAGTTTCTCAAACTTTGACATGGTTATTTTGAAAATCTCCTAAAAAGTCACAAAGAATCCCTTTGGATCAGGGGGTTCAGCAGTGAGAGTGCACCTCTGAGTGCACTGGAATGGTGGCTTTGGCTGTACCCACAAAAATAACCCACAGCACTTCTCCAGGTCTGTGCTCAGAGACAAATAAACCCTGTAAAACTCACAAGTTTATGGTTTTTATTTATATTCAGGTTGTGGTTCTTAGAATTATTGATGACCTGATATGTAACTTAAAGCCCAGCTAAATAGAGCATCTAATTAATCCCCCCAAGAGGTAATAAAATAACTACTTTAAGTTCTTCTGTCACTGCATTCTAGTAATTCTTTAATTACTATTTCCTTCTTCTATGGCAGCTTTCTCTGTCTTCAGTGGTCAAAATTATCTCTGAATTTCTCTCAATGAGCAGCATTTCCTTATCTGAAGAAACTGTTAAAACAACAGTCCTCAAGCAGCCCTCAAGAACAGGATGAGCAAGTTTGAAAGATGTAAGGGTACAACACAGAACATAAATTAATAAAATTTGAACAGCAGTAGATCCCATCTTGGCAATATAAATTACACATGATTCAGGTGAAAGAAAGAGGATGGGCAAAATTGGAAACTGCAATATTGTGAAGAATTCTGAAAGTATGGACAAAAAACCTGAACTGCTTGCACTCTGAGCTAAGCTGATGTGGTATTTACAAGTTCAGAGAGCTGTGATGAATCAGAGGAAGCCAAGAACATCTTATCAGGAATTCCAAATGCAGGTACTGTCATGAAGGATGGAAAATGGATTTTCTTTTTCCCAGCAACTGGACAAAATGCAGGGATACGGATGGAAACAGGAGTAGGAGACAGAAACTTCAGTTATAGGCTTGGATCACTTGGTTGTGTAAGGAAGAAAAGCAGTTTTGACACCTCAGTTCTTTGGTCCCAGTTGAAATTGTTGATGAGACAGGATGGCAACTGAGACATTCACACAGGAGCAGAAAATACACACAAATACATCAACAACTCCTCTCCTTTACCATCTGCAAGCATTTTCTCTCTCATGGAAACATAAAATAGCACTGCTCAAATCATGAGGGATAATAATGAAACTGAACTCAAGGAAGGAAATTGTGTTTTTATGCAAAAAGTTCCATTCTAGTGGGATAAGGATGCAGTGATGAGGAGGCAAAGCTGAACTTACACATATGGAAAACGCATGGGGGGCTCTCTTACTTCATTTACATTCCTTCACTTCAAGGTCAGAAGCTTTTACCAGATTTTAATTAAACCACCAGAAATTCTTTCATGGTGAAAATTCCAAGTGAATCAGAATTTCTGTAATGCTGTAATCCCCCCTAGAAGGAACAACGTAAAGAGATGGGCTATAACTAAATTCAAATTGTTAAACCAGAGTCATGCATCATTTCTAGAACACAAGCTCAAGTGAAGTCAGTCACAAATGATGTGACTCAGTATCAGTGGAAATGAAACAAAGCTCTCTCCTTATTCTAGGATATAGTGGGTCAATTCCTCACTTACAGAAATTCACTACAAAATTTATCATTACATCTTATTTTAATTGGGGGGAATTTCCTTTTTTTTTTTCTTCCTGACCAAGTACTTCCTCCCACAAACCACAAAGGAAAGGAACTAGAGATTGCAAAGCTCTCTTCCATGTTTCCCATGATGCTATCATTCTGGAAAAATCCAGCTTCTTCCAAGAGCAAAGTTACCACAATTATTGATTTCCAAAATTCTGTTATCATTCTGGGAAAGCCAGCTTCTTCCACAGAGCAAAGATACCACAGTTATTGATTTCCTAGATTCCTTGTAAAAATAAATGCTAAAAACAACTCTCTCCTACTAATATGCTAAACTGTTGTATTATACTTTCCTGTTTAATTTCTTTTTTTCCCCACCTAAAAATAGTTTTGGAAGTGGGATATTCTGTTCTGCAAAGACATGAAATGTATTTTACTGGCACCCATTCAGGACCAAAGTGCACAAGTTAAAATCTTGAGGATCAGAGATGATATTTCAGTGCCTGTGTTTGCAAGGGACACTGCAAAACCACTCAATCATAAATTACAAGTATCCTCACATTCCTGTTTTAACTTGAAAAGTCTCTTTGCTTTCACAAAAAAATAATTTACTGAACTATAATATTTATCTGAAAAGAACTTTTAATGGATGAAATAAAAACTTTTGACTGGAGAAGTTTTTGGAAACATTGACAGAACTTTGACCATGGCCTGAAAAATGCTCTTCCATGACCCCACTCATATTCATAAGCACCTGCCAAATAACCACATTATTATTTTACTGACTCTCTGAAAAGTCAATAAAATCCAGCTTTTAGGTCATGTCTGTAAAAGCTTCAGCTCTAATTAACCAACTGGTGGACAGAATCACCACCAGCAATGATGATAATTATGAATAATGATGATTGTCATGAATCATGAAAAATAATGACTCCACAGCTTCCTTCCAATGCTTCAAACTGCCTGGCTCCAAGTATTATTATTTATTTCAAATACATATTGTAAGTTCTTGAGGGTAAGTATCTTCATTTTTCTGTTCTTTTGTACAAAAGCAACACCTGCATTTCTGGTCCATGAATTCCTGGACTTTCCAGGAACGCAAATAATGCTCATACACACACTTGATAAAGTTGTAAATATTCTTTTGTGGTTCAGCTCCTTCCCTATTATCCATTACATGATACAGCCATGTTCTTTTCAAGCAGGCAACTCCATGTATTTCTATATTAAAGGGATCAGCATTCTGAGAATGGATAAATAAAAATAATTGTAGTACTAAAAATAATGTTACTTAATACTATTTCAGTCACAAAAACATTTCCATAGACTGAGATAGCATCACAACTGGCAGGATAGAGATAGAAAAAGAAAATTAATGGAAGCAGACAAAACTCCTTGCCAAGACAATAAAGGAAGTCTTTCACGATGGGAGTTTCCTAAATTAAAGCCAGCAATGCAAGAGTGGAGAATTTTAAAGCAGAAGTGATTTTAATCCAAGCACACCAGAGTAGGACAGAAAGTTTAATGACTGGGTGCAAGAATGAAAATATTTCAGTGTAGAAAACGAACACATTACAAAAAGTCTTCCCAGCTTTCCAGGAGGCTAAAAGCATGCTGATGATTATGACAATTACTTGGGACAACCACAGTTGTGCAGAAATTGAAGGCAAGGATCAAAAACTCATGCAAAATGTAAAAACCCCCCCTAATTTTTCTCAGTTATTGAAATATTGTAATATTGTAGAGTAATTATTAGTTATTATTAGGAATTGCATCATCCAATAGCTTTATGCAATTCCCTGGTATTTACACAAATAAATACTAAAATAAACATTAATATAATATTGCTATTTAATTTTAGTACCAAATTATCCCACTGTTTTCCACAGTCCAGGTGGACCAATACTCCACTGATTCCAGCTGATACCAACTGTAAAATCTGCCTGACAAAGATATAAAAATGGAATCACTCTCCACCCGTCACAGATTTTCCACATCAGCCTTTCACTGGGTGCCTTCCCTGTGACTTCACAGCTACACAACAAAGAGCACATTTCAAATTATGAATTGACCTCAAATTATAATTAACCTTGAATTAGGTTTCTCTTGGAAGGAGGGGAGGGGGCTCAAGATAATAATTAAAACACTATAAACTATTCTGAATTTCTCCACTGCTGCCTCCAGTCTTCAGAGGAAGCCTTTATCCATGAAACTGGGAATCCCTCCTACATCCAACAGGCTCTGGAGCAGAGGGGTCATTTATTCAGGAATTTCAAGGATTAAAGACCTCCTTCCACTGAATATCTGCACAACTGTTACCAAAACTTGGTAACCCACAAAGTACACACTCAAATTACTTTCATTTTATTATTATGCTATGCAAAGCACCATATATATTTCACTATAGAAAATATTCAAACTATTTCTATTGGTGTATTCACATGAAATACTTCTAGTTTCACATTCTTCTATTAATTCAACTTTTTACTTAAATCACAATTTTTTATTCACCTTCAAGATTATAAAAAACCCCTTGGACTAAAATCCTTTTCATCATGAAAATGCTGCCAGGATAATTCTTAAGATGACCTAAAGAAATGTTCTGTACAATATTCAAAGGTTTTAAGTTAAATGATTTACACCAACTTTTGCTCTTTTAAAAACACTGGAAAAAGTCTCCTATTTTATGTAATTCTATTTCTTTCTCAATAAAGGTACAGGAACGTGGAGTAGAAATGAAAAATGGGCAGCCATGGAAATTAACATCCCAATGATGCCATCACCTCAGGACTTCAGCCTGCAGACTCATTTCTCTCATTCCATTTCAAGCTCTACAAAAAAATTCCCATCAGTTTCCACTTGAATTTTTATTTGAAATTTTGTGCCTTAGAAACATTAAAGTACAATAATAATTTTAAAAAGCAGTTTTTCCCTCTGTCCCTCGCAAGAATTACATAATTTAGTCACATAAAAATCACAAAGCAGTCTCCAATGCATCTTGCTAAAAGACAAATGTCAATTTGAATGAAAGAGACATTTTGCTGCATTTGGGTTATTTTTGCCTAAACTGGATCAGCACTCTCCAAGTGTACATCAATTGAAAACTGACTCAGAAATTCAAATTGAACACCTGTGATTCTGAAAAATAATACTGCTCTGGATACAATGCAATTTAAAGGAATGCTTGTCTATAAATGTGGAAGCCTATTCATAATATCTACATGGACAAAACTCACAGAATAATGTGTTTTTATTATGTCACCTCTGTTATTCAAATATTTTAAAATACCAAACAACAAAAATTTGCAAGTGTTTTACTGTGGGCCATGAAATGTGGCAGAATATACTCAGAAAGGGATGGGAACATAGATGATTATTTACAGTTTACCCATAAAATTTTAGTGATAAAGTTATGGAAAAGACCCCTGAAAGGGAGAAAATTGTGCTATAACCTGCACAATCTGTGCACATCCCCACAGAAGAAGTGACCACATACCAAATAAGCACGGGTCACCCAGACCATGAAAACATGGAAAAATTCTTTTATCTTCATGCATAAATATGTTTTATTTAGATTGTTTCAATTTTAAACAAAATTCCAGCGGTGTTACTAATGGTAAACTAAAACCTTTTCCTAACCCAGAAGCAAAAATTTGTTTGTTTTTGTGACATTAGCAGTACACACCAAAGCCCACTGTCACTGATGAGTCACATTTTGCTAACAGCTTGTGTCCAATATTTAAAATTTTAAAAAAGCATTGGGACTATTTTTTTCTAGAAAAATTCAATTATTACTCCAGGCCACAAAAATGCAACCAGAGCTGACTTCCTGTCTGTGACTTTAATCCCATCAGCTCTGACTTAGAGTGGGATCAAATCCTGCCTGATCAAGTTTCACAATAGATCACTCACCAGACTTGAGGGAGAATTCTGAGATTTCACCAGACATCCCAAGAGCTCCCAGCACGCTGCACACACTGTGATGTCTCTTGTAATTTTAATTGGATCTGTGTAGAAATACCCTGGGCTAGTTTTTAAATAAGCAGAGGCATTAAGACAAGATGGGTTACATCATGCCAGCTTGCTCCCTTCTTTAAATTTTCTGCTGTTTTACCAAAAATATTTAAAAATCCCTCAAGGCTAATGCATGACCCAACCATTCCAGAATGTTACCAACATCACCTCCAAGTTGTCACTTGTCTGACTGCTCAGCTTCTTGGCTTATCTGCTGAACTCACACAAAACCACATCTTTCTCAATGTTTATTGAGATAAATAAATAAAACTTGGTGGCTGCACCGTGGGCAGGAAAATACAGTGAAGTTATTTAGGAAGAACAGGTAATTGTTTCATTTGTGCTCTGCTTTGTGTTAGATAAATAAAATGAACGTTTCATGTACACAACATTCAATCCTTCAATAAAGGAACTGTGATGTTGTGTAACTTCTTTTTACTGCTTGATTTGAAGCAACAGGAATTACACTGACAATGAAATGCTGTGACATGAAATCCCATCATCATTTCCCATCAGAATGCTACAGCAAAGATGGCAAAATATCAGAGTGGTGGAAATCTACCACAATTTTACATTTCCTGCAGATTTTGTCACTGGTAACTTGATTTGGAGCACTGCCTGTGCAATGTACACACAAATGAAAGCCTGTGCCACTGTCAGATGCACAAATTCTGTTTATTCCTGGCTACCAAAAACATCGTCCAGCCTCAGCAGGGGTGGATGAAATGAGATTTAACATGCTGCTGGCATCAAACAGGGGATTCTGAGAACAGAAACAACTGTCAATAAAATAAAAAATAAATACAATAAATAAAACAGCTGCACTCTGCCAAGCACTGCTTCATTTTTGGGAAGCATCAACAAAATCACGTGGCAAAGGCAAGATAATCCTTCATGTTGAAGCACAAGTTCAAGCCAGGTAGAACATGTTCACTCTGGTCTATTACACAATTTTGAAAACCTTTAGAGAAGCTGAAAAATCCTCCAAAAAGTGTCATTTTTTACTAAAAAAAAATTAAAAAAAAAATCAATTTACTCAAAAGTATAAGTTTTACTCAAACTGAACCTTAAACTGTTAATCTGAATTTTAACTAATCACTGCAAAGTTAGTTAATAATCTTATGTTCTGAACAGAATGTCAGTTTGTGTTTAGTGTGAATAGTTTTATAGCAAAATAAGTACTTTTGCCAAAGACTTGTATCTAATGGGACATACCAAAGGGGACCATCACTGAACCTGAGGATTAGATCTGGGAAAAACAAAATTCTTTTTCTATTATGCATTAACAGCTGGCTTTTGCAAGTTAACAGTCAGGTTACTTGAATTTTTAATTCAGGTCAAGAACATTAAAAAACTCATCATGCTTCTTCCATCCAGGGACTCAGTTTCCTGAGTGTATTTTTAGAGTTAAATAGTCTAGGCTATTAAAAAAAGATTTCAGAGAACTTTCTGTGAGAGAAATGGTGTGAGAGATCTTGGTACCCTTAACCAAAAAATACAAGTGTATAGCTGAAATTACTTAAATATATTTTATATTCAATCCAGATTTTTGCTCTGCTTGATGGTGAAATCACAACTTGTTTAAGCTTATTTCAAAACTCCTGATACTTCATTAAAAACTCTTTTTTTATTGTCTTTTTTTTTTTTTTTTTTTTGCTTACTTGATCAAACTTTACCAAGATAGGAATCCAACCAAACTGCTACAACACCCCAAAATATTCTCTGTATCTCTCCAGGTAAAGAGCTATGTGGACTCTCTTGGGTATTTTTAGAAGCAGAACTAAAACTAAGAAAATAAAAGAAAATGGAAGTTTCTTCAAAAGAGAATGAGAATACTCTGTACACTCCTTCCTAAAAACAGCCATGGGTTATTATGTACAGCTATGAAATAAAATCCATTTAAATCAAACTTTTTTACAGTTCAAATAATTAGAAGAGGAGAAAACTCTGCCACTTTATGCTCCCTACACATTGTTGAGTTCTAGTTTAAGTAAGAAATGCCACGAAATTTTCTACACATGTAACTTTTTAAATGCTCTTGCCTTCAACAGATGATTCTGGTTTCTATGACTGATAAAGTTCAACTTTTTTTTTATTCTAAAAACAACATGACAGAATCTATTTCCAGTTAAAAAAAACCCCAGAAATTGATTAGAATGTGCAAATTAAACTAAAAATGACTGCCTGATTTCTCAGCTTTTTGTTGCAGAATCCTTGGTTTCCATTCAGCTAAAATAAGGAACTTTCTGCACTTTACTTCTGGCTACTCATAAATGCCTCACAGACCACCTGAAAGGGGGAAGGTTGTATTTTTCAATTTCTATATTATTAATGTCCAGATAAGCTGTCACAGAAATTACTGTTTTGCAATATCCCAGTGCACCAATTACCAATGACCAAACTGGGTTGTGTAACAACATTCACATTAATCAAAGTTTATTTAATATTGCAAGCAAGTCCACGTTCTGAACTTATCTCCTCAGGCATCACATCCTCAAAAGCAGGACTGCAGCTACCCAGAACTGGAGAAAATGCTGCTGTATTGAAATAAATACAGTCATACTACAGGAGTTTTGCTTCTGAAATACTTACTTATAAAATCTGCATTATTTACATTTTTGTATTTACCATCATATTGTATTTTGCCACTATCAAACATTATGTCCTTTCCCCTCCAAAAAGAAACCAAAACAAGAAATTGGAAACAAATATACAGTTAAAAAAACCCCATTCATAATATTCTCTAAAATTAACAACTACAGAGGGAAAACTTTACTTGTACTTTTGGCCAAGCACTTTATTGGCCAATTGTACTACAGTGACCATTGTATTGTACTGGCCAGTGTTTGTTTAACATGCCAAATTAAACAAAACAGCACTGCAATAAATAGTTTTTACATGGCAACATCAGAAATTATTATTTTCTATTATTTTAGTGACTGAATATAATTCAATGGCTCAATAAAATTCAATATATAATTCTCATATAAGCCTGGGTTTAGTTCTGGGTGTGTCTCACAATCATAATGACCCAACATCAATAAATGTCATTCTGGAGTAATGTCCATACCAGTCTATTTGATGATTTCCATTGAAACCTGTAATTTTTAGAATGAATCTTCCGACTCATCATGTATCTCCTGCCATCTCTTTCTCCATTTTAACAATGTATGTGATGTAAAAAAATCCAAAATAGCAGTGGTTTTCAATAGAAACTCACCCTATAAAAGGCAGTTGTCAGGGGCAGCAATGCTGCAGCAATGCTGTATTCCTCTGAAGATGAACAATCCTGCAAGAAAAAAACAAAGAAGAAAATAATAAATAACACCATTTTAGGCACTATAATTTAATTTTTGCCTTACGGAGTCCCTCTGGCATCCTTCTGACACATGACATAACCTTTAGTCATTTGATATCATGTAAAAATAACATACATCTATATGTGTGTACATATATATTTATATCTTTATATCTTCTCATGATTCCTCCTAGACAGGTATTGCTGGGATTCCTCCCACTCTGGAAATTCATTATCCAATTTCTCATCCGTACGTTTGAAATACAATTTCACTGGCATAATTTACATATAATAAGGAAAGTTTCCCTCATTTAGGAAACAATAAGAAGGTATTTTGCTTCCATTTGGGTCAACAGTAAAACCTGACTAAAATGGAAGTGATGTGATGACCAAAAAATGCCCTTTCCAAACATCTACGTGAAGTGACATTCACGCAACATGAAATAATCACCTCCACGGCCCCTACAAAAGTTTGGCACGAGATTAACTTTAGAAGAAGATGAAAACCCATTCTCTTGGAGTCTCTGAGTGCCTCATTCAACAGTCAAGTGCGTCATTCACATCTCTCTAAGCAGGGCAGGCCAAAGTAAATCAAGTGGTAATTGCGCTGATGAAAGTCGTGATTTCATTACGGAAGTCTTTTAAAAGAAAGCAGAATTGGAATGTAACTTAAGATTTAAAAAACAAACTACTTGAATTTTTTATGACTATAGAAAATAGAACAAAAAATACCCAAGAAGAGTTAAAAACGATACTTAAAAAAAAAAAGAAGTGATCAGGTGGGTTTTTTCATCAGCTCTTTTTGCCACCACTGAAGAACACAATAATGCACCTACAGACAAATGTCTCACCATTGTGCCCCTGGATGATCAGTGGGAAACCCACCTTTCCAGCTAAAAAATGCATTTTAATATTTTTAACATCCATTTTACAGTGGGCACCCTGCAATTCAAACCACTCCTAGTAACTGTGACAACCGACCAAATGCCAGAATTGAAATTTCTCAGGTGCTCCTCTGCCAGACTTTACATTTATGCCTTCATCTCATATCACAGTTCTCTAAAACAGAAGAAGCAGCAGAAACCTGGCACCAGCCAACTGTGATAGCAGAAAAATGACATCTCCATCACAAAAACAATAATGTTAACAATCATTAGATATTATTTATATCCATCTCACCCTTGATTCTTAAATGGCTGCAGAGTGTGGACTGCAGGTTTAAAACAACACATCAAAAAACTCATCACAAGACTGTTTTGCTTCTCATCATTTTAAAGCCTATTCCAACCTTTGTGATTTTTTAATAATATTTTATCTTCTATTATTTTAATCAAGCTCCCCTAAACAGAATACCCATGTCCATTCCAGATAAATACAGCAGCATTTAGAAAACTGCTCACACATATATTCTGAAAAGGGATACAACAAGTTCACACCTGTGAAGGTTTATTTCTGCACTGAGGGTTTCAAAGTGTCTAACTCTGCACAAATTCATGAATGCCAACTGTGCATGGATGACACGAGTTTGGCAAGTGCTCACACTTCAGAACATGTGAAAACTAACAAAAATGGTAGAGGAAAACTAACAAAAATGGACACTGAGAAGCCATCTCACACTTTGTTCTCAAATGGCTGCAGAGTGACTGTGGACTGCAGGTTTAAAACAACACATCAGAAAAAACTCATCACAAGACTGTTTTGCTTCTCATAATTTTAAAGCCTATTCCAACCTTTGTGGTTTTCAAATAATACTTTATTTTCTACTACTTTAATCAAGCTCACCTAAACAGAATACCCATGTCCATTCCAGATAAATACAGCAGCATTTAGAAAACTGCTTACATGTATATTCTGAAAAGTGATACAACAAGTTCACACCCGTGAAGGTTTATTTCTGCACTGGGGGTTTCAATGTGTCCAACTCTGCACAAATTCATGAATGCCAACTGTGCACGGACGACACGAGTTTGGTAAGTGCTCACACTTCAGAACACATCCCAGTTTGGGAGAGGAAAACTAAGAAAAATGGACACGGAGAAACTCAATAAATGTTCCAATGATGCCCCTCAGTATTGCAATGTGTGTATAACAAACCCAAATTCGTTTTTAAGCTATCAGAGCATAAAGGCTGAAGGGCACAGCCTCAGCTGCTTTTAATTTTCCATTTCTGCATTATTTCCTACTGTTACTCATATCTGTAATCCCCATTCGGAATTTAGCACGTGTATTTTTAGTTTAATACATGATAAATATTCTTAGTACTTTTTCACTTAACAAATACACTTCCCATTTAAAATTCCACTTTCCAATCTTTAGGAATGTGCAACAGCTTTCAAAGAAATACAGATCTTATTTCTGTGCACAATTATTTATAACCAGTTATAAAATAATCCATCCTCAATTTCAGGTTACCTACTTAATCCCTCAGCTCAAATTATTTGAAAGAGTTTGGGCTTTTATCCAAAACATACATAAAAATATCTTTATAAAATCTGAGCAGTGTATCTTCACCTAGAGAGCATTCAATACTCCAAGAGCTAACATATGTCTCAAAGATATATATCATCACCACATAAACAACACATCAGATTATTTTTCCATTCCTTCCTTCAAGGATGAAATTCTCCACATATTCCATGTCAGCACTACATGGACTTGTAGCATGGAAGTATTATCTCTACATATTTTTTTTCTTCTCCAGTATAGGAGAAGAAATATGAAGTGATCTCAGTTAAGAACAAATTATAACACTGTTGTTTTAAGACAAGTGGAACTGATTAACTGTTTACCTGCTTTGTAAGACAGAATGGTTAAAAGAGATGCTGCACTGAAATCTCAGCTGCTCAATTCTACAGACAAACCAAAGTACTGGAAATGCCATGTATGTGTTGCAGGCAAATAATTTAGACTCCTGAAACAAAGTAATCCAGCTGCCTTATATTTAATGTTTTTACCAATTGTGAAAAATCTGTTACTGCTGCTTCAGAAATAGACAAAAATCAAATACCACAAAATAATCAAAGCTGTTCCACCTAATTTGCACAAAATGAAGCTGAAACACATCTGGGGAACAAAAATTATGTTCAGCAAATTAATCACCAAAAAAGCAACAGTGAAATACAGACTTGCACCATGACATATGCAGAGTCCTGCTTTGAATCCATGCCTAATTGAGTGAAAACCTGGCTCATTGCTCTGGCCATACTGATCCTGTATCCACACGGTTGCTGAACTCTGCAGCAGACTGCAAGTGTTACAGGAATTCATGTTCACTTAAAACAGCTTTGCTGCACCAAACTGACAAGTGGATAATAAAAGGAGAATGCTTTTCCTTACATCACTTAACTTCGACAACGCGTGGGAATTAATTTTATATTCCAGTCAGTTTAAATATGCAACAAAACTCTGGCAGTTCAATATTGTCATTAGATATGGATGGTGGCTCAATATTGTCATTCTCTGAGTTGAGACCTTGGAAGCTACAGATTTTAGCTGCCTGGGTGGACACATGGGGCTGATTTGGGGGAGCACTGATGGCTTTTGGGATCTGGCATTGGAATTTGGGATCTGGCATTGGAATTTGGGATCTGGATGGTGGCTCAGGCTTCTGGTGCTAGAGGAGAGACTCAACTCTGCTCCTCCCTCTTGACTTTGGAGCACGTACTGCCTGGAAATTCTGCTTGGAAAACAAGCTTTTGTACATCAAAATTAAGCTGAGATGCCCTCTGCAGCATGGTCCGAGTGATTAACAGCTGGGAAAAGTCACCCCAGGAAAAGATTTTCCTTGATCTCATGCTGGATGTCTCCCCAGGCTCAAGAAGGGCCTTAAGCCCTCTCTGGCATCCCACAAGAGCAAGCCCAAGCCATGAAGCAGTGACAGGGCACAAAAATTACCTCTCTTCCTTCATTAAACAACCACTTCCACTTGGGGATTTCTGCTTTCCCTTAGTCACATGATAAAAATCTAGAAGACATGTCTGGAATATTGAGATAACATTTGAGGCGGGATTTTTCTTTTTAAATTCATCTTGATAGCCTCTCTCATTAGCTGCTACCTGATACAGCATCTTCCTGTGCTAAAACCCATTCTGCTTTAGGCACTAAGCTTTTCAAACATTTTGAATAATCCACAGAAATCCGAGCATGCCAAAAAACTTGGGATCCAATTCTGCCTTCCACCATAAATACATGGAATTCCCCACAGGCCTGACTATTGCATGAAATCACCACAGAATGCAATGAATGCATCCAAATTAAAAAGCTGAACATGGCAGCACTTGATCCATATTTTTTTGGCAGCACAGCAGGATGTGTGCATGCTCTGTTAAAAATACTGCTCAGCACTGCACTGTCCCCCTTGAGGATAACTGAGGTCAATTTTCAGGCATACCAAGAGCATTCATCACCCTGCAGGACTCAGCTCATAATGAATCCAGAAAAATAATAAAAAAAAAAAAAGCCAGAAATTCTAGGGTCAGATGTGTTTTTAAAGCACAAACCCAAGAACTGTAAAGTCAGCATGTGTAACTATGTGCAGAACATTGGCTACAAATTACAGGTGGAACATTAGTTACAAATTCAGCAGATGACTTCACTGGTGGCAGGATTTAATCCTAATTCTCACAGATACGTTATGTGGGCAGGGTTTTACTGAATCACAGAATTTTTATTATTGATGCAGCTTATATTTTGGAAATTTGAACTGTCAATCCTAATGCACAAGGATACTACTTTTGTCTAAAGAAGAGAACTCAAAAATCCAGCTTAGAAAAAATGCTTTGTTTGCTAAAAGGAATAGGGATTCATCAGTTTTTCATAACCTGGTATTAATTAGGTTATTTTTCATTTTCATGAAATAAGCTGCATAAATTTTATCCATTCATATCCAAGTACAATATTAATGCAATTGAACTATTGCAAATGACAGTTTTGATCAAAGAAAACCTATTCCATATTAATTGATGTTACCATCAATGTCCTTTATAGCCAGTCTCTGCAGAGTTAAAATCCAAGTTAATAAACTGACAATTTCACAATATCTAATTATAGCTAATATAACTATATGCTGTCTTGAAACAGGTGAAAAGACACGGAACTATTTGGAATTTCCAAAGTAACTTTAAAAAGTATTTAAACCACAAGTTTTAACTTCACAGATAAAGCCAACACCTAAAGCAACAGTTAAAACTACAGGGTTTCTTGGAATAAATGTCAATATGACAATAATCACTTACATTACCTTTACTAACACCACATAATTAACTTCACAAGAAAGTTGTAAATCTTCTTATTGGAATCATAAGCAACATTGTTTTTTTCAGTGAAAATGGATGTGCATTTCCTTTCTTGCTAACACTCATACAGAGCTTTGCCTGGTGAAGGCACCATCAATGCCAGCTGCTGCTCTGCTCTGCTGGGATCACACTTTTCCCTTTTTTTTGGTTGAAAAAGGTGAAATCAAACCTTATTCAATACCTTATTGAAGGTATTGAATTTTATGAAGTGGAACACTTCTGGGACCTGAGAAACTGGATGAAAAGCAGACATACTGAGAAGGTCCACAGAGCTGGCTACCTGCTGCCTCATCTTTTGGCAGAACTACAAGAATGAACTCAAAACTTGGGAGATACTACCTTACAAAATTCTCATCATTTTAAAAACTTCTTGGTTTGGTAAGAACAGAAAGAGCTTTTCAAAATTATTAATTCACAAAACCCAACTCTTCCTTCATAAATGACCCTAACACATTTTATGTGTCGCTCATTAACACAAGCTTTTAATTTAAATTTTGTTCTGCTTAAACACTGCTGCAGGGATTCACAGTTAATAAAACCAAGATAAGCACATTCTAATTGTCTAAAACCAAGATAAACCATTCTAATGGTTTCCAGGTTTAACACTGATCAGATCTCTGGGCTTTTGATGAGCAGCTTCTCATTCTGCTGCCTGGTCTGGCAGCAAAAATTGAACACAAAGTCCAGATCACAGTTTGATCCTTGCTCTGAATTCTGCCACATGTAGCAGTTTCTTGGTCATCACAGAGGATGCCAGTGGAGAAGACACAGGAACCCAACCCTGGAGAATCCTCACTGATTTGTTTGGACTTCATGGCCTTTCTGCCTGATTAGAAGCCTTTGCAATGACCACTTAATTAAGGAACCCATCCTGTCAGCAACAGGATGCAAGGTACCGTAGAGCTGCCACTCCAGGCAGGACATCCAGTTTTATTTTAGAGGTATTTTACTTCCTGAAGAGCTTCAGGTTTGTCTTCACCTGGCCCTGAATTCTTCTAGGCTTGCCTGCCCTTGAAACACAGTGGTATAAGGAACAGAATTCACTCAATGCAGTTTAGATGGAATTACATAAGCACGAAGTGTTCAGTGATTTTTAAATTTCCTTCTGCTTTACTCCACACATTCACAAAGCCAGCAAAACACAACAGATTTTCTCTATGCAGCTCCATCCTCCTCCTCCTGGTCTCATAGCAAGTGAAAACAAGGAACAACATTTCACTCAAAGAAGAGCTGTCAAGCCCCCCCACCCCCGTGCTTTCTCAATAAATACATTTCCGTCTAGGATTGAGGTTAGTCATTTCCTTCTCCTCCTCCTCGTTGCAAATTACGTTTAGGAAATCAGGAACCTCGATTTTTATGTGCATAAATTACACATTTGTCACTGTATTTTTACTGTAGCCCAGGAACATTTAACTTTTTTTGCACGATACTGATAAAAACAAGAATGGCATCCCTCGCGTCTCAGCACATCTGAGTTTCTTTAGCAGAAATGCCATGCATGTTTCTGAATACTGTCATGAGGCCCATGGCAATAAAGTTCAACATACTCAGGCTGTAATCTTCTCCCAAGGAAATGGTTGGGATGCCAAGATGCCTTTTGACTTTTATTTCACAGCAGGGCTTCATTCACAGTGACTCTGTCCAAACCTTAAACTACACCAGCTGTGATACGAGGTCCTGCACAGCAATTTGTAAAAAGCTTTGACAAACAACACTCAAATGATAGAATACGCTGCAATTCATGGCACAAAAGTGATCAATATCCATTAACTGCTCAGCTGGAGAGGGTGATTAATTCATAATATATCCAGGAACTGCAGTGTGCTCCTAAAGCCCTGGTAGAGCAAAGCACTTCTGCAGCCACTGCAAAACATTAACACAGAATACTCTGTAAACTGCTGTACACACAGCCTGTTTAATTGAGTTAAGCAACAACAGAAAAATGTTTCAGACATTAGAAGAACTATTAAAATAGATGCCATATTACATTATAGTCCAGTTACATATTAGCAAATCTGTTCACAAGTACACAGGACACATCCTCACGCCCAGCAGCATCTCCTCTCCTAAATTTTAAGCAAAGTCATAAAGTTTCAAATATGTACAAATGCATTCATCTTGCTTAACTTAATTGTACTGTTCTAAGTTTCATGTGATTTTCCAATTTCATGTACTTTTAATAATGCAGCAGATCATCAGTGCACAATTTTTACAACTTAACAGGGATGAACTCCTAAAAAAAGAAAAAAATCAGATTTATATGAGTATGTAAAGTGATTCACTGAAAAATCAGTTTTTCACTTTAGAAGAATAATGTTTGGATAGAAGTGGAATTTTACATCCATCTTCTGTCATGTAATGAGTCAATACTCAGTTATTAAAAGATTTTGGGTCCAGTTCACTATGGAGAAACTGAACAGTGCCTGATGAAAAGTAACTTGGAAATAGAGCTCACTGAAAATTTTCCACTGAATAGCACGTGACGGCAAAATAATTTTTTATTTATGCTAAAAACCCTCAATGACATCATCTTAGGAAAGAGAACTTCTAATCCCCAAAATTTTCCCCTTGGGAGACTCAGTCTCTTGACAACTTGATTTTCTGGGGAACCAGAAATAAAACCTTTGAAGACAACTCAAAGAAGGCAAGGAACAGGTTGGGGGGAGCTGCAGGCTGACTGTAGGGAGCAAGTCCTCACAGAGAGCATTTCCAGACATAGGAAGAACACAAAAGTGATTTAGAACACAAAGCCCCAGCTGAACAAACTGGATCATCTTCTTCAATGAAATAATGATGATCTGAGGAAAGATCAGCCTGTCCTTTGCAGGCTCCTTTGGTTCCCTTGGGGACAAGCTGGGAGACAAAGGCTGGATGAAAGAGTGGGAATTGATAGCACTGTCAGGCTCCAGGTTTAAAAAGTTCTGAATCCTGTTTTCAGGGTCTGATACGGTGGTGAATGTTCTCATTAACAACAAGTGACATGAAATGCATCTTCATCACATTTCTGATTGACATCAGATCTGGGAGAGTGGTAAGGACTGTGGCAGACACAGACTGAAAGAACCTCCTGAGCCTCCTAAAGGCAAAGCTCTGCTCAAGGGACAGACATGGAAACATAAACCACAAATGAACAGCACCATGTGCTGTGCTGTACATGTCAAACCAAGTCAAAAATCCTAAAACATCAGTCTCACAAAGAGTTAACAGCAGGGGCAAAAGAACAAAATAATTAGAAAGTTTATGGATCTGAACCAAGAGACTGAAACCATCAGGAGAGTGCACAACTGAAAGAACCCCAAAAAACCTAAATAAATTTATAAGGGGAAAACAGTGTGCTCAACCAGCACAGACAGAAATTACTGGTAAGAAAGCTGATGTCAATTTTATATATATCTATATGTATCTCCAATGCATCCAAAGGGTTCTGGCAGGTGCTCCTGGGAACCCAAGCCATGTTTGCATGGCTGCAGCACTGCCTCTTCTTCTTACAGAAAACTGGAGTAGAAGAACAAATTTTATTTATTTATTTTATTTAAATATCAAATTAAATTAAATATTAACTATTATTTAAAGACTTTACAAGCCCCTTCAAAATGAGACTTTACTGTCTTTGAACCACATTCCTTCTGCCACAAGTAATTACCTAAATTCTTGGAGTTAAAAGAGTGCATTTTAAGAAAGTTAGATTTTTTTTCTTTTCACACATTTGGCTCAGTTCCAAGCACATCCTTTTACACACAGCTACACTCAACACTGGGCACATCACTGTTATTAGATACTAAATATCAGAATTGCCATCTCTGGGTTACTCTTGATTTTTACTATAGCTGTTTACAGAACCTGCTCTGTGGTGCACACCCTTATGGAGTGTATTTTCCACAAACTGCCCAAAATGGGCTCTCTTTCCAATACCTATTTAACATCTTGCAGGACAGCTTGGGGCTTTTTAAGCCAACCTTGCTAGTACTGAAAAGCTGTGCTCCAGTTTTGGCAGGGGCACCATGTAAGTCTGTGCACAGCTGCACCAAAGGACAACACGCACGACAATGAGCAGCTGCTCCTGCAAGAAGTTTTCTTGGATCAGCTCTGTTGGTGCAGCTCCACTTCTGGATCCACCGAACAAGTGTCAGCTGCTGGAAGAGGATATTTCTGGGCTGACCTGCAATGCCTGCAGAATTTCAAGGATGACAAGGGGCGATCTGTGGGTTTTTCTGAGGTAATTCCTGATGAGAAGGTTGTGAATCTTGAATTCATCCAGCAAGGGCTTTTCCATGCTCAGGCACAGATGACGCACTGCATTTGCTGTGCTGGTGAACTCACAGAACCTAAAATCCCTCCTTGCCAGCCCTGCTGCCAGACCTCTATGTTCCTTAACAGACTGGAATGTAAATCTCCTGTTATGTTTCAAAGAGCAGTGCAGTTTTAACAACATTAATGGGAGCTGTTGTAGAAGTTGCTTAATCCAAAAATCCAAAAATCCAAACCAGAATTAGGCACGATCATGAAAAAATCATGGCACTGGAGCTGCTATCAGAAATATCCCGTTTTTCTGGGGAAAAAAAAATCCAGCAGTAAAGTCCTTTAAAGGATGAACAGTTCATAGAAAAAAAAAACATTTTAAAAAATTTGAGAAATTGAAAGATATACCTTGTGCATGATTAAGGAGCATGTAGTAGAGCAGTGTCCACCTTGATTAACACAGCAAATCTGTGTGATCAAGGAAGAATGTTGCTACAAAGCCTGAAAAGTCCTAGAGATTCAAAGATTTCAAGCCTCCCTGATTTAGTAAAGTTCTCCCTCCAAGATAACGTCCATCAACGAAATACAAATATTTAAACTATGGAAAAAGAAAACATAGAAAATACAGTATTTTTATTTAACTCAATATTAAGTATTTTAAACTTTCCGACTGTACTTTTCAGTGCATGGACAGCAGCCACCTCTTTCACACAGACACAGATTTTATTTCAAATTTTACACTATTTAGTGGGTCAATAACAAAAGTATGATAAACACATGGAAGATGTGGGAACTTTTTCCCTTATGAAACATTTATTAAAAATTAACTTCTTGATTATTAATAAAATGTTTGCTTCTCTAAGAATCCAAGTGAAAAGAAGCATGAAGTCTTTTTTGTGAGAGATGAAGAAAATGGAAGAAACAGTAAATAAATTTTGAACTGGCAGTTGTAGAAGCACCATCAGAATCCTCCACTCTTAAAGCTTGCTGAGTTGATACTTTTCTCTGGGATTTTCAAATGGCTTCAGGAAACAAGAAGGTCAGAATTCCATGAAGTAACTCCTCCAACTTTGGTTACAGAAGTAAAAAAGCAAACTCCCAAAACATTCTAGTTGCTCATCTAGCTGAACAGGCATGTTTGGATGTCCTTGAAAATAATTCTGTATAAAAACAGTTTGGCAGGGCAAACACAAGCAGAGGAAAAATTACATCCTTGAGTTTGCTGTGTGGACCAAAAAAGCAGTAGTGCTCCAGCACTGCCTTCCAGCAAAATCCTTTGCTTGGTACAAATTCTAGGAAATCTTGGTATGATCCCTTTCTGCTCCACAGCCTCCTAAATCACTGACAGCAGCAACATCCAGCTAACAAGTCACACAGAAAGCCTTCTTTGTCAGCTTTTGGGTTGCCAGTTAATCCATTTTAAAACCCTAACAAATCTTCTCCTGGGCTATCTGACCTTCCTTCCAGAAGGTTTTGTTCCAAACACATGTTCTGTTCTTATTTCATTGACATTTGAAGAAAAAAATTGCAGGAAGGGCAGTTCTGCTATGTAATCACAAGAAATGGCAACAAGAAGTTTAATAAAACTTCTGTACCTTGGGGTCCAGTGAAATATTAGTCAAGTTCGAAGTCCCAACTACAGTCATACTGTTTGAAATTCCTTCCTCACAATTCATGTTTGGAGCTTTCAGAAGGATGAGCCAGACTGCAAGGGCTGGACAAAAAAGAATGGGCAGTGAAAACAAAATCTGAGAAGTTTCAGCATTAGCAATGGCTTTGGCATCCTCAAACCAGCACGACTCCAGATCCAGAGAACACACGAGCAAATCACCAAATGCGTGCAGAACACAATTCTGAAGATCAACAGATAATTTCTGGACAGCATGGCATTACTGAGTGCATCTAGTGAATGAGACACACAGCAAGAACTATCAGACATGAACAATAAGATGTGGTGCCTCAAATGATAAATATTTCTTATCTCTGTCTCTTCCTAACAAGAGATATGAACAGATACCCTGATGCATTTGACCATCCTCTCATTCCTTTAATCTTATCTGAAGTTCTAAGTAGCAAAGAAATCCTCAAGCTTCATTATCAGAGTTGACATGAATCCCACAGTACCCATCACCTTCCCCTTCTATACCAAGCCGGTGTTGATGGCCACATTTTGTTCAAGTTCCTCATGCTACTAAAATTTTGGATCTTGTTCTTCACTGGACATTTAGGAGCACAGCTTTTGGTTCAGTCCTGTGGGACACCCTGCCAGGTGCTGCTGGTCAACAACTTACTAAAAATTTCAAATACTCTCATTTACCACCCTTCTCCTTTGAATCTTCTATGCAGAGAAACTAAAATAATGAAGATTTGGGTTTTCTAAATGAATACACAGGGTGAGAGCTGGGTGCACAGGCAGGATGCTGCTGTGTCATCTGCTGGAGCCCCTTTGTGGGATGAGACCAAATTCACCACTGCTTTAACAATAACAAAGAGGTGCTAAGTACCTGATACTGATGAAAATCTCTAGAAAACACCTTATATTGAATTGATGGGAATAGTTCCTTATGGTTTGCTGGACTGATTTTAAATTAGTCAGTTCCAAAGCCCATTGTTTACACATGCAGGTTGTACCTTGAATTTGGAATTGGAATATTACAATATTTGGAATTAGACTATTATATTAAAATATTGAAATTTGAATATTACAATATTACATTAGAATATTAGAATATACTAATGCAGACAAGGAAAAATACGAAGTTTCTGAAGAAGAAGTGCTGAAAATCGTGACACCCCCATAATAATCCAAGCTGATTTTAAGTGTATTATTATTAATATTATTACTACAGTTAGAGTAAGATCTAGAAAGATATTTCATTCTATACCCCTGGAAGAGACAGAGAATATTACATGCAAATTGCATGGAACTTACTTATGTATAACAAAGAATATGTGTTCTCTAAAGTGATGTTTAATCAATTAACATTCCAAGCTAAGGTTTCACGAGGTGTTCAACTGACTAGAGGACTTAATTTAATCAAAATAAGTTGCTTTTGTCCTCAAAAGTCAAATAATTTGGATAGAAAATCAAATGAATTAATTAATTTACAAACACTGTGGGACTTTAGACTGTTAAACATGCACTTCCAATTCCAATCCTTAGCTCCCAAGTGGAGTTTTGGACTTCAGAGTTCAAGAATTAGGGGAGAGGTGGGGAAAGGAGCTTGTGGGATTTGTTTTGTTTGTTTTACCTACAGACATTAGGTAAAGTAATTTTTAAATACTTTGTTGGATCACCAGATACCAAAGCCTGCCCCCGTGACTGGGTACAGGCAGGGAATTACTAAAAATAATCCTCATTAAAGCATGTTTACATGGCATTTTCCAAGCATCCTAAAAGCCAATTAATTGAAGTCATAATTCTGGGCTGTAATATTGAAAAAGAATGTCAACAGCTGCAAGAATTTTTTAAACATATGCAGACTGTCAAATGTTCTTTTGTTGACACCTTTGTGTTCCTGTTTTATAATGGCACACATTTTTAACGTAACAGTACAGGTAGGTCTTTTACTGTAAAGAAATTGATCCTTATGCTTTTTCTCCTCAGAAATCATTCTAAAATGTCACACAGTTCACTACGGTTTGTTGGTCATATTAATGCATTTGTCTAAGTTTACACAAAATACTGACAAAACCCAGGACTGGCCTGTGCTTTATGGTATTTATCTCAGCACCACGCTTCAGTTTTTGAATGCAAGCTGCCAAGATCTCAATTGTTTAAACCAAAGGTTATGCAAACATGACACCAACCAAATGATTAGAAGACTTTGGCTATTCCATTGTCAGAAATGACCACATCTGAAAAATAATGAGGCTCTTACAGCCACCCATTAGTAATTCTTATTCAAATTTCTGTAAAATCAAACACTTAAGAAGCTTCATAAAATTCCTCATAGAAACAAGAAACCTGTTGTTTATCTGGGGTGTTTCTCCTGATGGCCAAGGCAGCACACCTTGCAGAGATGTCCCACTGCAGCTGCTCTACCTGGGCTTACCAGGTACTTGAAGGGTGAAGTGCCAGGGAAGGAAGAGCTGAGACCAAATTTTTCCTAAAAACAGACTGTGCACGTGTGGCCACAGCAGCACAGTCACTGCATGGGCACAGCAAATCAATACCATGCAATATTCTGCCACTCACTGTACACATAAAATGGCACTCAGAGCAGATGAAGAGCAGCTACACATACCCAAGAGTGTTATACGTGCATTTATAAGGAATTATGGATTCCTTATAAAACAGAAGTCACTGAGTATACACAGCTTTCCTTATTAGCAAAATGCCTGTTCTTTCCAACATGAAAGACTTTTCATTTTGGTTTGTTTTTCACTACCCTTCATCAGCCCACCTCCTTCCCAGCCAGGCTGGAGAGCAACTGCACAGCAGCACAACACAATTCCTAAGCCAGGCTTGTTTTATTTACAGCAGTCAGCAGAGTACAAACACACGTCTGCTTTTCATCACGACAACCAAAAACATTCAGAACTCAGAGTTATTGGAACACTTGGCAACCACAAGGCCACAATTAACAGTAATGATCACTTCAGAGCAGTCACAGCTCCCCATGTCAACACTCCGAGGAGCTCCATGGCTTCAGGGAGGTACCTGTGTGTGAGCAAAGCCTGCTCCAGCTGTCATTTGGTATTTTTATAAATAAAATAATAAAGCTGCTGGGGCCACTGCTCATGTGCAGTTCTGCTTCTTCTTGTCTTAAAACCAACTATCATTTGATATTTTTATACAATGTTAAACGAAGACCCTTAAAACAAGGCTGGACCTGCACAGAATTGCAACTGAGGCATAAACAACATCCCCACACCCTGCAGTCTAGAAATCATGTTGTATCTATAGCAAATAAAGAGAAAGTAGGATGCTATCACATCTTTATTCCAGCATTTTGGATCCCTTTGATCTCCTGCAAGAGACCAGGGGATTCCCTGCAAGCAGAGCCCTCCGGATGCACGCTGGAAATAAACATTCATTCACACTCTGAACAGGCTGCTCTGACCAGAGCAGGACTTGGGGATTATTTTGGCTTCTGCTTCCTACTGGGTTGATATTTCAGAGCATATATTTCTCTGAGTAGCAGGCACAGATCTCTGGATCAGCCCTGTGCTCATGCATGGACATGCACATCGAGGAGAGGGGGAAGTGTGTGAGCACCACATGTTTTGGTCAGAAGCCAGGAGGGAAGGGAGGGAAGCTAAAGGCAGATGCAGGAATGGACAGCATGCCATGGGACTCTCATTTCTGCTAATCCCTCTCTTCTTTTCCTTAAGTAACAGTCTTGAGCAATAGCTGTGCAGGATAGGTCCATGCAGGAGTCAGGATTAGCAGAAGCAGGGTCTCGGAAGTCTGCAGGAAAACAGCAATTCAGGAATTTCCCTGCCACACACGAGCTCATTCCTGAACAGCACTGCTGGCACAGCCCCAGGGTGAAAAGCAGCCATGGTTTTCTGCTGTCTGGTCACCAAAAACCCATCTTTGCTAAAACCACAGAGGCAGTTTCACACAGCTGGGGACAACCCTCCTGGGGAGTGGGCACACACGCAGAACCTCACTGGGGACACCACTGATGTCCCCAAGGAGGCAACAAGGGTTACCTGGACACTGTCACCTACACAGGGAGAGTGCTGGCCCAAAGAATGGTTCCTGGTGAGCTGAAGGGGTCACCTCCCATGACACTGCAGTGTAGGGAACGCTGACTGGCCCTGAAGCAGGGGTAGGACAGCTGGCAGTGCTGTGACAGCATCACACACACACAAACACACACCTACTCCATGATCCAGGCACACACAGGCAGCCCTGAAAAGAAAGAAACTCTGCTTTTGTGTTTCATGAAGAGAAATTTTCCAGGACTCTGTTGCCATCCCATGACATGGGATGAGTGTAACAAACAGCACGTTCCTCAGAGTGAAGAAAGGAAAAATGAAAACTGATCAGCAATACAACCTTTTCCGTTTTTTTTTTCCTAGATAAATGATGTGAGCACTATCAGTTCAATGATATTCTGGTACTGTGCAATCTCTTGGGAAAAAGACATTATCAGAAAGATTCAGGAATAGCAGCTTCTTTCATTAAGTTCAGAACATTGTAGGTGGACCCCTAGCAAATCAGCAGGATGATAAAGCTGTTATTTCTACTTTTTGGGAATCGTGTATCAGAGGAATCATATGATGTGACCAAAAAACTCTACCACATTCATGTTCAGCACAAGACAGAAATTAATCTGTGAGCTTGAAGCCCAAGCCTTAAACACTGGAATCTCAATTTTTTCCTCACTTAAGTAATACCATGACTATGTCTAACATGATAACAAAGATCAAACTGGAAATAACTGATGAATCAATAGAATTAAGTGTGGCCCTGTTAAACTCCCATGATTTCTCTTCATGTCAGATTTTCTATGCTTTAAAATACCTTTGAATGTTTTCAAACAGTGTTGCTTTGCAAAAATGAATTCTGAGACTCTGCTTGCAGGAATGCAAGTCAAACTGAGTAACAAAAGACAGGTCATGAAATAGAAGTCCAAAAGGAGAGGAATCAACTGTAACCCTCCAAAATAAAGATGTTTAACAGCATAGTTTTCAACATAAAATATGAGAAATGCTAGTTCATGTAACCTTCATGTTGCCAAGAATTTGAATCATATGACACACACACCGAGCTGATTTTCTCGAAGGAATAATAAAATCTTCCTTGTTATTGGGCAGGATTCTCAAACCTCTGAATTCTGAGAACTGACTGATAGGTTTTTCAACTTTATCTGGTGGCAGAATATAACACAAAGGTTACTTGCCTAGGAAAAATAAATTTAATATTATTTGTAGAATGCCATTGCTTTTAATTTTGCTTATCAAGGTTTCTTTCATGACACACTGCATAGTAAGGGCTACAAAGAGCCCTTATTGCACTAAAGTGATACAGAAGAATCACAAGCAAAGTTCTAGAGGTGAAATTAATGAGTGTTATCTTCCATCTGCTTTTGGCCCATGTTGGAGAACAGCTGATGGCTCAGATTTGCCTCTGCTGTAACCAAATACAGGTTACAGTTTTAATTTTGTCCTGATTGCTACTAAGTTGTGTTTCATGCTGTATACTACAAATGTATTTCTAGAATATCCAGTACAATCTACTTGAAAGATAAACATCTGGTTATTGCCACTATGAAAAGTCACAGTGATCTATCAGAAACTACCTAAAGCACTAAAAAATTACTAATTAGTCTACTAATACAGATATTCTCTCAGTTATAGTGTCTGTTCACACAGATGTGACATTGGAGCAGGTCCTAAACCAGCACCCATGGCTGTGTAATTGTCAGATTAAATCACACCAGGAGAAGATCTCACTCCTTCCCTACAGCTGAAGACCAGAATTTCGAGAGTATTTACGTATTTACCAGTTTTATGCACATTTTTCCTGCTCTAACCACATTTAGATGAAGAATCCAGATGTCTGGGGCAGATGTGCTTTCCAATTTGAGTCACATTTGCCAAACAAAAGCATTAATACACAGTTAGGCAATATTAGTGACCAACATCTCACTGAGGCACTGCTGTATCACAACACCCTGGAGCTCTTCCTTTGAAACAAAAGGTTTTATCTGTTCCAACTACCCATGGAAGGAGTCTCAAGTTCTGCATTATCTGAAGAGAATCTTGCCCCAGAAATAAATTTTCTTAGGAGGACTTATTGTTACTGTTAAATATTTTATGTAAATTGCTTCGAATGTCTTTTAAATATGAAAATTGTTTCAGATTATCAAATTCCATCCCCACAGTGTCCTCAGGCCTCTTCTTGCCTTTACCACCACTTTATCAAAGTAAGTGCTACTTCATTTCAAAATACACTGTTCACTTGTCAGAAAAGACAAATGAAAGTCAGAGAGACAAATGAAATTCTGGACAAGTTTTGATTGCAATAAATGGATAGAGAAGGATGCAAATTGAATCATGATTTCTTACCAAGTTTTAAAAATACAGTGGGTTGCTGAAAACATAATTACATAGAAGTGTTTCCCTGGTAAAAAAAAAAAAAAAGGCTTTTTAGATGCAAAAAAAAGTTGTGTTTTTTTTTCTGAGATGTCAGCAAATGTCAATATAGAAAGTTAAAACAGAAGGAAAAATGTTTGAAATAGCAATTTATGCATAACTGCAAATTTTTCTGAGGTAATCACAGCAGAGGAAAGCAAGTATGACTGAATTAGGCTCTAGAGCTATAATTTCACTTTTTAATCTGTAGTGGCATCAGTGTGAAGGAACTGAATTGTCAATCATTAACATTAATTAATTAATATTAAGCTTTCACAACACTGCAGGTGTTTTTTAACAGTAATTTAATCATGTAACATATGGAACAGAACACAATGCTCCTGCTCCTCTATCAAAGGTATCAATCTCTACTGTAAGACAGGATGATTTCAATGTTTGCCACAGTTTATGATTTGTCAGGGGAAAAAGTCTCACTCAGGGCATGACAATGAAGTTTTCAGCAAGTGGTCAATGACAACTCCAATCAGAGATAAAAGAGAGATAAAACTGGGGATTTAATTGCCCTCATCAGAAAGTATCTGCTTTAATCAATGACCATTACAATCTCCTTGTAATTCTGATCTAAAATTCATCAGAAATACTCCCTTCATTTCCATTTCAGCACTAGTAATTGTCAACACCTCCCAGACACAGAAAAGAATGCTTTCAACACTTCAATACTGACTTGCTGCATCATACCTTACCTTACCCGTATTTGTAAAGCCTCCTACAGCTGCTAAATAAGACAGATTAAAATGAAGTTCTAATGTAATATTCCACAAATCATAAGGCTATTAAAATTGGCAGGTTCTACCCATTATCAGTTAAAAGAACAGTTTAAAAGAATGCCCCTCTTGGACCGAGAGAACTCAAGTTGACAACCACCAGAGATGTGGCAAGCCCAAATTTTGCCATCTCTAGAGAAATTGGTAAAACACCACCCTCACTTCCTCTCAGTTGCAAAGTGGCTGGATCAGACCCTTGGGGAAATGCAGCCTTATGGAATTGTTCACCAAAATAAAACAGTTTTTCATAGTAGGAGCATTTTATTCCTCTTCCTTAATCTCTTCCCAAGCCCTGTGGCAGCAGACAAGAGATGAGACCAGCAATAATACACACATTATTATCACAAGCATTTTGTTAACATCCTGCTCCTCATGCACAAAACAAATATGCAGGAGCTCTGAGAAAGCATCTGAACTTTATTTTTGTGCACTCCAGTCAAAAAAAAAGAGAACAGATTTTATTAAATGAAAAAACCTGACATGAAACAAGCAGAAAAATCTTGACTAGCAATAGAGGGCTCTGCATTGGACTTGTAGAGTGCAATCTTCCTGATTTTGTAACAATTCACAGTTAGACAAAGAATTTAGCCCAAAAGACACCTCCCAGAAATGGCCAGCCTGCATCTCTTGAAATTCTTAGATTTTTGTGTCTTTTTACTTAAATTACTTGGTCTTGTGACCTGCAGCTATAACAGAATTCACGAGTCTACAGCAAAATGCTGAATTTACAACAATGCACCTTATCACTTTGCAACAATTCACCTCAACATTAGCAGAAGCTTTGGTGGCTGCAGAGCATCAGATTTCCCACCTGGAGGAGCAGGTGAACGTGCAAAAATGTTAACAGAAAAATCTGGTGGTAAAACTGAGGCAGTTTCTACAATTCCAGCAGCTCAGTGATGTCTGAAAGCTCTGCTGCAACCTAAGCTCTCCCCAAAAGTCCCATCAATAATTAACGTGGTATTTCCCTACAGCTTCACTGCATCTCCAGTTAAGCCCACATTCCTTATATTGGATTTTTGTGTCTTTTAACAGACACTGCTTAAATTACTTGGTCTCATGACCTGCAGCTAACAGAATTTATGTGTCTACAGCAAAATGTTGACTTGCTGAGTCCCACTGCAACTTATTTAAGTTCTTGATAATGTGCTTTTTTTCTTGAATTGAAAAATTCAAATTGCTCCAAAATGTCACAATTTACACGTTGTTTCAAATAACACACTAGAGCAAAGTGTGCAGGCAAATGATAAATCATGTTTTTATCTTAATAAATAACTTCATATGTCATAAGAGTAGATGTTAAAAATACTTCCTTCTAACTTTGCTGCCCAGTGTCAGGAGTTCAGATGTTTTCATGTTGGCCAAGCTCACTCCTGAGAAATTAAAACTTTTATTTTGTATTTTCAAAGATATGAAAATACTGTTGGGGGGAAAAAAAAAGCATAAAAACTGTAGCCCCTTATTTGATCTCTTTCCCCTGCATGATTTGAGTTATATTTGCCAGTTTTATTGAAAAAAAACAAGCCTATTTTAATTTCAGTAACTCTTCACACACGTTCATTTCCTTGAACTTAAGCTCCTTCAAATCATCAAGATGGGAAAAAGGAGTTTTTCTTCCAGAGTAAAATCGGCTCTTATTATTTTATTAAAAGGTGATGTCAGCATTTCTTTCCTCAGCAAAGCAAATTTCATTTTCTTCTGCTATTGTTTTTCTAACATACAGAAATAAAGGGGATTTGTATTTTGCTCCTATTGTCTAAAAACACCTGGAATCTTTTTTAACCCAGGAATGGTCAAAAATGTAGAAGCAAAACCTGTGACACATCTAGAAAATCCTGCTTTCTGGTTTGAAAAAAATTTCTAACTCTGGAAGACACAGCAGGTGCAATATTCCATTAGTCATGACTGTGGACAGAGAAATGGAGTTTCACAGATAAAGTCAATTTTTCTTTCAACTCTAAGGCTAAATTTAGGGCTTGGAAAAGGTGAAGACCTGTGCCAAAATGCAGATTTCTCTGTGCTGTGTAATTTTAGCCAGTCAACTTCAGATTTCATCTGCTGACTGCAGGTAATTTTAATCCTAAAGCCACTGCTCAGGCAAAGATGAACTTCTTTCACAACAGTCGAAAAATTTCTTACTGTGAACAAACAAGAAATGCACCAGACAACAGAACTTGCATTTGATGGTGACCTGAGGTAGCATTTGCTCAGTCAATGTTCATTTATTTCTACACCTCAGTGAAAGCTGCATTTAGCACTCACCTTTAAAAAATGTGGGTCAACATTTTTTCAATTGCTGCAGAACAATTTCAGGGGGTTTTAGGTCAGAGAGTGGGATTAAAATACTAAGGTCTCCATCAAATCCCTAATTTGATACAATAATTTAGACAGGGTCAACAAAAGAGAAATTACAACCAAATGTGATCACATTACAAATTAAGAAAAATACTACAACATTCTCAGACAGGAGACTGAAGACATGTAATTCTATAAAATATTGCAGATGATGAACTGAGAACAAGTGAAGGTAAAACAGACCAAATATGAAATGGAAGCCAGAAGAAGCCACCCACATATTTTGCTTTCATAGGTAGCTGCCACCATATGACAAAATAATTTGCCAGCAGAATTAATTTAGGAAATGAACTGCAAACACTGGCAGGGAGTCTCTGACAAACTAAAATGTCACTGTGACAAGCAGAGCTGCCACCATGAAGCAGAAAGTCTGCTTTCTTAAACTGTGTTTAAACAAAGAAAACAAACTTCTTGGGATTTTTTTGAAAATCACTTGGAAAAGCCAAGACCCACTCATTAAAAAAAAAGCACTTTAAGCCGTTAAGTTAAATCATTTCAGTACTCACCAAAACTAAATTTTAATATTAATAATGGGAACAGTTTTCTTTCTGCTTGTCCTATCAGTCAGACCTGTACAGACCTGAGTGTTTTGTCCTTTATCCTTTCAACAACAAAATACCTCAAATCCCCCACCAAGCAGTATCTGCTCCATCACTGCAGGACATGGCCTGGCAATTTAATCATTTTACTTCTCCACAACCCTCTAAGCAATTCTGCTTATCCTAATAACAGGAGGAAGACAATCAAGGCCAAAGCCTTGCCATACTGTACCTGCAGAGCACAGTTCATCATCCTGACAATGTAGTCAAACTGCTGGTGGTCCAGGATGGCTCGGTTCTCCTTGACGTGCTGGCCCAGCTCCTGAGTCAGGCAGTGCCGAGCTGCTTTGCCCTTCAGGGCTCTCAGAGCTGCAGGCAGGGTCTGCAGACAAGAACACCTCACTTTATGGAAATGAAATTAAATGGCACTGCTCATACTGTTTTTTATTGAGAAGCTGCAACTGACAGTAAGAAATTACCCATTAGCTTGAACATCAAACTTTCACATAATCATTGATTTAGCCTGGGCTACCAGACATGAATTTTTCCCAATTTTTTTCCAAATGCATTAAACAGCATTTCTCACCTACAACTGTACATAGAAATCCTTTAATATGGACAGGCATTAGATGGATGAGAAATCAGAAGTGGATTATTGTGGATGAAAGTGGGTGCTCTGCTCTGTACAGCCAGGCCAGGAGTTTGCCTATCAAGGCCAACCAGCACGTTTGGTGATAAGCAATGAATGACAAATGGCTTTAGAAGTAGCACAGCTCTCACAGCAGTGAGGCCACTTTTATCCTCAGCCAGGGCCAACAGAATATTTATATCAAGGTTTTAAAGATGCAGCAAATGCTACAAGTGATTATCAGCTGTGGCCCTTGAGGCTGCAGTAACAGGTCAGTAAGAAAAATCAGCTTTGTTTTTTGCCTTATTGGACAAATTTACCTTATAGAGGGACAAAAAAACCCTCTGACTTTCCCAAGTGCCTGGAAATTGAAAGAGATTAAAAACTACTGTGCTCTGCTTGGTTCCAAGAGTTGCACACTTTTTTAGGACTTTTCCCATGTGCACTTTGACACCATAACTCGTAAATCAAGCAAAGCTCATTTTCTGTCTTGATAGAAAGGTGTTATTTCCCTGAGAAACCACAAAATTTCTTAGAATAATTTTAGTCGTTTTCATTCATAGAATTAGATCTGATTGTAAGTCTGAGTGACTGTTCTAGAATCAGTAACTCTATGGACAGAATCTACAAAACCTGGCAACTTCTCAACGCAGAGAAAATAAGAATGTCAAGGATAACAACTCACTAGCACATCTCAGTGAAGACAGACCTGCCAAATACTTATATTAATCTCTGAGTTTTATCAAATTACTGATTTTTAAATCCAGAAAATTTCCAGAGAGCATTGGTGGTTAAACACTAAAGCACATATTTATGCCTTTTGTTTGCATTCCTTCTAATTAATTCTGGTAGACCAATATATACCCACCTCTTTAAAAAAAAAAAATTATGTGGCCAATGCTAATTACAACAGTAATAAATTTTTCAAAAAGGGGTTTTCCACTCACCCATGTAGGATTAGAAACAGGTTTTCAAACCCATTAGCCTCATGTTACACACAATATTGCATTTAGATGATTATTTTTATTGCTCACTTCATTCATTTAAATGGCAAAAATAAGCCTTAGCATTTAAAAAAAGACTTCAAAATGTACTTTGTGATTAGGCCAGTCTCCATTTGCTCATTAACAAAACAGAAGGTTATGTGAGAGAATTAAAATTTCATTTCATTACCTTTTCAGTCTCCAAAAATTTGTTCTCAAAAATGAACGAGATGCAGTTTCTAACAACTTCCAGCCTTTGAGCACTGTTGAAAACTGTGCTTCCCTTTTCCATTATGGAAACTAACAGAGAAAAAGAAGAATATACATCTGTGAAATGTCTTTTGGAAGAATCACAAAGAATACAGAAAAATTCTTAAAAATACATAATTACTGTGTCCTCCCTTTGATTCTGTTAAGCAAATACCCTTGGTAGGCAGATGGGATCACAAGATCCTAAATCTCTGGTTTTTCTACTCCATCTGAAGAGGAGAGTGCTCTGAATTCTAACTGGAGTGGTTGATTCTCTTTAACTATTTATTCAGTTTGTCTCATACAGGCACAAAGAGATTGTAGCCTCTAACATGCTGGTGAAATAAATAAATAAACACAAATTATTAATAGTAATAAAATTAATAATAAATGTGTGTGTGTTCTGCAGCGAGCTACATAGCCTTGCATATTTTGCAGCAGTAGATAACAATTTTTAGATGGCCGTGACAAGAATCCTGTGCCATGGAATAAAACCTGACAAACCTGTTCTTATCTAGATCCCAAATTGATAAAATCTCCTTTTCTTAGTGCACTGTTCTGCCCTGATTTTTCAAGAAAACTCAGAATGTAAGAACTAACATCCTTCTTTTCACTATAATATCAAATAAATAGTATCTAAATGAAGACTGTGCCTTTCTAGTAGATAATAATGAGCTACTTAGAGCCGAGGATTCTGAGGCACAGTTCAGCAGGGAGGGTAAGTGTGAAAGCTGCTCCTCTGAAAATAAACAGCAAACCTCCTGCTTTGATATAGAAATTAGCTTATTAAAAAAACCACCAAAAACCCCTTCTCTTGCAACCAGCCTGTTGAAGAAAGCCAAAAGAACACAACCAAATATCCTTTAAACTTTCTGTAAGTACCAGAATCAACGATACAGTCAACAGCAAAGGCAGGTGAAGAGAGTTCATCCTCTTTTTACATAAACCCAGAGAGAAACAAGCCTGGGCAGGGCCTCAAGAGGCCATCGAGCTCACCCTGCTGTCCCTAGATAGGATCAGCTCTATTTATGTTATTTCTATTATGTTTGTCTAACATGTCCCCAATGCTCTGTGATAAGACAGACTCCATGGCTTCACAAGAAATCCACTCCACTGCCTCCCAATCCTCATTCTAGCGCGCCTTGCTGACAAATAACTCTATTTCTGTGCTGCAATTAAACCCATTATTTCTTATCATTGCAGATTATTCCCCTTCTTTTTTCTGACTGTCTCGTGTATAATTGAAGGCTGCTCTGATGTGTCCCCTCAGCCTCCTGTTTTCCAGTCTAAACAACTCCCCATCTTTCCTTGTAGGTCACATTCTCTGGACCACTGGTCATTCCTGCTGCTTTCCGATGGACTCCCTCCAACAGAACCAAAAAATGTCCAAAAATGGACACAAACACTCCAGCTGAGGTCTCAATGAAAAGATTTCTCTGTGGGGTTCACTGACTGAGCTCCTGTTTATACATCCCACTGAGATGTTTGGCTTTTTTGCAGGAGCTTGATTGAGCTGGGTCATGTTTGCCCCATGGTCATTAAAGTTCCCAAATTAATTTCTGAAGAACTGCTGCCCACTCAGCCAATCCTGCCTATGCAAGTGCCATACCTTATTTGAAGAAAAGCAGTGGAGAAGGACAAAATTCAGTGCAGACTCATGGTTAGATATCTAATCTTTAAAAATTGGTTTGAATTCTGATCCCAACCTTCAAAAAGTTTTGCGAGCTCTGCCAACTTGATGTGCAAATTTACTAACCTGGTTTATGCCAGCATTCATATTGATGAGTAGGACTGTGAGGAATAGAACTTTTGGGCATTAAAATGAAAATGACAGGCCTACAATGTCCACATCTGCTCTTTGTGTTTAAATATAGGTATATTTATTTTGAGACAGATGCTATCTTTGCCTTTTTCCATGAATTTACCGAAGGAGAAATTCCAACAGTTCAAAGCTTGGTTCAGCCAGTGCTACAAGTGACCTATGGTGATATTTATCAGGCCTAGCTGAGTAGACAATACCCAGTTTAATTATTCAACTCAAAATCTAATTCAGATCAAATTCTTTTTTTGTTGTTAGCCCCTCACTCTCTGGATGTTTGACTCCTTAGCAAAGGCAGATAAAAAAGAGCTTTTAAAACCGCAAAGCCAAACACTGGAGCTTGCCACGATCACTAAAAACACAACATTAACAGAAAATTGGCAGCTAATTATCCACAAGAACAGGCAGGGCAGGGAATAAATGAACATACCCACAGGGGGACCTGCTGGCACCACGCATTTCTTGTCCCCACGGGTGGCAGGAGGAGCTCCCTGGCTCCTGGCCAGCCCCTCCTGCAGCAGCTCCTGCACGCGGCCCTCGTTGATCCTGGGGAAGGGCAGGATGTGAACCCTCAGGTGGGAGCCCTCCGTGGGCCGTGGCACCTTCTGGAAGGCAATGTGGGGATTGGGGTTCTCCTGCAGGGCAAAAGCAAAGTGAGTCACGCACTGCTAGCATCTGTCTCATCTGATTTTACTGCTGTTTGGAGAATTTCCATACCCAAAAGATTAATAAGTCAAATATCTAATGCAGATGACTAATAAAATGTTTCATATTCATAGCACCCTTGACTCATTATCTTTAATATTTCCAACTTTGCTAAAGGATTTTATAAAATTATTTTTGCCAATGTGCAAAATTCAAAACAAGATCACTGCTTAACTTAGGTTGATTTTACATAACTTAACGAATATTAAGGACTTGAAAATAAATTAGTGTGACAGTCAAGCTCTTCATTAGAGAGACCATTTACCACCATGCATAAGATCACACCTCACATTTTCAAGGGTGCAGTAATCAAACAACATGGGATATTTTCATCTCTTCATTCATTTATACCTGGTTTACATCTGAATTTACTGCTGTCCAAGTTGACTCTGTGTTGTTACTCATTACTGGCTATGAGGTTTCTCTTGTAAATGCCCAATTAAGGTTGGAAGAAAACTTGTGAACAGCAGCTTAATGCTGTTGTTTACAGGAGCAAAAGGCAACAGGGAGATCAAATGCATCAGCTGGAGAAATAAAAGTCAAAACAGAGCACCTACTTAGGCACGTGCATTCTCTGCAAAGGAAAATTTAATGGAAACAGTCAAAAATCCAGGGATATAAGAGCAGCAGATGGGAGAGAAAGGGAACACAGACTCAGGAGGGGGTAACAGAGGACAGAGAATGCCAGAAAAGGAGAATAAATGTTCCACAATCCATTTCAGTGAGAGACTCAGAGGACATACACAGGAAAAGTCACTTTAATCCTGGACATCACAAATGTCATGTCAGATGTCCATGCTGTTATAGGTTAATTAAAGGTCCAATGCCTTGGATTTTCTACTTGTACCTGCAAGACTCATGCAAAAATTATCTCTCCCCCACAGATCTTGTCTCTCCCTTGTATCTAAACTGTCACAGCTACAATATTATGATTATTGAAACTGTGAAACAAGGTGTCAAAATACATCAGTTTAAAATCAGGCAGTTCTAGGCACAACTTAAGGAAGCAGAGTTACTCATCACCTATATTTAGTCAAAGATGGGTGCATGCACAACCACTAAAATCTGATTTCACAGTGCACAAAGTCTGATTTAGTGAGTATCAGTGTGTGCTCCTGTCACTGACTCAGTGGCAGGGAAGGAGCAGCTCAGTCACAATGGCATAAATAAATCTCATCATCAGAAAATGCACACAGAACCTGAAATAAAACCCCTGAACACCCCAGAACTTAGCAGCATCTGGTAGTTCTTGTGGGGTTTTTTTCAGAATTGGAGTTTTAAACCACAATTTGGGGAAGTGGGATGTAGAAAAGAAAGGGTGGCAAAGGTGTCAGCTGATGGTGTAACAGATAATGCTCTGTGGAGCCTGAGTAACCACAGGAGTGTGAGGGGGAGGGAGATCAGCCTGTGCCAAAAAAGCCCACAAACCTCAAAACAAACAAAAAACCCAAAACCCACAAAAAAACCCAAAACCCCATCCCAGAACCAGCTAATGGGGTGGTAAGTGATTTTATAAAAGCACTATGTGAAATAAACATGACATGAAGGCAAAAATCAAACTGGAAATGGCATTGTAGGAAACCTAAAAGAGATGGATTTGGCATGGACAGGTTGCAGCAGAGGAAACAGCATTTCATAGCCCTTATGTGAGTACACACTAAAAATAGGTAAGTATTGTAGCTATATGTAAATCAATATTAGCCTTAATAAATTGACAGTATATTGAATTTCCTTTGCATGGACAAAATTAGTGATCTTTAAAGTTCCAAAGTCTTTTGCCATAATGTAGATGATGACTGCCACAAGCTTCCATTTTCAGCATGCTGGATCAATCTGAGAAATCAGAATTTTCAGTGTTACCATCTCACCCCTACAGATGCAGCAGGTACAGTCAACTTACATTTTTGAGGAGCTGTTCTGCAAGTTCCCTAACATGCTTTATGATTTTTGGTGGATTGCCCTCTTCAGCTTTAATTCTTTCGACTTCAAAGGCCACCAACTTTTTTTAAAAGAAAGAAAGAATAAAATGTTGATAATTCAACTAAAAAAAGTAATTATTTCCTATTAAATGATGAAATGTTAATCTTACATTGAAACCAAGGAAAGAAAGCTGAACACTGAAAAATGTGTGATGAGACATTTTCAGTTTCAAATGCAGCATTTCTTATCAGACAGAAAGTCCTACACACCTAAACCAGTCCTTTCACAATTCTACACCTCAATCCATATTTCTCATAGGTACCACTACTACAACACAGAATTAATATATATTTCTATTTTTACTCTACATTCAACTCAAAGCCAACAGAGTAAAAATAGCATTGCTTTTTAAAATTAATTTTTTTTGTCTCAGCTTACATTGTTGGATATGTATTTAATGTAATATTTCTCTATGAGGCTGTTAACATTTCAGAGAATAGAACTAAATTATTCAAAATAATTCTCTGCTAGCACATGCAATACATTATGAAGCTACAGATCTGCCAATAGGAACAGCATTACCAAAGTTTATATAAATATTTAACTTCACACTTAAGAGGGGGAAGTAAGCTAGAAATACCTGCTTAGCAGAAAATAAGAGTAGATATGATTAGTATAAACTTGATATAATAAACTGTGGGGGTTCAGAGGCATTCCAGGCTGAAATATCACAAGCACACTGTAATTTACTTGGGAAAACACAACCAGTTTTCACCTCATCAAAAAGATCACAGGTTCTGAAGGGAGGACCCCTCTCTGACACAAAGCCAGCAAAGGCCATTCCATTGAGGACTTTGGTTAGAAAGTCATTCTCAATTAAGCCTCGCTGGCCCAAGAAGGCTGCCTGCAACAAAGACAGAAAAAAATGCACTTTTAAAATCAGCATCAAAATTACAATCACAAGCAACTGTTATGTACTAGTTTAACATTATCACTATCAGTTTATACTAGTAAATGGAACTTTCTAATTAAAGTTTTAATTATACATAGTATCTTTTTATACCTAAATTCAGAGCTGGAAATTTGATGCACACATTTTTTAAATCTCACAGGTAATAAAACAGAAACTGGTAGCTTCAAGCAATGTCTTATTACGTACAGAGGCTTTCAAAATTCATCCTCAAATGTTTATTTGTATTAAATTTCAATGTTAACTTTGCTGTATATTTCATAATGTCCCTGTAACTAGTCTGAACAAAACACACTGATATTGTGCCATGCCAAAATGATCTGCTTATCACACTTTATTTACATTTTTAAATTTCATCACTTGTTCAAAAGACAGGCTTGTGGGAATAACATGGCACGAAGGAATACCATAAATACAAGTAATTCATTCTCCTTCACCTTATGGAAGTGGATGACTGGCTCAGCATGAATCCTGATCAGCTGAAGACACGAGCGGTATCCCTGGAAAAGCTGTGCAAACAGCCTAAGGAAGATTGCTCTCACTTCTTTATCCTGGAAGCACCAATTGAATAATTGAATATGCTGTCAAAACACCCTCATACCCTAAATTCCTCCACTCTTGGTATAGAACTACATGAGAAATGCCCACAGATGAGCAGGCTGCTCCAGGTTTGCCCAGATACCTGCCTGGGACTCTTCCCACTCACATCTTCACTTGCCAACCTTCTGCCACCAAAATAAGCCAGAGTTACTCAAAAAAAGTTTTAAATAGTAGGTCTTTAAAGTCCTGATTAATTTATTTAACAGAGTGCCTATATACACACCACCAAATTAAATGGAAATGAAGTGAACAGCTGGGGCAGACCGGGGGAAGTGTCTCCCACCTGGCCCAGGTGCCACTAAAGACTGACATCCTAGGCCACCCTGTTATTTTATCTCAGCAGTCATGTCAAAAACCTGAGGTCCCAAAAATTGCTTTATGCCCTCAGGTTTTAGGGTTAAAAACTCTAATTTTAAATGTTACACAGAGCAAAGAATCTTGTATTTACTATCAGGTAAAGAGAAAAGGAATGTATAAGGGATATATAGGAATATATAAGATTATATAAAGCTGGAATGTATTATTGGAGTATTTTACTAGCTGGCTGTTTAATCTTCACTGGAACTTGATCAATGTTGGTTAAAACTTAAATTTTGTAGGGCTCACTTTATTGACAAATATGTTCATTTTCTGCTGCTCTCTAGGGTTTTAACAGGCCCATTTGTAACCTGACTTTTTTGACTCCTTGAAAACATGGCAATTTCTTTCAGATTTAACAAAATCCTTACTTTGATACAAAATTATATTAATATGTAACTTCCCTATTCAAAGTGAGATCTTAGCTGAATTCTACCATCAGTTTAGGTGAAGTCTGGATGACATTCCCTGTCTTCAGCAATGAAAAATCCCAATCTTAAAGCAAGTAATAAGTACAATAAATATACTGTACCACCTAAAAGTTTCATATTTCAAATATATCTACACAATCCCCCCCCCATATGTGTTCTTAAATTTAAATGACTTTTGGATTTTATAGAACTTCTAACCTATTCTATAAGAGGGCAAAATGCATTTCTTTCCTTGCTCCATCATTAACACTACAAAGTAAAATGGAAAAGCAAACAGAAATTATTAAAAGGAAATTAGTCTAAAATTTCAACAGTTTTTCACTTCAAAAAGTCAGACACAGAAAATAACACAGAAATCTTACCAGCATTTTGGAGTGTGATAAAGCTGTTCGTGGTGGAGGGAATGCATAATCTGCTGTTTCCAAATCAGGATGCAAAACCTAGAAAATTTTGCAAACAACACTTTTTTCCCTTAATTTTGCTGAGTAATTTACTTTTTTCCTTCTTTATCAAATTAATATTCACTGACGTGGAGTACCTCAAGTAATAAATTGAGTTAAATTGTGAAGACTGTGTGGAAATAAAGGTGGGATAAATTTCTCAGCTTCAAGTTTCTATATGTGAACTACTTAATCAGAAACTCCTATCACAGTCAAGCTGATCAATACCATTAGAGATTTTAGAGTCAATTCAGCTGGAACAGATTAACAGATTAATAATTCTTCTTCTTAAGATGAGAGGATTTGCTCAGAAGCCTCCAAATAAAGTGATTTCTAACTCATTACAATAATAGCAAAAAGACAAATTGAAGTAGTTTTTATGGGAATTCCCTAATGTGGAACTCATCATTCCTAAATTCTGAAATAGGGGCATCACACAAATGAACTTTAAAGAGTTATTCATTTGATAAATTTCAAGAAAATGTGGAGTTGAAATGAATTTATAAACATAGAAAGGCAGCAGAATTGAGTAGTAATAATGCTGCTCAAATACTCTTATTAAAAATCATTATAAACGAAAAATCCCCATCTCTTGAACAGTGAATTTCAGATTTTAAATTACTGATAACATTCACTTGTACTACAGAGAATAAACTCTTCTAAAAACAGGAATATTGCATCAATCATTCTAATGAATCTCACTTCCAGTGTGCTTGAAAGATTAAAATGGAAATATTTCATTCTTTACACAAAGGTGAGAGGGTGGAAATTGGGGATTTTATCCAGACATACCAGAGAAAGAGCCATTTGAGTCTGGTGTAGCAGTGGCTCAGGCAGCTGGGACAGGTGAATACATTCAGGAATTTTAATTGTTCCTCCATCCAGGTCTGCTATGATTACATCTAACTGTAAGGGACAAATACGTCATTGGCAGTGCACACAGTGAGCATTAAAAACACAACTTTTAAATTTCATGATCTGCACATAAATTTAATAAAACAAATTTAAACAGTGCTAACTTTAATGTACAGAATGCTTTTGATAGGGGAAATACTCCAAATATTTCCTATTACTGAATCTAGCCATGCAAAATGAAATTAAAACCAAATAAAATGAGATTAGGCCGAACTTTCAAAAGGGACTTTTGTTTCTGGGTGTTTCAGGTCTGTGTTCAGAGGTTTGAGATACCTAACAGGCTGTTTGCAAAGGAACACAGTGAGGGCAACTAAAAGTAAAATTTTATGTTTCAAAGCACCTCTTGTAACCCTGGTTCAGTTTCTCCAGCTCATGCTTAAAAAGGGTAACATAAAAAATTAAGAATACACTTGGAAATCCTCAGTGAATTGCTCAACTTCAGGACAAATGGATGACAAAGCTGGAAATGGATCCATTCCTTCCCCTCCGGCACTAGAATCAAGTAATTTCCTCCTGCTTCATAGTCTTGATGTATTTATTTAAAAAATGTATATATGAAAAAAATGATGCTTTTTCTCCTTTTTTTTCCTCCTGATTGTCCTGCCTTGCTTTCTGACTGTAATTTTTTAAATTATTCATACAGATATGAACTCAGGAAGTCTCTGGAGCTGAGCCCCAGAGCAGGCACTGAGGCTGTGAGGGGGCACAAATACTCACGAGCTCATGAATGTCATTGCGAAAGACAGAGTGAACCCCAATAATGAAAGGAGTCGGGGAGCTGAGGACCTCCAGCAGCTGTGCAGGAAGAATTGGAATATAGGGATAGCTGTGAAAAGAGTAAATAAAATCAAATAAAAGCTTCTGAGTATCCTTTCACACACAGCAATTGTTTTTTAAAAATATAATCTTCCTGTTAGTAATCAGGGACACTGAAGCTATGGATAAGACCTTCGTTTCAAAAACATTAGTTGTAAAATATCAGTAATAAGAAATCTTGAAAGCAAATATTCTGTTTTCATACTGGAATGACAACTAAACATTTTGCATAGAACACTATTTCAGGTATTGTTTACTTGGGTGGACAATTTTAAAAACTCTGCATGTTCATCAAGGCAACATCAAGAGCTGGATCTAAACTGATCAATGCATTTCTACACCTAATTTATAGTTATTAAAAGTTTACATTCATTACTACTTTAGCATTAAGAAATATATCCCAAAACTCAATTTCCAGTTGTTAATGAAGCCCATCTAAATTGATCAATGCAAATTTGACAATTTAAAAAACCCAGCATGTTCATCAAGGCAACATCAAGAGCTGGATCTAAACTGATCAATGCATTTCTACACCTAATTTATAGTTATTAAAAGTTTACATTCATTACTATTCAAACATTAAGAAACATATCCCAAAACTCAATTTCAAGTTTTTCCTTCTTATAATGGAGCCCATCTTTTAAATATTTGAAATAAAACAAGCTATTAAAACACAAGCATGATTTGAAACAGGTGAGTCAGAATTAAATGTCTTCTTCCTGAAAAAACCAAAGTGATTGACATTAAACTTTCCATTTCAGACTTCTGGATCCACCTATGGCTTTTTAGAGAGGATCAGTTTGCTGACTTAAAATTGTTGACTTTAAACTCTGCTACACACTAATGTAGCTGCTGTCTTTGAGTGCCAGTAAATTTTGGGTTGTGAGCAAGGTTTCCACCCTACATCTGTAGGTGGGATATTTCTCCCTTTATTGTTTCCACTGCCATGATACAACCAGATTTTTATTAATGATGTGCACAAACAAGGATTTGTATTTATGACCACAAATAGCTTTGCTTATTTGAACAAACACAGCACAACTCCTTTTGTTTGGGACTGTAAGTTGCAGAATTAGTTAGAAAATTAGTTAATGAGTTCAAAGAACCCAAACTGAACCCACCTGTATTTGAGGGGAAACATCAAAGACTCCAGAGCCCTGCAGGCATCACTGAGCCTTTGAAAACTTGCTGAGTGGAAGAGAACTTTATTTTCTGTAAGCACGGCACAGAATAAGCTGAGCACATTTTGGATTCCTTAAAAAATAAAATAAGAAGAAAGAACTGTAACAACATGCCAAAAAAAAAATAAAAATCACTTTAAAATGCACCGTTTTCTGGAGGGATTTTCAAAAAGTATATGATAAATGCATAAAATGCCAAGTTTTTCTATCTTTTATTTGCCTAGTGCAGCTTCCTTCTGTTTTTCAGGTTGCTAAAATATTATCTGAATGTATTTCTGCATTTCAGATATGCTGTAATTACATCTCCCTTTCAATACCACTAGAAAGGATTCCCACTTCTCAGCACAAATCCCAGCAATGCTTAATAATAATAATAATAATAATAATAATAATAATAATAATAATAATAATAATGTGCATCTTCTGCACAGCCTTCTGTGTATCCAATATTCAATTCTGGTCACTGATCCAGGCTTAACTTCAAAAACCTCTCTGTATCTCCAAGCAGGGGGAAAATGAAAATAAAATCATACAGCCAAGCTGCAAAGAAAAGGACAAGATTCCTGGTAAATTCATATTTTATCCACGGAGAGCATTCTAGGAGTCAGGAGGTTAAAAGAGGGCAATAAGAGAGTATTAGTCATTAGAAAGATACTTAAAGGAAGAACTGAATGTTTCAAAAAGATTCTAACTTAAATTTAGGGTGAGACTCATGAATCAGATGATGGGATGGTTTGGGGGCTTTTTTAGGACAGTATAATTCACCTAAGAGACACAGCCATGTGCTTTCAGGGAAAACCAAAAATATATTTCCTTTTAAAACAAAAAAAAAAGGCCCCATCCTGAGAAGCAGACATGCCTGACACATGTGAGATATGCTGAAATTTATGAAATTTCCTGAAAGATGCTGGAATGTATGATGTTTCCCTGAGGACATGGCTTGTGTTATCAGCAAGGCAGCCTGTGTTACCTTCCCAAAGCTCCTGCTTCTCTTGCAAAAATGTCCCCAAAAAGAAGTGTGACTATGGAGAGCCACAATATTCATGTTAATTAACATTTTGGGTTTTTAAAGTAATTTTTATTACATGTTTTTGACAAATCTTTTTTTTTTTCTATGATGCATGCAAATTTTCTTGGCTGGAGTAAAGCTCAGCATAAACACAGAGGGACAAGGATTTGGAGAGGGTTCTTTGGAAAAAGAATGAATTCTTAGGATGAACAAGTCAAACAACAACATAACAGCTCCAAACTTCATTTTCCAGGAGTCCCACAAAACTCACACAACCACAGGCAGAATTTTGAGAGGACTGAGGACACAAAGCTTTGTTTCAAAGTTATTACTGTTCAAAATATTTGCTATTATTTTCAGTGGCATAATTAATATTGTTCTAGTAGAACAATACTAATTGCTTTGTAATACACAAGGTAAGGATGATGATGAAAAGTCCAATTTGTTTCCTCACCCAGCAGTGAATGGTTAGAACTTACTTGAACACAAGGTTATAAAAACTGCTGCCTGCTTGGAAAAAATCTCAGTGAGAAATTAAAAACTCAAACCACTCCTTTGATGTGAAACTGCTCTTGTTCCTGTCCCAGAAAATTTTAAAGAATATTTTGGAGTATAATTATATATTATAATCTTACATTAATTATATATATATATTTTTTTTTTGTTTGTTTTAAACTAAGTTTTTCTTTTCAGGACAACTGGGCTTTTCACACCATTTCATTCCACACCAAATACCTTAAAACTCTTAGGAATACATATTTGTTAAACATCTGATTATTTTTTCCTGCAATCAGATACAAAGATTCTCAAACAGTCCCCTAAAAACCTATAATGATTGGCAGGTAAATAATACCAAAAAAAAACTCACAAATATTCAAAACATTAAAATGCTCTAAAAAAGGCTGTTTTGTCATCAAAATACCCATAATTGAAAATTCTTGAAAGAGATGATTTTCCATTCTGTACAATTTAAAACTCAAACCTGAGTTTTGAAATGCAAGCGTTCTAAAATATTTTCTGGATGTCACTGACTTGAAACTTTGTTTTGCAAAGAATTAGAACATTCATTTACTGACAAGGTTCAATTGAAACCAAGCTGTGTAAAAAACCAGCCTTTTCAGCTATATGATATTATTTTGCTATGAATTGTGATGATTCAAGAGTCTAGACACAATATTTTAATTCTAACACCTGTAAAAGTCATAAAACTTACCCAGTATCAGCATTTTTAATTTCAAATCTCTTTGAATATAGGCATCCCCATCAGATACAAAAAAATACACAATTCTCAAGAGTTCATAATAACTGAACACTTCTGCAAAAAATTTACTAACAAGAAATATAAATGAAGGGGAAATCAGAATTTTGCTTAAGGATAAAGAGGACACCTGCAAGTACTTCACAGTATTGAACACAGTGACTGTGGATCACTTTCTTAGGGAATAATAAAATTATACCCTTTTTTATAAATAATATAGGTAATTTTCATGTTCATGTGTGGTGTTAAACTGTACATCTGTCTGATTATTATCTGTTTTTACCACTGTAAGAAATAGATTTCATCAGCATCTTCAATTTACAGAAAGTTCTGGATGTCCAGTCAGTGGAACATGAAGTTTATCTGAATTACTAAGCAGTGATGGTGCATTTTGTGAGGCTTTCATAGTTCCACTGGGGAAATTAAGTCTGGTTTTGCTGCACAGGTAAAACTTCATTTTGTACTCCACAAAGGCAGTGCATCTTAATATAATATATATATTAATAAATATATATCCATATCTATTAATATAATATATAATATCTTTGACAGCACATCTCAATCAGCCCAATATTTATATTTATATTTATATTTATATTTATATTATATTTATATTTATATTTATATTTATATTTATATTTATATTTATATTTATATTTATATTTAAGTGACTACTTTCAGCAACTATTTCCCACAGATAAACCTGATGTCCCATAACAGAATACAAACTGCAGACATGTTTTCTCTTCATTCTGAACATTATTATCCCAGATGTTCCCTACATTCTAACTGGCCATGGAAGGTGAATTTGAAATGTTTCCTGTGATATGAATGCACCTGATGTAGCCCCAATATTGTTGAGCAAGACAAAAACATTGCTTTAGTTGCAGAACTTATGGAAGAGACCAAACTTGAGAGAAATAACATCTTGGATCATAAAATCCAGGCTAACCACTTCCACTGACTGAAAAGCTTGTAGAGCCCACACAGCTTCTTTGAATCAGTGTTTTCCTTCTTTTTTTCTCTCTCTCTTTCTAAATGCTCTGTATGCAATACAGAAAAATATAAAATACATAATATAAATAAAATCAAGTGTACAATACAGACACCTAATCTGGAATTTTCTTATTTTCAAGATGACAGCCACTAATTCAATACAAAATTACTGTTCCACACATACTCTGAAACACATCTTTTCAGGAATATCAGCAGTATAATGAGGGAAACTTTCATCTGATAGACTCAAATTAAAAATAATACGACTTTTGATTACTTTCCTTTTCTAAATCATTTAAGGCATTGATTAAATTATTTGAGGTGTTTTTTCAAGCCTTCCACATTGTTTACTGAAAACAAACCATTCCAAAGCCCAGCCTGAGCCCAGTTTCCTCGTGCTGCAGGACACAATTCTGTCTGTAACCTTGAACCCTCTGCTGCTCTGCAGGCTCCACTCTGCATCCGATGCTCATTTGTCATTTGGCATAAATAGACAACATGAAAAACAACAAAACAAGTTGATTTTTACAGATTACTCTTTCTGCATTCTACAGACAGACATCCTGTAAAATATTATACATACGCTGGAAAATTTTTGAATGGAGGCTTCCTGACCTTCACTGTTTTCAAGTATTTAAAGAATCTGTAATTTGTACTAAATTATCTGACATCCTACATCAACAAATGTATCATTCTGCCTGCTTCCTGTTGTTCTAGAATTTAAGCACTTATTTAAGCATGATTAAAAAAACCCCCACCAAACACAAAGTGTACTCGACAAGTTATTAACTGTCTTCTACATTGCATGAAATCAAAATATCACCACTTACTTCTTCAGACTTTTGTAAAGAGTTATAAACATGGATTCAGAAACTCAACTAGTTGAATGCATTATTATGCCAATATGTCATTCTTGAATTACTGGACACAAGAAAAAGCTTAATAGACAAAATAATCCATAACTTAGCCAGACTAATCCAGGAAATGGGTCAACAAAGCCTGAAAAGCCTTTCTGAAAGGCCACTGGAGACTGCATAGTACAAGTTCTGTGCCAGGCAGTGCCAAGCTCTAAAGATAACTAGGAAAAGAGTAGAGAAAAACAAAACTCTTTTCATATTTATTTTTAGATGTGGCTGCATAGCTCTGCTAATGACCAAAACACAAGCTTAACTAGTAAACAAGGGGCAACAACTGCACTCAGTGCTCACATAGGTAATCCTTGCCAAACTGCATTCATTTGTCCACCCAAAAATCACACAGCAACTCCAATCAGCTGTGACTGGAGTGAAATCACAGAGTGAAACCCTGAAGATTGGTGTGTCACTCAGCTCAGGATCAATTTGCATTTAGGAGAGCATGCAGGTCTGTTATCAGAGCAGGACTGAGCACTCTGTGATTAAATCACAAATGGGGAGCAATCTTGGCTGTGCCAGCAGAGAGCTTTGGGAGGGTTCATTTATCCTGGTTTTTGGCTGGGAACCAGAGAACATGAGTCAGATGAGTACCCCAAGAGATTAACTTATTTGGGCTTTGTCAGACTCGGGAGGAAGAGAAGCAATCCCTACAGCACGGAGCCTTCAGCTGAGATCCCCTCAAAAATCCAGCATTTCACAAATTCATCCCCATTTCTGACCAATGAAGCAAACACAGGTGGGACACGCACTACTCAAGCCAACCTCTGTTTTTAGAGATGCATTTTTGATTTGGGAGCTGAAGTGAAGGCAATTCAGAACCTGAACCAGGAATTCTGCACGTTCTTTGTAAGAAGGGTGGAATGAAGGCTTGCCTACAAACCAGGGTGGGAAGAGGGCAAAAAAGATTCTGGTACAAACACCATGAAAGCCAACTTGATCATTAAAAGCTATCAAAGAGACTGTGAAAATGAGGAGATATATATTAAAAAGATGTTTTCAGCTGATGGATAAATAATCCTAGAGCTATCAGTCAAAGTTCAGCAACATCCACTCTGTTCTGTCTGCATGGACTCAAGCAGATGGTTGTTCTCCAAACCTAAATTACACAGGCACAAAGAAACAGGGATTAAGCACAGAGTATGATCTACTTAGGGAAACAGTCAGTCTGTCTGTCATTTCATGTTGATATCACTCCATTATTGCCAATTTCCTTAAATCCCTCTGCAGACCTACTTAAAGAAACCCTTTGGCTTTCCTGAGCCTACAAATACAACTCTGCCAATGCACTGAGTAATTTTTTTTTTCAGAGACAATGATAAAGCTAAAGACAATTATTAATAGAAGATCTAGGTAATAAATAGAAGATTTAGGTATCTTTTTCGTCCCTGAAAAAGATAAGTGCAATAAAATTTTTTATGTGTATTTTAAAGCTTTACACATCCAAAGGGAGACTGATAAGCTCGAGATTAATATGACTGTGTTAAGTGAATTTTCCTGACAAAGAAGAAAGGACAAAAAAAGGTAAACCACATAAATAACCCTTTCATACACAGCAAATATTCTCATGGCAAAGAGGTAAATACCAATTTCACGTGAAGGCAGTAAGGTGAATTATATAAATATACAAACATACCCTGCATTAAAAGTTTGCTACTGATTGTGTGGCCCATATTAACAGGTTATGTCTGATAGATGCTCCAAAAAATAGATTTATTTAAGGGAAGAATCTGCACAGAAATCAGATATGAGACTAGCATTTTTCCCCACAGGGAGGGTGGCAAGCACTGTTTCTAAATATTGAACTGTTAACTATCAGATTAAACCAGAAGGTTTTGTTCTCTTACTGTGTGTCTCTATATGCATGCAGGTGTTAAGATTTGATTCTGCCAAAATGCGATTTAATCTCATGTCTGATTCCATATCTCATCTTTGGCTAAATTAGTTATCTAGAAGGGTAATTAAAATAGGAAGCTATTTGTTTTGGATATTTATCCCATAAATACCTACTATTGCAACTCTGAAAAAAGTAATAAATAAAGGTAAACAGTAATCCTGTATAATTACTAGTAATCTGTGTCCTAATTGCTAATTACCTGTACAATTACTAATATCAGGATACAGAATTTCTGTGTAACCCTCACAGGTCCACACTAACAGAAACTCAATGAAATTCTGTGAAAGAATTTTGAGTGGACTGGGATAATGGATACACAATAATGAATTGAAATGCAGCCCAATTTCCATGAGAAGAAGTGGGAGAGTCCTACTGAAATATTCCCACATTTCTAGAAATTTTTACAGGTGAATTTCTTTCATTCATTCTTTAGGACTGCCCTTTCAAGAATTGTGATTTTATTGTTTGAACCAAATGTTTTGTGAAACCTTTTTTCCCCACATACATCAAATAAATGTTATATAAATAAGCACGCGTTACAAAAATTATTTATAGCAGCTTGATTAGTCAAAATTATCTCTTTGTATTCTGACAGCAAATCTAAAATTGAGATTTGAGAAATTATTTGCAACTGCTGATGTATTTAAGCAATCAAAACCAGAGCAGTTTGCCAGCCCTCCAAACTGATTCATAGATGGTAGAAAGCAAAGGAGGATTCTGTTCAGCCACCAAACTCAGAAGGAGCATTAAAATTTTTTGAGCAACCTGATTTGTTTTTAAGATTTCATAATCTGTCTGGATTCATTCAAAGCAGAAAAAATGTCCTTTAACAAGGCAATTCGGAGTGAGGGCAATACCAGCAGGATCCTTAGAAAGTCAATATCTAAGAAAGAGAAGAGTATTTTCATTCTTGAGCTGTACACAGGAAAAATGGTCAAGGATACAGAAGAAACTGCAAACATACCTGTTTCCTGCCTAAGGACTACAAAGCCTTCCTCAAGGAACATTACTACAGAAGCATTATAGGAACATAATCAAATAAATGTAAATACAACAAGGACAGATGTGGCTGGTCAGGATATTCTGTTAGAATTCTGTTTGCTGATATTCACAGAGCACAAAAGGACAAATATCCAATTGAAGAAACTGTGAAACACTGTGACAATGAAAAATTTTAAAAATCACTTTTATTTCCTCTAAAGATCATGCTTGGATTATCTTCAAAACATTCACCAAACTTTAAAAATTCTTTGTTAAATTCTCTCAGATTTTCCTGATCTGAAATAATGATACTTCAGCCCAAACTGCAATTAGAAAGCAATACTTTAAATATTAATTTGAAAGAACAAATATATGGAAGTAAAGATCTATAGAACTGTTTTTCTCTTCCTCTCACCACAAGTATTAACACTGAAGTCTGGAAATTGCAGTTTTGCAAGCTCTTAGGATTTAACAGCTTCCAAGACTGCTTTAGAACAGTGAGAAAAAGCTGCCTGTACTCATAACAGCAAAAGTAGAAAGAAAAGCAAACTGTTCCCAGTAGGATCCATTTCAGTATTTTCTATAAGCAGAGATAAACTCCTTTTGCCTTTTTGAAATTCGTTTGTCCATTTATTAAACATTTGCTCCTTGGAGTTTCCATTTTGCTCACCTCTGCAAAACAGTAATTTGTGTACACTCAGTTCTGAGAGGTGTTTTCTGAAGTCCTGTTGTCAATAGAAAATTACTCTCTTCTCAAATATCTCAAAACAAATTTTCACTCAAGAGTTTAAATGAATTTCATTTAATTGTTATGGAGTAAACTGTAATTTTGGTTTTTTTCTTATTTGAAATGTTTCCTTTTTAAAAACCAGCTCATTAACTACAGCACTTCATCAAATACACAGCTTCAAGTTTATTGACTTATGACAGATAACTGCTCTTTCTCAGATTTATAATTTGCTTAAAATAAACTCCTGCACTGTTTGTCTCATTAAAAGAGAAATACAAGCTCAGAGTGGATATAAAATAAGTGAGCATCTTGTGTTTGCTCAGCTGAAAAACACTGAACACTGAAAGAAATATTGGATATAAGAAGTAAAGTGCCTGCACTCATTTCCACTTCCATTTCCACTCTGCCAGCTGTCCCCACAGCAGCAGCATCTCAAGGGGTGGTGACAAAGCTCCCAGGGTATCCCACATGCCAAACAAACAGAAACACTGAGCAGGATGCACTGAAGGAATAGTTTGGCATTAACTGGCTGGGATCTGCCCCAAAGGTTCTCTCTGGCAGGGATGCTGCTGCTGCAAAGCTCACAAGAGGGATGGGTCAGCCCTCACTGCAGCCCTTGATGTAAGCACAGCACCAAACCACAACCTGAGGCTGCTGACAGGAAACAGATGGGCCTCTCTCCCTCCTTCCACCCTCCAAATACTTTCTGTTAAAAACCAGAAAATATTGAGAGATGGTGAGACAAAACTGCTCAGCATGGCTGAGTCAAGCAGCGCTTCAGCAAAGGAGATGGGGCAGCACTGAGAAACTGGAAGTGGAGATTCCAGATGGGATCATCTGCCTGGGGAAATGAAGCCTCAGTGACTGTCCTTTGCTTGGAAGTGCAGAAGAGTCCCTTGTATAAAAACCCACCATGACAATGTCCCTTTATTTCCAGCAGCATCTAAAAGAACACTTTGCTTTTGTTCTGCTCTTGCAGCAGTAAGGGCCCATTAGCAGTAAATGCCACATCAAATCCCTTCATAATCTGTTTGTTCTTTGATGAACTACACAAATCTGCTTGGAGAGCTTGAATGGGAAATTCTCTCTGGCTGGGCTATGGAGCTAATTGCAGCTCACTGGCCAGTGGGATTTAAACACAAACTAGAACATGAGCCAACAGCATCCACTCATGTGATGCCAGGTCCCATAGGCTGGAGAATATACAATTTATTAAGATCAAAGAGTGATTGGAAGTGTATATACTTCAATAAAACAGCCTTAATTTAATCACACATGCTGCTAAAAACTGACAAAAGTTACATATGTTCCCATCACAGGATGTTACATGGAAAGGACAGAAATTGAGTGAGTTGGGTAAGAAGTTTGTAAACAACCTGGCAGACTGAAAAAAGCTCTGGTTTGTATCACTGAAATCTCATAACAAAGATAAGATGTGGAAAGGACACATCAACCCTTAGTGCATCTCCCTGTTATAGGAATTACTGTGCTGAAAAAGTCTTCATTTGGACTCTTCATATTCTCTGCAGATTAAATCTCTCAGTGCTCTGCTGCCCTGCATAATGAAATATGAAAATATTCTTGCTCTGTGTCAGAGACACCAGGATTTTCTTAGTCAACAAGTATAAGCCAGCTCACGTGCTGACTGTGCAATGACCCTTCCATAATGTCTCCCAGCCATACAAATGCACATATATATTCATCAGGAATGCCTTTTCCCATTTATACAGCAATTTGGGATTGTCATCTGTTGGCATAAAACTCATTGCATGAGAGGCTGAACATTTTATCTCCCCTAAACCAGAATTAGAATAAAGAGAAGTTGTTTTATTACAGAAAACATTACTCAACGTGTCAGCAAAAGAAGTGAAAAGCAAAAATTCTGGGTATTTTAATATATCCTGGATTTAGAAATATGGGACTGAAGGGTCTATAAATAATGAAAGAGTCCAGCCTTTTCCATCATCAGACAACCCCAAATTGATCAAGCTTCATCTTAAATGCACTGATAATGCTTTGCATTCCTATTCCCAACAGAAGGTATTTCAGGATATTTCTCCTCCTACAGTTAGAAATTATCTTGTAACTTCCAGCCTTAAATAATTCATGATCTTTTCACATCAGCCTATTCTTGATGCTCACCTGTTTCTGTAACTTGGGACTTCTCCCTGAACAATACTGATGGAAAAAGCAGCAAATGGTAAACACACATGGTCTGTGATATGGAGTAAAATAAAAAGACAGAATACAGCAGAAAAGCCTAACACTGTTCAAAAAGCAGCCTCTAGAAGCCAGGCTCCTAGAGTAGGACTTATAATTTAAATATTTAAATTATTTAAATATTCATTTCAGACTCCACCTTATTTTGGGATTTATGCTTTTTGAAGGAAACTACACTTTTTAAGCAATTCATTCAGAATAAAAATGTAAAGCACAGCATGTCCTACGAGCATTGTGAGTTTAAAAATTAACTACCACAAAAATAAACTAATTTGGGGCACACTATAATTCACTTTTTGTGGCTTTGATTTGATAGATATTTTCTAATTATCACAGTAAGGTTATATTTTATGTTGTTATATAGGCTGGACACTTCCACTGTTTACAGCCCCAGTAGTTCAAATCACAATTTCTGAGGCAGGGTGTTGGGAAGCAATAAAATGCTGGGAAGACTGTAAACAGATGAAGCCAGCTTTAATGCAGCACCCAAACTGATCACTGTTCATATTTTAAGATCAAGAAAATCTTAACATTTTAAAATCCTGCTCTCCTCCCCAGAATCAAATTAAACCAGGAAGCCGTGGTGCAGGATTTCACCTCTTGCAAAGCTTGATTTTTAGCATCACAGGGATCAAAACTTACTGTGAAGAGCTAATATCAAAGTTCTCAAGACTTTTTGAAGGTGAGCAGTGAAAACTGAAGAACCAGCAGCTGCCAGGGATCAGCAGCTCCATAAGAGAAGGCAAAGCATGGAGCAGGGAGGGAAGGGACAGTGCTCTCACCAACGGGTGGAGCACCCAGAGAAGATGAGCTGGGCAGGGCTGGTGACAGTCACCCAGCAGCTGAGACAGCCAGACATGAGCACAGACATGAGGAGGGTCTGAGGCACAGCCAGGGAGCCAGGTCAGCACGGCCAGGTCACGCTGAGGGACAGGGACAGCAGCCACAGTGACCACAAAGGCATGGCCAGCTCACGAGGATGAGCCCAGACCAAGGCAGGATGAGCAGCCCCTGGGTGAGGATCTGGGTCAGAGAGGGCATTGCCTGGCACAAGGCTTGGGCAGGCCCTGGGGGCATGGGCTGAGCTTAAGGACAGCACCCAAGGCAAGAGCTCAATGAGCTTCTCCTTTTCTCCTGTTTCTTTTCCCTCATAGCCTGAGCCAAAGTTGTGCCCAGCTGTGCTCCTGAGCACAGCCCAGCCCTGCCAGGAGAGCTCTGGGGGCTGCCCAGGGCCTGACATCAGCTTCCAAAGGAAATAAAACCTGTAAGAACCAAGGACAGAGCCTGCTCAACTCTCAGCCTAAGCACAGATCCCTTCTGAGAGCAGAACATCTGCTGTGTGATACTGGCACGGCTGCAGAGCCATCCTAAAAATCCATGAGTTAACCCCAAAGCTGTAAAGTGCAAGCCTGTCAGTTTAAAATCCCTCTGCACACACAAATATCTACCTCCAAAGAGAGTTGGAGCAGCACACCTCAATTAAAAAATAATTAAAATAATTAAGATATTTTAAGGTCTCAAGATCTTTTCCAAACAAATTTTTGAACATAAAATTATTTTAGTGTATTCATGGTATCAAAAAATACCCCTAAACCTCCACCATTCTTCATTAGTGTCTAACAAATCTCAAAAATTAGAAAACACAGCATTTCTTTTCTGTACACTTTAATACACAACTCCAAAAAGTTCTAAACAGTTAAAATATGATCCCACCATTACGTTTTAAACTGGATTTATCACCATACAACAGTAACAGGGTTTGGCTCCACCACTGTTTAAACTACCAAAAACCATCTCTGTCAGTGTCACTCCATGGAAAATAACTAACTTTTCTTTGCTTGCTTGTTGTTGATTAATTATTTAATTTTAAGCAGCTTCTCTGTGGTATCAGAGAAGTATCTGCTCTGATGCAAAAGAAAGGCAAGAACATGCAAGAAGGGCAAAAGGACAGACAACACTCCAAACTTCTCAGTCTCAAATCAGTGTTGAAATTTGGAATTGAATGGTCACGTCAAGAAAATCCATCAGTGCTGGAGTGGAGCATTTTAAAGTGCTTGTACTGAAGTGCTTCTCTGCTTAGCAACTCCGCCATCAGCACAAACATCTGCCCCAGTATTTATATTTTGTGCAACTGAAATAATCTTTAGAAGTTTAATCAATCAATCACTTCTGAGATCTGGAATTACAGGTATTTAATGACACTGCAGTCTCCAACTGTATTACATTATTTTTAAGTAGTCTTTTTAGAGGTTTCATACAGTGCCTCTATATGAAACACATAATTTCTAGTTAAAAATATTTAAAGACACATAAAAAGGCTGAAGGATAATGATGTTCTGCACTTTCAGTTGCATCACAGCTTGGACAAATCAAAGACAAGCTTGCCAAGCAACCTGGCTCCACCTCCCACGACCATTCATCTTCATGCCATTCCACCTATTTAATCTCTGTTCTGCACAGCCCTGGATTCCAAAGCACCCTTACCTTGAGTCTTCAGCCAAAAGATTCAAAGCAGAATTTACTTCAAAGTGTCGTTTTCACCACTTTAAAAAATTATTTTCTTTTTAACACAAAGTCAGGATGAGTTTTACTGAAAACAGTTGAGGGATGAATTTAAGGCGTGAGGAGGGAAACAAGCACAGGCAAACAAAACAGAACAGGGGAAATAAGGACATAGGAAAACAGACCTGATATGAGACTAAACAAGAAGGAAAGGAAGGAAAACTCTTTTGTCTTTGATTATTTGGAAAGGAGAGAGAAATTCTTCAGGAAAATAAATTTTCATAATTGTTCTGCTCAGCTTAGCAGTGTGATTCATGCTACCAGGCCTTGAAATGTGCCAAAATCAAAAGTGCTGGTTAAACCTTAGCTCTTTGTTCTGCTCCTTAGGTCACTGATTATTTTATCCTGGCTTCTTTTGAAAAAAAGCTGCCTCTTGGGGAGATGGAGGTGTAGGTGTCAGATTTAAAGGACTGAATATATCACTGCTGAATACCCATGTGGAGAAGGCAAATAATGTTGGAGTCTAGAGAGGAGCTTAAGGCAGAAACGTAGGAATGTACAGTTAATGCAGTGAGACAGGAGAGAAATATAACCTAAATATAACCTAAATCTAACCTAAATCAAACCTAAATCTCCTCTGAGCATGAAGAGAGCTACTGCATTGTGAAGCTTCTACAGGTACCTACCATCTTACTAACAGACAACAAGAAACAGAAGAGTACTGAAAGTCTTCTTGCTACCACACAGAATTCTTAAAAGTAATTTTATGATTCCTATTTTTCCACCTAATCCTTTGTTGATTAAATAATTTCTACTGATCCAGCTACAGGCCTGGTTTTTGTCACACTATTCCTATGTATCAGGCTTTTTAAAATAAATTTTTTTAAAAAAGAAGGCATGATTTGAAATGTCAAACACTGCTGTTCCTTATTACTAAGCTTAAAACCTTTGGGGATATTTTTCCCAACTGTAGTTTAAGCAAAAATAAGGTCTGTTTCCAGATATGCTGTGGGCTTGGTAATGCAGGGAGGGTCATCTGCTGACACAATATTATCCTGCCAAGCAGAAAAAGCATGATGAGGCCATTATTGCACAACATTTCTCAAAATAAAATGTTGAAATTACTTTTGTATCTATTCATAGTGATACATTTTGTCTTGCTGCCCACCTTCCTCCAAGAAAGAGCTATTTTTAAAAAGGTGATTTTATGCAGCTGACAAATATTTTTCTAGCTACTCTTCCATTCTCTATTCATAATTGAGATAGGATGAAGTGATTTGTACCAGCAGAGAAATAACTGAACGTGTCGTTATTTGACAAAAGGTCTGGTCAATATTTGTGTCCTGAACATGAGATTGGATGGGACAACAGCTGCCACTAAAAGACACATTACAGCTGCCACTAAAAGACACATTAAGCTCCCAACCAGGCAAAAGAACCAGAGGAAGTGTGAATTTTGTTCCAAGAAGCACAAAAACTTCTGACAAGTTCAGCTGTGATCTCTGGTGGGAAGGATTAGGCCTTATCTTAGGAAAATAAACTTTCTCGAAGGGATGAGCCAGGAGGTTCTACCACACTCTTCTGGATTCACTCTCTAAGTCTTCATAAGGCTACAGGAAAAGTGAGAATAAATGAGGATTTATTTAAAACAGTCTGTTCATATTTCCTGCTCCTCCTTTCACAGTCAACATTGCAAACAGGCACGTGTGTGGCTCTATTAACAACTCTTTTTTTTTAGTAAATCCAAACAGAAACTTGGAATTAGCAAGCCTTGGCTCTAAGAACATGATGACAGCCCACCACCTGCATGGGAATGGAATTTTGTGCTGTTCTGGAAAGTGAGGTACGCTATGAAAACACAAATATTTTCTATTTGTGTCCTTAGAGACGCAAGACAATTCTACCACTGTGCTGTGTCCCCAGATACTTTGATACATCAACTCCCAACTGAGGGAAAAAAACCCAAACAACCCCCCAAAACACAAAGAGACACAAAAAAACAGTGATCAGAAGCAGGAGGTGGGAAAAGCAGCCTTTTACAAAGTGTTCGAGTACTTGCTTGAAAAAAAATCTACCTGCCAGCTTATTTGCCTATTCCTTAACTAATACCAGGCCCATTCCCTGACACACCAAAGAATAGGGAGACACAGAAAAAGGACCTACACAAGCTATTCCTGATAGTTCTTACAGCCCTATGAGAGAGAAAGCGCTGCTACAGCAGGAAAGAAGGGAGACAATTCCTTTTTTTGCCCATGAGCTGCATGATCCCCCTCAGGGAAACAGGATGTGAGCCTGTGAGCTTCTCGTGACAAGATTTGCCAAGTTCCATAACCATGCACTTTCCTCAGCCTCTCCCTTCTTCAGGCCAGTTGAAGCATCACTGACTAGAACACTGAGCTATGAGTTTTCAAACCTTATTTCCATTTTTCCCCCCCTCCTTCTGCTGATCTTCATATCTTTATGTGCACCACAACTGGTAAGCGTGGGCTCACTGACTCATCCTTCTTACAAGGCACCAAAAAGCAAGGAAGAGGGAACCTCCAAACATCTACTGGAAGTCAGCAGGAGAAAATAAGGCAGAAGAGCAGCAAAACCACAGGAACCAGACAGCACAAAAGCAACTGGAGTATGGGAAAAGAAGGATCAGATGGCAGACAAAGAGTTAAATCAGGGGTATGGATATTGGAAAGTGTACAGGAGCTGATATGGAATGACACAAATTCAAAATATAAAGGTAAAGGATTTTTGACTGCTAGCACAACAATCTAGTCCTGGTTAAACTCCAAATTCTTCACTACTCTGCTACAGCCTATTTAGGAATTTACATGAAGTCCATCTGTACATATTAACCCTCCATTAAAACCTAAACATAGAGTTTAATTTAATATTGTGGTTAACAATATGAAATTAAACTCTACGGGTCTGAAAGAAATGCTGAATTCTCGTATGAAAGTTTTGTAATTCCTTTCTGTACACAACGAGAGGGATTTAAAAACCTTGCCCTGCAAAATATGCTTTCAGTAAGACAACAAGAGAGAAAGATGGTCCTCAGTTTTCTCTTCCATATATTTATGTTCCCACTCCACCTTCACGGCTTCCCTCTATAAATCTGATGCACACAATGACTCTTCAGACCTGCCCTCATTGTCTTCCTCAGCCCGATCCTGAGGAAAACACTCCAACCCCAATTTGCCACACAAAAGGCAGAAGACAGAGTAATTAACCCAAGAACTGACTGAAAGCCTCACTTTCTTTGACATTTTCTGAACTGTGAAATTATAGCCACCTTCACTAGAACTGATTAAAAACTGCCTCAACTTAACTACCACACACACACCATGCTTACAGACAAGAATATGGTGCAACCTGCTGTACTTATGGTACCTCACACCACATTTTATGTCTTCAGAAAAGGGGAAAAGCTGTTGGGCCTGCCCATGTCCAAAATATTGCCTGCAATCTGATCAGAGCAACCATGATCAATCTGATCAGAGCAATCATAATCAATCTGATCAGAGCAGTCATAATCAATCTGGACATAACAAGCCAAGTAAAACCTCAGGGACTGTGGTGAAGTTAAGTAGCACCTGTCCACCTTGTTAGCCACAATTTTTAATTTAAACTACTATAAAAAATTATAATCTTCCTTTTGGAATAGTTTTTTTGAAGGATACAATTAAATCTTAGCAGGAGATGGCATTGAGCTCATCAAATCTGATCCTGCTTTCTGTGACACAAACTCAGTGTTCTTCACTATTGTTTTTCTGGCTCCCATCCATCCTTACCTTCTATTTGAGAGAAGAATGGATGACAACACACATCCTGAGGCCATCTGGTTGCTTGAGAGTAAAAATGAGCTTCACAGGTTCAGAAAAGATTATCAATTGTGCCCTTATCCATGGCTGCTACAAGTTTATGGTTCAAAGTCACTTCTGCTTTTATTTTTTAAAAAGTAAGTTCTCCTTAATAGTTATTAGTGAACTACTCTTCAGCCAAAGACAAAGCAATGGAATGAGGACTAAGAGTGTTAGGATTTAATGGCAGACACAAGATCAGTACTGAGGCACCCAGGGAACAGTGATGCAAACGCTGTAACTGTAATAAACTAGTAAATATTTGATGAGGATTGTGTTAGAGCATCTTCTTGAAAAATTGGGAGCAACAGATAACAACAGAATAATATAAAATTTTTGGTCACACCAGCTTTATTACAAACCTCCCTGGTTTTCTCTGGAGTTTGTGTGAATCTTTTTACAGGAATGTTTTTGTGGATAAATGGGGGCCACACTCACTTCTGCCCCCAGTAACTTACAGACACTACATGGTGAGGTTGGACTAGATGATCTTTAAAGGCCCCTTCCAACCCAAACCATTCCGTGATTCTCTAATACTGGAAATTAGTCACCACAGGGAGGCTGTACAAAGAGCTGCTCTGAATGTCTGATTAGGGGGTAGAATGACACATTAGTCATTCTTTCATTTGAAAGAAATTAATATTTACCATGCAGCTTTCTTGGCACACGATTAGAATTGAATTAGAACAGAAAATACCTTATTTTATAATTTAGAAAAATAGCTTTTTTTCAAAGCAGACCTAGACATACCCAGTTGCTGAAAGAGGAGAGCCACACTGGTGCCTGTAACAGGAAGGCTGTCGTGTAGAGGAGTCTGTATCAGCTGTCGGTCTCCAGCTCCCAAAGAAAACAATTTCTGCAGAAAGAATTTTTTAAAATTTAATTTATATAGAATGAACAAGCTGTCATCATACAGATAAGTGATTCATAACTCAAAAATTATTTATTTTCTACACAGAAATTAATATAATTTGGGGACAATGATATGTCTCCTTGAATGTAAAGCATGATAGTGTCTCCCTTCTGGGAATAAACACCACAAGACTGTTCCCTTTCTAAGATACATAATTCACATTCAGCCCTAGAAGCATAAGTCTTAAGAAAGAAAAGAGAAACTCCTTATTTCTGGTTTAAATGAGAGTTTGACACCAGCAAATTAAAGCTGGAAATGAGTGAGCATTTTATTTGATGAGAGAAAGCAGAAGGAAGAACAACCAGAGGAGCATGACTTTTCCTTCCTCTTCTAGCAGGGAGAACAGCCACTGAGAAAAGCTGCATTTATGGACAGAGAGAAAAAAGAGAGGATAGAAGCAGAGCCAGAAGTTCAAGTGGATCACCAAAACCAAAAATATGAGGCTCAAATACCACTGGAAAAGGGGGTTTCCTGGTGAGCAGATAAAATCTAATTATTCCCTTTCAAAACCAGAAGTTTAGGATACAAAACCAGAGATGTGGCTGCCTGGAGAGCAGTAAGGTGGAGCTTGACTAAGCTGACAGGACAACTTTCAGCACTAAGAGAAGCTCCAAAGCAGCTATGGGAAAACCAGAAGAGAATGAGGGAACTGTAGGATTTCAAGGTTGAAAATCCATAGGTTGGGTGGGAAGCTGGGACTTTAAAATGTTGCCATTTGCACGTGTAGTTTCCAGGTGTGCTTCATAATGAGGACCATTATTTCCCTTCAGTGTCACAAAATAAAGCAAAAGCCAAGCACAGAAGGGTGCTGGCTTGTCAGAAACCCACAAATGCACAGGAATAATTTATACAAAGTAAATCAAGAAACAAACCTGACTTTCTGCTCACAGAAAGCACAGGTGAAAAGCAGAAAGAAAATTATTCACTGGAAAATTCTGCTGTTACTTTTCAATGGCCATGGGCTATCTGCATCTCTGAGAAAACCACATCTGAGTTAATTTTTTAGCATTTAAAAAACAAATTATGAAAATAGCAATTTAAAGGAGTTACCAAAGAAGAGACCAGTGGAATCCTGAACTCCATCAAGGAAAAAACATGTACAGATGAACCGAAGTGAAGGTTATGTCAAAAAAGAGCAAAGGAAAAAAGCCTTCAAAAAATTTCTGTAGCAAGCAGAAATATTCCTGAACACATTACTATTTCAAAACTAAACTTACACAAACTGCTTAATTTGTTAATGTGCCCTGTAAAAGCCAACTCAGTGACAAAATTAACCCTTTGACCTTCTCCTGGAATGGAATTTTTGCTGTCTTTAGAAGACAGGCCACAGGGAAAGCACTCACAGGCCACAGGGAAAGCACTCAGCTGAACTATGATCTTTTTTCCTTCAAAAATATCTCAAGAATTTATTTTTTGTTTTCTTCATAAATTCAATTAACTGGAAAAATACCCTTCCCCCCCCCCCCACCACCTCCCCATTTACCTGAGACCCTCCAGAAGCAGGGACAAGGCATGAGCACAGATTTGCAATGAGAGTCTCCAGTGACACATTCAGGCTGTCCACGTACACGGTGTAGATCAAGCCAAGGCAAGCCTAGAAAAGGTGACAAAATATATCAGACTGCTAAAAAGGGAAGGCAGATGTCAAATTATTTAAAGATTTATACATAAAATTTTTTTAAAAAATAAGTTCTTAATAGTTGTAAGTGAAGTACTCTCCAATCAAAGACTAAGTAATTTACAAAGAGGCAATAATTCATTTAAAAAAATTTTGGTTGGCTACCTATAAGGGATGTTTGCTCCTTTTTAATCTATTTTTGCACAAGAAGTGCTTTGCTGTAAGTGACTGTTAAAAATTATTAAAATCAACACAGCTTCATCTGTGCTGTGAACTCTAATGGACCTAAACCTGACTGGTTTCCAGGGCAGAACACTGATTAACCAACGAGCTTCTGAGGCTCATTTTCAGACCAGTATCAGTCACAAACAATTCTATATGTTTATTAACTTACATTCTTTATATATAAAGATATATTAATGTAAATATATTTTATATTAATAGTATATTAATATTTCAGCATATTTTTAAATGGATCCAATTTTGACTGCATAATCACAGATAGACATGACATTCTAAGAAGCCTTTGGACAAAAGGAAATAACTGCCCCACAGCATCTTTTCCTATTAACTGCTGTAACTTTGAGAAATCAGCAAATATTTTAGCAGTTCTCAGAAATAATTCCAACAGCAACTTTTCATATGACACATAGTTAAACAGTGAAACTCCGTGCCATGGGTTGTTGTAAAATATGAATGTTAAGGAAGTGAACTAATTATAAAAAACCCACATGCAACCAACACCTCTGGTTCAGGATGTCATTTAACTATTATTCACACTGAATTAGGAAAGCATTCTGTAGAATTATTTCTGCAGCCTGCCCTATTCCTACACACTTTGCTTTGCAATTGCTGAAGGCCACTATCAGAGACAAAATACTGGACTTTTAATTTCACTTGGTGCAATCATCCCAAATGTCTAAAAAAACTGCTGAATGATTTCCTCCTTTGATCTGTAAACTGAACTTTATTTGTTTCTGTTAATATGTATTAACTCAGGAGAAATTTAAGCTTTTCATTTATCTCAGGTAAGTCATATTTCACCAGCTGAAAGGAATCCAAGATCCCAAATCTCTGCCATGCATCTTAATTTGGTCTGGAAGAGGCTCAGACATTTTGCTTTATATATGGAGGAGAACTAGATTTTCACTATTAATTCACCATTATATAATTAGTCAAATATTATCAGGTTTTGTCCTAATAACTCATTTCATTGCAGAGAATATTGAGCCCAGAGAAATCTCTCCTACTCCCTCTGTGTAGTTTTAAAACTGCTTGGAGGGTAAAAAGGCACCACTCCAACCTACAGGAGCTACTTATTGTCACAGATGCTGAATTTTATCCAGTTCCATCTAAAGCTACTTTTCCTTTTAAATTCTAAAATCAATCCTGAGTGAGGCACTTAAAATCAAAACTACTGTCACTGTTACTCATTTAAAACCAGGTTATTCTGCTGATATATTGTAAAAAAGCAATTTTAAGTTCTTTACCCTGAAAATTTCCGGATAATCTAGCCTGGACACCAACACCAGACTTTTAGGAGCAAACACTTCTGCAGGCTGAATTAAACCAGACTCCTCTTCACCTTCAATTTCTTTCGTTCCCTTGAAAACAGAAATACTTCAATTAATAAAGCAGAAAGAACTAAAATGTTAGCATTTTTACTAGAAGTTAACATTTCCAGAGATTTAGAAAAATACTGCATTATTTGAAACTGGTAACAATACCAAATAACAGGAGCACACTCCAGTGATTGCCTGAATTATCTCTAAGTTTCTAGCTGTAATTCAGTTTATTAAAACTCACCTGGGAAGTCATGCACCAATGTACCTAAATGAGTTCTGAGACAGCAGTTTAACAGGACATTGTTTCACATTAAATATTCCCTGTCACACATTTTACATAGAGAAGTGGATTATTGAACGAGACCCTTCCACATCAAAGTGTTACCTGATTTACAATCCCTCCAAATACAGAGATCATGAATTTCACAAAAGAATGTTTGGTTGTGCTCCTCATATTAATACAATTCAATTTCTTACAGAATTCCCACTGACATTACAGCTGGAATGATCTGTAATGTCATCTCCGGCCTGACCTCGTGAATTTGGAATCTAAAAAATTCCTTCACAAGAAGTTCAGATTTCTCAAAAAAAAAAAAAAATTCCTCACACTTAGGAACCACTAAGGTTAAAAAGAAAAAAAGAGAGCAGCAGTGCAAATAACCTTGCAGTTGCTCATGATATTGTGCAAGTGGCTACAACCTCCTTGCCAGAACTTATTCAATCACAAATAGTTTGTTATTATTCATAGCCAAAACTGAAGATGTCACTAAATATTTTCATTTCTAAAATTCCATACGTTCTTTGACAAATTAAGCTTTCAGATGACAAATGGCCTCGCTTTCCAATTTCTGCCTGTAATTCTCTCCACCCCCGCACCACCCACCAAATTTCTTTTATTTGTCCCTCTGACCAAGCATTCTTCCAAGCAAAAATCACTATCTTATCTTAATTAGGAACACGAGAAAAATTACGTCCATCTTCATATGACAACATGAAATATCCGCCTTCTATTTCTGTTACTACTCTTCAGCTCCTTAAAAAAAAAAAAATTCCAACATTTCTCCTAAATGGACAAAAATCTGATAAAAATGCTCTTAAATATCAGGAATGCTGTGAGTTGATGAGCTTTTTATTTCACAGCTTCAATTCAGAATGTACAGTTTCTTTAGGCAAATGCTGACCAACAATTCAGCATTCAAGCAAAAATTATGTAAAAAGAGAGTAGTTCAGTTTTAATCAGAATAGCTTGGTTGATACAGTATAACACACTTTCATATCAAAATAAAAATAGTTGGTACAACAGTATATACACACAGATGGGCAAACACTTGGCTTTGTACTTTAAATTTTATCTAAATGTCAACCAATTAATTCAAAATGTATGTTTTTAGCTGATTTCCATCTCATTTCTAATCTGTGGTTCACAAATTCATAGAGAAACACAGTAACTCTGTAGCCACACATCCCACACAGGTTCATTAATTTCCATCCATTTTAATGCTGACAGGGAGAGCTTTTAGAGGAATTACAGCTCCCTCCCTCTGCCCCCCAAAAATCCCCAAATTTTTAAATTATCAGCAGAAGTTTCCTGTATCAACCGTTCTAAAGAGCAACTGTGAGTTCCAGGCGTAAAGACAGCAGTTTCTGGATATCTGACAAATTAGGAAAAATGAAATTAAACCACATTCCACATTCCTAAAGGCAAGGGAACATGGAAGCTCCTCCAAATTCACATGGTACCAAGATAACGAAACCTCAGGCAGGGAGGAGCTTCCCACAGAAAACCATTTTAATAAAACCCACACAACTTCAGATCAAGTCTTGAATGAATTCATGATTAGATTTAAAGATTTAAATTCATAATTAGATTAAACAGCAGCACAATAGTGATTGATAAAGCATTTACACTCTTAAACCACTCTCTCCTGCTTCATAAAGATGTACAGAAAAATGCAATATGACTCCTGTGTTTCTTCCCTGGCTCAACATTCTGACAGGCACATTATTAGGAGTCACTGGACTAAGTAGATAATCATTGCAAACACACAATTTTTTAACCTACTTTTCAAGCAAAGCATTAACAGCATAAGCATTCTGTACCAATTCTAATTACAAAGCAGTAAAGTCACAAATGGGATTTTATTTACACTTTTGGTCAGACACACATTTCATCTTTCTTTATCCATTTTTCCATCTGAGGAAAAATATTCTCTAATAAAAAATACCAAAACGGAAGGGTTTGTTATGTTGAGGGGTTTTTTTACAATAACTTTTTATTTTATATATGCAGCATTCAGTTTACAACTTAACTAAGAATAAATGGATGGTATGGAAAGACTTGCTAAGGATACACAGACTGAAAGATGAATTTAAATTACAGAATCACAGAGCCACAGAATCATTTAGGCTCGGAAAGACCTCTGAGATCACTGAGGACAATTTAGAAAAGTGCACCACAAGAGAGCAAACCAGGGTTCCAGATCCTTAACAATCCAATTGGTTTAACAGATGATAAACACCTAAAATCTAACCCAGAAACACCTGTGCCTTGAGAAGGCAAATGAATTTATTTTACATTTTTTTAACATCCAATTAATAAAGTCCTGAAAAAGACTCTTCCATAGGCTAAAAAACAGGTGACTGAGACTGTATCAAAGAATTGCATGATTTCACTATGCTCTAAATATTTGGTCCCTTGTGCTTAGACATGACTGAAACCCATCAGGGTCCTGTTCCATGCCTGTCACACCCAGAATCCTCTTTTCTTCTGCAGCCTGACTTGGTTTCTGAAATCATAAGGAGAATAAAATGCAGAGATCTGTAAACTGTGGCAGATTTATGTCCTTAGAGCAGTTTCCCCCAAAAAATTACCAGATATTGCAAACCATGATGAAAACATCCATGCAACATCACATTATTGAATGTTAACATTTATGTCATATGAGATAAAAAAAATATATAGGAAAAATTAGGATAACTGATTTTAAAACTAAATACTAAATTTAATAAAATTAAATCCTTGAAAAATTAAAATACACTTAAGCAAGCAATTATTCCTTGTATAGGTAGAACATGGTTGAGGATATATCAAAAGATGAAACAGAAAAATCTCACCAGGTTTTACAGCAGAAGGTTTGATTTGTTTATTTGGCCTCTTTTTTTCCCTCTCTTTTTCTACATCAATAATATTTGATAAACAAACTCAGAAAACAGTGAAACTTCTTTTGAAGGTCACAGGATGCAATTTCATTTTGCTCTACTTGTTTGCTTATAGCTATAAAGTGGCTTCCTAAGAGACTGGCCAAAAAATGTGTGTGTGTGTGTGTGTGTGTGTGTGTGTGTGTTCAGTCCACTTAAAGCACCCATACACACATTTAAACTCAATTGTTTTCATGTATTTTAACAAAAATCACACCCACATCTACACTAATACATATATATACACAACTCCTGACACAACACAGGAATCAGTTTCATAATTCTTACAGAAATTAGAGTACAGAAGTATCCACTGAACATATTTGTGACTTCAAGTGATGGAGTAAATGAAAACATACAAAAACCAACCAACTGAAGCATCACTCCATAGTCTATGAACTAAAAGCAGCTGAATTAATAAATGCATTAAACCAGCTTTGATCCCTGACTGATAACTAACAGTTTAGAAAAAGTAACTGTTCCTCATCACTCTGCTATTTATTTGTTTCCTTGCTTTCTGAAAACAATTTGTTCCTCAGGTTAGCCAAGGGATGTACATGGCATCAAGCCCAAACCTGACAAATTCAGGCTTATTATTTAAACATTTTTTAATGAGGGATCAGTTTTTAATGACAGCTGCAGCCACCAGCACATCAGGCATGATGTCCCAGCTCCTAGAAAAAGGTTTAATGGTTGTAAAATTGAATACTTGTGGGGTTTATACACATTAAGAAAGGTATTGCTTTGTTTAATCTGTGTCCTTTTGCTCTAAAAATCTCTCTATGCCGACAAAAAAGTGAAAAGTTGGGCACAGTTTGCAGAATTTCATCAAGTAATGAGATAAAGAGTTTGAAAGTTTGGCATTAGAAGAAAAAGTATTAAACAAAGGGTAATTATGATAATAAAATACTGCATATTTCCCTCAAATAAATGGGTGCCAATCAAGAACAAAATGCTTTCTTAACACTGAAATGCATATTAAATAAATTAAATACAATAAATATTAAATAAATAATTGCATCATGCATGTAACAAGGAAACAGGTGCCTGTAGCCATGAATTACTTTCATTTAATGTACAATTATGTCTAAGTTAAAACATTTGAGGGTTACCTGATGTCTGATAAAGGCTGACCTTACACTCCAAGTTTTGTGCCAAAACCATGAAACATCTCTGTGCTTCCCACTCCCTTCCATGAAATTAAACTTCCTGTAAGTCACATCTGGATGTGTTTCAATGTTGCATGGGGTAAAATCAGGACAAAACCAGACATTTTCACACAGGTTTCAATTTCTGCTTAAAATTTCTGCTTATGTTAAAATTTTCGGAAGAAAAAGGTGACTGATTTCGTGCTACTTCAGTGAAAAAGTGCAACTCATTTAGATGTGGCAGCCAAAAACCAAATGAAGCTTTAAAGAACAACTTTACTTGTATCAACCTTATCTTCTTTTATAAACAGAGATATTAATTGCCACAATCTAGCCTTCAAACTTTAAGGTTTCCTCTTGAACTTTTATAAACCTAATTTTGCCACAACAACCACATTATTTAGAGATGTCAGCTCTGCTTCTAAATATTGACATTTAACCTAAAGATAACCATCTAGCCAAAATCAACATTAGGAAGCAAAGTCAATTATGAAAGATCAAAAGGACCCAACCAATGTGGTCCTAAAAAAATTCTGCCTACTACTGAGTGTAGCATTATGTCATGTGAGATCAAAAAAAAAGTATAGGAAAAAAAACTTAAGATACTAAATTTTAAAACTAAATACAGTATTAAATAATTGAAAAATTAAAACACAATTAAACAAGCAATTATTTCTTGTATAGGTAGAACATGGTTGAGGATATATCATCAGTTTAAACAGAAAAATATTTTGGTCCATCAACATGCAATTGGATTAAAGCACACATGAACCACAGCCATCCTTTTTCTCTTATCTTTTCACCCCAGTCTTCAAAATCTCGACTGTCAGTTCTGATTCATGTTGAGCAGAGAAAAATTAGGTTTATCATCACATCAGAAGGAGGAAAATCAATTTAAACTGAGAAAAGTTAGGAAATACAATGCCTCAGATGTAGCTGTGCTGTTGTGAGGGTGGAAGCTGGCAGGCATTATTGGAAACTCAAAGGAAATCAAATGTGAGCAGAAAGTGGAGTTAGAAACTGTGCTTTAATAATTTGTTCAACCTTCAAAAGAGAACGAACATCTCTCATTACAAAACTTGCACTCTAGTACTTCATTATGTCAAAAACAGTTTGCCCCATGTAAAATTTTGCACTGAAATGATGCCAAGTTCAGCAAGCCTGGTGTTTTTCTATTAACTGCCCAGCAAAGATTTAGAGACCACGCTCAATTTCTTATTTTAGGAAAAAATATTGGAAGTTTACTCTAGTAATCTTATGCCAATTACTCATTTGGGACAGATCCCTTTCTCCTCATGTGACTTGCTCTCTGCTTGTCTTATTTGCAGCCAAATACACTCTGAGCTGCTTTACTAACAATCAAAGGTCAAAAACCATTCAGCATCAATTAATTTTATTTACTCGTCAGGGTATATAAATGCATCTATCCAATAAATCCTAACACATGCATGAAAGTTAAAATAAACCAAGCTGGCTGCTGCCAGAAGTCAAATCTGCACCCTGCCTGCAATGTGCTGAGCTAAAACCACAGGTGAACAGAGCAGCTTTGTGGTTTGCCTACGTGCACAGAACCAAACCACTGCAGCTAAACTCACACTGGGAAAAATTAAACCAGCATCAAAGCCATTACCTGCATTTAACAGTTTCAAATTGGGGACAACATGCTGTAGAAATGCACAGTAGGGGGTCTATCAACTAAAAAAGATAAGGATCAGAGACAGAAAATGGTGTGAAGATCATAAACTTATCAAATAGAGCAATGTCAAGGTTTTGTGACAGGTCAGCTCGTTCATTCCCTATATATTACTGCTAATTCATATTATGTAATATATATTATATTATATATTATCATATTTGTGATAGAGAAGAGTTTGCAATGCACCTTCCAGCAGTACACAAAATTTACACCACCACAATCTATAAATCATTAGATCTACTAGATCTATTAGAAGTTTACCATTTAATACACCTCACTTTGAAAACCTCCAGATGATGATATGCATTATCACCTAAAAGTGTTGGAATAACTTGGGAACAAAAGTAATTTCACACCCACACTTTGCACCTTTCAGTGCAGCTTTAAGGCCAAAGTGTCCCTCTGGACTAGGATTGGGATGTGCAAGCCCCAGAAGACCTGGGAAGTCCAAGGTGATGCCAGAGTTGCCCTGCAAATGCTGAAATCCCAATAATCAATAGCATGGACTGCTTTTAATGTGTTCACCTTACCAGTGATGAATTGCAGTACCAGGTCCTTAGCAAGAACTCTGCATAATCAAATATAATTTCAGAGCTTGGAGTTTATTAAACCTTTCTAAATTTCCCAAAGGCAGCTAATTTGATCTGTGAACTCCATCCTTTCCAACTTTACACACCAAAACTGAGGTGAGAAGACTGCAGACACACATGGGAAAAGATGCAGAACAAATGGCAAAACCCAAATCTAAAAAAAGCCACAATTCATACCCTATTTTAACTCACTATAATGTCTCTTAAATAAGACAGAACAGCACATGTAGACATACACCAAAATTTTACACACAGAGATTGTTTTGGTTAATTAAAACACAGTTAAACCCCTTGAACTGCATGTGGGGAAATGAATTGCTGAATGAGTGTTTGAAAGTCAGCTGAATCTGATCTCTACTGACAAAGAAATGTCTCTGCTCAGAAGATAGCATCTCCTTGTCCTGGGAGCTGAGCTTGGGGCCTCTGTTCAACAAAACAGGAGTTAAAAGGACAAGGTGACCTTTACCCAACTCAAGTTTTTGTACCCTGCAAAAGCACGAGTTCAGCCTGGGGATGTGAGTACAAAAGCAGGAGAAATTATCGCCACAGTTATTAAGATGGAAATATCATTTCCTCTGCACAACAGTTCTCAACTTTAGATTCTGATCTAAACAGGACCTTAAATGTATAAAAGGGCATTATAATACAAGTTTATTTCTCACAAAGAAAATTATCTGCAACCTGGCCTTTACATCAGAATAGAAAGGAAATAAAGCATTGCTTCAATCTCTATATGATGCCATTTTTCAATAGGTTCAGGAAGACGATGATGCAACATACTAAACACTGCTTTTAAAACTGGGGCTTCTTTAACACAAAATGTGCTTTGGGGCATTGACTGTAAGAAGAAACTTTCAGAATAAATTTAATAATTTGGGATACTAACATAAATTTATTAGACTCGATTTTAGGAAGAACATGCTCATCTGATATCCAAAAGGGGGTCAGATTTCCCACACAAAACAGGTACAACTGAACTGAGTGTTCTCACCCTCTGTAAAACCCAAACATCGGTGACTCATGGAGCAGCATATGCTTGAGCACAGCAGGATCACCAAATCCCCAGTCCAAGCTGAAAAATTATAACTTTATGAAGCACAGTCATTTTGTTGGCAGTTTTTCCCTTGACTCAGGAAATATCTGTGAATGTTGTGAATCTGCCATTTTATGGTTTGGGATTTTTACAAGTTCTTTTTCCTTTTTTTTTGCAGCGGAGGGCAGAGAGAGGAAGAGAATGTGAATGGCAGGAAACAGGAGAGCTGTGAATTATTACTTATGTCCATTTTCCATGGTGATATATTTAATCTTATGTTTGTGATTGCAATGTTTTAGCACACATATGCTTGAGACAACACACAAGAATGATAGAGTTTTGTAATAAAATTGTTATAAACAAATGCTTGGGGGTTTGTGCTGACCTCACTGAGCAGATTTTCTGCAATGCAAGAAATGCAGTTGCACAGGCTCAATTGCTGGCATAAATCATCCTCTAATTTGTTGATGGTGGGGTTGGGAAGAGAGGGCAAATTTCTTTCCAAAGTGCAAAGCAATGTACAAATTGACCGTTATGTTCCCAAATTCTCTGAGTCAACATTTTTTTCAAAAAGATTCTATCTGTGGTGCTCTTCCAAACATTGTTCATATAAATTCTAACTGCGTAGCTGGTAAGAAGCACAGCTGAGGTCACCAGAAGTATCTGCTGAGTCAAGAGTATTAAATCAAGTCCTTGTCTGCTAAGCGGTAACATGCAGAAAATGCTGTTAGAAATAAGAATCTCATTTTAGCAAACTGTGTATGCCACACAGAACTAAACATATTAATGCATGCATATATATACAAATATATATATATTTATAACAAATAAAGCTACAAACACAGAGAAACTGAGTTGTATGGGTGAATTATGTAGATGTAAGTTATGATTCTTCTGAACGTCCTTTGGCTGCTCAACAGCTTCTGGCTTCAGCTGCCAGGAAAATAAACTAAGTAGACATTTTTTTGTGGTTGATAGGACAAGGTTTTTCCAAATCAATGACATTTCAAGTGGATTTCTAACCTGTGAGGTTTGAAATCCACACAAGCAATCAAAATACAGCAATGGGACATCACACACTTCCACATCCTCCCAACCCCCCAAAAAAACCCAACCAACTTCCAAGGCACTGTGAGGGGAAGGGAAATAGAGATGCTTTGACTTACTCTCCTCCTAATTAATGGAAATTAATGAGGCGCCCAGCTCTTTTTGTTAGAGTATCTACATAGCACCTTAAGCCAGACAGAAACGTGGATAAAGCCAAGCATGTGCTGGAAACACAAGAAGCTGGAAGGAGAAACCAGTGCAGGATCTCAGATTTCTTTACCCTCGTGTAGGAACTTGAGGTGGGAGAGAAACCTTGCACACAGAACTGCTCTGCAGCATCCTCAGGATGCCTCTAAATGACAGCAGCTTTATGACTGTTTATTGAACTCCAGTAGTGTGAACCCACAATCCAATTTATTCTGCTGTTTAGGTCAAACTTTCCAAAGCTTGATTGTAAACCCAATGAGGAAAATATTCTTATATTTAGCAAATGTTACTGGGACAAATGAGTGCGGCCAGCATCAGAAACCAGAACAATTCATGAAGAAAAAGCTGTATCACCTGAAATCACAGAGCACCAAGTGAGTTCCATTCCCCTACTTAATTAATGGAGTGTGTTCATCTACAGATACAGATAATTAGTCAGACTAAAGTTAACAACAATCTCTTTTCATATTATCACACTTTCCTGAGAGCTGATTGCTGGTCAGACTGACCAGCACCCATGCAGGTAATAAATTCTGGATCAGTCAGAACTGCAACAATGCAAAGGATGACTCGTGGATGTCACCAAAGAAAACAACATTCTGTTTTCTGTCCAGGGGTAAGAGGTTGAAAATGGGCCATGAACTGATTACTAGAGACTGTGCTTCCCTCTGGAAAACTTGTTTTTGACATAAAACTGCCAGGAGACCAAACTGAATCTAGAGATAGCAGGGAAGAGATGCTTTTTCCCTGCAGACTGTAGAGTTTCTACAGCTGCTATATTTATCTTGCACCTTAGGTTATCATGGTACTTCTGTATTCCATGTGAGTACAAACTCCTTACGCTGCTGGTAGCATTTATTTACAAATTATCCTGCAACAAACGACTGAAGCAAGAATGAAGGGAACCAAAACAACAGAAGTCTGCTTGACTTGAGTCTTCTCTTGAGTCTCCCCAGACTCAACTGTGTCTAAAGGGTTTGTATTATTAAGCAGAAAGCTCCAAAAAGGTTTGATGGTTCTCTTCTAGCATCCACAAGCTGAGAAATGAGTTTGTTTTCAATTCCCAGTTTAATTAACCACAGAAACTTCCAAGTGGTTGATTCAATTTTTTTTTTTTGTGAAGACGATTCTGCCAAGCCAAACCTCTCATCTGCTTCTCTGGCTGAATTCTGACCAGTCTCATGTGTCAGCAAGGTTTACCTGCAGAAGGCTACTGGGAAAGAAGTGGTTTTCTGGGTTTTTTTTTTTGAAATTCAATCTTCCTTTTGCCTCAGTGAGTTATATCACTCGGTTAAGGAAAAACTGAACTGTGTTTAACTCTGCTAAGAACTGTCCAGATTCCATTTCAAGTCCTGGGCACTGCATTTCAGGGACTGTTAAATGAAAGGTTAAATCAATATTACTGTCATAGCCCAACTCTGCACGAGCTTAGGTTTCATTACAGATTGTCCATGTGCTGAATTCTTGTCTAATGACCATGGAACAGGGCACGTTCAATTATTCTCTTTGGGTTTCAGAGAGAAACAGGAAGTTTGGCTATAAACAATGCAGTCATAGAATAAATTTCACCACAGCAAGTTCATCTGAAAAATATGCATTCTTTACAACACAGCCAGGAATGGCATTATGAGAACCAACATCCTGCTGCACTCAGTTTTTTTATTGTTTTTTCTTTTTACTTTGGGTTATTTTGTATTAATACTTAGGCAATATAAAAAAAACCAAACCTTTTAGTTAATAGTGGATGTTTTGTGATGAGCATTACTTCAAAGACGTGGCTAGGGAATCAAAAGCAGCTGCTGGAAACCACAAGATAAATAACAAGTTTGCTAAATTTAGTTTATGTTATGAAATACATAGAGTGGAGGAAGAGTCAGCCATTGTAAATTTTTATCAGCTGGGAAAGAATTATTATAGAATATTTCACTCTGTACTTATAAAATAAAAGGAAATATGACAGACTTTAAATTTTTAAGAGGAATGTGTCAGTTATCTACACTAAACTTTAAGGCTAAAATACATCTAATATTGGGGTACATTTCTGTTTTTAAATCCTTCTAAAAATCCACAAAAACATCCACCTAAATTGTAGCACTAATGAAATGAGAATAACTGTTATCCTCTGGCTTCCCAAAGTGCCTAGAAAAAACACACCATTATTATTATTATTACTACAAAACATCTTTCAATTATTGTATAAACAGGGTAACCTTTCAACTCTGGTATTAAATTAACAGAGTACTCTTGGATTATTAAAAATATTTTCTTAAAATAATCAATAATGACACAGTTCTTCACAGAAAGAACAAGAAACTACTTTACTCAGCTATTTATTTAATCTTAACTAATTCCATTCCACTTAGTGCCAAGGTTTCACTTATTTTTTAATTTTCATGTAGGAAAGAAGATATTTCAAAACATAACAAGGGCAGTCTGCAATTACAGGTTGGATTAGGTTTTCCCTAGGTTCTAGATCCTAAAGATTCCAAGTATTAAGGCACAGCAGATATTCTGTGAAGCACTTTACATCACATGGGAAACAAAATGTCTATTTTTGAAAGGGTGAGGCTGCCAAGAACTAATTAAATACATGTTAAAAAACAAACAGTGCCAAGTGGCTGACACCTGAAACCTGACCCAAGTGAAAACTGAGTAATTATTCCATCAGTTTTTCAAATCTTGCCAATAAATGCACTTGGAGAAATTTGGATCCACACTACAGCATCCTTGTGTTCTGAAGGAGCAGGCCAGCAGAGGGAGCAGAAGTTAATAAAGCTTTTCCCACAACAGTGCTGAGAATCATCCAGGCTGTGTCAAACACCAAAGGAAATGAAAGGAACACCATATTGCTTATCCCATTGGAAAAGAAAAATGCGGTCGGGAAAAAGAAATTCTATGACGTGGTTTTGGCTGGTTTTTTTGTTTCAAAGCCGATGAAAATTCCAAATACACACAAAAAAAGTGCATCAGGCTCACCTTGTGCAAAAACACACAGATTTCTGTAGGACAGAAAAATGCCCCCGTAGCAGGAACAGCAAAATATTTCCTCAAGTTGCCCTCTATGACACTGATCTTTCTGCATTTTTGGGTTTTTTGCAGATCTCTTACCTGCAGGTTAATCTCTGCTTCATAGAAAGTCAGGCAGGAGCAGTAGTGCCTCTCTGAGTCGATGTCAGTCAGAACCACCACGAAGAACGTGGGTTGTTTCCTCTCCTTTGAAAGCTGCCATCCTCCAGGCTGGCAAAACTGAGGGAGCAAACAGCCACAGGTAAGCAGTGACAGCAGCTGTTTACAAAAAATATTTCAAATAATTATCAAGGAGCTCATTTCATTTAAAGCGAACAAATGCAGCGTTGCAAAATTTGAACAAAATGAGGAAAATCCAGTAACTCTTGAACTTGGTGAGACTGAGATAAATTTAGCTCTATAAACATACAAAGAGAGAACAAACACTGTGAAAAGAAAATTTATTCCTTTAAATGCAGTATTCAGGAGCATCTTTGCAGTGTTGAACAGGAAGTAACAGGAATAAATTGATGCATTAAGCAGATTTCATTTGGATAAAAGGTTAGACTCTGAAGCTGAAATTCTTGGGTCTTAAAACATCTCTACATTTTTAATTTCTTCACTTCTTTCTCCAATAATTTATCTAATCAAGCATAGATATGTAGCACTTAAACCTACCTGCAAAATTGTTCAGTCCTCACTCCTAAAAAGAGTATTATAGAGCAATATTTTTCACCTATTTGTTGATTACCTCTGTAAATGTCATTGTGAACATTTAAAATTTTATATGCACAAGCAGCATGAACAAACAGAGAAGTATAGCTCAACAACAAAGTGGAAACTGTGAGGGTTTTTTTTTCCTTTTAATTGACTAGAATACAACATCACTTAAAAACTTCTTCTCTCTAATGCCAGAATAAGCTGAAATTCAGGGATCAGTTTGCTGAAGTTACCTGAGATGGCTTTTATGGAATATTCTACTCCCTCTTTATTACTAAAGGCTAAAGTCACATCCACAAAAAAAATCACAAGTACATTTTTAATAGCAGAATTATAAACCTAAAATTTAGACAAAAAATGCAATAATCCCTGAATGTATTAGGAGTAATAATGATAGTAATAAAAACCCACAATAAATTCCTAGAATTGTTAAACAATGCAGATAGCAAAGGAACCAAAGAGATAGGTCAGAATCTCAAGTTTCCAGAATTGCTTCATTCCTCCAGACAGATGTTAAAGACTGAAAGAGCACCAAGAGTAAGTTGCAAACAAACATTTCCTACAGATTCATCTTTAGAACCTCTACAATAAAAATCTGGGTAGTCTTAGGTGAACAGCAGTTAAAACCCTGCTTCTGATATCCAGTTATTTTATGGTCCTGGGAAAATCTTCAAAACCAAAGTTTTCTCATGTTACATTCTTCAAATTCTAGATAGTCAGCTTAACACTTGTGAGTCTGCACCCTCAGAAGTGCTAAGCACTCTCTTCTACATCTGACAATAACTGCTCTGAACATCAAAAAGTCCTCTGTGAAAAGACATCCTCATCATTCCAAGCTAAGCATCCAGTATTAGCCCATGATTTTGATAATACTGCCCTAATCTCCTTTTGTTTTTCATCCCATGGCAGTTCAAAATAAGAAGATATTGCTATTAATCTTGCAGGGCTACTATAAAGATACTGGAATATGGTTGATATATATACAGACATTACTACAAAAACATCATTAAAAAGTTTGGCAATAAAAAAATCATTAAGAGTTCTCTGTGAATTGCAGAGTTTGAGGGGTGTCTGTGTAATAAATGAAGCCTGGAATCCACAGTTCAACAAGATAACCCCCAAAGCTGTGAATTGTTCTTTGCTCAACAAATACGGGCCAAAATGCAAAGAATGCAGCGAGAGCCTAACAATAAATAAAACCTTTCCATGAAATGCCATTCAAACCAAATTATCCACACAAGATGGGTCAGATTAAGGCTGTTCATGGAGCACTAGCTTGGGCTTAAGGTTTAAATGCTCCTTTACATTTTTAACTCTCCTTCAGTATTCCAGTTCTGACAGGAGCTCCTTGCTGGTGCCACTGCCCCTCAGCTTTGCAGGCGATGCCCCATCTCACACCTGGAAAGAACAATCTTTGATTTTTGAGAGTCTGGAATTCCTGGACAAAGCATCACTCTGCCCATTCCAAATCCCACTCAAGGCACAGAAGAGCTTTGGTATGATTTTAAAATAATTATTTCATTATAACTATGCATTATTAGTAGGTCTACTGCATAAAATTCATAGCAATATCTGCCCTGTAAACTGGGAAATGCAAAAGGAAACCCGACAACTGAACTCTTAACTACCAGAGGAGATTCTGGGTCTGGGCAGGCTGATGCCAACAGCAATCTCTAAATCTCTCAATCTATGCTTGTCTACAACTCATGTCACAGGTGAAAATTCTCCCCAATTCCAAAGTGATCTTGTCTATAAAAGATGCTTTCTAGATTTAACTCTTTTACTAGAAAACAGCAATTAGTGACTGCTGAGGAAAACAGCTGAAGTACAGAACATCCACAGGCTACACCTCTGGAATTCCTGGACAAAGCACCACTCTGCCCATTCCAAACCCTACTGAAGGCACAGAAGCACTTTGGTATGATTTAAAAATAATTGTTTTATTGTAAAAACACATTATTGGTAGGTCTGTTGCATAAAATTTATACCAACAACTGCCCTGTAAACTGGGAAATGCAAAAGGAAACCCAACAGCTGAACTTCTAACTACCACAGGAGATTTTGGATCTGGGCAGGCTGATGTCAACAGCAATCTCTCATTCTATGCATGGCTAAAACTCATGTCACAGGTGAGAATCCTCCCCAGTTTCAAAGTCTATAAAAGATGCTTTCTAGATTTAACTCTTTTACTAGAAAACAGCAATTAGTGACTGCTGAGGAGAACAGCTGAAGTAGAGTAAAACCACTGGCTACACGGAGAGTCTGTGTTTTCAAATAAACTAGAAGGAATTTATAAATAAAGAGATTGAGGATGAAGACAACATGCTCCTCTGAGAGATTAAACAATGACTGTTTCTCAGCTTCCTTAAGAGAAGGTAATAAATATTAGCGCAACATTTGAAACGCAAGCCACACCGAGAAGAACTTTCCAAGTTAATATAAATACAAGTTACTAACTCCCAGTATGATTACCAGCACTCTCTGGCTACTAAGAGTAGGAAAATGTTTCCTTTACCAAAGCAGATGCTGAACCAAAACAGACAAAAGCACCACTGTGAATATAATCCAAAGGTCATGTGGCTTCTCCAGTAAACAAGAGAAAAACCCAGAAGTTTAAGAACGAACACACTTCCATATTGTTTCACTTATTTGCCAGAATTCTTGGAAGCAGGCTACAACTCCTCTTAAAGACAGTGAAAATTAGGATGAATCAGATTGTTCAGCCCATTATTTGTAAGAGTAAGCCCCTAATGGTGGGGGAGTGCTTCAAACAGATTCCACATTATCACTGATTGCCTTCTAAAATCTGCTGCAGATATGCAGGAATTGCACCGAAGGTGCTGAAATTACACTTCATGCATTGTTTGAAACTGCAGGTGTCCACTGAAGCAAAGAACTTTCTCCTAATTATTCCCACAAATGCTTTCAGACTAAACAAGAAACCAGACAGATTTTGAAATGACGCACGGTGTTTTAAACCCGTGGAACTGGGTTTGTTACCTTTAAAAAATTTGCATGTCATCACCACGAGCCTTCTTGCTAAAGTCTAGATGTGATTAATCAATGTTTAAAAGTGACATTTCTTTCTTTTGATTTTTATAAGCTAAACACATCATCTTTGCTTGATTCATGGATTTGTTCCCTCTCTCTAACCAAAAGCCACAGCTGCACTGCTCCTGCCTGCCTTGTCCTTTTCTATTAAAATAAATCATTTGCATAAATTAGCATATCACTCAGATATCCTTTATACAGCTTTGGTGTTCAGAATCTTAGAACATCCTGAAAGGGAAGGATCATGAACAGGTCATGGAGTAGATCATACTGAGTGCCCTCACTTCAAAAAGAACATTGAGTGTATCCAAAGATGGGCTTGAACACCCAGTGGTTTGAGGTCATGACAACTTCCCCAGGGAGCACTTTCAAGTGTGTTGAAAAATTGAAGAAAATGCTGAAATAGTCACAATTTCTATTAAAGTACTGGAGGATTCAGAATATGGGAAGAAGGCCTCTTGGTACTGTGACTATGAGGACTAAATATTACTGTGATAATGAACAGTAATTATAAAGTGCTCAAGTTTCATTAAAGAAAAACGTTAGTCCTTTGTATCCTTACCATGGCAAAATTATAATATCCATATCACAGAAATTACTGCAATATCCATATCTCACAAATCTGATCAGAAATGACCCAGCTGCTGAACTGCACATTAGAAATTCATCATTTTCTTCTGGGCTTGCAGCCCGAGCTCAACCAAGTCCACAACAAAAACTGGAAGCAATATTCTAGCTGGGTCTGTGCAGGCACAGACTGCTCTCTCTGCACTTTCCATTGTGCTCTGCATCAATGACCTGCTCAGCTCTCCAGCAGAAATCCACCACCTCTGTTGGCACTGCCGGGGTAGGAAGGGGAAAAAGCTTGTTCAGAGAAAGTTTACCATGTGAAATACTCCTTGCAAGCCATCCCTTGAAAGCATTTGGTGAAGGGTTCACACAGAACTGCGACATACCGCTACAGAATCCTGCACTTGAGTAATTGTATTCAAAATATATTCTCACACTGTATTTTTTTCTTCAAAGTATGTTTGTGGACTTGCTCCTTGTCGAAAGAAATCCAGAGCTACCCAGGATGCACATAAAATAGAAAGACAAGACTTGACTTAAAAGATCCCCAAATGATTTTAAAATTTAAAACATCTGACAGAGATCTCCACTTTTATTTCTAATTCAACTCTTTCACAAATCATTTTATTTTCCCTTAAATCACTCTGGGCACAAAGATTCATTTTATTAAGGCTGCTTCTGTAGGCTCTTACTATTTAAGTAACTGTGCTTTGTTTTTAACATGTATCATCATCATCTTTCCTGCAAACCTCCCTAAAAATAAAGAGCCATGTTCTGGACATTATGTGAAGGAAGTTTGTTCCATCTGGACTTGCATGACCTAGCACCAGCTGCTGAGTATTTCACCATTCCTCCCTTCACTTATGTATGGAATTTTGGCAAAGGGGATTTTTCTTTCTCACATGCATACCTCTACTTAAAACAAAACAAAACAATTACAATGCTCACTGGCATGATGAAAAAGCAGTGTTATGAAGCTGTAAAGATGAAGAAATGCTCTGGATGTAAACAGAACACAAAATATAGACTGAATTTTGTAACAGCTTCCTGCCTTTCAATATCTTGTATCTAAGAAACCATATATTTATCCTTACCCTGGTCTAAAATAAAACCAGGGCACTTAAAGGACACTTCAAACTATTCCCAGGTAAAAGCCCATTTCCAGTGCTGCAGAATATTCTGGTGATCAACTGTAAACAATTAAACTCACAATGAAAACAACAGCTTTCAATCCTAAAGCTATAAAGAAATATAAAAGAAAATAAAGACCTTTTTTTTGTTTCTACCTTGGAATGAACTGAAATGCAGCATTCACCAAGAGAAACCTTTAATCACCTTGTGGCACCTGTGAACTGTGCTACCTGTGAATTATTTACATTTTAGGTGAAAAATCCTTCCCCTCCTTGCCAGGGACAGACTCTCCCCAGGTACAGAGGACATTTCCACTCCAGCTCCTCACTTAACTCCATGTGAAAACAGCACCTCCCTTCAGAGGAAAGATCCTCAAGCACATTCTTGAGCTTCCTAAGGCTGGAAGCTGCTGAAAGATCTCTCAATGGCACTAATCCTGCCCCACTGACAGACAAGGCATTCTCAAATTGGAGAATCTTTAATCTGCAGATTAAAGTCATCCTCAATAACCAGATGCTCCAGTTTGTCATAGAGACCCTGCAGCAAAGCTCAACAAGGCAAGAAAACTTCAAATATTGGGAACATCTCAATTAAAACCAGTTCATTCATCCTCCAAAGTCAGAGAAGTCTTTTACTGATATTCATCATGGTTAACCTTTCCCCCCCACACCAGTGAATATATAATTCTGAGTGCACATCTACATGTGCACTTGGGAAAAAAAGTCAGCTTCAAGTTCATTGCTTTGCGTTTTTAAAACCTCACAACATTGTGTAATTTTAAACACCTTTCCTCAATGAGCTGCTGTAATGAAAACTCGAACTTGCAAAAAGTATTTGTACAGCAGCAAAGCTCAACAAAGCAAGAAAACTTAAAATAAGTGGAACATCTCAACTAAAACCAGTTCATTCATCCTCCAAAGTCAAAGACAGAGAAGTCTTTCTAAAATTCATCATGGTTAACCTTTCCCCCATACACCAGTAAATATATCATTTTGAGTACACACCTACATGTGCACTTGGGAAAAAAAGTCAGTTTTACGTTCATTGCTTTGTGTTTTTAAAACCTCACAACATTGTGTAATTTTAAACACCTTTCCTCAATGAGCTGCTGTAATGAAAAACTTGTAAAAAGTATTTGTACAGCAACTGTACTCCTAGTTTATCTTCTGAAAAAAAATTGAGCTGGCTTTTAGAAAGAAAACTACACCCACTGGGAAAACAGTTTCTTCTTGTGTTTTCAGAACACTCAGTATCGCCATTCCAGTGGCTTATTTAAAACAATAACAACAACAACAACAAAAATCTGTCAAATACTCTGCTGACCATTTCTGAACAAAACCAGGCTGGACTACAGAAATGGTGATTTATGAGCAAGTACTGCAAGCTAATGCCTTTATTTCAGAAATAGCACAGGATTAATGATGCCATTGAATGGGGTTTTCTTCACAAAACCAACTTCCAACATCTCTATTCTAATGAAGTTTGGGAAGAATGTGGAATTGGTGGGCTTGTGCAAATAATTAAGTTTTTAGGTTTTTTTACCTTTTTAAACAGTGGCCCATCCTGTTGTTCTCAGCCAAGTCTTATCAAGACAATCTGATGGAAATTTTAAAAATTCTGAGACCCTTGGACCCAGAATCCTTTTTTGCACCAGAGAATTTTGAGTATTTTTTTTTTTTAACATACATTTTAAACTCCATCAAGGAGTTGAAAAGCCATCAATTTAAACTTGGGTCTGGCAACTGAAATTCAGGAACATAGGGCCTGCCTTCAGAATGCCTTTTACAAAGCAATCCTTGCTGGTCAGCAGTAATTGCTCCCAATTGGTCAAAGGAACAAGAAAAGTCTGGAAATTAAGTGTTCAACATGAAAGCAGAAAAGACAATTACAATGCAGCAAGAAATCCAAGTAAGGCACGATTTTAGCAAATTATACTCCACTTCAGGTTAATGAATGCAGGATACACTCCTAGGGAATGCACTGTGTTTTGTTATAGACAAAAAGTGTGGAAGGAGAATTTCTGATATTTAGAATACTTAAAGAAGGACTACAAAAGGATATCACTATCAAAGAAACTGATTCCTTGTATTTAATGCCTGTGTTATAATTTTCATCACAAAGTAGATAAAGAAGCATCTGTGTCCTTCTTAACCTTTTCCACAGCCACTGTTTTTAAAATGAATTGTGACACTACAATAATTGTTAACTTGTTTGGGAGCGGGAGGGGTTTGCTTGCTTTTTTGTTTTGGGGTTTGGTTTTACTCCTATCTTTTATGACCCCTGACCTTTCAAAAGATCAGCAGTCATCTGAGGTAGAGAAGCCTAGAAATACGGTTTCCATTTAGAAACATAATTGAGCATTTTATGCACAATTATCAATGAAGCATGAAATATTAGCCTTGCCTAATGCACTATTCTTCCTCCTCTCTTTCCTTCTTTCTTTTTCTCTTTTGGCAGTAGTTACAACAGCAGCCATAAACATTTTCCAGTCTTTAGTGACTTCCCCATTCATTTACTATATAAACCATAAACTTTAATTTATATACAGTACATGCAATTATTGCATTGGTTGAATGTGCAAATAAAAACATAGCAGGGTAATTAACACACATCACTCAAGAATTACAACTGGCACACAGTCAGCTATTTACACAAACATAAATTTTGATTTATGTTAATGATTAACACTACTCCAGACACCTCAGGTCAATGTTCTGTAAAATACTACTGCAATACACAAAGTCCTCCTTATCTCATTTTTATAGCTCACACCTGCACGAGCAGATATTAAACCACACTGATAATACCATGCTACAGTTTGAAGATTTACTCTGTTGCTCTCTAGCAATTGTAAAAAAAGCACAAACGGCCTTGTGTTAGGATTTTTGTATCCATCATCTTGTAACTCCTTAGAATATATCTGCCAGAGAGAGATTCAAGTCTCAACACTCAGAAAAAAGCACGCGGGTGTTGGAGGCAGACACTAAAAGGAACATTGATGTGACCTGACAGAGCCCAGCCACTGAAAGGCTGCAGCAAAATAGACTGAAGAGAGTCAAGAGAGATGCCTCAACATGACAAAATACAGTACAGGAAGTCTTGGAAAAGGCAAATTACTTAGATTTTAGAATTCTCTCTTAAGACAGCAGAAATTCAGCTGGAACATGGCATTTGTAGAGCAAACCACAAAAAGGGTAACACATACCTAAAGCTTCCTGAAAAAAACACGCTCAGTGCAAAGTGATAAATCAATTTATTTTTTAAATGTACCCCTTCATGATGCCACTTGGGGAATTTAAATGGTTTGGCACCTGCCTAGCCCAGAATGAGCCCTGTGGCCATATATCAGTGGGGGAAGGTGCAAAGGGACATCCAAAAATCTCCACCTTGTCAAACACAGCCGTTCCCAGCACTACTACTGCCTGCTCACCACCAACCTCAGATCCACCAGAGATGCAAAGCACAGCAGCTCCCTGCACCAAAAGCTTGACTCAGCCAGGAGAAGTTAAATTTAAAATAAACAAAGGAAACTATAGAAAGGGCAGTACATTTCTGGTCTGTTAATTTTGGGAATTTAACAATACCTCCTATGTGAGTCATATTATTGTTTCCCACTTAAGGGCACAACCGATTTCCCCTTTTGCAGGTGCGAGTTTCTGCAAGGAAACAGAAGAGTAAGTACATAAAAACAGAAAAATTAAATGTGACTAAAAATCTCACAAAGAAACATCTTACGTAAGTGAAAGACTAGGCTGGGAGCTAAAATAAAAAAAAAACCAAACAACTGGGTTGTGATATGAACGTATCCCACTAATGAAGTGGTTAAATATTGGAATTGCCTGCCCAGGGAGGTGGTGGAGTCACCATCCCTGGATGTGTTTAAAAAAAGACTGGATGTGGCACTCAGTGCCATGGTTTAGTGGAGGTGTTGGGGCATGGGTTGGAATCCATGATCTTGGAGGTCTCTTCCAACCCAGTGATTCTGTGATTCTGTGTCTGTGTCTATTGGCTGCTGCTACTGAATTCTACATTTCCACAGTGCTAATTAAGGAAAATATGGAATGCATTTCCTGTCAGCATTCTCACCAGGAACACAGTAACATGAAGAGACAGCTGAAAAGTTTGGTGCTTTCCACTGAGTCTCGGCTTCCTGTGCAGAAAACTGGGATCAACAACAGGAGCTACACTTGTCCTCTCTTCCCACAGCAGCCTGTGTTATATATAATAATAATAGTAATAACTGGGCATCAGTGCTGGCCTGCAGCACAGGATATCTCTCAGGGCTGTGGCAGCAGAGCGTGGCTGCCAAAAACCTCTCAGAACACAAAAAGGCTTTGTGCCACTGCAGATGCTTCCCTGTGCACAGCTGGCATGCCAGGAAGCAACTCCTTGGAGCAAGAGAGCATTTCCTCCAGGTAGCCCTGCTGAATTTAGCACTTTCTGCACTGTGAGATTCCAAAACTCATCAGCATGAATCCTGAGAGAGGTTTGGCACTGAGGAAGTTTGTGCTTCTAAACTCCCATCGAATCATGGTGGCCACTTTTCCTCCCTTCTGGCAGCTCTCCAGTGCTCTCCATGTTTGGGGGATTGTGCTGAACTGGAATTTTGCACAATCACCAAAGGGCTGCAGCTTAAATGTTCTCTGCTCTCCACCACATGGCAATTAAAACAGCATCACAAGTTTTTATGAGGGAGCAGATGAAATTTTTAGAAGAGAGAATGTGAGCACCTCTGATAAAAGTCAGTGTTTTCAAGCAAACTGGCTCAAGTACCTTGCATGCAGCAGAAAAGAATCGAGGAGTTGATGAGTTTCTCCTCAAAAGGAAGAATTTCCAGAGGTCCAGACACCAAAGACATCATTTTTAGGCTTTAAGAGGGTAAAAAAGAATGTCCATAGAAACTACAGACTAGTTCAGCGCAACAGTGAACTCAGGTAAACTAACAGGTGGTAATTTAAAACTGTATCAGAGAAAAAAAAATCAAAGATACAAATAGAATGATAACTGATAGATTTCTGTGAAAAACAAGGCATTAAAATGGTTTTTGGGGGGTAGGGTAATAGCAATCCAGTGCAGCCAATAAATACAATCACAACCACATAAGTATACCTGGATGTATTTTTTTTTCTTCTTAAAAGTGTTTGATTTGATGCTTTGTGGCAACTATATTTTAAAAGCACATTCCAAAGATTAAAAGGCAAGTCTGCTGAGGGACTGGAAAAGATAACCCATCTTTGTTAGCAGAGACACAGTGAAGTCACCTCTACTGAAGAAGCATTATCTAATATCCAACCCTGCTCCCAGCTAAAAAGGCTCATCCTGTCCCATGTGTCCTAACTGGGCAGTCACAGAACTGCCAAAAAAATCACTCTGGAACATGGTGTAGAGAATACAAAAGAGAGTTTTCCAAGTAAGACAAAAAAAAAACCGCCCCAACACTCAGGCTGGAAAACAAGTGTCATACCATGAGTTTCAAAGAGCTCAGCTTTTGGAGTTCATTGCAGAGAGTTGAGAAACACATCATAGAGTGGTTATTTGTAGATAAGGTGTTTGCTAGTACGAAGATTCCAGATAAGTGCTCAGAATTCATTGTCATAAAAATTCAGATCTCAAAATAAGATCTCACACTCCAGTCAGTGAAGGGGATGGAAAACAGGGTCAGGTTATCAGAGTAAGCTGGAGCTGGAGTCCT